>JBAMCI010000053.1:2460000-3060000 GCA_037075265.1 Drosophila nigricruria
TTGAGACTATTTGACAAGCGGACAGTGTCCCTAATCGGAAATTGAGAAATCAGCTTTCACACCATTAGCACATAATTCACCTGTGACAACAGCCTACATGCACTCTGTCCCGCACACAAAGGTGACGAATAAAAACTATGCAATTTGCCATCACACACGCGCACACACTCACACACACTCACACACACTCACTAAAGGGTTTCAGGTTCCTCATACCTGTAGCAAAAGTATTTCCGTTTGTTGTTATTTGCCAATTTGAGAAAACAGCCTGGGAAATCGAGCTGCCGCAGCCCAAACCCTTTTTTTCTGCCTTTGCTTGGCTTGTGGGCGTGACGCTGGCGTTGTGAGGTTGCCCGACAGTAAATCACGACACCCGTGTGCGGTCACACCCCTTGCCAAAAAAAAAAAAATGGAATAAAAAATAAAAATAACACAAAAGCAAAGGCAAACACACATACCGCAGTCAAGATACCCTGCATTAGCTAAGGATTGAAGAATATTCAGTAATAGAACTTGCAATGTGCCTTTGAGCAATGAGACATAATTCGATTATCATTATATTATAATAATAATATTATATCATTATTATTGCTAGTTTTTTTACTTTATTACGCACACTTTCAAGACATATTGCAATTTGATAGAAAATACATGATAGTATATGCTTTAAAAATTCTTTAAGCTTTAAGTACTTAAAGAACTTTTAATTATAAGATGATATTTTCTTGATATTGTTGTTTAGCTAATCTTGGGCTCAAAGCATCTGCTCTCTGCATCTGTCTCTTTGTAAGGTGTATTTTAGTCGATAGCTCTCGACTACAATGCTCATACTTGTCTGACTTTAACCCGTTGCCCCTTTCATTTTTCAAATTGCTTCGCGCTTACCATTTTTCAAGCAACACGCTTTTGCCTTTTATTCAGCCTGACTTTTGTCTCACAATCTGTCTTTCTCCACTTTGTGCGCCTCTCTCTCTCTCTCTAACTCTCTTGCTATCTTTCCTTTTCTGTTTTGCCGCTCATCCAACTACTTGACACTTCCGTTTCCGTTTGAGTTGTCCTGACATTGTCTTAGGTTTCTAAGCCAGTGTGAATTTTCAAAGCTGAACCACTGTAGTTACACTTACGCATACCCATGGCTGCCCTCTCCCCAAGTCGCTCCTCTGTGAATTTACGTTTGACGTTTATCCTTCAGCGCCTTTTCGTTGCCAGTGCCCAAACTTTAATATGAATGGCAAAAAATGAGTGAAAAAAGCAAAACAGAATACCATTTGCTTTCAGTGTTTTATGCGTGAAATTTATTGTTTCTGACAATGAAAATGGCGGCGCAAACGTTTCCTGATCAGAGCCCTTCTTATCTATGGACCCTTTTCCTCTTCTCGTTTTTTTGTCTGCCTGCTCCATTGTCGTTTTTTATTGAAATTCATGTATTTTTAAAAGCCTTGGCCATTTGGTAGCTGAGCCGCATTGGCTGTAAATCGTTTAAGCATTTGTTCTGTATTTTGTCTTCCATTTTTTTTTTTTTTTTGTTAGAATTATTTTTTGCTTGATTTTTACAGATATTTCGATGTTGTTTGGTTTCGGCTTTTATCTGAGCATAAAAGTTAATGTTTTGCATCATGGCGCACAAATGTTTATTGTATCGTAGACCTATATTAAAGCGTAGTTAGGAGGCGATAACTAAATTGCCAATGGACCCGAAATGGAACAGCTGCTAATCTATAGATTTGCCTTGATTTGATTTGTCTATTTGCCGTTTGCTGTCTTGTTAGCTTTATATCAAGGGTTGCAATGGGCTAGGGTTTGACTGTAGGAAATTTTAGTTATTCGTTTCAACTTTACGCAAAAGAAAAAATAAATATTGCAAGACTTGATTTGATTTGTTGGTTTCATTAATGTATTTTCTGTCTGTGTTTTCAATTTTGAGTGAAAATATCTTTTACTAGGAAACTTAAATGTTATCTTTTTTTTTTATGGATTACCGTAAGCCTTAGAATTTCTTATCGGTGTGTTGTGACCTTGATGATTAGACGGGAACTCCAAGTGCATATGACAAAGAGAAAATATATATAAATGTAAATATTAACTTTTTTTTATTATAAGTCAAGTATTGGGAGCTTGAAACCTTTTGGAAGTAGTCACGAAATCATTTGATGATTCTGTGTGGGCTCAAAAACAAAACCGAGATAATTGAGTATTAGTTATATTAAAATATGATTTTTTCTAAAGTTTTTTTGTGGCATATGCATTCGACACTTACATTTCGAGCTGAAAACAAATTTTTAACTGAAGTTTCCAAAAATCTTAGTGAAAATATCTGTTTTTTAGCGCTTTTTGCTATATGCCTGCAATCAGGCAATTGACAGTGACTCAGTCAATCAAACAATTCTTTATTAGATTGTACTTAAATCGCAAGTGCATGAAATTGCTTCTGTGATTTTATATTAAATTTAAATCTTTAAAAATAATCTAAAATATGCAATGCTCATAAATACAATTATGTACGGAAATAGACAAAGTTAATTTTATTTATGATTGACCTTGACCTTAACTTATCACAGACAACAAGCAGTCAGAAATTTTAAATAGAATGCGCATAATAATATTGAGCTCTACCAACTTTAACGGATATAATCTATATACTGTAGATTCTATAAATTATTGTCCCTCATAAACTATTCGAAAAGTGTTGTAAAAGCTTTTTAATGCCCAATTTACAGCTCTTATCAGAGTCATATTACTTACTGGCGTATCAGTAGATACGTACACATGGGTACATCTGTATATATGTATATATATATAGTTAGATATTTTTAAGGTGAAACGCTAGCAGGCCTTATCTTATCATTTATCACTTGTCACTGATATACAGCGTTCTTGTCGCTTTAATATCTCGTTTTCACTACGCCAGTTTCATATATATATATTTATATATATATATATATAGATTCCTCAATTAGTTGGTAACTAACATATTTTGCTTAGTGACTTACCGCCTTCCGGCTCTGAGTCATCTATGTAGATCATTTTGCTCTGACTGCGTCCCTTGGCGCTGGGTTCACGTAGACGAGTGCCCGTTTTGGAGGTTTTAACTTTAAAATTTATATATATATATAGAGCTATAGATATATATATTTATATATAAATATATATTTGAAAGTGTTTTTTTGTTTGCACACACTTCGAAGCTTTTTGCTGGTATCTATAATATTTCGTACAAATTTCTTTTTATAACACAAAACATTTCGTTTTTGCGTTGCGGCAAAAATAAATGATTTTCTCTTTTGACAGAACTTCACTTCACAGCAAGATATTTTGTTGTTGTTGTTGTTGTTGTGTGTTTTATTTAGATATATTTATTTTGTTATATTTGGTTCTGCTACGCACTTAGATGAAACGACACAAGAATATTTTTGATATATTATTTTTATATCCCTGACTTGTTGATCGATATACGTTGCGTATACGTAATATTGGCAAAATAATTGTAGCTAACTTTTTGGGTTATTTCTTTGAACTGATTGGGGTTTTGTTTGGGGCTGAGGCTGCCTTTTGATTGCGTGCTATTGTGTCATCGTCATCGCGAGCGAGCGTTTAGCATCAAACTGTTTTTGGCCTGCGCCACATTATTTGATTTGGGGCTTCGCGTTGCCAATAATTTGCTGTTCTTTTGTTGTTGTTCGCTTTTCGCTTTTTGCTTTTTGCCTTTTGCCTATGTGTGTTGCGCTCTTAGCCGCTCAATTATAAATGTGTTTTGGCTGATAGCTGGCAGCCAGGCTGGCAGCAGGGGCTGGCAGTGCGAAGGGGCCGGCACGACTTGTCGCCGATCGACTCGACTCTGACTCGAGTCTCCGAGTCTCTCAGGCTAGCCCAGTGCCAGTGGCAGCGCCAGCACTCGCGAGCGTTTTTTTCTATTTATAAATAAATCACAAAAAAGAAAGAAAAAGGGAAAGATACAAATACACTAGTTGCTGCTGCTCTGTAGTTCTATCTGTATCTGTATCTTTGCCTGTTTAGTTATAAAAATAAATTGCAAAACAATTTGTTTGCTGCTCTCTCTCTCTCTCTATGCGGCTTGTATGTGGTAAGCGAATGAAAATCATTTTCCCTGCTGTCGCTTAACACATTTTTGTAGTGTGTTAGCTTTTTTTTCGTATATCGTTTTTTTCTTTTGCCAACTTTTTGCCCACCTACTTGCCGTCTAGTTATGTTATGTGTTTATATATACATTTCTATATTTTCATGAATGTTGCCGGGTATTTGGCTTCCTATTGCCTCGCCTAGACGAGTCTAATCTCTCTGCTGTCTGCTCGTTTTTTTTTTTTCTTCCGACTCGCAACTTGTTGCCATCGTCAGCTGCATTTTCGCTCTGGGCAGGTGTCATGATATTTCTCTTTTTTAGTTCTATCTCTTAGTTGCTTATATTATATGATTGACCTTCACTAAGATTTGGTTTATCAACCTGAAGTTTTATTATAGGTTGTCAATCGAAAAATGAACCTAATTTGCTATTTCGATGCAGTATTTGGTCATTAGACACTGAACTGCATTTTCACATTCTTGTGAAACTAAATGTTTGATTACTTAATTGATAACAATTTTCAAATATATATTTATATATAAATATATATATATACCTATAGCTCTTCTACTTATTTTTCTTTAAACAGTCGGTACTTTTTTCCATATTTATCGCAAAACTATATAATCTATATATAGTAACTATTATTATCTATCTTAGATATTTAAATCTGGTATCTAATTCACATTTCTAGTTTGTTTAAGTGTCACGAGTTTAACTTTTAACAAATCACTCACGCTCTAGTTAACAATCCTAACTAGATCAAAACGCAAATTGAGATAAAGCGGTAATAATAGGCTCTCAACTACCAGATTCCGCACATTCTTGATTCCGTTTGGGTTTAAGGTCTCTTTTGCTTTTTGTATTTGTAGATCAAGTGTGAACTATAAATATTTGCCAGGTTCTTCAGACTTCACGAGGCACTTTATCTGGGCTGCATTAAATTAAATTACACTTTTCTATATTTATATGGGTTAACATCATGGCCGATAAGAGCAAACTCGCACACCCCCCACACAATACCTGTAGGCTTGACTATCTTATCAGACGGAAGAATGCTTAATTGCCGGACAAGCGGCCAATAAATGCGTCATCCTAGCAATGCAGATAAAGAAAGAGAAAGAGAAAGAGAGAGGGAGAGAGTGATAGAAGAGAAGAGACTGAGAGGCAGGTGGAGAAAGAGTTCGTAGCTGCAGACGGGTGCATTTGGCCTGGCCTGTTCTAATTGGACCGCTTTGTTGCAGGCGTCCAACTTAAATTGCTTTAAAACGTAAACAACAATACGAACTAAGCCGACAGAGCACACCATAGTCAACCACTCGCCCGAAGCCTGGCCAATACAAAAAGAGAGAGAGAGAGAGTAAAAAAAAAAAACGTTGCGTATACGCCATGTGGTCGGACTACAGCCCAGAGTGGACAGCAAAAGCAAATAAATACAACGCTGTCTGCGAACGTGTTTCGACGCATTTGCGGCTGTGAACAGGACTCCACAGGGCAAAGCTTTAAAGCAACAGCAGGAAGTGAGAAGAAAATGGAGAGCGGCGGGTGAAGGACGGGAGGCGGCGAGGGGATGACGTGGCACTAAGCCACGTTTTGATTTGCAAAAGGTCCGGTAAATGCAAGAGGCTTTGATGCACTCTATAAAGTGACTTGGACTAAAGCAAACGTTTTAGTCCAGCTCGAGCTTTGTTTTAAATAATGCAAATCCCTTAAATGCGCTAAACGGAGCGACTGCAGCTCGGCCTCCACATAGAATTTTCTCTCTTTTTTTCTGGTTTCAGGCTGTCTTTCACTTGAAAATCGAAAATCGCGCACGCGGCACGTTTTTGTTTTCCTGTTTCGCAATATTTGTTGTTGCTGCTATTTTGCTTCCGGCTGTGTAGCTGTAGCTGTAGCTAGGCGTTGTCCAAAATGCATTTCGTGATCAAAAAAACCAACTTTTTGTTTGTTATTTAGTGTGCACGAAATCATTTAGCGAGCGCAAGCGCCTTGCATTCGCAATTGTTTTGTTTGTTATTTACTTTTATACTATTCTGCTGCTATTATTATTTTGTTTCCGTTTTTCTGTTTTCTGTTTTCTACTTTTCATTTGTTTTTCTAAAAATGTTTACATATCAATGCTGCACACTTTTTTGCACATATTTTGATAGCATTTTTACACGGATTTTCGTTGTCGCTGCACTCCGCACGGCTGCTCATTGCACGTTGAACTGCTCGGAAAACATTTAGTTTTTCACAATTTCAATCAGGTTTTCAGGAGAACTTTGTTGCTGTATGTGTATTTCGGGCTGCCAACGCCTCGTGGCGCTATTTTTGTATTGCTCGTGCACAATTTTCGAAACAATTTTCGTGTCTGTTGTCCGTGCGTTATTTGTATTTTGATGACCTGTAAGAGCGAATGTAGAGGCTCGCTTGAAATACTTAGTAATCATATTTTATAGCAATGACTTTTTCATTTTATAAACAGGGTATCAACAAGTCGAGTATTTACTACCATTTGCTGCAATACATCTTATAAATTTATTTCATGTCTGATATCTTCAGTTATATATTTTCATATCAACTGCCCATCCCTGGGTATTCCTTCGTCGGTCATTTGTCACAATTATCATTCTCACTTATTTGTAATTTTGATGCGGCTCTGCGGACTGCAGAGTGCGTGCTGTTGGCGCAACATAAAGCCAATGTGTTTACCGCGCCAAACTTCTTTGGAGCTAATTATAAACCGAATCTCTGGCCATTGCATGCAGCACAGCAATGGACCATTAGCCCCAATTCCGTGTGGGTGTGGGTGTGGGCGTGGGCGCGGGCTCCAGACGCCTTCCAGCATGCTGCTGTACGTGCGACGAAGCAGGAAACACAATGTGTGCCACACAGTTTATCCGGTCTAATATTTTTTGAAAAGTTTTACGGCTCTACAGGTAGTCGCTAAATTCTCTTATTTTTATTCAAAAAGTTTGCAAGCTAATAAAACATATTTATAAACATTTGCAGTATATATAAAATTTTATTGTTCATTATTAATTTAGAATTTTTATAGAGATCTGTTGACTTCAGTGCTCAGCTAGGTCCTGTGGCGCAATGGATAACGCGTCTGACTACGGATCAGAAGATTCCAGGTTCGACTCCTGGCAGGATCGAAAAGTTGAAGAGCTTCAAAAAGGAGGATTTTTCAAATTTTTTAAAATTTTTCTAAAATTAATTTTAGATTATATATGTATATACATATTAATTCTTAAAGCATTCTGTATTTCTCTATATAGTCGTGCTTTACTCCTTGCTATACCTTGCATCAAAAGTTAAAGTGCTTTAATTTGTCGCCTTGTAAAAAGTATAAATGCGCCCAACGTGGGGCTCGAACCCACGACCCTGAGATTAAGAGTCTCATGCTCTACCGACTGAGCTAGCCGGGCTTGTTGGCCACCCTCCGCCAATACCAAAAAAAAAAATATTATATTATATAAATAGATGGATCCACATATATGCTTTATATATCTTGAATCGTATAATTTAGCTATATATTTATTGTAATTATTCTGTTTCCCTCTTCTCTTCTGCAATTATCTCTCAGTGACCTTGCAATAGACACACACAGAGACACTTACTATTAGTTAGACTCTTTCTCTAACCACATGGCGTCTTCTACGTTGGCCATCCATCCTAATTCGTTCTGTTCGCCTTTCATCTCAGCGTGCGCTTTTCGAGTTGTTGTCTTAGCCGCAATTATTTTTTCTGGGTCATTAATGGGAAATATGCAAAGTATGCAGACAAATGGCAATATAAATTATTTAATTTCCACAAACATATTTTCGCCTGAATTTTATGCTATATGGAAATATATATATACATCCTTATATAAATATTTCATTCGTTGCTCTCTAAGGTCGTCGCCGAGTCGTTGACTGCAGCTGTGGTTGGCGCCGCATTTTACGACAGTTCACGCACATAAGTAGCTATATAAATATATATATATATATATATAGATCTCTATATATATATATATATATGTGTGTGTGTGTGTGTGTGTCTGTGATGTCGATGGCTGCTTGCTTTATTATTAAAATTAGTGGCATTTGGCCTTTTGCAGCGCGTTGACAGCCAGAAATCAATGTTAACGTGGCTCGCAGCGCTACAAATTTATGAGTCTCGTCGGCCTTGTCTCTTGAACTTGTGTCAAAGTGGCACAATGACAAAGATACGCAATCACTGTGGGCAGTAAATGCAGCAGCAGGCTGGAACCTCGGGCAGCAACAGTCTGTGCCAAAGTGACCAAATAGGAGCTTTTAATTGATATCCTGTAGTGAAGCACAGTAAGAAAGGTATATGTGGCATGGCTAAGATTATAAGCAGAAGGTTAGCTAAGAATATGGGTATATGAGATGAGGAATGAGAGCTAATGCAGTTTCGAGCATGTATTCCATGGGGAGGATTGCGTCTCTTGTTATAATTTATAATTTAGCTTAGTAATATTTTTCAAACGAATCTCTGCAAAAAAAATATTGAAGGACTTAAATGGAAGAATGTAAAATGTCTGATTAATTTCAACTATATTTTGATTAAGTTTAATATTGGACTCAAAGTTTAAAGTTTAAAGTTTTTGAGCAGACAATATATTTTGAATACCTTTGCAGCGCCTGCTAAAATCCAATTCATTCATTCTTCAAAGATTTTCCTTTAGAGATGCTTAACTACATTGAAACATTTGTATAACAAATTTTCCTTTCTATGATATTCCGAGAGAGTTAATTAATTGAAATATACTGCAAGCTCAAGGTATGTGGGATAACTGTTTGCATATGTGTTACATTGTCATACATCGATTTAATATGCGCAGCACAATTATTAATTTAATATAATTTGATTTTAGTTGTATTTTTAATTCAATCATCAGTTCAATTCATGTAATGTTTCTCTGTTATTTTGCCAAATGTTAAATATATCAAATTAATATTCTAGAAAAAAAAACAAAACGAAATATACTTAGCTCACATAATATTTATTGAAACATTTTCCGCTGTAAGTGCTTGATGGACAACTTGGTTTCCATCATGCCTCTCTAGTATTTATTGCCAGTTTGACTCGCTGCTGTTGATGTAGATGTTGTTGTTAGTGTAGATTGGATGTGGTTCTTTCTTACGTGGCCTACTTCCGGCGGCTCTTGTTTACGTCTAATTGGGCTGGGTACGTAAACAAATGTTCAGGTAAGTATTTATAGGTGCTTTGGGTGTATTGAATCGGATTGGTGCTGTGGCTGCGTCAACAGCTGAAGAATTTCGCTTGATTTGCGCTGCAGATAAATAAATTTAATTGACATTTATGCCAGGCAGCTGACTGCTCGTTTATCATACAGATACGACAGAACAAACATACATTTTAATAAAATCTATATAAAATTCAAATTATTGCCTGACTGACTGACGGACGGACGGGCGGGCGGGCGGACAGACGGACGCAATGGTTTATGTATTTTGTGGTTCTCTGGCATTTCTGATCTGAGTCGAAGAACTTTTGTGGCTAACCGCAAAAACAATTTAATTTGATTGCCTTTTAAGTCCTTGGAGTATTATTCGGCTGTGGGGGAGCGCCGTCCGTACGGCTGCTCTAATCCTTTTCGCAAAAGTTTCGTGTCTTGGCACGTATTTCCGGCACGCCCACACCTGAGAACTCAGTTGCTGCTGCTGCTGCTGCTGCTGCTGCTGCTGCTTCTGCTGCTGTCATGAATTGCAGAAAATTTATTTTACCACAAGGACTAGCTGCTGGTGTTGTTGCGGATGCTGTGTGGCCAACACGGATTTATGCTCAAAACAAACAAGTTTGTTTATGTATTTCGATAAGACTTAAAGTCAAGCAATTCATTTATTGATAAATTTAAACATTCCTCCCAGCCGAGAAAGGTCACAGCGATGAATCGGCATGCCAGAGTGTTTCACACACGCGCACATCTTCTGTGCACAAAGGCGAACAAAATAAATATTTATGAATTGCGCAAATGCCAACGCAAATGGCCAGTTCAAGTTGATGACGTTACCTCTACACACCCACACACTAAACGCACAGACGCTCACACACATTCACACACGCCGAAACGCACGGCGACAGAGAGCGAGCGCAAAAGCATAGCAAATAAATTTAAACGCTGCGCTCAAAAGTATGCAATGCCAAATGTGCTGCATCAACTGGCCCAAGGCTTGGCAAATGTGTTGCATACTTTTAGCTGCAAATTGAAATTACTTTTCAAATACAATCGCATCTGCGAAAAGTTCTCCTTCGCTGCAGCTTAATTCAATTTAGTGCATTTCAAAGCTGTTAAATAAATAGATAAAGCCAAATGCAGTAAAAACGTTTGCATATATTTCAATTAAATATTTATTGTACATGTGCAAAACCAAAGAGCGATGGATAGAGAACTAAAAATTTTAATGAAATTTGGCAGAACACAAAATAAATTGCTTAAGGTGCTGTATATCACTCACTTCGACTTGTTGATGCATCTTAAGTAAATTCTCTTAGCTAACCCAATTTAATTAAGTTTATTAGATTGATTTAAAAGCTTATTTGTAATGGAACGAACAAGCTGTTGTTGTGATTGAAGTTAAAAATTCATAGGAGGCTTTAATGCTTGCCGGATAATTTGCAAGCAGCCGGATATGCGTGAATTCCGCTTAGATGACGAACGAATACTAATATAATATCATAAATATTATATATTAAGGTTGCATTACTCCTTGTAGATGCGACCGCTGCGCCCTGCAACTCCGTGCCTACAATGAAGCGCGTGCCTGCGCAATATAATGCTGCACAAGCCAAAAAAATTAAATTAAATTAAAAAACACTATATAAAATCAAATTTATGGCAAATGTTGCGCAGCAGCCATAAATTGAAAGCCAGACAAACAAAAGATGAAGAAGATGGTAAGGGAGCTCAGATGCCCTGCTCAGGTGCCAGCAAAATCTCATCAAAAACGCAAAAACCAAGAAAAATATTGAATGCAATTTTATTTGCCACACACGCACATGCATGCATGTATGTGTGGCAGCATGCAGCAACAAGCTGCAACCGCATAGTGGTTCTTCACGAGCTACTACCGCATGGCAACTGGGACTGAATGAAATATATCATATTTGTGTGTGTGTGAGCAACTATGCTACTTAGCGTCTGTTTGCATAAGAGAGCGACTGCTTATAAGTTGGCTGTCACACACACACACACACACACACACACACACGCTTGCCGAAAAAGAAATCGTATTTCCTGCTGCACACAATGAGGCATAGCGTCAGGTGCAACCGCTTGCTGCACATTGTCATTCCAAAGCTATTGCTGCTGCGCTTGCCACTGCCACGCCCACTGCTCCACTGGCTGCTGTTGTCAATTCATTGCCCGCTGATGTTCGCAGTTCTGTGCAAAAAGACACACGCAGTCAGCTACTACTAGCTAACAGCTTGTGTCCCTAGCCAACTCGGCAACCTGGCAACCTGGCCACCTGGCCATCATGGCCACCATGGCCACCATGGCCACCTTGCCAGCTGGTGTTCCACCTGTCTGCTCGTGTGTGCGTTTAAATGAGTTTACGTGCTGTAATGTGTGCGTTGCCATGCACCCTCAGCAGATCCCGTTGCCAGCTAGCTCCTTTGCTATTTGTTTGTTTGTTTGACTTTAGCTCTCTGCATCGGCTGCAGGATGAGTTGCGCTGTCCTTGCCTCAATTGTTGTCTGTAGTCTGGTTGGCTGCTTGCTTGCTTGCTCGGTGTCTGTACTGTGTGCTATATGCTGTATGCTGTATGATGTATGCTGCTTGCCACTCTCATCAAAATCCAGTTTAAGATTTTTGATTTAATTTTGTTTGCTTGTCGGTTTCCTGATGCACGTACCATGCGCTTCAGATTTGCTCACGGCATTTGGCATCGTTCTTCGCAGTTGTGGCTCAAAACGAATTTATGTGAGACAATCAAAAGGCTGCTTTTGACACACACCCACACAGACACACACACACACAGACATTCACATACTTGGTATGAAATGCTTATCAAGTAGTAAATATGAAATGCTAATTTTAGATATTTCAGGGTTTTCTTTGAAAATTCCATCACACGCTGCCTAACTTCGGCATCTGCAGAGGTAAACGTTGTTAAGCTGATCTGATGGGCAAAGCTGTGATTAGTAAATAACTTGGATCACTCTACTTGTACACCAATACTAAATAGCTTCTGTTACAGTAGTCTTTCTAAACACATATATGTAGCAAAAAGCCCAGCTCAGCTGTTAAAGCAAGTCCTTCATATAACAATGAAAGCCCTTTCACGTCTCTTTGCCAGGGTCTATGAAAGAGAAACCAAAGCACACGCAAAATGTTTACACTTCGTCTTCGCTTATTTAAAATCAAATTAAATACGCTGCATTTGCCAGCAGAAATACAGTGTGAAAGAAAAAAGACAAGAGCAACAACAATAAACAACAGCAACAAGAATTGAAAATGAAATCACAGCAAATTAGATGTAATTGAATTGTTGCCTACTTTGCATGCGTTTTGGTCTAATCGCCTTAAAGCGACCAACTGGGGCAGAGGCACGGGCAAAGGCAAAGGCAACGAGAACTTGTTGATTACCGACGACCCAGACAGGTGATCAACAACAACAGTAGAATGGAATGTCGAGTTCAAGTACACGGACTGGTCAGAGGCGGTTCTGTGGCCCTTGTAGCGCACGCCTCGCATCGTCTACAAGTATTTGCCACGCCGACAAAACGGCAGAGCGAATACAAATATTTGACGTTTTAGTCTAATTAAATTAGCTCACAACACTGCGCTGGCCCTCGGGAAAATGGTATAAATTTCTGCGTTACGGCCAATTGGCCAAACGCTGTTCAAAATTCGCTAAAGCCGGCGCGTAACGCAACACAGTATGCCACAGTGTGGCGAGCAAAGCGCTTCTATGTTTATTTGTTGCTAAAAATATTGAAAGAGAAAAACTAAAAAATTAAATAAAATTATACATAAAATTGCTATGCATATGAAGGATATAAAAAAACTGCTGCGCGCCTTAACGTATGCGATACAAAAGTTAAGCCACAATATTTTTTACCTCTAAGCCACATGAAATTCCGACGTCCATTGTGCGGCCGAGCTGAACAATTGCACACGTTTTTATGCGCCAGAATGCAAGAAGTAAGTGGCTTAAGTGTCCCAGCGACCAAGTGAATTATGTAGCCAACGGTGCGACGGACGGTGCGGGGAGGGGAGAGAGAAACAAATAGAGAGACAGAGAGCGCAATAGTAGCTGAATTGAAAAAAATCACCGAACAAAGCTGCTGCCGGTCATTGTCTGCACACACATCACAGTGTGCGAGTGTGCAAGTGTGTGAGTGTGTGTGTATGTGTGTGAGCAATTGTACTGCATATGTAAATTGACTACTAACAAAGTCTGCATACGTGGCAAAAAAGTGCTGAAGCTTAAGTACTATAAAAAACTTCAGGCATAAACATGAAAATATTTTTAAAACAGGTATTCAAAACCTAAGAAAGAAAACATATTCCCCACACAACCCTTAGAAATTTGTTAGACATTGAATATAAGCTAAGTATTGCTTAGAAAAGTCAACCTTATTTAGAATTTTTACATGTGTAAATTCCCTTTGTAATCCAAAAGTATGTAAGAAAGTGCCTTAGAATCCCCTTATTTAATGAACTAGTCTCCATCTAAATCTCTAAAGATTTGGTATTTATGTATTATATTATTAAATATTACACATATACCTATGGAAAAAACAAATACATATTGAACAATATTAGACTCAGTAAATTACTATTCTTATGGACATAACTAAAGGTTGCAAAAGAGTCTTGTGGGTCCGTCAAATGATAAGTGTTTGTACCCAGCTGAGCTGAGGTTATAGGGCATCCACATAAAACTAAACTGTTGCCTCAGCATTCTTTCAGCATATTACATAACCAAGAAGCATCGATGAAGGTGACTTGAGATATTATATTGGTCTGCATATCAAAT
This sequence comes from Drosophila nigricruria, assembly GCA_037075265.1. Classification (NCBI taxonomy): domain Eukaryota; kingdom Metazoa; phylum Arthropoda; class Insecta; order Diptera; family Drosophilidae; genus Drosophila; species Drosophila nigricruria. The sequence goes on from JBAMCI010000053.1 coordinate 2,474,080, forward strand.
TGTAATATATTATTATATTGCTCTGCATATCAAATTGTAATACACAAATTGTAATACACAATTGTTAATTGTCGATGTCAAGGCAATCATAGTTGAGTTTCCTACTAAACGAACACACCTAAACAGCGCACAGTTGTCGCTTACATACATATATGCAGTTGCGTATATATCAGCTGTATTTGCAGATAAAAACGAATTTATGGTGGCAGTTTTATGTGCTTCCTTGTCGGCAAAAGGAAAGAATTAAATAAAACTATATGCATGTTAAATGACAAAAGCGCGAGGCGCACTTATAATTCTATTAACTTAATTAAACAATACAATTGTTGCCTTTTGTCTGGCCACTCCGTAGCCTTTCACATACCTCCTGCTGCTGGCCTCAGCGGAAGTGCATTTTTTTTTTAAGGGAGGCCATATAAAAATTTGCATTGCCTGGCAATTTTTTTATGCGTCTGTGAAGCCCCTTCAAAGGCAAACTCGCTTTAAAAAAAAATAAAAATAAATAAAAAGTTTGCTTTAAATAAATATTTATGCATTGATTGGACAATTTCAAAAATCAACATGTTAATTAATTGAAGTAAGAGCTTTCATATTTTGATGTTCGAGTTAAGCTGCGACGCGAGCTATAACTAAAAACAATATTTCGTTTATAAATTAAGTTATTTGTGAAATAAACCACTTGGTGGCCAGCGGGCATATGTAAACAAATGCAACTATAAACAAATGTAACTGCAAAGCAAATCATAAAGTAAAATATATGTAAAATGCAAATGTGAAATTGAAAATTGAAAAATGTTCAAGAAAAATATGTGTGAAAGTTTTCTTTGTGATTTTTCAGTTGTTCTTTTGTGTTCAATCAATGAAGCAATTAAAAATTAAATTAAAATTAAAATTATAATTAAAGTGGTATAAGTCCGAAAATAAAAATTGTAATCAAAATGTAAAAAAATATATAGTGTTTGACTAAAATGAAAATATATACATATATTCGGAAGGACAACATGCGAAGTATACAAATTCATAAATAAGTAAATAAATCAATAAACAAATTTATTTGGAAGAGCAAAAGCAAAGCAAGAACTCACGACAAAAAAAAATCAAAAATAAAAAAATAATAAAATATTTAAAAATCTATAAATATTAAGAAAATCATAGTCAATAGTTGCTTATTAAATGTACTGTGGCAATATGTATATATTATATATATGTTAACTTCTCCATTCTCTTATAATTCCTCTAAAACAACTCCATCAATTTAAATACAGTTGAAAATTGCTCAAAAAATTAAATGAATAAAATTGTCGCAAAACTTAAAAAGAGCTTAGCAGAGTGCAGGCAAAAACTGAATAAAATAAAAATAAATTAAAATTATAAACAGCTTAACAGACGGCTTTGAACAGACACTGACCAAATACCATAAACCAAGACAAAAACCAACTGAGCACACATACATATACTCCATGTTACATGGAGTTCTGGAAACAAGTGTGATCAAAAAAAGTGAAAATAACTTCACTTCAAAGTTGCATGCAGTGGGGCTTAGTGTTTGCGAGTTTTTGGTTTGGCTTTTTGGGCTGTGAACGAGTGTGAGCGAGTGTGAGTGTATACGTGTATCCGTGTATGTGTATATGTATGTGTGTGTGTGCTTAAGCCCATGCATTGACAAGCACCTGCAAAAAGAAAAAGCTGCAATAAATGAGCTTTAGAAGTTTTCTCAAGCAACACAGACACAAATAAATTACAAGTCGCTTTTTGTTAAGTGAATTACACACACACATACAGACACACACAGACATACAGATATCATAAAACACCGATAAACATGGGTCGCAAGAAGAAGCAACCGATGGGCGTAAGTATTCAATAGTAGTTGCTCAACTATCGCAAGTAACAAGTAGCTGGCTTCAATTTGCATATTACGCATACGCCGCACACGTATTAGCTATTGCCACTGGTGGCTGCTGTTGGCTGCTGTTGGCTGCTGTGGGCTGCTGCTGTTACCGGCTACCAGCACTTGGTTTAAACGCTCCAAAAGGCACATTTCATTTCCATGCCATTTAAGTGGTGCAAATAAAGCAACCGCTCAGCCAGGCAACCAACCATCCAACACTTTGCACTTAATTTCCCTATATGTTTACGTTTATTTTCTTCTTTTTATTTTTATTTATTTACACCTGCGTGTACTTTCACATACTGACTCTGTTTTTTTTTTCTGAATTTTTTTTGTGGCTCAGTTGCCGACCGGTGGTGTCGCTGGTGGCGCCCCTAAAACTGTGGGCGGCTGTTGTGTGCCGCTGGGATTACCGCAACCTTTGCTGCTTGAGGAAAAGAAATTCTTGTTGGCTGTCGAGCGTGGCGATATACCAAATGTGCGCAGGTGAGTGCCGTGCAGTGACGCTGCGCTTCTTCTTCCACAATTTTTTTCCAGTGCCACCGAATTTGCGCCTTTTTTTTTTAAACGTTCCGTCAGGGGACGCGCAGGTGTCGATGGGCTGTATCCGTATCCACGTTCGTATCCCACGGCGCGATATGCGGGAAACGTATAAATCCTATCAACACGAGGGCGTGTGTATATGTGTGTATGTGTGTGTTTGTATGTCAGTGTGTGTGTATGTCTGTCTGGCTGTATGTTTTGGGTGTTTTCAATTATTTGCATAGCTGCCTGTCTGTTTGCCCTGGGGCATATCTTATGTGCCACTTAATAAGCAATATGCGGAAACGAGTCCTGTTTGCCATTTCCATGCCATTTAAAAGCGCATTTTAATAAATTTACAATTAATTTCGTTCTATATTTAAGAGCGCCGACAGCTTTTTAAGTGGCCAGAACATTTAAAGTGCCATGCAATAATATCAAATTAAATATTTATCAAATTTCCAAAGAGATTAAACAAAATTGCATTTATATTTCATTTGAGCGACGAACGTTTTTCCTATTCAAATATGTTTCGTTTGTTGTTTGGGTCGTTATCTTTTATAGTTTATTTTATTTTCTATTAAGTTTGTGAATAGAAGAGCTTAAAAATATAATATTAGAATATTATATCAATAGATGTATATAAATATATTGGTTTTTAAGTCTGTAAGCATTATGCTGATGATTAAAAAATTCAATAGGTCACTGATTTAGATAAAAAATTTCAATTTTTAATATGATTACAAAATTCTATTGGTCAAATGTTATCTATTGAACTATTCAATAGTTAGTTCTATGGATAATTATCTATATAACTTTCAATAGTTCTATATATAACTATTAAGCTATAGAATTTAATAATCCTATGCATATTGGCCAACAGATTATAGGTATTTAGAACTTTTAGTTTATAAGTCAATAGGTTATACGTTTATGAGTTATTAAGTTATAGATCTATAGCTCTAAATGTCTATACCTCAAGAATTGAAATAACTAAATTAAGCTCAATACAGTGCAGTCATCGAAAAATATGACTGCTTAGAGTCGTGGAACTTTATATATATTCAGTATTAAATATATATGAATAATTTGTTATTTTAGAACCGTTTCGAAGAATTATCAATGATATTATTTGGTGTGCTCTAATCGATAATTTTAGTCCGTAAAATTCAGAAAACTTTTAATTTCTGATGCTCAGATATCATTTTACCATTACATTACTGTTTAAAAATTGAGCTAAATATTCAAAAAATTGCTATTCCACCTTATGTTCCACAATGTTAGTTAAGATCCTCACGAGGCTAAATAGATCTGATATCAGTTGATTGAGTTATACTTAAAAAATTGATACACCTCGAACTCAATCCAAGCTTTTTGCAAAATGTGTCACACAACTTTATTCAATTTTTATAAAATATACAAAAAAGAAACAAATGTAAAAGATAAGTTCAAATAGGTAAAACAATCGAAGACGTCATTAAATTTCCCCCAGTTATAAATATAATTTGCTATTAATATTCCTTAGCTAACCCATCAACCAACTACCACCAAGGCAACAATGCAATTAGTTCGGTTACATAACCATTTATGAACAATCATCAATTGTTTTAAACATGAAAGAGTACAAGCATTTAACACATTTGATCCTGTGTGTGCTCTGTTAAATATGAAATCATAAAAGTGTAAAAACATCGAGTCATTAGGGGTGCAACAGACTCTCAACTTGTAATATAGCGTGTAACTTTGTGTTAATGTGGTTGTTGTCGTGTTTGTGGTTCTTGTTGTCGTTGTTGTTGTTGTTCTTTTCTGGATGAAAATGTGTGGTTTTTACTGTTGCCTAATTGTTGAATGCAGTTGCCTGTTGTAGTTGCTGCTGCTGCTGATGTAGTCGTAGTTTTTTACATTTTCAGATTAATAAAGCGATAGGGATTGTAGCTTTTCATCTCGTCTAAGGTGTAGCGATAGTGTGCCTTGGACGGCTCCTCCTCGGAGCCAATGGAGTCATCCTCCTCCTCGCGCTGTACTCGAATGCCCTTCAGTTGGCAAGCGCGACGATAGAGCTCCTCCTCACGATCTTTGTAGAACTGCCAGGAGATGCGGCTGAACGCGGGCATTTGATTAAACTCGTGTCCAGCTCCATTCGGTGGGACGGCGAACCAATTGGCGCCACCTAATTTGACTGTTTGCGTTTCTAATTGAGGGAGTGACGGATGAATGGATGAATGGATGGATGTATGAGCACACCCATTTGTTTGTTTAACAGTTTGTTGTGGGGCATTTGGGCTGAGGCACTCACCCTTGTTCTTTTGTGCCATTTTGATGACCAAGCCTTGATCCTTAGTTGCGTCCATTCTAATTATAATTATTTTTTTGTTGTTTCTTATTGATTTGGAATAGGTTTACAAATAATTTAAGTGCCAAAACAGTTTGTTTTATTCGGCGTTTTATTCAATATGTATTTCGTTTTTCTTTGAATTTTTTACAACAATTTATGTTGACGAACAATTGTAAAATGAATATTTGAGATATTGCCGCAAGATAGCTAAACTGAAATTTTGACAGCTGCAAGTCAAAGGTGACTACGTTGACTGTCCTGTCATATCAACAGTGTTGTAATACGCAACACTGAGTAACGCAGAGTACCTCACAATGATTACCAATACTGGACATCGATATTGGGAGCTTCTCTTTAAATTTTAATTATTTATGATTTGATTTGATTTGGGATATTTGCTGAAACTTTTTCCATATTAAATTTCACCCCACTTACAGCCCTAACTAGTTGCCTTTTGGGAAAGCAAACATGGAGTGCCCAAAAAATGTTGAGTACTTTTATGGCACTCGATTGATTGGCAAACTTTTCGCCGGAGTCGCATATAATTAAAAACTTCGAGAGCCCAAGAATAACGCAAGAGCAAAAGTTGCTCTCGCCCGCTTCTGTTTCCCAATAATTTATTTATTTTTTTATTTTCCTTTCTTAGCCAATTGATTTTAATTATATGCCACGCCCACTTGTGGGACATGTTTCTTTAGAATTTTGCAAAAGGCATTGCGGCAACAGCACATCAATATTAACTGTATGGACCCACTGGGCCGTCGAGCCCTCACGTTGGCCATCGACAACGAGAATCTGGAGATGGTCGAGCTGCTGGTTATCATGGGCGTGGAGACAAAGGACGCCCTACTGCATGCCATCAATGCAGAGTTCGTTGAGGCCGTTGAGCTGCTGCTCGAGCACGAGGAGCTCATTTTCAAAGAGGGCGAACTCTACGTAAGTAATACGACTACAACCCACTTTCCGTATCACACCCCTGGCCTGCTGCTGCACTCAGCTAATTTGTGGCACACATCGAGTGGCTCAGCTTTCAGTTGCTGCTCAAAACTGAAGCTAACACGATTTTAATCAGTTTTGTGTGGCCTCGTTAGGCACGTACATGACAGACGCTCAAGTGATTGGGAGTGTGCGATAAGCGAGCCAATGCTTCCGCCTCCAACTGTTCCTATATGCCACATACAGTATGCCTGATAATCCCTGTCTGTGTTTCTGTGTTATCTACATTATACGCTTCCTTTGGGTCTTATAACTTTATTGTTCCAAATGTAAGACTTTGTGGTGGACAGTTGAAAATAATTTAATGACTCAATGAGAGATTCTTAAATTATAAAAATTATAAAATATGAAATGTTTCTTCTGTTTGACTGAACTCTCTGAATAATAATCTAATAATATAGTTGAGCTCAAGTAATTTCGGATTACTTCTACATTAAACTTTTACTTATTGCAAAAGGAAAAGAAGCAACTTTTACATCATTTTATAGTCTTCAATCTGGATATACTTTATTAAGAATCGGATTAAGAATCATTTCCATATTATATAAGCTGCAATAATTATTAAAAACAATAATGCAATGAGCAGCTCCACTTACTTTACCTCCACGCCAATGTCACATCTTAATCTGAATTAGCTTTGGACTGGTAAATAAAATCCAGTCTATTAGCTCAGTCCACAGCTTACCATTAGCAACTCCAAGTCAGCCTATGTAAGACCATATTTTTGTTCAACTGCTTTGCCCTTAAGAGTATTTAATCTTCAGCACTGACTATTTAATATTCTTTTCCTGTTCAAAATAAAGTTGTATGAGTGCGGATAGGCCTCTTCCTAGTCTCCTGCCACACACACACACACACACACACACATATATATCAATTTATGCACATACGAGCTCACGCTTCATTAAGCAGCCATTGGACGCAATTGAAGCATGAAAATTACAATTGTAACTCATATGTAATAAAACGTTTAATGAGGCCAAAATATCATCTGGAGAGTTGACAGACTTGCAGAGTTGGTTGGCCCACCTTAACCTTAAGAGTAAATTATTTTGTAGAGCTGGCAAAAGGTGGACATCAACACAGCGATGTTTGCGCCGGATATAACACCGTTGATGCTGGCGGCACACAAGAACAACTTTGAGATATTGCGAATGCTGTTGGATCGAGGAGCCGCTGTGCCTGTACCCCATGATATACGGTAAGTTGGAACAGCCTGAGCCTGACGGGGAGTTTCCATTAATCTTGCCTCGTTTAGCTGTGGCTGCGAGGAATGCGTGCGTCTCATGGGCGAGGATTCGCTACGCCATTCGCTGTCGCGCGTGAATATCTATCGAGCGCTCTGCAGTCCATCCCTCATCTGCCTTACCTCAAGCGATCCCATCTTGACCGCATTTCAGCTGTCCTGGGAGCTACGCAATCTGGCTTTAACCGAGCAAGAATGCAAGTCGGAGTATATGGAGCTGAGGCGGCAATGCCAGAAGTTTGCCTGCTGCCTGTTGGATCAAACACGGTCTTCCAATGAGCTAGCCATCATACTAAACTATGATCCGACTATATCTAGCTATGAGCCGGGTGATCGGATGAGCCTGACGCGTCTCGTACAGGCCATATCCTACAAGCAGAAACAGGTGGGTAAGAAAACCTAAGCCGAAAATTGATGAGTTCAACTGGGAGATGCAAGAGCTCAAGGAAACTTTCTTCTTTAAGATAATTTTGAATGTCACAGAATCTATAATATTGTAAATACAAAATAATATTATGAACTGCTCTAAGACTGTGACAGATTTGATTATATACATATTGTGTTTCAAAATTAATTTAGAGTATTCCAGATATGTTACAGATTCCTCTTAATGTGAGTTTTGCCTTTTCACATACTTCCTAATCGGAGCTTTGGCTTTTCACATAAGTTTGCTGCAGATACTTTGGTATCGTTGTCAATAAAACCACTTTTGTTTGTATCTTACACATCCTTTTGTGTCTCGCAAATACTATTGTATCTCAAAGATACTTTTGCAGCTCACAAGCTCTATTGTGTGTTGCGGATACTTTTGTGTCTCAAAGATTTACCTTGATTTTAATTTGTGCTTGTCCATACCGTTTCAACATTTTGCTTGCAGTTTGTTGCCCATTCGAACATCCAACAATTGCTGTCGTCGATTTGGTATGACGGACTGCCCGGGTTCAGGCGGAAAGGCATCGTAGACAGGTTCATCTGCATAGCTCAGGTGGCACTACTGTTTCCGCTCTACTGTTGCGTCTATATGTTTGCGCCGAACTGTCGAACGGGCCAATTGATGCGAAAACCGTTTATGAAATTCCTCATCCATGCGTCCTCCTATGTGTTCTTTTTATGTGAGTACAAGTCGGGCCGAGCGTTGGTCGGGGTCGTGGGTCAAGTAAACCGTTTAAGCTATAATAACAGGACGAGAGCCAGCTTATATCCTGACTGTTTACCTTGCAGTTATCCTCATATTGGTATCTCAGCGTGCGGATGATGATTTTGTGCGCCTCTTTGGTACGGCACGAATGAAGACCGAGTTGGCTGAGCAGGAGCAACGGCAACGTGGTCAGGCACCCAGCAAACTGGAGCTGATTGTGGTGCTCTATGTGATTGGGTTCATGTGGGAGGAGATCCAAGAGATTTTCGCCGTGGGCATGCAAAACTATTTGCGAAACATGTGGAACTTTATTGATTTTCTGCGCAACAGCCTCTACGTGAGTGTCATGTGCTTGCGGTAAGTTCAGGTTCAAAGTATACGTCAGCCAACGGCTAACAGCCAACAGCTAACAGCTAACAGCTAACAAACTATTCACAACAAACCCCGCAGCGCCTTTGCCTATATACAACAGGCAACGGAAATCGCTCGAGATCCTCAGATGGCCTATATACCGCGAGAGAAGTGGCACGACTTTGACCCACAGCTGATTGCCGAGGGTCTGTTCGCGGCGGCGAATGTCTTTTCCGCCCTCAAGCTGGTGCACTTGTTCAGCATTAATCCGCATTTAGGTCCGCTACAAATATCGCTGGGGCGCATGGTCATTGACATAGTCAAGTTCTTCTTTATCTACACACTTGTGCTGTTCGCCTTTGCCTGTGGTCTGAATCAGCTGCTCTGGTACTTTGCGGCGCTGGAGAAGAGCAAGTGCTATGTGCTGCCCGATGGCGAGGCGGACTGGGCCTCGCATGGCGACTCCTGCATGAAATGGCGACGCTTTGGCAAGTCAGTCCAGTCATTCAGTTAATTAAACGGCATGTGTAATCCTAACGGGTCGTGCTTTACAGCCTCTTTGAGTCATCGCAGTCGCTGTTCTGGGCCAGCTTCGGCATGGTCGGCCTGGATGACTTTGAGCTGACCGGCATCAAGTCATACACTCGGTTTTGGGGCCTGCTCATGTTTGGCTCATATAGCGTAATCAATGTGATTGTTTTGCTGAATCTTCTTATCGCAATGATGTCTAATTCGTATGCCATGATTGATGTGAGTCGCCGAATCGAGTTAAAGGTCTGACCACTGGCTTCACTAATGACATTGATTGCGTGATTTGCAGGAGCACTCGGACACCGAGTGGAAGTTTGCACGCACCAAGCTCTGGATGAGCTACTTTGAGGACAGTGCCACGCTGCCACCGCCTTTTAATGTCCTGCCCTCGGTTAAGTGGCTCATTAGGGTATTCAGGAAGTCCAGCAAGGCCATCGATCGACAGCGTTCCAAGGTGAATGGCCCTTAACGAATTCTTAAACGGTTCTAGTTCACATTAAGTTGTTTCTCCAACAGAAACGTCAGGAACAGGAGCAGTATAACAAATATGATAACATCATGCGCTCGCTGGTCTGGCGTTATGTCTCAGCCATGCATCGTAAGTTTGAGAACAATCCGGTTACTGAGGATGACATCAACGAGGTCAAAAGCGAGATAAGCACAATGCGCTATGAAATGCTGGAGATATTTGAAAACAGCGGCATGGATGTGTCGTCAGCCAATAAAAAGGAGAAGCGTAAGTGTGCACAGACTACTACTTGACCTATATATATATTATATATATATACGTAGATCCGCGACCTCGGCGCATGAAAGTGTGGGAGCGACGGCTCATGAAGGGCTTCCAGGTGGCGCCGGTGCAAGCCAGCAGCGAACAGGAGCTGCTCAGCAACGTGAATGGGGAAGGCGAAATGCGTGAGGTCAAGGTCGAGTCGGTGCCCTCGAGGCCGGCCAAGGAGACTGCACGTGAACGCTTCCAGCGTGTGGCACGCACCGTGCTGCTGCAGTCGAGCACACACAAGTGGAATGTGGTGCTGCAGGGCACGCTGCAGAACTCACAGATTGGACGCAGCACCAAGTACCAACGCAAGAGTCTGCACAATCTGGGCAAGGCTATCGAGGAGGCCAGAAAGTAGGTAGCTCGAAAGCAAACTTAATAAATGATTCTAACTCACTGCTCCCAAGGCTCATTCTGCTCAACCCGGGCAGCGCTTCGGGGCGCGAGTCGCCCATTCGCATTGAGTTCGAGGACGAGAAGACTAGCACGTTGTTGGAACTGCTCAATCAGATCAGCGAGGAGATCAGTGTCTGCGAGCGTCCACGGCTCAAACCCTGCTGGCGTCCCCCACTGCGAACTGTGCCCGCACGTGCGATGGCCGCTAACAATGAATGGTCCAGATCCAATACGGCGCCGGAGCTACAGCTCAATCGGAAGTCGGCGCCGCTCCCACAACCACTGCCACAGCCAGCGCCAAGTCGTATCAGCAGCCACACACGCGAACTACCGCTATGCCCAAGTAAGCTGGTCACGGCTGCTGCACCCACCGCCAAGAAGACGGCGTCATCTGCCCCAAACCCTCCGCCCTCAGCAGCCAAAGCCTCAACAACAGCTAATAGCAGTAACAGGGCTAGAGCGACGATGCCCTTCTCTGTGGAGCTTGGTCGAACCAGAGGCAACTTACATCGCGTGCAGCCGGGCCATTCTAATGCCTTCGATATACATGTCGTGGATTTGGACGAGCGCAGCCCGAGTAGCACTGCATTTGATAAGGATAACATGTCTGATGTTAGCTCCATACTAAGCATGAGTCCCAAGCGGCCAAATCCTTAAATGCGTCGTTTTCGTGGCCCCTTGTGATTAGCCTCTGCCATCCACCCCCCAAACAGGCTGCGGCTTTAGTGCCACTTACAGCGTATACCAAGCCAGCAAATATATATAGTGCAAATAACATAAAAATTATACACATATACAAAATGGAAATCAAATGTTTTTTTTTTTTTATTTTTGCATTCATTTGGCGTTCATTACAAATTTGAGTTTATTTATTCACACGTAATTCCCATGAACAAATGAGCACAGCATAATCAAGTGTAACTAAGAACACCCTGTAAAAGATGGGAGTGCTAGAGGGATTTGTGGGATCAAGAAATAGAGTTCGTTGAGATTATGTCAATGCAAATAATCTAAGAACTCACAAAAGTATAGATAAATAAATATATTTTTGATAGGATTATTTAAAGTTATTATCAGCATTCATCAAAATCTTAAAGTGATTCGAATCGTAACTCGTAATCGTTTTCTTAAGAACAAAATATTTCTTTAAATGAATTCATTCTACATACAAATGTCTGAAAAAAAACATTTTTAAAATAAATTAATTTAGAATGACAGGCATACCGAATCGAGTCCATATAATGGAAGTAGTTCATACCAAATATATATTGACTAAAATTATATTTCTAGCTAATTAGTAATTATAATGACTCCTTGTAAGTTCGTTATACGACAGCGTAAATCTCACGACATTTCTGATAAGTCCACATCAACAGAAAAACAAGTTTAGTCTTTATGCAGACATATGGCTAAACATGGTCATATCTCTTTAAATTTCACATACAAACTACGCCTTGAACTGTGCATGCCCCACTTAGAAGTACTACGCGCGGCTAATAGGCCCGTCAATATAGCCATTTACATATAATCCTATGGTCTGGACGATGGGCCAATAGACACGCGAACGAGAACGAGAAGGCAATGTCGAGGGGCGACCCTTCCGGCTGGTTGATTTTTTATGCCATCTGCGCCCGGCTGGAAAGGCAAAACGTGCGTAAATTCTTAAGCTGGCAGCATTAAACGCAATAAAGACGACAGAACAACATAAACAAGTCGCCCGGAGAGCTAAACGCTGCTCTTAGCCGCCGGCTATTGAGGAATATGAAGAGACACAAGAAGACGAGGAGCTGGGCAGGAAAATTACAAATTCAATTTGATGTCATATCAATTGATTTTGCGATACATCTTGTTGCAAACACAGTTCAGTGTTCAGTGTTCAGTGTTCAGTGGTAGGGGTATTCCCTATACACACATATCTATATATACGTTTTTTTTTTCGAGGTCGGCTTTTTTCTCAGCGCCTGGCATTTGATTTTGATGACGCGTGGCACTTTTGAAATTTATGCGCTACTCTAAACACACTTTGTATGCGCTCAATGCCACGGCAAACCTGACGAACAGTCCAAGTGCCAGAGTGTGTGGCAGTGTCAATGTGTGTGTGTGTGTGTGTGTCTCGTTGAATGTTTCGCATGAAATTTGAAGCTTTTAGCTGATTCGCTTTGTCAGTAGGGGATAAACACAGGTATTTTGAGCACGCACCAAGAAACAAAAAAAAAAGAAGTAAGCAAGGTAAGTTCAAGTTCCAGGAATAAATTAAGACAAATATGAATTCCTCAACGCAGACTACTGTAAACCTAGAAGATATTTGAATATGATTAGATGCCGCAGGCTCAGACTATTTTATATATTTGAGTAATTGAAAAAGCTAATAATAAACTTAAATATATAAATGTTAAGTTTCAGAAATTCAGCAAGCATACAAGTAGACCAAATATGTATGTCTTGCCAAATATAGTATATATATCTGGGATTTTTCTATATTTTTTAGGAATTCTGCTAAGTGAGCTCAGATTTTCTTTATAGAACATAATATGATTATGTTATGAATTATATATTTAATATTAATATATATTTTAAAATATTTATTATTGTTTAGGCACCTCAAAATATGTAAACAAATTTTTAAATAGTAATTAAAAGTTATTTTAATAAGCGCATTCCTACAAAACATTTTTCCCTTTATTTGCTTAATGATTTTACTTTTTAAAGCTGAAAAACAATTAACAAATCCGAAAGCACTAATCATTGTTATTAAAAATATGTCCTTAGTTAAGTCATTTGCATCTGTGAAGCACTGCTTGCCAATATCTTTAAAGTTCTCTAATTCACAATATGATAACTACTTCTGGCATTCACAATATAATAGCTACTTGTGGCAGTCAAACAACTCACCCAATGTCCAGCCTGTTGGCACTTACGGCAGTCGTTGTCATCAGCGTCTGCCCGAAAACATATTTCACTGCCAATTGTGCTCAGGGCGGGACGAGAAGGCAAACGAGGCGCCCATAAATATGCTACACGAATATGTCATAAACTATTAGCAGTCATGTCCTTTCATATGGCAGCACTGACAAACAATCTCTACTTCACACCCAAACACTCGCACTGTTGCCAGCCACACACAGCTCGACGACACTCATTGTCAAATAGAGAAATTGAGAGGGAAATATGCCCTAGACCTCTATGCATGCCATACACGTACACAGAAATCTATCAAATTACCAAAAATAATGGTCATCATCATCATTATCATGATAATGTTGATGAGCCTGTTAAAAGTTCTGGCCGTTGCATTGAAAATATTTTATAAATTTGCAAAAGTTCGTTTTATTTACACATTTTTGTTTTACGAGTAGAGCAGACAAGAGACTCACGTGTCGATGCCTGTTTATATGTATATAGACTATATATTATACAGCTGATTAAGCATGCATTAGCATATATTGATTACATTTAGCACTAACAACTATGTCTAATAGGAGCGTGTCCTTGTCACACATACACATACACATACACATACACATATACACAACATGGGAGTTGGCGCAGCTGGATCAATCGCTGGTTAGCTTCAGTCGCACAGCAATGCGTTTGCACTTCCACATGAGCTGCGTCTCCAGTATGCTGAAGGACATGGCCACCAGGACGAGGCCCAGCAGCAGATACGCACAGCATGCGTATAGCTGCAGCTCGGGGCCGTTGAAGCTGCGCGCTGGCACAAAGTCGCCATAGCCAATGGTCGAGAGCGTGACGAAGCAAAAGTAGGCGCCATCCACCAGTGACCAGTTCTCCCACAGCGCAAAGATAACGGTGCCCACGCATATGTAGCACATCAGTATAAAGAGCACCAAGCTAATGGGCACCTGTCGCTGTGACTCTTCATTATAATCATCATCGTCGTCGTCGTCCTCCAGCTGCTGCTGCTGCTGCTGGTGCTGGTGCTGCTGGTGCTCCACACACTCATGGGAGCCATTGCGACGGCTGTGCTTAAGTTTCTTCAGCACGAACTGCTCACTGCCGTGCTGCATGTACTCCTCGTCCTCGGAGGTCTCCGTGTTGGCGGTAGCATCGTACAGCGCCGTCGCATGCTTCTGGCAACGACGCGTCAGCATCAGTGTCTTGCGATTCAGCGGCTGCAGCGTATGGCGATTGAAGCTGGCTGCTGTCGCATTTAGCAGACCGCGCGCCTGATAGCCGGCGCCCGACTTCTCCGCCAGCGGCAGCTCGTGGGGCAGACTCAACGTGCCACAGCCGGAACTCGCTATCAGCGGCACACGAGACGGTGTGCCATGCGGGCAATTGCTGTGAAAGAGAGGCGATAAAAAGACATGCGTAAGTGGCAGGCAACGTTTTAATAAATATTTACGCAGCACTTGGTTATAAAACGGCTTCAATTAAAGCAGCCAAAACACGAAAACACCAAAAACAAACAGCCGCAAGCCATAAAAAAAATAATGCCCAGGCACGTTCGCCACGCGGTCAGTGGCCAATCAATAAGCCATAAAAACAACCAGTTGGCATGTTATACGTGGCGTATGCGTTATGCTATATTGCCCATACGCCTAGTTGGCCAAGTGATTTAACTACTAGACAGCTTTAAGCGAAATTTAATTGGATTGCGAAAAGGCATGATTGTGTTCATGAATAAGTAGGCGGCACAGTGGGCGTGGCTGTTGCTCAACGTGTGCTGTGACCCAAACGTTTATTGATAATAATTGTTTTTGGTCAGTTATTAGCCTCAAGCCGTAGCCTATCCTTTGAGCATGAAACCGCATATGCTCACTGACATCAAACGAAATATGATTATAGTTGTGGTTTGAAAGCGTTCTCCTTTTAAATTTGTTCAGCTCTCCTTTTACGTGCATTTAAGGGATGGTTTGAACTATTTGATTTTTTCTAAATATTGATTGAAGCTTTTGTTGTTGTAGGATAAATGAACTATAACATGCAATAATACCTTAAATCTTAAAGAAGTTCTCGTAGGATTATTTTTGTCAAACAATCAAAGATTGCCATGAAAGTTATTTCGAGTGAAGCCTAAATTATACCACAGTATGTAAATGTATTCGACTTGATATCCTGTGAACAGCAAAAATTGTATAAAAAACTGTTTATAGATATATATAGCCTTTAGTATAATTCGCTTTAATCTAAATCAATTTAATTTACTATCCAGACTCCCAACATGACCCAGAACAATAGCACGCCCGATAACAAGTCTCTGTTGTGTATATTTCAACGTGTTGATAAGGACAAGAACGGCTTTATTTCCGCTGATGAGCTGCAAGTGGCGCTTTCGAATGGCACTTGGTCACCCTTCAACTTAAAAACTGTCAAACTGATCATTAGCTTGTTCGATCCCGCGAACCGAGGCACAGTTTCCTATCAGGAGTTTGAAGCACTTTGGAAATACTTGACTGATTGGGAGAATTGCTTTCGCTCATTTGACACCGACAAGTCAGGCAATATCAATAGGCAAGAACTAAAAGGCGCACTCAATACATTTGGATTTAGCTTTACAGATCATTTGATCGAAATCCTACTAAACAAATTTGATCGTTTTGGTCGGGGAAATATTCTATTTGATGATTTCATACAATGTGGCATTGTGTTGCACACACTGACAACTTCTTTCAGGACACACGATACGGATATGAAAGGTGTCATTACCATAAACTATGAACAATTCCTCAGAATGGTACTCTCACTTCAAATATAAAAAGTGTTTTTTAAGGAATTCAATTTATATAAAGCGTTGAAAATGTTGATTATGTTGAACAAAATAAAGAGGACTTAAGCCAGTTATGTTTGGGAGGATATTGTAAAATAGAGTTAAATGATGTTTCAGATAAGCTCAACAGTTTTTTTACGTGATTTAAATTTGTATTATGGGAAGATTGAGTGCAGGTTGCAAATAACTGTTGGGGAAGGCTAGAGCGTAGCTTTAAATGAGAGAGGCTGAAGTGCAGACTTAATTAAGTTTAATATTCGATATATATATTTTATTGAATCCACATCACTGGCTAGTAGCTGCCTTAATATACCTCGAACAGAAGTTGGCTATACAAAAATATATATAATATGATACTTGAAATCGTGCGCCAAGCAAATCACCGCCACTTATATAGAATGTAGCTATATTTAAAAGTATAAAAGCTCGAATGCTAATACTAATGCACACTGCAGCTGGCTAGGGAAAGAGTCCACTTGAATTGCACTCGAGTGCGGCTGACAAGTGTGCTTGGTCAAATCAATTTGTGGTACGTTTATTGAACTTGTCTGTGGCAATGGCCGGCAATGGCAGCCAGACTGGACCAGCCTTGTTCAGACTGGTCGAGCCTGGCAGGATGTCAGCCACTTCGACTTGCACTTAATGTGCGATTGGCCGGCAGCTTGGCAAACTACAAGCAACAGCCCACTTGAGAGCGAAGTGGAGAGAGGGAAGGAGAGAAAGAGAGAAAGAAGCCAAGGCCTTTGGGCCAGTCAACTGTTTTGATTTAGGACGCACGTTGGCCAAGACGACAAGTGGGTTAGCCTTAAAGCTCATATTTTCTGCAAATTTAAGCAGGAGAAATGCCAAGCGAAGAGCCAAGGGAGAAGCCGCACAGTAGATGGAGGTTGAGCCACACAATTCGCATGAAATTAATTGACCTGATTCAGTTCGCAGCTCGGCTTACAATTAATTACGCGCACACACACATAGACAAACACTCAAAAAACACGCACACACACACACACACACACGCTCAGCGAGTGCGCAGCTGAAATTGAAGAAGCTGCGATGTGCGCGCCTCCTGCCGGCAGAGGGCGCCAGCGGCGCGTGCACAGGTTCACTGTCAAAATTAATTACCATCTGCTGGATTTTATTAAATAAAATGCGCAAAATGTATCACAGTGAAAAAAGAAGAGAAATAAAGGAAAAATCAGCAACGAACGCAACGCAAACCGTGAAATTCGGGCAGGGCCACAGACGTGGCCGCAAATGTTTGGCTTGGCTGCCAAGCGTCCGCTGCAATATGCAAGCGAAAAGTCTGAAGTGTTGATTTAAAGCATAGTCGACGTGCAGAAAGTTTGTTTATCAAATAAAATTATTAGCTCGGTTTTTATTATGGAAACTGTGCAGGGCAAAAATAGAAAGCAAAACTTTTGAATGCCTTTAACTCTGCATAGAAATTGCTAGATCTAAGCTAAAACTAATTTAGATTTGAGAGATTTTCTACACTTTAATAATTTAAAATCTTTTAAATTTAATTGAAATGTATAACTATATGTATACAAATATTTTTTATGTGATTGAGTATGGGAGTGAGCTAAATAAAAAATATGTTTTTAAATAACTTTTAATATGAGAAAAATTGATGAAATGTTTGCTTTGACCAACTTAGCTTTGAGAGATTTGTAAAATGATTTATTTAATTTATATAAAAATTTTAAGTTTAAGTTACTTTAAAATTAATTTATAGCACGCATCTAATACTTCATAAATATATGTTAGAAAATATTAATTAATATAGTTAAATTAAAAAGAAATAAATATTGCAGAGCTTAGCACGTCGGATGCTTGCATTTTGAACAAGTTTATAATAATAAACCTTGCCTTTTGACTGTAGAATTTATTTATAAAAACAATTTTAAATACTGAGAAAACGCTTCACAAATTTCCGAATACAGCTCGTAGTTGAACTCTATGCTGGTTGTCTTTGCCAACTGCCTAACAATTTCTGGAATGTGGGCAACGGATGCAGCCATTAGGGTCTACCACCAACATCAACTGACCAATTGAAGCGTCTATGTTTAACAAGACCAACAACACGCCTCACAGCCTCATTTGTGCAGGCAGCTTGGCCTCTTGAAATACATACACACACACACACATACCTTGAACGTTCTCGCTCCAGCTCATCTTCGTCCTCCATAATGTCCACATTGCCAGCTGAGCTCAGCAGGGCCGACAATGTTGCTGCTGCTGTAGTTGTTGCTGTCGTTGATGTTGCTGCTGCTGCGACTGCTGCTGCTGCTGGAGATGTTGTTGGTGTTGCCGCGGTTGCTGTTGCATTGACTCCAGCGCCACACACACCTGCGGCTATAAAACTGTTATCGGGCATTGTTGCATTTGTTGCTGCTGTTGGCTTAATGCCGGCTGACAGTTGCGGGCTGCTTGTTGCTGCCGTATAGGTTAACAATGCAGCGCCTGTTGCCGCTGTTGCTGTTGTTGCAGCGGCTGCTCCAGATATTGCATGCGGCAATAAATCATGTCTGCAGGATAAATCACTCGATCCCCCACTCAGCAGCGTATTGATTTCTGGCGCCAGCGGCTGCGTCACAAATTTGGCCCGTCGCACGGCTGCAACAAGACGAAGCAGAGAAGCCACCAGAATTAACAATGTGTTGATTAAATTATACTTTTTAAAAATATTTAAATAAACTCACTTTTTGCTTGACCAAAATACAATACAACAAAACAGCTAGCAAACTGCAGAGTGAAGCCCAAAAAAAATAAAATTGGGGAAAAACTTTTTTACGAACTTTCAGTAACTGCATTTGTTTGACTCCCCCAACCCATATATATATAGGCATGGCTATAAACATATATATTTATATACATATAACATGTTGTACTTAGTTAGTAAAATTATTTGTTTTCGCTCCAAAAGTTGAGCAGCATTTTGTAGCGGCTGGTTTCGGATTTGCACAGCAAAAGTTTTGGGCATCGCCTGGCGGAGGCCAATGCAACAGCTGGCAAGCACTGCGGTCAGAGTTGCCAGGCTTATCCCAGTATTTACCAAAAATATTTAATAATGCTGTTTGCTAAAAACTAAAATGCACCTTAACTCATTTTACATTAATAAATCCATTTGAAATATACTATGGGTTAAGAGAATTATACCAAGTTTCTCTCAATGAGTGCGTAATGATTATGTAAGTTCTTGTTTAATAAAAACAATTCATACTCAAATTAACAATTATTTTGTTTTTAGCTAAGCTGCTGGGTTTATTTTGTTGTCAGATTTCATGTTATTTTATATATTTAATATATATATTCAACTAAGTGCCTCTGATGCATATTCACACCTAAATATCAAATAAAGAGATAGAAACTTTGTTGAATTCATTCAAGTAAAAAGTCGGACAATCAATTTTTGTATACAGTTCCAAAATATATTATAAGAACAAACTGAATTAAATTTAAAGAATAAATTCAACCTTTTCTGAATTGAATATCTTTAAATAAACTTTAGTTTTCGTTAAATTTTATTCATTTGTAATAAAAAATGATTAGAAATATTTTAATATTTTTATTTTTCAGCAAAAATAAATAAAATCACTTTAAAAGTTACTCATACAATTTTAGAAAAATTTAAGAAAAAAATTGACTTCTTTCCAAAGACATTTAAATATTCACTCCACAGTTTTCCGCCACGTACATTTTTCATATCTCATATCAGCTGAAAATGGCAAAATAAGGAAGCCAAAGCCCGGAAGGAAGTGACTGTAATGGCATCTTTCACTTAGACCCGGCGCAACTGTTCACAGAGCTCGCGTGGAACGCGTTGGGCTGTGGTCAGCACAGGACATGGCCAATTGCAAAATATTTACTTAAAGTTGGCTGAAATACACACACACACACATACACACACGCATACACATTTATTAGAGTGTTAAATGCATTTTGTACATGGCTGGGTGCAATGTGGCTGACAGTTTGTTGCAACTTTTTGTGGAACGCTAATGGCGTGGTCAACCGCTGAGGCAGCAGAGGCAGCAGACTGAGCGTGAAGAGAACGAGAGCGAGAGAGAGAGAGGGAGAGAGAAAGAGACAAGAGAGTCTAGCAGGACAATGACCACGCTTTGAGTGTCGGTGTCCTTTGTGCGCTATTTGGCACAGCTGAAATAATTAAGGTGCATATTGGAATGGCAATGGATGCGACTATATTGATATATTGACTGCAATTTGTGACAGCTAGCATAAAGGCAAGACAGAGCAGGAGGCGAGGACACATCGCTTGTGTAAATCTGTCACGTGCTCTCAGCAAAAAGTAAAATAAGTTTAATGAGTTTTGCATGCAGCTGACACGCAGCAATAAAGCGTGATACAGGAGAGGGGTAAGAGGCGAGAGGGAGGTCCGCTGACATCTTGCGTCGAGGTGGCATGTGGCAAGTGGCAAGTGGCAAGTGGCAAGCGGCAAGTGCCAACTGCCAAGTCATCATTATCGTCAATAAAAGCTGTCGCACATGTCTCGCCTTGACTGAAGTGCATGTTGTTCTTGTTGTTCTTGTTGTTCTTGTTGTCCTTGTCATGTCCTTGCCGAGACGAGCTGTTGAAAACTTTTAATGCGCCGTCCCCACTATAAAGTACAGGCAAAAGTCGCTAAGTGTGCTAGCTTAACTCTGTCATTTTAACACGCTCTCCTCTCAGTTCTCTGCCTCATTATGCCGTTGCTCTCAATAATGATGATTGTAATGATAATTTGCTGCTGACAGCAAATTGTTAAAATAATTATATGCGCAAATGAGCAGAGGAGAGACGCACAAGCTGTACCACGCTGCGTATGATTGATGAATATCATATTCATTTGTGGCCCTCGCGTGCAGCCAGTACAAAGCTCTTCAGTCACAGATGCAGACACAGCTCTGTGGTCTGCCCATGTGTATATGTTGAGCTGATGCGTTAATAATAGATTATCTATCTATATATGAATCAAATTAACGCTCGTTTCATTAAAGATATTAAACAGATTGTCGGAGTGAAAATGATATTCAGAAATTTTTACTACGATATTATATAGATTTGTATCATTGTGTGACCAAAGTGCATTAAATTTCAGCCTATTTTTTAATGACTAACAAATTTTTTAAGCCTCGTCTTTAGGCTCAGGGTATACAAATTAGTATGGAAAAGTTTATAATTGTTAAAAAAAAAAAATATATAAAATAAAATATGTATGTTTGGTAATCGTAATATTGTAAGAAATTATTTGTCTCCAATTAAAAATTATATACTTTAAATTTATATACTTTAAATAATATTGTAAGAAATTATTTGTCTCCAATTAAAAATAATATACTTTAAATAACATATAGATAAATATATACATATATATAATATGAAAATTCTAAGTAAACAATAGACTTATTGTCAGCTCTACTATAATTTCCGACTGCTTTAAGTCAAGACACAGTTTAGAGTTCCCTTCTCTTCATACTGCCACATATGGATATTAGAATCGGGCTCTCAATAGCATTTACCTTTAAATCTCATTATTCACTCTGCTTTTAAGCAGCTTTAAATTGATCATAATAGCATTTGGATAAGCTGCAGCTTATCTCTTCATAATCCTTGTACTCACCATGCATATTGGCTGTCTGATAGGCAGGTGGCGGAGGCAGTGTGATGGCCTCCAGTGTAGATGTTGCTGCCGTCAGGTCGACTGCCGCTGCCGTTGCTGCTGGCGCAGCATCCAGGGTGCTCAGCAATCGATGCTGTTGCTTGGCAGCGGGCTGCAAGTGTATCGTATGATACTTGACCAACGGCTGGGCGCAGTTGCTTGTGCTGCCCGTGCCAGACGCGAATGGAAAGTAAATTGTGGCCGTGGCTGGAGCATAGCAATTTGGAGGTCCAGCTGCAGCTAGGGGTATAGTGGGTGCAGCAGTAAAACGCAGCATGCTGCTCGGCACGGCGACAAAATTTGGTTGCTGCTGCTGCTGCTGCTGCTGGTGTTGTCGTGGCAAAGTTGCTGTCGATAATTGCTGCTGCTGCTGCTGCTGCTGTGATGCGTTAATGTAATGCTGATGCTGCTGCTGCTGGTGCTGCTGTTGTTGTTGCTGTTGTTGCTGCAGCGATTGTTGTTGTGGCAACGGTGCATATTTCAGCAATGCATTGCCAGTCGTTGTTGTTGTCATTAGCATGACATCTGGCTGCTGCTGTTGCTGCTGGTAAAACTGCTGTTGTTGCTGCTGCTGCTGCTGCTGCTGTTGCTGATTCAACTTGCTTGGCATCGCATTGCGCAACAATTGACAGGCATCTGCTGACCGCAGGACAATGGAGAGTGCAGTCGAAAAAAGGGACATATGAATGTTGATTAACGATTTGCCAATTGTTATGCTGACAATTCAATTTATAACTACTCGCCCCCAACTACCACCCACCCACTCAGATCCTTTGTCACCTACCTTCGCCTTGTTCCAGCGACAACTTGCGCTTCATTGTTGTCGTAGTCGCTGTCGCTGTCGCTGTCCTTTGGCCACATTCATAGCGTTCACAGAGGCTCGTCTCGTTGCTGCAGCCTTTACAGTTCGCCTGCAATTAAGCCGGATAATTTTATTAATGCCGCACAGCTGTCTTGCCGAGTGAAGATATAAATAATTGTCATTTCAGTTCATATATATGTATGAGTTGTTGATGTCAATTTTAAAGCTTTATGCATTTATTTATATTAAAGACGAATTACCCAAAGCTTAATTTTATGTCACGAGCATATGCATTGAGATTTCTTCCACTCTAGCCAACACAATGCGAAAGTTCTGTGTGTGATGGGTTGTTAAGTTCATACTAGCTGAATTAATATGCTATTTTGAGTAGGAATTGACAAAAACATGAAGGTTGACAAACATTTGGACAGTTAGATAAGGTAGACAACAGCTTGAGCTGGCAGCTGACAGCTATAGATAAAAGCCCTTTTCTTGTACAATAAGTAAAGTTTATTTTAAGAATTTAAATAACGAATCTCTTTGTCATTTACATGATTAAAAGCCGCTCGTCTAATTTCTAATTAAGCCAAAAGTCAGTCAGACCTATCTAAAGACCGCAATACAATTAACTTTAACAAGCTGCACAGCGTTTGGGATTTGCACCTTTCTTTGGTTACTTTTAACAATCGTTGTGCGTAGCTATAAAATCTCAATGAAATTGTAATTGACACATTTGAAAAGCTTGCAGCTTTATGCTCACTGAAACATGCTCTCAAGTTGATATCCTTGTTCTAATCCTTGTTGCGGTTCAACGTTCAACGTTGCGTGCTGTTATGCGAAACGTTGTCGTGTTGCTATCATGTTAGTTGCGGTTCTGTGGCAGCATGATGAGATGCTGACGCAACCACACACACACACACTCATACACACACATAGAGAGAGATACACGCACACCCTTGCATAACTCAAATGATTTGCCACTGTGACTTTGCGGCTGGCCAAAAAACCATTTACAGTGTGCGTCATGATAATTGCAAATGGCAACAGCCACGACGAAGGATAACGAGCTGGGCAAAAGACGAAAATGCCAAATGCCAAATGCCAAATGCCAAAATGCCAAAAGCCAAATGCCAACGGTCAACGGTCAACATGCTGATAATAATTCGAGCGATGAACGCATATGGCCCCTGCCTTAACCACAGGGCTTATCAATTGCCAGCTCCTCAAAGGGACGAAAAGTTGTCTGTTACAGCAGCATCAGCAGCAGCAGCTGTGATTTGCTTAGATTGAATTAAGCCCTAATGAGTCGTTAAATGAGAGTTATGTGCAAAAAGGATTCCAGATCCTTTTTTCCTTGTTCACTCGCTCAGTTCGATTCAGCCAAGCACAACATTCACACTCCATGCAAAACACCTTTCGTCGCCAGCAAATGCAAAAAACTTGTTGAAAAACTTTCAAACACATTCAGCCAAACACGTCGCAGCCTAACTGAGGCAAGATTTGAGATTCGTAAAGTGCATAGCGAATAGCCTTTTTTATTGCCACGTGCTGCATGCGGCAACAATGTGGCACCGTGATGGAAAAATTTATACCTTGCACTTCGAACAACGATCAAAAAAAAATGCTAGGAAAAACTTTATTCAATTTTCTATAAAGGGTAGGAAATATTGCAAATAAAATGGAAAATTAAAAGAAAATTAAATTGAAAACAATTAGCTCATAACATAATTGCAATTTAGTTTCACGTTTTATCTTCAATTTAAATTCATAATAAAGCAAATAGTTAAAGATGAAACTGATAAAGCTGATACAAGCAAACGCAATCAAGAACTATAAGCCGATTAAATGCAAGGTTTTAGTGAAATTGAAAATTTGATCAGAATTGCAAGGGTTTCAAATATTTTCTACAATAGAAAACTCTAGTTGAAACTTTGCATTCCCCTCCCCATTATATTTGGAAAGTTTTTAATAAATGAATTGCTTGATAATGTCCTCAAAGTGTAGCCAATTAGTTTTCCATTTCTTGAAGCATTCGAGTTATATATGACTTTCGGAATTGCCCCAGCCCTTCCACTGCAAACACAAGCAAACAGTTTGCAGCACTTTTCCACAGCGGCTCATAAAAAAATCAATTACATTTCGCATTGTGCAACGGAAAATGAAAAGTTATTGCACGCTTTTAGCCTGGCCAGGCGTAATTTGCAGGTCCGAGCTGCGCAAAAGTTTGCGCTAGAGCATTTTTAAAGTGAACGCAAACTCATTTAATTTACTTAACTTGGCACTTTATGTGGCCTTTAACCAGGAGGGGCGCAAGTCAAATTGCAACTGGCGTCAAACTTTCGGCCATGCTCAAATTGTCAGCCTTTAAGGCTGACAGAGTTCTCAACTTGGTCGCGGCCAAAGTTTCTATTCATTGAAAACAGTGTTCAGTCCGCGCCGCGCTGCACTCCAAAGTAAATGTTAATGTTTATGTTAATGAATTTCAACCGAAAGCCAAATTAAATAGTAATTTTTTAAATGACAAACAAACGGCTGCAGTTCGTTCAGTTCAGTGCAAACCACA
This sequence comes from Drosophila nigricruria, assembly GCA_037075265.1. Lineage (NCBI taxonomy): Eukaryota > Metazoa > Arthropoda > Insecta > Diptera > Drosophilidae > Drosophila > Drosophila nigricruria. The sequence continues at coordinate 2,499,016 of JBAMCI010000053.1, forward strand.
ATTCAGTTATTTGCACACGCACGTGGTCAACCGTATGTTATTCTTATTGTTGTGTTCTCATGTGATTCACTCTTCTTTTTATTATCTTCCAATTAAACAGAAATTTCTGCAACCATAAACAAACAAACGTGCAAAAATGAGTGACACAAAAATAAAACATTGTCCGATTGTCTGATGGTAAATCAACTTTGCAAATGTCCACATGAGCTGAAAGCTTCAAAGTTATATTCATGTAATTGATGTGCTAGCATATACTCTATATGCATAGGCTAATATTGAAATTAGGCTGTGATATATATTGAAATATATTGAGATAGAGATTGGTAGGTTAGTCATTTGAAAGATTTACTGTTGCCATCCTCTATGTTGACCCAAAAATAATGTTACGCACAGTTTTGCAGCGTAAGACCCAAAAATTTACCGTCAAGTTACTCTCTACTGCTTCGAAGGATTGCTTAAAATATATATTATAACACCTCCTGGGGGCGTGACAATTCAGGAGACTGCTTTTGAGTTAGAAACTAAAAATTTAGTTCTTTGTAACCTCCTTTATTCAATTACTAAAAACTATATATATGCCTCTTATAAACGTGGAAAATCGCAGAAAACTATATCCTGCAACGTTTTGGAGCTAGAGGTAAAAAATGGGACAGCTAAGCTACTGCAGACTGCTTCCTGTCTCATTTACCAATAGTGAATGAGTATTATGCAGCTGGCAGCGCCCGACTGCACCGTTTTTACTTGTTTTGGTTAAAAATTTTAAAAATTTAAATTAAACTGTTGAAAGACCCTAATGAAAATATATTTTTTTTATTTAACTGTCGCTGATGGCGCTATCCTGATTACCAATTTAAGGTTGTATTTTTTTGCAAGCTGTTTTTTCAAATTTAAAAAATAAAAATTCTGTAATAAAAAAATAAAATTATATAGTTAAAATTATATAGATAATATGAAGATTGCGCTATTCTGATGATGCGCAGTGTATATATGGAATATAATATAATACATGAGTGAAACACGTGATGTTTAGCTTATTAAGGATTTATTAAGCTAATGCATGAAAAACACATTTTCCTAAGTTAAGAAAAATTGTATTTTCTTTCCAATAAATTTCTGTTTAGCTTTTACTGAACTGCTTCAATAATCCTTGTACACAAAACTGACATCTACAGGTTGCAGCTTAATAGGTAGAGTTAATCAATGTGAGGCGAAGGCAGAGATAATGTCAAAACCCTTTTTCAGTGACATGAAGTAAAAATTTCCTTTTTAAATTAATTTTTTTTAAATTTTTTGTTATATATAGTATTATATTTATTTTTATTATATATTTATATATAAGTATTTATATTATATATATATGCATCAAATTAATGTCATTTGAAATCAGTACAAAGTTCTCAACTATAAATATGTTTTTACTTTTTTTCTTATGCGGGTTTTATGATCTAAATATTAAATATTGCAATTCAAGATGTGGTAGTGTGGCAGGAGCGAAGTATATCCATAAATGAAGTAATGAGGTTTTCTTTGTAGCTATTAAAATGCATTGAAACCCTAGCTAAAAGTACAGCAACAATAATTGTACCTAATACATGAAAAATGCTATTAATTAGCTTTTCTCTGATACTGTACAATTTTAAAACCAAGTCAGTTAAATTGATATGAAACAATACGTTAACACAAATACCAATATCTGTATAAGTGAACTTGCTTAATAAGTATACCAAAAGTTTCTTCATCTTGATGTGACACATATAAACAGCCTTAAGGCCCACATAAAGCTTCAAAATAAACAAGTCGCCTGCACAGAAAATGACAAAAATAAAATATTGTAACCAAATTGATAAACTTGCTCTAAACGAATATCTCTCGCTCTCTCTCTCTCTCTCTCTCTCTCTCTCTCTCTCTCTCTCTCTCTCTCTCTCTCTCTCTCTCTAGTTTAAGCTCTGGGCACCTCGTACATCATAAGTAGAGGAAATACACTCAGAAAATAAAGCGGAATTCATAGCTCAGGGTTTAATAAAAATGTCAGTGAGAGTCGTGGATGGTAAACAAATGACTTACAAAACTTGTGCACGAATGCACAAAACATGCAAACAGCAGGCCAAAGGGACCGGCACACTCCGATTTTAGCCGGGTCTACAAATTATATATGTATATGGCGTGCGGAGTGAACGCGACAGCCAACTTTTTTGTTATCACAGCAAATAAAAAAACGTAGCCTGATTTGCCAACACACACAGTAATAAACAAAAAATAAAAAATAAAGGAAAAAGGGGAACAGCAAACAATCTGGACAGTTCACAATCTGTGGCACGATCCCAAAAAGTTCTTTTTATTTTCGTTTTTTGCTCAAATCAATTACAAACTTTCAGTTTGCTGTTGAAAACAGAAAAAAAAGACGTATCAAGTCCGGCTGCAAACCCAAAAATGGGTCTGATAACTTAAAAGGTTTCTGTTGTCTTAATTAAAAATATGTTTTTGCCCTATCGAAATTCAAATCCATGCTGAAACCTAAGTGCAAAGCTCCAAGGCTGAAATTCTGGGAAACTAAAGCAGAGCGAAATGTGCGGACAATGGAAGCTTTAAGATAAACTTGCAGTTAAATGGGTTTTCAATAATAGAGCATCGGAATATTTTACATATTCGTTTATTCTCAATGAAATCTTTTGTTAGCAATGGTATTTATACAATTGCAAGATTTAACTAAAAAATATTTATATAAAATGAAAACTTTGCTTGAAAAGGGAAAAGGAAAAACAAAAACAAAATTCAAGTGAATATGTTTTCATCGAACTTTATTTTAACATAATCTTGCTTTTATAACAAACAACATAAAAAATAGTGGGAGCAGCTCGAATAGTTGCAGCTCAGAGTAACTTCCACATTTTAACAACTGGCTGTGAAAATCTTCGAAAATAAACTACATGCACAATGAAAGAAAAACCAAAAATATTTCACGTAGCTTTAGTTACAGTAGAAGAAAAAAAGTTTAAGCGCAAAAATGTGAGCAGCCAGCGAAAGTTTTTGGCCAACAAAAGCGCTTCCTGCTCAGCCTTAGTCAGTGGCCGAAGTTGTGGCCATCAACGGGCTGCACAACAATGCAGAACTTTTGTTTTTTTTTTGAAGGTAGAGAGAGAGAGAGAGAGAGAGAGGGTTGCAGTGTGGGCTAGAGAGGGAGGAACTTTATACAGCAAACACTTAAGCCAAGATTTTGAGGCACACAGTTCACGGTGTTATTGCAGCTGAGCGAGAACTTTGACAGTCGTGGCAATCGAATTAAGACCCATAAAAAAGTCAACACGATAAAGTTGCAGTAACTTGAGCTTTTGCTTTGCAGCATTTGCTCCGGACAGCTGTTGCATCAGCTATTGAACAATATCAATCATACGCACTGTTTGACTTACCCCATTCCCAGCGCCATGGCGTCGCTTTGTCAATGTGTCCGACGCCGCTGTCGTTGTCGTTGTCGTTGAAAGCGCTGCATTCTTTTCCACGCCGGAGCCCCGCCTGCGCTGCAGCTGACAGCAAAGCCGCATGTAGGTGCACTGCAGCGCCTCAGCGAGCAGAGCTCCCAAACTCGACAAACACATCAGCATTAAAGGCACCCCGATGAGTGCATAGAAAATGGTCGCCAGCTTACCAGCTGGTGTGCGTGGCGTCAGGCTGCCATGGCCTGTGGAAGTAAAGTCAATAGATGCGCGTTAATATAATCAATTATATGAATTAAACAATCATTCAAATAAAATGAGCAGTCTATGTTTATTAGCTTAGATGTCGCTGCCTTGTATTGTTCATATTATGTACAAAATATTCAAAATTATATTTTCATCTACATTTCATCAGCTAATTAAAGCTTATATAATTTATATATAACTTTAAATTACTTTAACTTAAATTTTTGGTTTTCCTTTCTCTCTCTGTCTTGGTTTCTGTATGTCTGTCTGTATTTATGAATGTGTGTCTATCTATATATATATGTATTAGAGGTGGGAAACTATCGATGGCACTATCGATACTATCGATGGTTGAGCACTATCGAGTCGATTCACTATCGATGGTCATGCACTACCGATAGTGTATCGATAGTGCCTCGATAGTGTCACACGTTAAATTTGGTTGTTCAAGACGGTTTAAATTTCGACGATGACGATAAAACAATGGCAATAATTTCAAAATGTAAAGCAATTGTCAAATTTTTCAAAAAAAGCACTATTGCTAATGAAAAGTTTAAGATGGCGCAAGAAAAGTTTGGGTATTCAACTTTTACAACTCCAACTATGTTGGGCACTATCGAGGCACTATCGAGCCACTATCGATGGTTTGGTAAAAAAACTATCGCCGCTATCGATGGTGCCGACTATCGATAGTTTCCCACCTCTATTGTCTACATCCAATGCACCACTCCCATTTCAAGCGGAGGAAATTGATGTGTTGAAGGACATGGAAAAAATTCTTACAGTATTTGAACAAGTTAGCAAAATGATATCTGGTGGGAAATATGCTACGATTTCGCTTATAATTCCCTTGACAGATGTACTTATTCGTAAAACGCATACTATTTCTTCGGATGTGCAAACTGCAGTTGGACAAAAAATGGTCACTGTTTTATTAGATTCAATCGTAAAACGTTTATCGCCATATGAAAAAAGAACTGCGACGAGAATGGCGACAATTTTAGATCCCAGATTTAAAAAGATTGGGGTTAGTTGTTTTATGTTGGGCACTATCGAGGCACTATCGAGCCACTATCGAGCCACTATCGATGGTTTGGTAAAAAACTATCGCCGCTATCGATGGTGCCGACTATCGATAGTTTCCCACCTCTAATATGTATATATATATATATTCCCTTCATTACAATTCACATATCACTTATATAATACATAATAAAAGTTGTCAGCAGTTCTGAGAGACATAATCACAGCCTACTTTCCCGAAGATTAATAACATTTCAGCATTGTCTATATATTGTTTTTATTAATACTATTTTGTTCAGTTTCCTGAGCTGCAAAACTTGGTAAAGTCCACTTAAAAGCTCTAATTTAAATTTAAATACCCAATTGATTTATTCAACTGCTTCAGCTAATTAATCCTATTTTAGCTCAATCCTTAGCGATTCCCCCGTCAAAATTAAGTTTTGTATTCGGTGCACTTAGTTAAACAATAACACTTAAGCTGCTCTTAATTTGCTAGAGTGTTCGTAGCCCGTGTTGAGGAGCAGCTTAACTATCAACCAAATAACACTTCATAATATATACATATATATACATATATATAAAGAGAAGTAGAGAGAGAGAGAGAGAGAGTGCGAGAGTTCTATTGGCACACTGAACACAGACAACAGGCTTTAACCATATGCAAATATTTTGGCAGAGCCCACTGGGCGTATACATAATATGCATGTTGTCTTGTCTTCGGTTGCTGTTGATGTTGCTATTGCTGATGGCGCCACTGCAATGTAAATATTAGCAGTTATTACAGCCTACACTGCTATAAATTGAAAATGCCCCGAAGATGATTGTAAATACTACGCAAACAAAGTGTCTCGTGTCTCGAAATAAACAGCAAACAGCTAAGCGACTTCAAATGGAAATGAAAATGTTGCTACTCACCAATTGTTGTTATCACAGTCACCGAGTAGAGTAGAGCCTCGCTAAATGTCCAGCTCTGCGTGTCGCCAGCGTCGTAGCCAAAGTGTCCCAGTGCACTGGCACTGGCACTCGCACCAGGTCCTGCCACAGCGCCAGCTGCGCCGCCGGGACGCGTGGCAGCCACAATGGAGCCCTCGAAGCGACGCAGCTGCTCATGCACCAGCATCGTCCAATTGCGCTCATACAGCACGTTGAGTTTCTCTGCAATTAGACATAACAATTATGCATAAATAGCCATTCGCAAACGTATCTAATTGGGTCAAATGCTTTTGACACTCAAGTCTCGACCCTGGCCAATTGCCAGCTGCACTCAGAAAAATAGTACTTAGGTGTAACCTTTGTAATTATGCAATTTCGTTTAAAGTGCATTGATAACCTTTAAGCTCGAACAGCGCAACCTTTACCAAGTGTCGCCAGGCAACGCAGGCAACGTCTCTTACTTGGCTGCCGCCACCTTTCGATTTTGCTTGACTTGTCTTGAGGGCGCTGCTCGCATTTGATTTTGCTTCTACAGCAAATTGCAGAGGTTGCTGCTGCCAGAGCTTGTTAACAACAACAATCGTTAACAACGCCCACTTGACGCCATTTGGCCTTGGCTATGCCCACGCTGCCGCCCCGGGGGCACAATTTAGACCCACCAGCGACTGCATCCATTTCAGCTGGAAATGAAACACTCAATACTCTGGGCCCTTGTATTGGCAGCTACAGATCCTTGCCAGATGTAAATACCACAGCAAATGTGCTTCGTGTTCAAGTCGAATTCCTCTACAAACATACTTATGTATGTGTGTGTGTGTGTGTGTGTGTATATGTGAATATATACTCATTTTAATAGCAAATGAATGCGCAAGTGCTCTCAGCCTTTGGTTTCATACTGGAAAAAGTCGGGAAGCACTTTACGTGACTATTTGTGTAATATAAGTTGTTACCCTGCTGCCTTGGCGTTGCCAAGTGGAAGCCACAGGAATTTCCATTTGGCCTTCAGCTTTATTTAATGTAAACCAAATAAGTCGATAGCTAATTTAAGTGCTTCAGATAGAGGACACAGACGGATTTATTTAAATGAAAGCTGGATATCGAAATATAGTATCTTTGATTTAAATCAAACATTTTCCGATAAAGTTTTCAGTAGTTAGACTTAAATTTACTTTAATCTAATATTTTTATATACTTAAAATTAATTTAATTTCTTTTTTTTTTGCAAAAAGGAACATTTCATCTATTTGCCATTCCATGAACTTAATTTACATAAGCTGAAGCAACTTTTTAAATTTATATAAAATTTCATTACCTATAGCTGCGAAACTAATCTCGAAAACAAACCATGCCTAAGAAATGCTTTCAAGCTTGAAATTCCATTTAATTTTCTATTAAAAGCGCTTTGCACGGCCTTTGCAAAAATATTTACATATTAAGCTAGCCTATGAAATAATGAGTATCTGCATAAAACCTGTAGAGAGTTGAATTAATCTCGTCATTAGAATTATTAATTAAATATGCCCTTAAGTGCTTAAAACATGCCTGCCCAAAATTTAGGAATTTGTCAAAGGAATTGCGAATAGCGATTTGCAAGGTCTGAGTCAAGCGACAAAATGCTCGACATCATTAAATGCATAGTCTTGTATATTAATCATACGCCAGGTGCGCCACTCCAAAAAGTAAAATGCGCGTAAATTAATTAGTTTATTTATGATGTGAAATTTTCATTAAATCAACATAAGCAGACGGTAATGCAAGGGCCAGATTGTGTGAGAGAGAGAGTGAAAGGGAAGTGATAGGGTTTGAGCCAGTGAGTGCCAGTGAGAGCTGTAGTGTATGCTAATTCAACACTTTTTTGGACATAAAATGAATAATTCCCAGTTAAATGTTGAATTAAAAAGGGACTAATATACTATATGCTAATTTAACATTAGCTCAACATAAATATCTCAGCTTGTAATGTTACATGTTTACATGTTATGAAATGATCAACAAATGTTTTTTTTACATTGCAATTGGATTTGTTAAATAGAGAATAATTTATGTTTTTGAAGGTGTTTTGTGGATAATATATTCAACACATTTAAAGTTTCCAAATAACGGTTACCATCAAATTTAAATTTAGAACGAATATTTTTAAGACAACAATTTGTAAGACAACAGTTTTTTATAAGACAACAAGAGAGCTGAAAACATTTTCGTATATTTCCTATACCAAGGTCCAAAAGTATTTAATTCGCAATTTGCGGCTTCTTCCTTCATGGATCATCATGGATCACTCATGGTTTCAATTTACCAGTGCCCTTAATATTCATCTGCTCAGCTTCAGTAAGCGCACAATGGGTAAGCACAAGGAGAGCCCACCAACATTACCTGCTCCAAATCCAAATGCCCCTTTTACATTAATTACTACATAATACATTCAAATGCCTTAAAAACATATACTATTTATATATATTTATATCCAAACATTTCACACTCTCAATAAAAAAGGAAAACATTAAATCAAAACTTAATAGAGAATAAATTTATATTTTTTCAAACCACTCTTATACTAATTCTAGTTATTTAATTTATACCAAGTAAACCGTCAATTTAGCCCACTGTAACAACGCAATGCTTTGGCTTAGCTCAAAACTGAATATAAAAATCAAAAAAACTTGTGCACTTTAATGGAGATTTCCGTGCAAATTGAATGCCAACGGCAGCTGCAATCTAGGTGACAAAGTAATTAATTTCCAATAAATCACGACAACTACACACACACACACACATACACTCACACACATACCACATGCCCCCTAAATAGTTTGCAAGCGTTGCGTAAAATTTGTGAAAATTGTTTTCTCTGTGTTTCCAAATATTTGGCTATGCAAATATTTTGTTATTATTCAATTTGGCGCAAATTACATTCCGGGGCTAACTGAAAGTTAATTCCAATAAAAATATTGATATTTGTTTAGCATTAATTGCCATTAGCAGACGGACATTAAAGCCGCTATATACATACAGATATATATAATTCCGTTCCAAGCAAATCAAGCGTAAATTACAACACAACATTTTTGGTTCATATTTATGGCCTATGCGGCAAATAATTTACGCTTGATTTATGCGTATGCGGCAAATAAACAATTTAACAAAATTTTGTTGGCTCGCTCACCCGTTATGATCCACAATTCACGCAGACAATCCTCGCGGCTCTTGGCAATGGCCGCCGATTTGCTCAGGTCCTGCGGTGCCTCCAGCAGTGGAAAAATGAGTGCACCCAACACCGAATACCCTGTAACCAATAGAACCAGGCCGGGTGTGGAGAGCAGCAGCTTCAGCAGCTGACCCAAGCAGCGTTCGGAGGCGTGACGTTTGACCAGAACATTGGACTTCACGCCTCCAGTCTCTTGACTGAGCTGCTGTTCGTCCAGCTCCTGCTGTTCCTGCTCCAGTTCCTGGTGCTCATCATCATTGTCGTCGCTTTGATTGCTCTTAAACGCCTGCTCAACGTCACACATGATCGCAATTTGTTTGGCATTTGCAATTGTTGTTGCAACATTTAGTTGTCCTCGTCGCCTTATTTCTGTTGCTGTTGCTGTTGTTGCTGTTGGCTGTCAGTTTTATTGGGCATGCACTTCCGTTTCCTCCTCAACTTATGATTCATGCTGTGCTGCTGCTTGTCAGCCATCCGTTTACTAATTACAACAACGTTTTCTCATCATTCCTTTGTTTTTCCTCTAAGTCTCTTTCACTTGTCGCCCCTCTTTGCTGCCAGCCTTTAGCGTATTATGTTTTAAGCTGTTGTTGACTTGTTTCCAGTTGTTGTTGCTGTTGTAGTTGTTGTTGTTGTTGTAGCAGTTGCTTCTGTTGCTGACATCGCATTTTGCATTGTTCCCGGTCTGTGCTCTTCAATCCGTGCACTTGGTTTGTACTTTTAAAGTTGTTGTCCCAGTTTATTACCCCAGCTTTGCATGCCACGCCCAGCCGTCTGTCGCCTGCAATTGAAAACAAATGTTGTATTGTAATAGTTCTTGCTGGCGTTGCTGCCGTTGCTGCTGTTGCAGTTGCTGAAGTGCACTTGGGCACAGGTTAAGCACAGCCCACAGGGCTGACAAAGGGAAAATGCACTAAATTTGACACTTAACTTAATCTAATTAACAACTCTTAAATGCCACTGTATTGTGTATGCCAGCCAAGAAGTTTAACTCGTAAGTAGACTTCAGTTAAATTCTTCTGAGTATCATTAGAATATGTTTAAATGTTAAGTAAGTTAAGGTTAATTATTGTAAAAAGTTTCATTTTATTTCAACTAAAGCAACAAAAGAACAAAAGAACAAGAGATGTTTTTAATTAAGTCAAAAAAGAATAAAGTTTCTTTTATGCTGAATAGGAATTTGAAATCAGAATAGTCTTTATTATATTAGGAAATTAAGATGTAACATTAGCAGATATATTGTTCTCTAAGTATTAGGTACCTGAAAGTACTAATCTTCTCCTTTAAAATCATAGGCCAGATAGCAAGAGTTATTCTGGTTTCGAATTCGGACTTAGTATGTGAACAATTTTCGGAAAAGTATATTGTAATTCTGGGTTAGTAAATCTCATTTGACAATGCAATTACGAAAATAATTAAAGGGCAATTGGAAGTAAACTATAAATTTCCAAAGGACAACTTTCACCTTTTAGATTTTCTATTTCTAAAAAAATTCGTTAATCTAAACATAAAATTAAGTCAAAGTTAATCGTAATATCTAATACTGTATTGACATGGTTTATCTCCAACTCTATTTTATTATGCTCTATGTTTGTGTCTTGTTTTATCTTTTAATAAAGCATTCACTAAGCACACAAAAAGAGATTGAAGAAACTTAATTAATTTTCAAGTAAGCACAAATATCATATCGTACAAATCAGCATTTTGCTTAGCTCAAATTTAATTATAAATAAACAAAGCTAAATTCAGAAAATTCACCATAATCGCTCTTCAGAAGCCTACTACAGCCATAACCATTCTCAGTGAAATCAATCTGTCTACAGTTGATTACTTTCTTCGTTCTTCATTTCACATTTACTTAAATGTAATTTACACAGAAATTTCTATAGAAATTCATAATATTTAAAGTAATCTTTATGGCCACAACTAAACGCATTCGCTTCTATAGTTTCCAATCATGATGAGCTTTTATTGTCACACTCTTAAAGGCATATAATCTATATCTTTTATATATATGCGTGTTACTTGGCTCATTTAGTTGGGGGTCATTAAGATTACAACGCGTTTACAATGGGGCAGACATTATCGATAAAGCCCATTAAAGAGTGGCATAAAAACGATAACAATGCCAGCTCATGTAATACAAATTGAAGTGAAATAACAAACGCAAAAGGCGATGACTGTGCCACACACAGACACACCCACACACACACACACACACAATCACTTAGAAGCACAACAAAGCACACTAATCATTATTGACGCTGCGGCTCGTCTAATAATGCGCTTAGAGTGCTTCGATGGAATCAATTAAAGCTAAAGAGAAATTGTACAAGAGGGAATGCCTCCCACAGAAACAGCCTCACACACACACACATAGACACACTCACACACACACAAACCAGCGATTAGCTAGGACTGTCTACATTTATTGATGTGTGACGTTTGCATCATCGATGACCCTTGTAGGGGACCTTAACTCGACGTGATTTATACAGTTGGTCGAAAGGCAGCTGGCTTAAGTAATTTCGGTTAATTGGAATATAAAATAGGCTAGCGTCTGCTTGGGTTCAAACCACTTGCCGCTTTAACAAAAGCCACTTTTTTTTCCTCTTCTTCACATTTGTTTTCTTGGCCTTTTTTATGAGCGAGCGCGCATAATTAAATTTGCGGCTAACGTGGCGACGGCGCAAGTCCAAGACTTGGGGACTGGCTAAGAGGGCTAATGCAAAATTAATGTCAATCGCTTTTTGACTATCGTCAGCATTGACATGGCCATGCCCCCACTTTTAATTGTAGCTCAGCTAGCAGTCGAACCTTTGCTCGAGCACGCATCGAGCAAACTAAATAGGAAGAACCCTTGAGGCGCCAACCAAAAGGCGAAATGTCTGGCGGAAGTTATCCCTTTTAGTCAGATTGAAATCAGCTTAGCTCCGGCTCTTAATTGAAATGTTTGCATTTCACTTTAATTAAAGTGTTTTTTCGCCCCGGACCAAGAATCTCAAAAAAGAAAACAGAAAACCTTTTTAGCACGCGCAGGACGCACTGGCGGCAGGGGTGCAGGGTCGAAGGAAGTTTCTTTGATTTCAATGGCATTTTTCTTACATTTTGCAATTCAGTGCGCTCTGTTTTTCGCACGTCATTTTATGAAGTTTGCTGTTAAAGTTTTGTAGTAGTTAAATGAAAACAACTTGGTTGGCTCCTCTGCCAGGGCCCTTCATTCATACAACAGCCTCAACAGTCTGCTCGCCTTTTAATTCATTTCCTTTGTGCGTGCTCTTTTCTTGCGCCTGGCGTCTGCCTTATTATGCAATAATTATTATTATTATTTATAAATGCAATGACAACAAACGCAGTTTAATTACAATTTCTCTTTCTTCTGTTCGCTCATTTTCTTTTCTCCACCAACTCATCAAATGCAGCAGCTCGAGCCGCACAAGCAGCAGGAGCAGCAGCAGCGGCAGCGGCAGCAGGAGAATCCAGTAAACGACGTCCGATGCGACGCTAATGGCGCTAGCCTCATTTCTCGCCTGCTCTGGAGCTGTTTTTAAATCCAATTTTCCTTCATAATTTTATAACACGCCGGAGCAGTAAGCTCTGGTCCCCATTGGTCGCATCCTTTTCGCTAGCCGCCCGCTGACCCCCCGGCTCGCTGTGCTCGTCTTCATCATGGTCGTTGCCTATTCCCAATTTAATTGCATCGCTGACATTTAGCACCAGCATAGGAAGCAAGCAAACAAAAAACAAACTAACAACGAGAAGCGCCAGCTTAAATAGGATTTTGGTTTTTTGGTCCCATGGCTCTTTGGCTCATGTTAAACTAAGCCGCGTCTCTGCCAGTCACTTGTTTAATTGAACTTGACTCACGGCATGCCACCCGTGCAGCCGTCAGCCATGCAGTCGTGCAGTCGTGCAGCCGTGTCTAAACTATATCACAATACGCGCATTTCCAATTTGCTGGCGCTCGGTGCCAAAGTGCAAACCAAATGTCATTCAATTGAAAGGATTTAACTCGCAGTTCAACTGCACTTCGCAGCTTTTCTCTTGCTCTGGGACTCTGGCATCCCTTGGCTAGCTGTTGGCTTTTGTTGTTGTTGGTTTCTCTTTTTTGTGAACTCGAATGCTCTTTGATGTAATTACATTAACGACAACAAAATGAAAGAAAACAGACGAGCAGTTAAAAAAAAAAAGCAACAACTGGAGTGCGGGAGAGCAGGAATGTTTGACTGGAGTATACCCTGTTTTGTGATCTGAGTAAACAAAGACTTCAATGAGTCAAAAGAATCGCATAGAAAGGCGTTTTGTATAAAAGTGAAAAGGTTTAACGAATATATTTACGCATGTATATACATGGGAGATTAACGAAAGGATAATTACAAACAAAATATCGGATGCGAAGGATTGAAAGATAGAGCTAAGAAAACTTTAATGTGGTTTAATGAAATATTATTAAAATCGCATAGATGGGCATAAGGACTTTTCTGGAGCTTAAAATATATTATATAACAATATATATTATATAAAATTCAAAATATAATAATTATTTGAATTTATATGAAAATAAATTCTAATAATAATACATACATAATAATACATGAAAATATTTCAAATGCCAAATATGATTATTTATGTATGCATCCACAACAAAGATAATTAATGTTCATGCTAGATTAAAGTTCGATTGGTCAAATAATAATAGTCCGCGCAGCTTACAATTTCTAGATAAATGCCGTCATATAAATGAAATACAATTAAATGCAAATGCCTTCAAAATTAAATGAATTGTAAAATTTTATGTGGCAGACCAGCGAAGAGCAAGCTGAAAACTTGTTTCTGCTGTGAATTAGGAAACGACAAAGCAAACGCCAGTCTAATAAGCAGCATTTATTTGTGAATTTCTCACCTACACACGGACTGAGGGCATAATTTTGTGCAGTCAAGTGCCTATAATGCAAATTAAATGCGAAAAGGCGAGCGCTGGACAGCAAGGATTTGCCAGGATGTACGCCAGCGGGCAGGAAGAAGGCAGCGAAGCGTGTTCGGAACTTTTTACACATTAGCCAGCTGAAGGCGAGCGTAGTGCAAAGGTGTAATACAGATACGAACAACAAGGGATGCTAAAACAATACCTAATAACTATGCAATTGAGCGCAGCGGAAGGAAAACACTTGAGAACCCAGCTCGGCCATAATTTATAATAAAAAGGACGGCAGCGGTGTAAGTGGCGAAAGGATAACACAGGATAATGACCATGTTAATGCAATACAAAAGTGCACTGAAAGGAAATGAGCAAGATAAGTAACGAGCCCCCAAAAAGCTGACCAAAAATTTCACCATTTTAGCCCGACAAACTTTGTGGCGCAAAACAAACGATGCCCGGTCTCAGGCCATGCTCATTAAACGCGCTCAACTTGACTGCAACAGACTTAATTATGTGCCCAAGTCTTTTGCTGGTAAGCCAGAGAAGAAAAAAAGTATTAAGATAAGAACTATCTTGAAGATGGAGCAAAGAAATTAAATACTCTTCAAGCAAAGGAACATTGAAATAAAATTTGTCGTGAAATAGAAATCATTTCATCACTTTTATGGTTAATGATTTCTTTGAATTTTAAAACTTCTGTAAAGAATTTAGTTAATATTGATGTTGGTTAAAGATTACTATATACATTAATATCCAATCATAGCTTGCTAATAACTTTACCTTACCAAATCCATAACTTAGTCGGGAGACCCTACAACATAAGAGTATAAGCAACACAATCAGCGCAGAAAGTTACAAGACATCGTTTTACCGAAGTTGATTAGTTTTTGGAGTGCCTCAAGTGCAAGTCAAGCACTCGCTCAGTCAGTCGGTCGTGCATTAGGCAGTCAGTCAGTCAGTCAGTTAGTCAGTCAGCGAGCTTGTCAGTTGGCCGCTGCTGGTCGAGCGTGTAAACTTTGCCAAACAGCCGGCAGACAACACCCACAACAACAACAGCATCTTCAAGCCATTTTCTTTGCAACAAAAACTCATTAAAAATGGCGCAAATGCAGCCACCGAGTAAATATGCAAAAAGGAAAAACTAAATTTTAAGACCAAGAAGAAGAAGTGAACAACAAGCGAAGCAAACTAAACTTAACTAAATGCAAAATGCACAATAATTAGCGGCAACGCTTATATAATAGGCTACCTTTGTGCCGGAAGAGGAGCCACAATTAATGAATAATTGGGAACAGAAATAAGCAAATGTGGCCTTAATGGATAACTAGGCAATGGATACCTAAAAATTAATAACTAAACCTGCTCAAATAGTATTTAGCTGCATTTAATTTCACTTATCAATGAACACAAATACCTTAGCTGACTAAGAAATCCATACTATATATATATATATATTATAAGAAAACTTTCTATTTGCGAGTCAACAAATTTATTGAATGACCTTAACAAATTTAGACTTAGCATGCTAAACATATCACTAATGCTTAAATCAGGACAGTTCCCTATATTTGTAAAACTATTAAATGATTAATCATACAAATTTAATAAGTCACCTTTTTTTTTCTTTTCGTCTATTCTATTCCTGTTTCCTCATTTTTCTTCTCTTACTTTGTTCGTTATTTGTTATCTTCTTCAGTTCTTTCTCTCTCTAATACTTTTCACTTCTGTTATTTTTCTTTTCCCTTCTTTTCTATTTTCTCCACCCTGATCCGCTCTTCTCTACTCTAATTGTATTCGTATTTAATTCTTTAATCTTTTACTTCTTTTTACTCTTCACTCTTCATCTTAAGTTTTTGGATATTCTATTGTCGCTCTCTCTGGCTCTTCTCTTCCCATAACACCTCCTCCTAATTTTTTGACTATCCATCTCTTCTTTTTATACCCTGAACCCATTGAAAATGGGAAATCAGGGTATAATGGTTTTGTTAAAATGTATGTAACAGGCAGAAGGAGGCGTGGCAGACCCCATAAAGTATATATATTCTTAATCAGGGTGACAAGCCGAGTCGATATAGCCATGTCCGTCTGTCCGTCCGTATATCCGTATGTATGAACGCGTCGATCTTAGAATCTATAAGAGCTAGTGACTTGAAATTTTTATGTAGATCCGTGTATAGCACGCACAGATCAAGTTTGCTTCAAAAAATCGATAAATTGGATCATTTTAAAGTTATCGATTTTAAACGTTTTCGAAATTCTGTTATAAATTTATATCTCCCATATTTTTAGCGCTAGAGTCTTCAAATTTTGTATTTAGTATAATGTGTAGTTTACACAATTTTGGTTTTTGTCACGTATACCATTCCCCCTCTCCTTCCCTTCCCGCCAAACTTGTATTTCAAGTACTAGAGACTTGTGCTTCGGCAAATATACACATATGAATGACATAACCATGCTCTAAAAGTTTGATTAAGAAAGTTCAGCAACAAAGGAACTTATTCAACAATTAACTTCTCATAATACTCTCTTACTGCAGCCCGAGCGCAGTCGCTGCGTAAACTGCGCAGTAGCAGAGCGCTCGCATATTCGTGCGTACGTATGTGTGTGAGTATGCGTATGTGTATGTGCGTGTGCATGTGTTGCGTGTATGTTAAATAAGTATAAAATGTTTGGAATATCGGCTCATCCGCAGGGTTCAGGGGATCTCCTAGTCGGAGAGACTAGAGATTTCTTACTTGTTTTTATTAATATTTTGAAAATTTGTTTGTTTACTTTGTTTAATAATTTACCATATGAAAAGCATGACACATATCGATCATTAGTTAAAGACTGATAGACATCAGCGCGTCGTTGTCAAGGGCCACAAATCAGTAATCAATTTAAAATGTACAATAGTTTTACTGTAAGTGTAAGTAAGTAAGGCGACTGAGAAGAGAAGCCCAAAATTAAATGTCTAACAAAATCGTTAAACAATGCTTAGATGGTGGTCTTGTTTAAACTAAAAACTATAACTAAGCTAAGTGATTCCTATAAAGAAATGACAAGCTGCAATATGATAAGAACAGAGCAAAAGTTGTTAACTTTTACGTTTTGTTAAAGACAGTACATCTGATGGCAATTTTGATATTATTAAAATAACTTCTCTAAAAACATTAAGTCTTTTAGTAATTAGGCAATTTTGATATATTTTAACAAAATGTTTTGCATCAGAACATGCTACTCACCATTATCCTAAAGTCGAAATTATATAACATTATATTAATTTAATTTAAATGAATATCAGCATTGATATTAACAGTGTCTTAAAATTCTCTTAAATGTTCTATGCTTAGGTCGCTATTATTGTATGCATTATTGTTATCATATACATACATATGTATATGTATGTTACAGCGTTATAATAACATTATTATCAATAACATTATTATCAATAACATTAATATAATTTTCAACATAAAAACAGAACCAACATATAATATATATATATAATAAAAAAAAAAAATCAAAAAACAAACAAAAACTTAATGATCATAATCACTTAGATCATTATATTATGACTACAAATTTTTTAATTTAAACAATTGCTTAAAACTACAACAATTCCACTTAATATATTTATCATATTCTTAACTATTAATATAAAAAAAAAAAAAACAAAAAATAACCAACAAAAAAAAAAAAAAAAAAAAAAAAAAAACATTATACCCTGATTTCCCATTTTCAATAAGTTCAGGGAATAAAAACACAAAAAAAAAAACACAAAAAAAAAAAACAAAAAAAAAAACAAAAAAAAAAACAAAAACAAAAAAAAAAAAAAAAAAAAAAAAAAAAAAAAAAAAAAAAAAAAAAAAAAAAAAAAACAAAAAAAAAACAAAAAAAAAACAAAAAAAAAAAAAAAAAAAAAAAAAAAAAAAAAAGCACACAAAAAAAAACACCAAAAAAAAACTTACTGATCATAAACACTTAGATCATTATATTATAACTACAATTAATTAAACAATTGCTTAAAACTATGCTTATAATTATTACAATTCCACTTAATATACTTAACATATTCTTAACATTTAAATACTTACCACATTCTGAAGAAGTGCTGGAGCACTGCACTTTACTTTATATCACTTCACTTTACTGCACTGCACTGCACGATTGACCACCAGCAGGCCACAAAGACGACTGAAGTTGCGCAGAACAGGCGCCCTTTATATAGGACAAAACTCCCGCGCAAAGCACCCGCGCAAAACGGAGTTCGACTCATGAAGGTTTGATCTCAGTCGTTTTTTCATTCGAACATTGAGCGAAAACTACGTCCCGCGCCAAACGGAGTTTAGCTCATAAAGGTTTGATCTGAGTTCCTTTTTTTCACTTGAACGTTGAGCGAAAACTAAGAGAATGAAACTTCTGCTCTAGCAAGAATTTGAGCTTGCTCTCGTGCAGCAGCAGCATCGATGCAAGCTCAAACAGAATGCTGCTGCTTCACCAGTCTGTAAATGTTAGCAGCAGCATTCTGTTAGCATCGATGCAAATACTAACAGAATGCTGCTGCTAACATTTACAGACTGGTGCAGCAGCAGCATCGATGTAAATACTAACAGAATGCTGCTGCTAACATTTACAGACTGGTGCAGCAGCAGCATTCTGTTTGAGCTTGCATCGAGAAGAGTAAGCTCAAATTCTTGCTAGAGCAGAAGTTTCATTCTCTTAGTTTTCGCTCAACGTTCGAGTGAAAAAAGGAACTCAGATCAAACCTTCATGAGCTGAACTCCGTTTTGCGCGGGACGTAGTTTTCGCTCAATGTTCGAATGAAAAAACGACTGAGATCAAACCTTCATGAGTCGAACTCCGTTTTGCGCGGGTGCTTTGCGCGGGAGTTTTGTCCTATATAAAGGGCGCCTGTTTCTGCGCAACTTCAGTCGTCTTTGTGGCCTGCTGGTGGTCAGTCGTGCAGTGCAGTGCAGTAAAGTGAAGTGATATAAAGTAAAGTGCAGTGCTCCACCACTTCTTCAGAATGTGGTAAGTATTTAAATATTAAGAATATGTTAAGTATATTAAGTGGAATTGTAATAATTATAAGCATAGTTTTAAGCAATTGTTTAATTAATTGTAGTTATAATATAATGATCTAAGTGTTTATGATCAGTAAGTTTTTTTTTTGTTTTTTTTTTGTGTGCTTTTTTTTTGTTTTTTTTTTTGTTTGTTTTTTTTTTGTTTTTTTTTGGGTTTTTTTTTTGTTATTTTTTTGTTTTTTTTTTTTTTTTTTTTTTTTTTTTTTTTTTTTTTTTTTGTTTTTTTTTTTTGTTTTTTTTTTTTGTTTTTTTGGTGCTTTTTTTTGTGTTTTTATTCCCTGAACTTATTGAAAATGGGAAAAGGGTATAATGTTTTTTTTTTTTTTTTTTTATTTTGTTGGTTATTTTTTTTTTTTTTTTTTTTATATTAATAGTTAAGAATATGATAAATATATTAAGTGGAATTGTTGTAGTTTTAAGCAATTGTTTAAATTAAAAAATTTGTAGTCATAATATAATGATCTAAGTGTTTATGATCATTAAGTTTTTGTTGGTTTTTTTATTTTTTTTTTTTTTATTATATATATGTATTATATGTTGGTTCTGTTTTTATGTTGATAATTATATTAATGTTATTGATAATAATGTTATTATAAAGCTGTAACATACATATACATATGTATGTATATGATAACAATAATGCATACAATAATAGCGACCTAAGCATAGAACATTTAAGTAAATTTTAAGACACTGTTAATATCAATGCTGATATTCATTTAAATTAAATTAATATAATGTTATATAATTTCGACTTTAGGATAATGGTGAGTAGCATGTTCTGATGCAAAACATTTTGTTTAAATATATAAAAATTGCCTAATTACTAAAAGACTTAATGTTTTTAGAGAAGTTATTTTAATAATATCAAAATTGCCATCAGATGTACTTTCTTTAACAAAACGTAAAAGTTAACAACTTTTGCTCTGTTCTTATCATATTGCAGCTTGTCATTTCTTTATAGGAATCACTTAGTTTAAACAAGACTACCATCTAAGCATTGTTTAACGATTTTGTTAGACATTTAATTTTGGGCTTCTCTTTTCAGTCGCCACACTTACAGTAAAACTATTGTAAATTTTAAATTGATTGCTGATTTGTGGCCCTTGACAACGACGCGCTGATGTCTATCAAACTTTAACTAATGATCGATATGTTCCATGCTTTTCATATGGTAAATTGTTAAACAAAGTAAACAAACAAATTTTCAAAATATTAATAAAAACAAGTAATAGAATGTTTGGAGTATCGGCTCTTCGCAGGGTTCAGGGGATCTCCTAGTCGGGTACCGCCGACTAGAGCTTTCTTACTTGTTTGGAAATTCTGTCGTCGTCTCTGTGGCACTTCTCTACCCTTGCCGCTTTCACTCCTTTCCATTATTTTTCGTCTACTATATTCAGGCCTCTATTGTTATTTCTCTATACTCATATGTTGTTACCAATATTTAAATAATTTCAGTATTATATAATTTCCAGTATTATATTTTGATTATTTTTAAACTTTTTACATTACACTCGGCTCTATACCCACAATTTTGTTTGTTCAGTCTATGAGTATAAATTTGTATAATCAAGTGAATACCCTATTTTGGCCATCGCACATAAATGACACAATTTGCAGGCTAAATTTTATAAATTTGAAACTGCCTCTGGCAAATTTCGTTGAACATTTCCAATTGAATGGTGGACAGACTCAGACTCAGACACAGAGAGAGAGAGGGAGGCGAGAGCTGACTGGTTGGTTGAAGCTGTCTGCCGCTGGCAGTTCAACTTAAACTTGTTAGCTCTCGTAATTAAATTGTTAAACATCAGTTGGACTTTAATTGACTACCGGTGTGGCCGTTAAGCAAATGGATGCCAGACAGTCTGCCTGGGCTCAAGTAGGACTCGCATACCAATGACGACCTTCCCGTAAGCCAGCTCAGCAATATTGCTTAAGTGGCAATTTAGTGTCAATTTGCTTTTGTCTTAGCACTTTCCTCTTTTTTTTCTTCTTTCTTTTTTGATATACAAATTTAATGTTAATTAAGCCCATGGCATTTTATATACATGAATAGCACAAAGACTAGCTTGTGTCTGCATATATTTGAGTGTGTGCGAACAAATATTTGCCTTTAACCGTTAACAGCAAAAAGTTTTTAACCCTAACCAACAGAAGAAACAAAAAATAAAAAAACAAAAGCGCAAAAATTTTAATCAAATAAAATCGAATTGTTGGCCAATTGAGCGCCACAACGAGTTGAAACGCATAAAATGCAGAATGTGGGAATGGCACAAGAATTTGCATAACGTTAACTGCCTCTGCGTGTGTTCCTGTCTCTCTGTCTGTCTGTGTGTGTGTGTGTGAGTCTTTGATAATGCCATTTTAAATGCAGTTTATACGCTCTTTGTCTCAGCTGAATGTCATTGAAAACATGCAGCTTGAACGCAGCTAATCCCATGATATGTCAACTGCACCGATTTGCATATAGAGCAACCGGGCATTAAACACTTTAAATGCTAAGCTAAAGCCCCTATTGCACCCATACGTAAGAGACATTACGTATACGCTGCATAGCTGCATGCATCTTGTCGATTTTGAGAACATTTAATTTAAATGAAAATGAAAATATTTAAATATAATTTATAAATACAAAATATTCTACAATTGTCGATTTATGAAAAGAGACGAGCTTCAGAAAATCTAAAATTAATAAAAATAAAAGAATGTAAAAAAAAAATAAATAAAATAATAATTACTAAAAAAAATAGTTGAAATATATAAATAAAATTTAATATAAATTAATTTAAAATATATTTTAAAAATCAAGTAATAAATAAAAAATAAAAATAAAATATAAATAAAAATAAAAACAAATAAAATCTAATAAAATATATAGTATTATAATTTAGTTATTTTATATATAACTATTTTTTTTTTATTCCAAGTGGTTTTAAGCGATAGTTCCAATTCTCAATATTGAATTGTGCATTATGCTGACTTTGCAAATTTAAAAATTATTAAAAAATTAAATGGATCTGTATTATATATTTTTATAGTATTTTTCATTTGACAAATTAAGATTTTTATGCAATATAAGAATTAGTTATTAAATATACTACAAGCATTGGAAAAAAACCCTTAATTCAAAATTTTATTAAGAAATGTATGAAATGAATTAAATATATGACATGAATTACTTAAGTCCTGAAATTAATTGAAAGTTTTATAGTAACTACAATAAAAAATTAATATAAATATATGAATATAATATATTCAAGTTTTTACTTTGAGTAAAAACTATTGCAATTTTAATTTTATTTATTTTATTATTAATTTTTTTTTTCCTTTTCACTAAATAAATATTTTTAATTAAAAATCGAAATATTTTTTGGCAATGTATTGCCCAATCATTGTTTATTGCTAGAACAATGTCAATTTGTGTTGTTGCTGCTGCTGTTACTGTTGCCATTGTTTTCGATTCGCCTGGTCTGTTTTCGTTGGCTAATTGCTTGGTCGCTGGATTGCCAAAAATTAATTAGTCACGTGAAGGCAAGACGTGTCACCGTCTGCCGCCTCGCTTAACATTTGGTCGCGTTTGTTATTGATGATATTTTTGTTAGCATTTAATTTGATGCACGAGTGCCTTGCGATAGCCAATGCTAATGATTGAGTGTTAATGGAGTAAACGTGGCCGAAAAGGAATCAAAGCGGCTCAGAAAACATGGCTATACATGTGTAATAACATGGCGGATCAGCTGACCTCGTTGAAATCGGTGTGGGCGCTAGGGCAGGTGGTGTGGCAGGTGGGTGCTTGGGTGGTGGAGCAGTAAACACAGCGCGTGTCAATGCGTTGCCTACTAAGGAACACCAAACAGCAGCAACAACAACAACAACAGCAACAAAAGCGAGCGGCATGGCCAACATGTTTGCAGAGTCGGGTAAGGCCTGGGTACAGATGCAAACATTGAGATATGCAACGAAAAGCACACACACACACACACACACATCCCTACAATAACAAGCTGGCAAGTGTGTCATGGACATTGCTCAGTATGCATTATAGATGTGTGTGTGAGTGTGTGTGTGTGTGTGTGTGTTCAACACACTTACACGTGTTTCAACGGCTGCTGGCAGTTGATGCTGTGACTGTGACTGTGGCCGTTGCCATAAAAAAAGGCACATGCTAAAATGGCAATACGAAGGACAAACAAACACACTAACTACACAAACACACACAAATACACACACACACACACACCTATGCATGCGCTGTAATTGTGCTTGAAAAGTCTGACAACACGTATTTATGCAAGATTGCAATTATGATATAAAATACTTGTTGGGCTCGAACTGCTCGAAGGAAATGTATTAAAAAAAATGAGAGAGAGAGAGAGAGAGAGAGAGAGAGAGAGAGAAATGATTATGTTGCCGCATTGTGTGTGCCCAATGCTCGAGTGCATTAAAGCTGAGTTGTGGCCAACCAGCGTACTTGAATATTTATGTTAATGTGCCAGCAGCTAAAAGCCAAGGTCGCTAAATATTTGAAAAGCTGCACAAAAGCAAACAAATTTAAGATAGGAATAAATGAGAGAGAGGCCATAGAGAGATCAAGTGATAACTGCAAAATATTTGAAAACTAAATATGATTCTTTCAATTTTAAATTTTAAATGAAAACAAAAAATTGTTAAAAATTAATATGAGCATAAATAATGTTAAAAATATATAAATTTTAATTTTTTTTTCTTTGAAATATTTGCATCTGTGAAATAAAAATTGTTTTGTATTCAAAAGTTTAGCATGACTTGTTCAAATTGAATTGCAAATTATTTTTATAAATTATTATTAAAAATTTAATTTAATTATGGAATTTTTCAATTTTTTTGATTGCAGAAAAACATCCAATTTTATTTACTTAAATGTTTATTTTTAATATTTGTTTTTAATGCCTTTTTCTACTTATATTAAAATAATGCAAACAAATCGAAACTTTTTCATAATTTAGATTTCTTTACAGATTATATCCAAATATATTTTGTTTAAGCCTTAACATGTAGATGTACATTGGTAAAGAAATGATCAGATGGATGATGTACTGTTCAAACATGAACATCTGCACGGTTCTCACTTACATGACCAAAGAAAGGATTGTTCGACGGAGGGAAATTCCTGGAGTGACCGTTTTTTGCCCCTCAAGAAAATGTTCAGACGTTTTCAGGGGGACTGCGGAAGAGCACCGAGGAACTTACGATTATTCCCAGCGTCTGAGTCTAAGTATAGGCAAAGCACTTGTGCCCTATGTTCCAATGGCGATAGATTATGATATAATGAAGAAATCAGTAGAATAATATATGTACATTGCTCAAACTTATGCTTATCGTTTGCCTTTAGCTAAAGTTTTTGCCTAATGACAATTTCTTTCAATTTGCCCGACTCCACTTTAATGTTGCAAATCACAAATTTCTTAAATTGCCAATGCCAATTAACGCATTGAACTTTGCTTGACTATTTGACATAAGCTAAACGCCATTGTGGGCGTTGCATGTCCTTTTGTCGTCAGCCATCCTGCGGCGCTGGCAAAACTGTCAAACCGTTAATTGAGTTTGACACTAATGAGCGTGCAATCGTTACATAATTGATTTATAAATGCACCAGTCTAACCATCCGTCCTTCGCCCGTTCTCTATCTCTCTATCCCTCTCTCTCTCTCTATCTATCTCTGTCTCTCTCTCTCTCTCTCTCTCTCTGCTCAATTGAGTTGAGCACTTGAGTTTATGACGTTGTCGCTATTCCGCGTTAATTGGGTCAGTCAAACAATGGCCAAGAGGGGAACTCAAAACGCCCCAAATTATTTGAAGTCTGCTGCTGCTGCTGCTGCTGCTGCTGCACTCGCCAGGACATAATTCAAGTAGCTTGACTGGATAAAGTTTGCAGTGGAAGAGGAAGAGCAGCGCACATACGCTCGTGTAAGCCCATAAAAATCGCTCCAAAATGTTTGCGGGCATAGACAGCATAATTATAAGCAGCAGCATCATTATTATCATTTGGCTGATGATCATCGCGATAATAAGCATCATTTTTGTTCTGTGGGCGGGCCGCTTGCCACAAGCGCTAATTCCACACAAATTGTAATTAATTTGAATTAATTATGTTCTACTTCCACATGCCAAAAGCAAACAGTCGCCAGCAAACAACAAACACACACACACACACACACACATGACTGTGGGCGTGGCGAATGAGACATATTTTTTGTTTTAAGCATACTAAAGCATAAGCGCGCACACACAGCCACAGCCACAAATTCACCGCAGAACGGCAGGATAAAGAACGGCTTTTGGTTGGGTCCCGCTCGCAGCTGGCAAAGCTTTCGTCCTTTTTCGCCGTCTACTTTAGCGCGCCGCACACAAATTAAACGAAAATATCAGTAGAAATTCTATTTGAGTATAGTATTGTTAGAACTTTATTAAAGCATTATTGAAATTTAAAGAAGTTTCTGTTTTTAGTCTAATTTTCATCTTTAAAGTGTAAGAGATCTTTGAGCAATGTATATGATTGGCATGCTTAAAATGTGTAAACCATTCAATTAACAATCTGAAATCTTTCTCCCGCCACCCTCAAGACCTACTGGACCGCGCCTGGACTTAAAATCAATCTTGAGCTTTATCTGTAGTAGTTTCACTCTATAAGACTTTCTTCCCTTAACCTATGTATTCTAAGGTCCTTCTTAACTTGCCTAAAAGATAGCAGGACACAAATGTGGAAGAAATTTATTTAAAAAAAACTGTTTCGTAGTAGTAGGCGACGACCGACAAAATTCTAGCTGATATCCGAAGTAATATTGATGTGCATTTAGTTTTAAAAATTACAAAATTGGTTACAGATCTTATAAAAATATAATTTTGGCTCTTTACGACCAAATTACGCTTTCGGCTTGCATAACCTTTGAATTACTAAAAGATAATAACAAACAAGATGCATGTACTGGTCATAACTCCGACTGGCAAGACAGTGAAGGTAGATGTGGGAGATGAAGTCGATCCCACTGACATGAATCTTGAGGGAATTGTGCCGCTAGACGACGCCAAATTGAGTGATATGTACCCGACCACCTGGGAGCAGGCACAGATTCACACGCAACAGTTGGACTTCATTGAGAAACTGTCCAAATTTCAAAGCAACGAAACTGAACATTGCCACAAAACATCCTAGTTGGATGATGTCAGTGAGTATTTTCAATCGATATCAGAAAGAATGTTCTCGCTTGGCTTGAGTTGCTT
This sequence comes from Drosophila nigricruria, assembly GCA_037075265.1. Lineage (NCBI taxonomy): Eukaryota > Metazoa > Arthropoda > Insecta > Diptera > Drosophilidae > Drosophila > Drosophila nigricruria. Next base: position 2,525,100 of record JBAMCI010000053.1, read on the forward strand.
GGAGTGATAAACCTACAGCAAACCAAGAAGTTATTGCCATATATGTGAGATTTTAAAGAAATGACTGAGATTTTTAATGCTACGATAAAACGTAAGTGGTTGAGAGAGATAATATCTTCATTTATATATGTTAATAAATTTCTATGCAGAACCGGAGTTATGTTTTGGCAACTGTGTATAAGGCAACAAAACTGCGGGGCTGGCAATACCTCTGCACAAAACTAGTTTCATTCTATGTATCTTTTATATATGACAATGCGCAGTACAGTACATACAAATACATAAGTCTGTGATCCATTAAATCAATAAAATATTCCCTTTTATTAAAAAACTACCATTAACTTCATTAAATCTATGCAAAAACATTTTGTATTTATTGTCAAGTGAATAAAATACCTTGAAGAAACTTTAATAATATAATAAATATGAATTATAACCAAATGTTGATATGCCTTTGCTTACTAAACTAAATATATAATACAGCCACTTGCGTCTGCCTTACCCTGACGCTAAAGCAAAACTAAGACTGTGTATAAAGAACAAAAAGAGAAAAGACATAACATTTGTAACAGTGGGCGAAATCTCATTATAATCAGAGTAAAAGAGAAAGCGGAATAGCAAAGCGTCTCGATCAAAACTGCTAAGCTGGCACAATTAGAGCAAAGGGACATAACATTTGTATTGGTGTAAGTGAGACAAGTAGTAGGAACAGAAATACCGAAAATGGGAGAGAGAGAAGGAAATATTGACACTGTGGCTACGCTCGATCTAGCTGCATGTTAATAGGCTGAAGCGAAATATAATAGTCTTGAGTGAAGGAGAGAAGAGTGTACCTAGATGAGAGTAGGGGAGAGAAGAGTATAACTAGAACTGGAGGCAACTTCTAATTAGTTGTGTTTGGCTGCCTGTATATTATTACATATGTATGCGTTAATTCAGCTACAATTTACAAAAGCAAACATCTCTTTGAGTATGAGTAGTCAGCGTACAATATCTGTGTGGGTAAATGAGCGAGCATATAGATATGCTTGCATATGCAAACAAATGTTCTCAAACTTTCTCATGTTTGCTTGTTAAAGGAAGCGAAAACGCAAATGCTCCAGTACGAAAATTTAAATGAATATAAATACGTCCACATGCTTAGGTAAGAACATATTTGTATAGCATAATACTTGTAAGTAAAACACTAGTTTATAAATGTTTGACATTGACAATGACAAATGACATATATGTATATAACCTATATAAGTAAGTGTAATTAACCTACACTCTTTAAAGCTCAATTTAGCTTTTTGATGCATCTTTCGTACTACCTTCAAAGAATTAAACTGCAATTAAAGAATTTCACCAAAGCCAAGAGAAAGTAAATCCCACTTAGGTTAGGGTATTAAAAAAGAACGTGAGCAGATGAGGCTTTGGTCGTATGACACGTTTACTCTAATCTCTAAACGAAGAAGACGAATCCGAAGTCTTTAAGCGACACGTGCTAAGCAAATTAATATGACAACTGCTGTTGCTATATTTTCCAACCACAGCTTGAGGTGGTGCAAGAGCCGCCAGAGAACCACCCCAGCCACAGCGACAAGTGAATGACATTGTCTGGCACGAGTGGAAATGTTGACAGCAAAAATTTAACGCTTAAAATGCCAAACACACAAATATTTTGACATTCAAAACACAGAGAGAGAGAGAGAGAGAGACGCACACACAGGCTTACATGCACAACATAAAGCCTGTTGTTGTTCTATTTTGGCTTTTCTTTTTGCGTGGCAAATTTTCCATGAAAATTGCATGAATTGCAGATTTTTATACGCACGAAATGCGCTGCGCTTGGCATGCGACTGGAGTCAACTCGAGTTGAGTTGAGTTCTCTTTGTGGTAGTTGTTGTTGTTGTGACTGTTGTTGTTGCTGCTGCGTGTGCTTCAGTCATTTTTATGGCAGCGCCGGCGGCACTTGGCGTAAAAATAGAACAAAGCAACAACAGCAACGTGCCTTACATTGTTATAGACTTTGACTTTAACAGTCGCTTACAGGCAACCTAACAATGACTTAATATATTGCAGTTGCGATATGTGCAATGTGGCGTATGCGTGATGTTCCTTGGCCACAGCATGCAGCCAAAAAGCAGGCAATTTCAGCAGCAACAGCAACAGCAGCAGTAGCAACAGCTCAATTATGTGTAGTTGTCGAGCACGGGGCGTATGATTAATGCACTATATATTCAAATGCCAGCCGAAAAGTATGCAACAATAAACTGCCAACAATCTGACACTTGTGGCACACTCACACAGTCATGTGTTCCTGCCACAATTGCGAATGCATAGCTAATGCAATATATTTGTAGCTGCGGCAGACAAATTGCTTAGGTGAACTTTGACCCCCAAACGTAATTCGGCACATGCACAGGCAGGCAGGCAGAGAGTGAGAGATTACTCGAGTTGAAACTAATTTGTCAGAGGAAAACTTTTACAATCAACTTGAACTAAGTTTGTGCTAGATTTGTTTTAAATAAGATAAGATGTGTGCAAGTTCTAAGCTGTCCAATTCAATTAGGTTAATAAGAGTGTCAAGATCTGGTCTGAACAAAGCAAAACTGGAACTTGCTTACCAAAACTTTTATTAACCCGATTACTGTGTAAAAGTAGTAATTTGGGTTATATTTCTATTGTTAAATGAAATTTATGTAACAATTAGAAGTATCCGTTGTCTTGATCAGAAGTTACATTCGATTCAATCATTAACTCTCCCCGCAGGTCTATACGTGGAAGCCCATGTTAGCAGAGCAAACTATACTTCATTCATGGATTATTATTTATTTTAAAATCTCCCATTTAAATTTCTTATTTGAATGAAGAACTTGAAGTAGATCATTTAATGAAAATTCTGAAATAAATGTCAACTTCTACGCTGAACAATTCTGTAATCCAGTACGCTTAGAATAACACCCCAAGGAGGCATTTGTTATGGCATAATGGAAACTAAAGCAAATTCAGCGAGCCTTTTGGAATTTAAAGCATCAATTCTTAATGCTGTTTCGCTGCATAAATCAGGAGTGACAACAAGCTGCCACCTTTCAAACGCGGCGTATACGCAATCTGCCTGTCCGCCTGCTGACCGAAAAATCTTTAACCATCTGTTTGCTCTGTTACACGGTGACATTTGTCTCTTTTGTTTTTTAACGTCCAAATGCTATAAAATTTAATGTACTGCCAAACACACAAACAACAACAACAACAATTCGGTGTGGCAGGACAACAGTATTGCGGCGGCAGCCTCTAACTTTTACCTTTAGATATTTGTTTTTGACTTGGGACATTTGGCAGTCCGCAGTCGGCATTCAGCAGTCGGCAGTCCGCAGTCCGCAGTCCGCAGTCGGTGGTAGTTAAGCAGTTGTCATTGCGATTTGCTTAGCAAAGATTTATGCCCAACTGGCGCTTGATAAATGACTGGACGCATTTCTAAGTGGCTCTCACTTGGAGAGTTGAACTCAAGTAGCGTTCTGCGAGGCCATAAATTCGCAGTTGGCTGCATGTCTAAATTAGCATTGAGGTAATTGTTGGCATTTTGAGTTTGCGCTAAATATGTAATGGGTTATTGCGGCAATAAAGCAGATAACTTAATTAGATGATCTTTTAGGCGTGGAATAAATAACCTTAAACAACAAATGGGCTTCACATTTCATATATATATATTGTTAAAGAGCAAATGGCAAAGATGTTGTTTAACAAAGCACAAATTTTAAAAAATTTTTAAAAATGAATAAATTTTAGGTTTTATCTTAAATAGTATTTAATTTTGTTTGTAAATATGTATATTTATTAGACTAATCTGTATATATTTGTTTTTTTTTTTTTATTTTAATTATAATAATTAAATTTATTTTAATATGAGTGAAATTACATCAATTTCATTTTAAAAAAGTTTGGATAATTTTTATCTATGCAAATATAAATATTTATTTTTGTTTTATGTGGATAAAATAATTTATATTTAGATTTACTCAAACATATTTTATTTATATGCTAAAATTATTTAAAGTCTAAATTAAACTTAAATAGAAAATCATTTTCAACAATTTGTTAATAATATTAATATAATATAATATAATAATTTTTAAAATTCAATCACAAAAAATTCCATACATTTCCGCCAAATCGCCTTTAGGCAATGCTACGCTCTTTAAACATAAAAATGAGATTATTCGAGCTTGAAGTTCGTTGCATCCAGCAAACGACAAAAATCTCTTATTAGACCTAACTAATCATATTCTGAACATATACATACATATTTATATAATAGTAGATATCTTCTTTGTGTTGAGCAAACGCAGACACCGACCGACCGATAAGAATCCGTCTGGCATGCTATATTCGCTTGCTTGTTCAAGTGTTTATGATTCGCTTAACAACTTCTATATAATTTTTGAATGATAAAAATATAACTACAATTGTGCATAAAATCTGCAAGTTTTGTACATGCAAAATGTGGCCCAAACCACATAAAAAGGTAAGAGTGTGTTTGTGGTAGAGCAACTACAATTTTAATTGGATGCAAATTGGCAGCAACTACTAAAGTTTATTCGGGCAAAAAAGTTTTGTTTTAAGCACAATTTGGTTTTTGGGCCATTAACACAAAGTTGACCGCAACAGAAATTATTTCATCATTGGCTGAGAGCGACGTTGCGTTATGCATTGATTACACGTTAAACAATTCAATTAAAAATCGCATTATATATATATATCTATATATATATATATATATATATTTATATATATATAAATAAATATCAATGCTTCAAGAGCATACTAAATTGCATTTATCGCGCCCGCATCAATAAATTATTTTTATTGTGCATTCACAGTTTCCCTTTCTCTCTTATTTATTCTTGATTTCATTTTCATTCTTTTTTTATTTATTTTACGCCATTTAATATGTAATTAATTTTTAATAATATTGAAGAGTTTATCTATATTTTTTATCACTTGCGCTTTGTTATGACAAAAGTTTAACATAAATTAAAAGATCGCAGTAAATGCCCATGGGTTTAGCTATCACATTGGACAATTTACATATGCAGTTGAGTTAATTGATAAGTTAATTAGCCATGGCTAGCGAGCAGCAAAAATTAAGCCCTTTGTCCAACACATAATTAAATGTGTGTGCTGATTTGTTTTTATAAAAGCACAAATTTTATTGTGTTTATTTGAACGTGTTTTGTTCCATCTTTTTGCAGTTCAAATTTGGTTTAAAAATAAATTATTTTTGTTTTTGTTCTACAATAAGCTGGTTAATCTAATTGTATTGTCTAGACGGCGATCGAAATCAACAAAACGATAATAAACCCATTTCTAAGTAAAGACCACAAGATTGTATATAAATAACCTTGTTGAAATATTTTAGGACAAAAGCTTACATCCCGTGAGAATGTGTTTTATAAAGAATAGCTTATAATATAATATCAGCAAAATTTTATTTGAATTTGATTGGTTTATAGCCCCTCTCAGATATATGAGCTTAAAAAAAATTTTGTTTTATAAAAATATACTCTTTTTTATTAAAGAATACAAAATAAATACGTGATAAAAAAAAAAGAAATTTAAAAAATAACTAGTAAATTTAGACACATATATATGAATTGAATTGAGCTTAACTTACGTATCTATTAAAATTTAAAAACAATTTTTTTTTTATTATTAAAACAAAATATATGAAATAATACTTAAAACTCTCATAAACAATTAAGCAATAGAAGAAGATTATGAACAAAATTGAAAATTTAATTCAGTTATATAATACAATATATTTAATATCATATAATTTGCTTATATAACAAATTACGAATGCTTAAATTAATTAGACTAATTTATAAATGAAAGCAAAAGAATAATAATTCTCATAAAATACGAAGTTCAAATACCATTTATTGTACAAAAAGCTAAATCAAAACATAATAAGTATCAAAAATATATATATATATACATGTCATAAAAAGAAAAAAATATTAAAAATCAAATATAGACAAGTAGACATCAATCAAAATATTCCGCTTATATAATTTATTATTAATTACTTAAACATTCGTAAGGGAACACGTCTTCAGCATTGGCAAATCATTCGTCAACAAAGCTTGTGGAAAAGTTTTGACCCATTTGCGTTTTCAATACAGGTATTTTTGACTTTTTTTTTGCGCCTTGCTTACCTTATGTTAGGTCAAGTTGTGAGCAATTTTTTCCGTTACACGTTGTCGCAGTCGCCGTCGGCGTCGCAATTGCTGTCGGCGTCGCTGCCTGCGTGGCGTCGTCTGTTGTCGACGTTATAGACAGCGCTTCTATAAGGCCCAGACACTTCGTTCAGTGATCACTGGGCTTTTGTCGAGTGCAGTTCGTTGTGTTCAAATCGAGTTAAAAAACAAACTTGAAAGTCTCGCTGCAAAGATAGCAATTTGTATAAAAACAAATCAGACTCGTGGATTTTTGACTTATTATAACTAATTATGCAGTCGGACTTATATAATTTAAATAATTAAGCAGATGGCAACATGTGCGAGACAAAAATTATGATAAATTGTTTGGCATATGTTTAAAGCCAGTTAGACACCAAATTGACGTGTGATTAACGTGTCGCTCACACACAGCCAAATCTGGCTAATGGAATAAAACTTTACCAAAAAAAAAATACAAAGTAAATAAATAAATATTTTACAAAAAGAGTTTAAAAACTCACTCATCTGTAGATTGTGCGCCGGCAACAGGTGGTTTGCATATAGTTGGAGCTTAATCATTAAGCAAATAGCGCGAAATAACGAGAAGAATTTCAGTCGCGTGAATAATAAAAAACAAACAAAAAGTAAAGCAAACAAAAACTGACAAACAAAACAGAGAACAAATTAACTGGTTTTCGCCTGAGGCCAACTGTTAAAACTAGCGGAAATTTCGCTTGCTAAAAAGATTTCTAAACATTGCGCATAGTTAACCATAGTTTTATGGGTCAAGGTTTGAAAAAGAGCCATTCTGGCTCTTCAGCCCAAATGAATTATATCTCTAGTGCAATATCTGCTAGACTTATGAGCAACGAAAACTTTGTATGCCATTGTCTCGGTTAACTAAAACTTTATTATGCTGCCTACCTTTATTACTCTATATGAACATAAAAAGTTGGCCTTATCTAGCTATAGTCTTATCTGCGCCCTATAATTCGGTTAGCATAGCCCGCAACAATAACAAATTTATAGCTAGCCAAACGTGTCCAAATACTTAATATTACAAATTGTTCTGAAGCCAAACAATAACAAATCATTTGCGTGTTCTGTTTTTAATATAGATACAAATACATTATAGCATAGCTGTTTGAATAGTCATTTAAATGCGAGTTAGGAATAGAATTAAACGTGCTTTTGACTCGTCAATTGCTGACACACTTTAAGGTGAATTCCCAACTGTAATTACGGGCAGCGAGTCTCACGTTCCTCGTTGCAACGCTGAGCACTGACATTTCGCAGCGAGGGCAACGGCTTCATGCACCTTCACTTTTCATTACCTGCTACGAGAACAACAATACAGTAAGAGCAGCAACAACAACAACGACAATGACAACGACAACAATTGCAACAGCAACAATAACGTTGACAACACGCAGCTGCAACGCGTCTCGCTTTGCGCATGCGCAAATGCAATGCTGTTGCAATAACAACAACAACAATAGCAACAGAGATAAACAAAAGTTTAAAAAAAATCTACAGCGAAAACTATTTATTATGTGATTAATGCGAATACCCTTTCTTTTCATTTCATATGCTGAAAACTATATATAAATACGTATAGAGTATTACATGTGTCATGTGCCTTATACATAAAAATAGTAGTAATCATTCAATATATATGAAAAATATATATATACATATATATCTATAATTTACAATTGATGACTACAAACAGCAGTTAGTCTGTACATTTCTTGGCTTTAATAATAACTTGTTTTATCAACTTTAAATTGAAGTTATCTTGCGTCTGTTTTACTTTTAAAAGCCTAATAAAATCAATATATTACACAAATTCAGTATCACGAACAACAACAGCCAAGAATTTAATGCATTGATTGCAAATACTTCGAACAAACAACCTAAATGTATTTCCAAAAATATCACAATAATCCTTGTCTTCACTTCAAGGCAAGCACAAAGCCTTTCTTTCTATATTCATGCCAGATATAATCGAGCCATAAAAAATTCAGTTGATGGCTTAAAAACAAAAACCTTCATGACTCAATACTTAACAACCGAACTTGTTTACAGCTTAAAGTTTGATAATTTTCAAATTGTTTCACTAACCATTTCATTAATTGATCGATATGCAAAGCAAGTGATCCAGTGATCCAGCTGCAAAACTTGTTTATCCTAGAGCAAAAAAATGACATAATTAATATTCTCAAGTGCCTAGTGTCAATAAAGCCATATCTCTTAATCTTTACGCTTTATCGTACGGAAAAACCCACGAGTTCAAGTCTCTCATAAAGACAGTAAGACAGACAGTGTACGAAACTAAAATACTTTTATTCTCATGTAGAAGCTGAAGAGTTCTTCAAGTTTAACTTGAATAATGCTTTAGAATTTAAGAACTCATTATAATAATTGCTGAATTCAATTTACAAAGATTATCAAACCATAATTTATGGCTTTCAACAATCATTATAGTTTGGGTTTTGCCACACTATAAAACTCTAAGAAATTGGGAAGAGGTCGCATAAAAATGATTATTTTTGTCCTTTGTTAAAGTTTTTTTTTAAACAATATTTTATTATTTTTATAGATTACTGAGAATTCCCTATCAAACTAAGAAGCATATAGTATAAGTGGTTTGATAAATTGTTTTACCATCTGCTATTTAGATTAAAAACCGTTTATTATAAAAGCTTTATGAATCTCAAACAGTGGCTAATAAAGTCCAGCCTGTTTTAATAGCACAATTGTTGATAATGAATACATTGTTTTCATTTTGTAATATCAATATTGAAATAACGAATTATTGCAGACAGTAAAGGAAATAAAAAAGGCCTATTGAATTACTGTTACTTAATAGCGCGCTATACAATTATCAATGTAAACTCAAATGCAAACCCCAACTTATGGTAATTAGATATGCGAGTTATCCATTACAAACTCAATGACATTCATATCATGCTCGTAAATCCCACAAGTCTAAGAAAGTGAAATGTAAACAAAAGCAAAATCGAACTTAGGTGAAAAAGAAGCAAATGCTAGACAAGCTGAAGCCCGCTTGAGAAACTCGTTTAGCCCTACAAACTGGTAACTGGCAACAAAACGGTGCAATTGTATTGGTTAAATGCAGTTTTTTTTATACCCTGCAAAAGTCAAGATGGGTAATATGTTTCTGTGAGTGTATAGAAAAACTAGCAGGGTACTAAAACGATAAAAAAAAGAATATAAATTATGATAAATTCCATCTAGTCATCTAGTCAAATATCTTTGAGTATCTGTAGCTTATCAGCTTATCTGCTTAGCAAACTGATATTATATATTTTTTATCTGCTTGTCAATCTATTCTTTGTATCTACAAAAAACATCTTCAAGCATGAAATTATATATTTTTTATCTGCTTATATAGCTATATTTTGTATTAACAAAGACATCTTCAAGCATGAAATTTACATCTTAAAATCGAGAAACTATCGATAAGTGTTTTCAGATAAGGCCTTATCCTTGGTATATATTATTCACTTGGACAACAAAATATAATTTATACAAAAATCTAATTTATTCAGGGATAAAATTTCATTGATATGAGACACAATCTCCTATGCATCTGTAAATGTTTCTTGTAACTGTACATTAGAGAGCATCCATTAGTCGCTAACTTTGAACCACTCTCACTTGTTGTTTCTCGAATGCCGCAAATTGTTATATAATCGACACTTGAGTCAGTGGGTCAGTGACTTTGCTGCATTTTTTATTATTTGTTGCTTATCTTTGTTAGGCCTGCAAACCGGTTGTCCGTTCCACTTGCCGCGTAGTTGGTAGTCTTTTAATTAGTATTGAACCACAAAACTTGACCATAAGAGTTAACCTTCAGCTGTGGCGCACTTTTGATTGATTTTACAGCTGCAACAACAGCAACAACAACAACAACGATGGAGCAGCAAAGCAACAACAACAACAACAACAACAACAATGGTTACCTCAATCCCGCGTATGTCGGCTCATCGAATGCCTCGACCATTTCCATACCAGGTGCCTATAAAGCCCAAGCGGAAGGCCCAGCAGCGCCATCGAAAGACCTCACTAATGGCCGCAAAGCCACCGAGGCCCAGGAGCCGCCCACTGCACCAGAAGCGGAGCAGGGCAAGCGTCGAGATGGCTGGAACAATGATATTGAGTTTCTCATGTCCTGCATTGCGCTGAGCGTGGGTCTGGGCAACGTTTGGCGTTTCCCCTTCATTGCCCTCGAAAATGGCGGTGGTGCATTCCTGATACCCTACCTCATTGTGCTCATACTGGTGGGCAAGCCCGTCTACTATTTAGAAATGTTGCTGGGACAGTTTTCGAGTCGCGGCAGCGTCAAGGTCTACGATTTTGTTCCCATACTACGAGGTGATTATTGGGTGTGTATGTGTGTGTTTGTATGTGTGTAATAACAGTTTCCACTCAGGCATCGGCTATGGCCAGGTGCTGGCCACAGGTATTGTGACGACCTATTATGCCACCCTAATGGCGCTCACGCTGCGCTACTTTGTGGAATCATTTTATCCCACATTGCCGTGGAGCTATTGCCGCGAAGAATGGGGTCCCAGCTGTCTGGATTCGGCACCACAGCAGGGCAGCGTGGTGGGCGGCAATCAGTCAACGGTGCGCACCACCTCAGCTGAGTTTTATTTTACGTAAGTAAATCGGTTTGCAAAAGGTACGATATCAATGCATCTTCTCCATCTGCTGCTCCTCCAGCAACATCATTTTGCGTGAGAAGCCAAGCATTGACGACGGCATCGGCTATCCCAGCTGGAGTTTGTCTGTGACTCTGGCCGTCGCCTGGCTCATTATAGCTGGCATTATGTTCCGTGGCATCAAGAGCTCTGGCAAGGCGTCATACTTCCTTGCACTGTTCCCTTATGTCGTTATGCTCATATTGCTAGTGCGTGCGCTGACTCTGCCGGGTGCCACTGATGGCGTCCTCTACTTCCTGAAGCCGCAGTGGCACAAGCTGCTCGAGCCCCAGGTGTGGTATGCAGCTGTCACCCAGGTGTTCTTCTCGCTAGCCATTTGCTTTGGCAACATAATCATGTATGCCTCCTACAACCGATTTGGCCAGAATATATATAGGTGAGTTGGAAAATCTCCAAGTTGCCAACTTTTGCCAATAATTTCTAATGGGTGAAAATCAATTTTGCAGAGATGCCAACATTGTGACCACATTGGACACGTTCACTTCGCTGCTGTCCGGCATCATCATCTTTGGCATCCTTGGCAATCTGGCCTATGAGAACAACACAACTGATATATCGAGCGTGGTCAATGGCGGTCCGGGCCTGGCTTTCATATCCTATCCGGATGCTATAGCCAAGTTCAAGGTGCTGCCGCAGGTGTTCTCGGTGCTGTTCTTTCTCATGCTCTTTGTCCTCGGCATTGGCAGCAATGTGGGCATGGTCTCCTGTCTGACGACCGTGCTGAAGGAGCAGTTTACGCAACTCAAGCAGTGGCACATTGTGGTCTTCATATCGATTATAGGGTATGGGTTGGGTCTGCTATATATCACACCTGGCGGCCAGTATGTGCTGAATCTGCTGGACTTCTTTGGTGCCACATTTGTTGCCCTTGTTTTGGCCATCTTTGAGCTGCTTGCCATTGGCTGGGTATATGGCGTAAAGCGTGTCTGTCGCGATGTGGAATTCATGCTGGGCATAAAGACGTCCATCTATTATCGCATCTGCTGGGCCGTGATAACACCGCTGCTAATGTTCATCATACTGGTCTACATGCTGGCCCTGTATGAGCCACTAAAGTACAAGGACTACACCTATCAGTCGGGCGTTTATGGTAAGCTCTACTCTAATCCCTATTGGATCCACAACTAATTTAATTTTGCACCCACAGTCTTTGGCTGGTGTCTGAGCGCCTTTGGCGTGGGTCAACTGCTCATTTGGGCGGTGCCCGCGGTGAGGCGCCAGCCCGTGGAGCTGGGTCTTTTGGCGCGCATACGCAAAGCTTTTGAGCCACTGCCCAATTGGGGGCCAGCAGACCCCAAGACCCTCAGGCGCTATCAGCTGCATGTGGAGCAGGCGAATGTTAGCTCAATGTTCCAGCGCAGCGGTATCTGGCACAAAATCTATGACAATATCTTTGGTTAGCTATAAAAATCTGCTGTAGGGGAGTTACTCGTTTTATGCGTGGCAATCCGAACCACTATGCCGTCTATATAAAGCTCTATATATGTATTATGGCGTAACCCTTTCATAATAAAAATCCTGGCTTAAGTGCCGAATGTAGTCGCAGCGACAGTTGGCCTCCAGCGAACCCTCTAAAACAGTGGCATTCAGCTAGAGATGGGCCAACTGGTTGGGTTCAAATGGACCAACACGCCGGGCAACATGATAACAAGCGTAATATTTAACGAATTTATTGTAAAACTCTAGAAAAATAAATAAGTTAACTTAATTTTAAACTAAATTTGAATTTTATTGCAGGCTGAGCAGAGCATTTTAAATAAATATTTGCAGGTTGGGAAGCTTGTTTCTATATCATTTTTGCCTTAGAATTCACAACTTTTTGAAGCTAGAGGCCACCTTATCGTTGTTCATAATACAATGTTGGCAATAAATTGTCTTTCAGTTTATATCTGAATCAATTAAATTTCCAATGATATCAAATCTCAAAAATTGACATAGCATCAAATAAAAGAAATATCTAAAATAAATATATAAATATTTTTTTAAAAATCAATTATTTATGGCATGATGGAGATTCGACGCTAAGTCTAAAGCTTAGTCTGGATACCTCGAAAATTTGTTGTGCAAAGAATTCGCTGTAGAAGAGACGATATCTAACACCCAAAACAGAAATCCAGAAGCTCATTGTGCCTCTGGATAAAGCTATGATACTCCAGAACGTCAAAAAATTAGCAGAAATATAATTATTTTTTTATATAAAACTTTTGAATTTATATAAATGCTGCTAATTATCAATTAGAAGAAGAACTAAAGCCACACGCATATTGCCTAAAATTAAGCTAAATTCCTTTAATTTGCAACTTATTAGCTTTATATATAAGCTAAGCCACAACAGTCTGACAGTTCAAATATTTCCACATACTTCAACAAAAAGTAATCTTTCTCTCACTTTTAAGTCGCCGTCAACTCTCGTGACTTTCGTGTTTGTTCACGAGCTCCGCTTCAGCGCGTGTGGCAAGTGCAGAGCCAAAGCGCAAACAGGCGCAACTATAAAAGACAAGACAATTGCAGCCAGCGGCGCTTTACACACACCCACTCACATGCACACACACACACACACGCACATGCACTGATTATGCCGTAAAGGGTAAAAAGTTCTGATTTTATGATTGAGGCAAAAAGTTGCAAGTAGAAAATTGTCCCGAGCACACAAAACGCATGTGTGTATAAGCGCACGCGTGTGTGTGCGTGTGTGTGTGTGCGTGTGGGTGCTGTAAAACACTTCCACTTCCGTTTCCGCGCAACAGCAGGCGCAAAGTATTCAAGTAATTTGTAAGTAAAAAGACAGCTCCTGCCCCTCTCCCTCGCTCACTCTCTCTCTCTCTCTCTCCCTATCTCAGTTTCTCGCACGCCTGCTGTGCAGATAAGCGTAAATGGCGCTTTGTTGTTTTGTTTGTTGTTGTTTCTGTTTTTTCTGTTTTTGTTGTTTTTGTTGTTGTTGCTCGCAGCGAAATGACAAACGAGGCGCCTATAAGCATGCAATATAAAAATACCAAGTAAAAAGTGCCTTAAAAAAATATATATATGTACAACAAATAGTAGCATAATAAATCACGCGACTCGCAAGTAAAACACACGCATCCAAGCATCTGCATTCATTAGCCCAAACATATCGGCAGTTTGACAGGCCCGAAAGACAAACAAAGGTAAATCTGGCACTGACAACTTGTACTCTTACTCGTTTTTATTATAGGGTATATATGTAGTCATTAGTGGCAGTTGGTGATCGAAACTGTGAAGTTTTATTATAAAGAACTGATTCAAAAACGGAACTAAAATTTTATTTATTTTTTGTATCGAGGATCAGCAATTATTCCTTATTCAAAATGGATCGACCCTTAAACCTTGCCAATATATATGGTCGATCTATGATATGATATATTTTGGCATATTTTCAAAGAAAAAGCGAAGGTATTCATTTTATACTTAATTTTTTGTAAATCAGATTAGAATTTATTGCTAAATAAATTTACACCAAAATTTTTTATATAATTTATTGTGAATAAATAAAAAATAATAATAATAATCAGAGAATTTATTGTGAATAAATAAAAAATAATAATAATAATCAGAGAATTTAATTTCAAACTGAGCCTAAATTTATTGTATTGGTTTCATAATACCAGTATTAATCAGAACAGTATTACTTTCTACTTAAAGCATAACCTGTATCAATTCAATATAGAGATTTTAGGTAATAAAACATATGTAATAAATTAGCTTTAATATATAATATAGATAAACTGAATCTGCCTTTCATATTAATATTTTGAAGATAAGAGTAAGAAAAACTGACTGATTTTATGTATGCATAGAAATACATATTTATCAATAAAATCATTTAGATGATCAAGATTCCAAATATATACTTCCGATTAAAATTAATTAAATATATATATTGTATATATATATATTCATAAATATATAAACTATAGAAAACTAACTTCGATTCTTATATCAATTACAAATATAATATAATATTTAACTATATCATTAGCATAGATCTATAAAGAGTATCTGCGAGTCCATCATCTTTAGCAGTTAACAAATTCAACAATTTTCAGTTATTTTTATTTTATTTTTATACCCTGAACCCATTGAAAATGGGAAATCAGGGTATAATGTTTTTGTGAAATGTATGTAACAGGCAGAAGGAGACATCGCAGACCCCATAAAGTATATATATTCTTGATCAGCTCGATGAGCTGAGTTGAAATAGCCCTGTCCGTCTGTCCGTCCGTCCGTCCGTCCGTCCGTCCGTCCGTCCGTCCGTCCGTCCGTCCGTCCGTATGAACGCAGCGATCTCGTAAACCACAAAAGCTAGATATATGAAATTTTCAGAGAATACTCGTCTATGGCCTACGCAGTACGAGTTTTTTTTAGATTTTCGATAACTCATCCCGTTTCCTAATTATTGATAAAAATCGATAACTTTTCTTCGGTTAAGCATACCGTAAGAGCTAGAGACTTCAAATTTTCTGTGTAGATCCGTGTAATGAATGCGAAGATTTTGTAATTTTTGGATTTTAGATGCCACGCCCCCTTCGCCCCAAATTTGCAAAACTCGTATCTCAAATACTAGAGACTTGTGCTTTGGCAAATACACACATATGAATGACTTAATTATGCTGTGAAAGTTTAATCAAGAAAGTCCATCCACAAATAAAGTTATTAAACATTTAATTTCCCATACAATAGGCATATTGCAGCCCGAGCGCAGTCGCCGCGCTGACTGCGCAGTCAGCAGAGCGCGTGCTTATGCGTGCGTGCGTATGCATGTGTGAGTGTGTGTGTGTGCGTTGCTCGCAATATTTGTATATGTAAAATAAGAATATAATGTTGGGAAGATTGGATCTTCGCAGGGTTCAGGGTATCTCGTAGTCGAGCCGCCTCGACTAGAGCACTCTTACTTGTTTTTTTTTTTGCTTTCATTTGTCACCGGCTGCCCGCAGCTGGAGCTGCATATTTCATTCCCTTGTTAGTTCAACTTTTTGGCTGTCAAATTAATGTGGCTGTCAACGGCTGACAGTCAGATTCAGTGTATTTGTCAGTAGCTTGTATACAGCGCTGTGTAATTTCATTGATAAAATGCATAAGAGAGTGAATAAAATGCTGCTCACATTCACTGCGCACCGTGTGATTTAATCAGATAACATATATATATAGAGATATATATATATATATATATATTTATATAAATGTGTTTGTTTGTGTGTGTGTGTGTGCTTGTGGGACCGGAAGTGAATGCATTTCGAGTTATTTGTCAAGCCATTGTGTCTTGTTAATGAGTTTTTAATGGGCAAATGTTGAAAACACAATTCTTTGTGCATTTCATTCGAGTGGATGCTTCACTGTGCCACGGACAACGACACCGCCCCACCGCCACCGCCACCGCCACGGCCACTGCTACGCCATACGCGCGTTACTCAAACCTTCGCTATGCTCGCTTAATTTCATTGTTATTCACTGTAAATCAAACATAATGCGATATTATGACCGCGTCCACGCTGCGTATGCTTAATTAAAATATATATTAAATACCCGATTGCTGCAACACAAACCAATCATTGAATCAAAGCGAATGCAATTTGCACACATTCGACAGTATCAATTCGACGCTTTTGCTGCAGCCGCAGAGATATTACCTTTAAATCGAACGTTAATCATGAATTTTCGATATGTTTCGTTATAATTAAAACTGTCCCATAAACCGTTCAAGTATAATTTTATATATATTTTTGCTTTTGCGGAAATATAATTCAATTTTATATAAAACTAATTAATACGTGACGATAAAATCTATAAGAGAATTTCATTATTTCATATTTTTTTTATGAATATTCGGATTATACTAATTTTTTACTTTTGAGTCTTTTTAAGAAATGTTTTATAAGCTATGAACAAATTTTAATAAACACTTTTTATATCAAGAAATATTTTCTATTCTTTTGTAAGCTCTGATTAATATATCAATATCAACTTCTCTATATCAGTTTATTTTATTAGTATTATCATAGCAAGGCACAAACGTCAGTTTTCGTCTTATTTTAAAATTCATCAAAGAACAAAAAACTTCTACACTCGAAGATCTTATATCAAGAAGTGAAACTTTCGTGAAAACGATCGTGTTTTAGCATAATGACTTACTTCACAGAGTTCATCGATAACACTTGACAAAAAAACTTAATCTACAGACACATATCCATACATATATTGTTATTTTCTGTTTTTTTAGGGCTCAAGAAACCATTCAATCAATTTATATAAACTTCCAATACTGTTATATATTAAAGGAGAAGCAAATGCCCACTTACCGCTGACCATCATATTTTGTTGGAACCTGAAGGCATCGATCTATAAACTATAGAAAACTGTCATTTTACAATTATTATATATTTGCAAACTAGCATATTTGCGACAGAGCTAATCAGTATATAAAATGGGCTTTGCTTTCAACTCAATCCATATACATTTACTCCATATAATCGATCAGCTACTGAGTGCTTTCCTCTAATACTCTGCACTCATTCATTCCTCTATGCCCATCCTGTTTACACCATCTCTCCCTTCCCTTTTCTCAGTTTTCATTTCACTCACTAGTTTCTCGCTTCCATTGAGTCCAAGGACTTTTCAGCAAATTGGCAGCACTTCAATTCCACAGTGAATGTCACGCTTTTGAAAAGAAAAACCTGTTTGAGTGAAAAAAAAAAGAGAAAGGCTCTCTCCTGTTCTTACTTCCTCTGCCTGCACAATGGAAGCTCGACGCTAACTTCATAGCTTATCTAATCCAATATTATGCGCATGGCTTCAGTTTGCCGTCAAATTGAGTTTAAGACAAATAAAGATGATATTATGATTTACGTGATGTCTGCGCATTATTGAATAGCTGATTTATGGCCTAACAATAATAACTTAAAATCATAGCGACCTGTTTATGGCCTAGAAAATCAGAGCCACAAAAACATTCTGCAAATAAATCAGCCTTGGATGCGGACAGAGGCAACAGCAGCAGCAGCAACAGCAGCAACAGTGGCAGTGGCAGCTGCGAAAAGCGGTAAATGACAGGACAGGTACGCACCGTTACCTTTCACGCACATTTCCCCAAAATAATCAACGCCGTCGCCGCAAACAAAGGGCCAAAAACGCAGTCGTCGGCGGATGTGGGCCATATGGCTGCCAGAGGAAGCTAGCCCCAAAATTCAGTTGGCCAACTTTAATGGGCGATAGTCAAGTGTTTAAGTTTGTGTGTGTGTTTATGTGCGTGTGTGTGTGTGTGTGTGCTAGTGAGCTGTTGTGTGTGTGTTTGGGGTCGGCATGCCTGCTACTTAGGCACACATTAACTTTTGGCCTTTTGTGTTGAGGCAAACGCTTTGTCTGCCCTCCTGCTCAATTGTTATCTTAGGGCTAGACACAGCTGCCATTACTTTACATTGTTTGTCTTTTCTTTTTTTCCCAAATTATTTAAATAAATCAGCGCACATTTTTTTGGGCCTGCTGTCCCTGCTGTCCATACAGATTGCAGGTGATTTAATTTGAATAGCATTTAGCTGAAATTTCCATTCTGCTTTTAAAACGACAGCCGCGGGATGCATTCGTGCGTTGGCTAAATCCAGTAAAACAACAGAAAACGCATTGTTGTAAAAATTTACTGACAAACTTTATAGGCCACAACTGTGTACCCACTCAGCCAGGCTATAACAGTATAAAGGTACCAGCCAACCAACATACCAGCCAGCCTATTAGATTACTCCAAACAAATGGCGAAACAAATGCCATAAACGTGTTCCTAAAACAATTTGCAATTTAATATTAATAACAAGGCTTGAAAATTTACATTTCATTTGAGCTTGGAGAAATGCTCGGAAAATGAAGAAAATAAAAAAGAAATTATCACACGATGAGCTACAATTGATGAAGTTTTTATAAAGACACTGTTAAAAATAAAATAAAAATTAGATAAATAAATAAATAAATAATAATAATATCAATTTATAATATATATAAACATATAAAAGGTTTGCTAATTCAGTTGGCAACAAAATTTGATGATTAATCTATTATTTTTAGGAATATATCTGCTCTGATGGCAATTATTTTGTAGTTTTAGATTCTACAAAATTCGATATTTTTAAAGTCCATTGTCCATTTTCGGTTACGATCTTTATCAGGAAAAGTTTAGACTTTGGCTTGAATCAATTAAGTGAAACTTATCCATACCTTTTACAATCGACATGACGAAATGGTAGTTGGAAGAGATAATACCTGGTGAACTCTCTGACAGTGGTAGGATATTCCATTGATGAGGCTCTTAAGCTTATTTTCGACGACTCTTGCAACATATGATTAAGCTTTACGGAGTGCAGGAAGATCACTTTGTGATATATCCACAAGAAACTTTTCTCTTTTTCGAAGATATGTTATATAATATATTGATAATTTTTTTTTTTATTAAACTTTATTTATAATTTGTTTTTTAAATTTTCTATTGCTATGTAGAAAATTGTTCTAGAGTATTGGATAACAAGACGTAAAACTTGAATTTTTTATTCGTGTAGTCGAGGCTTTTAACCGAGAGGAGAGGGATTTTTTAATATTGAGATGAAAATTAAATACAAATGTTAAATGTGATGGGTACATTCTGTTGAGTCTTTTGCGTATTCTTTAGTGGCGGAGTCTTCTGGGATGTATATTAGGGTGAGAATAAAGTTTGTAGTAATATATTGATGATTGTTTTTATTATTATATCTCCAATCTATGGTACGTTAAAAGTTTTGCTTGTTCAGCTTTGCACTCAGCACCGCTGATATGCCTGAGGAAGATAGTCTACGTATTTTGTTTAAGTGACATTTTGATATTACTCCGTAGACTTCTAATCCATGTCTCTAAATTGGGGCCAGTACATAAGTATTTTGATTTGAGCTAGAGGAGTGTTGGTGGACAAACATCAAACCAAAACATTTCCATCGCCTTCTTCTTAATTATATTTGTGAACTCTCCCAGTTGTTTTCGAAAGGCTAGCCGCTAGCCGAACTCATTGATTAAGTGATATCTCTAAGGCCAAGGCACTATTAACATAAATTTTACGAACTTCTTGCATAATTAATAATGCGCAATAAATATAATTAAAATATTTGGAAAAAAGCATGCAGGAAACCCATAAAATGTGCTGCAGAACTTTTGAATATTCAAACAAATGCCAATGAAACGAAAATTAATTAAATGTAAAACCAAAGTTGGGCAGCTGCTCAGGTTGCACGCTTCAATGAAGTAGCCAAGTTCAGACTGAGAGCAGACCGACCAAAAATGCCAGACGTAACAGATATTTCTGGCATTTCGCATGACATTTCATCAAAGGTTGCCCTGCCAAAAAAAAAAAAAAGAAGAAGAAAAAAACAAGAAAATAAATAAAAGAGAGAAAAAGTGGCAGCCACAAAAACAGATCCTGACGATTGTTATGTCGATGGGCGTTTGGTCTGAGTTGTTGTCCTGGCATATGTACTACATAGTTTTGCGTTCTGGCTTCTTACTGTCTCTGCGTTTTTTCCCCCATATTTATGACTGTCTGTCAATGACAGGCACGTCCAGACATACATACAAACAGACACACGAACAGACAGATAGACAGACAGACAGACAGACAGACAGAGTACACAAATAGAATCCAGCTAGTGTCTGTTGATTGGCACACTTCACCGGAGCGAGAATTATTATTGCTGCCATCAAGTGGGCCAGCGTCGGTCGTACCTCAGCCATCGATTTGCCATGTTTTATCCATACAAAGAAATACATAAATATATATACTAAACTATTTATATGAACTGCCAATTAAAGCATAAACAATTAAATCGGTTTTCGCATGCCGTTGAACCCCACAACTTTACGGATTTGCAACTTGTTGTATTAAGTAGACTTTTGCCGGCTGCTGTTGTTATTTTCCCTTTATCTCTATTTATTTTTTTTTTTTTAAGCTATAAATAATTATTTTTGCCAGGCGCTGCAAATGACGAGCAGAACCGAACGACAAAACCTTGACAACTTTGCAAAAGTTTTATGATAAGTTTTTGCCTTTTACTTGCTTCTCTTTTCCTTTTTTTTTTTTCCACAAGCCTTGTCGTGCCAAGAAACCAAATAGACATTAGGCCAACAGTTGCGAGCGGGCTGTCGAGTGGCTGTTGGGTGGGAGAAGCAGTTGTAGTTCAGTGGGCGCGCTGACACAATGAAAGAGCAAGCGCTGCGAGCTAGCGGACAACACAATAGTTTACTGTCTGCCAGGTGCACAGTGGTTCGAGTACTTCCGAAAACTTTCTAATGACTATAAATTTTATGATTGTGATATTGCAGAAATCACAATTTACGAGTTTTTTTTTAGAGCAATTAAAAGTATTTTTAGGCACTGGAACTTGTACTTAAATCGAATGGCACATGAAGCATATACAAAATACAAATCCTTTAATGAAATTCTTATGCAACTATTACAAACAATTTCAGCTAAATTTTTAAACCAGCTAAGCTATTTTTACGAATTATCTCAGAGTCATTGTAAACTAGTTTGCCATTAAATCAGTGAAATAATCCAAAGCTATTTCTCAATACTTTGCATTAATTAGGAATAATTTGGGAGCAACTGCTTAAGCATTTAGGCAGCAGCTTAAGAACCAGGTTTCTGTGATTCTCTATTAAAAATATTAATTATTAATTATTATTATTATTATTAAAAGGTGTATTTATGAGAACCAAAAAAGAACTAGTTTTCAACTCTTAAGAAACATAAATAACAGAACGATTATCATTTTTCTAACTATCAAGAATCCCTTTTCAGCCCTTTTAGAAATTATTATAAATGAGATATAAAATTTTCTATCAACTTAAAATAATGCCAGTTTCACCATAGATTATCTTATTATTAAAATATATTTAAAAATATTTACATTGATAATTAGAAGATAAATTGATAATTAGAAGATAAACTTTTCCATGTGAAGTAATTCATACTTTAATATTTACCACAACTCTTATACTTAGTGTTTCATATATCTGAAAAAGCCAGTTAACGAGACTCAACATAATTAATTGAAGTATTTCAATTATATTAAAATACACATTAATATATTTATTATATATATATGCCCGCACAGCGCAAAACGCTCACCAGCCCAGCTCACGCGCCCCACAATAAATGTCAGGATTACCTGAATAAATACAAAATGAATAAATTTTTAAGGACTCTGCCTATCAACAAGCACTCAAGCAATTTGCTTTTAATAAGCTCAACGCCCACAGTGCCGCGTGATGTGGCAGCTGACATGCCACAAAACAGACAGGCCGCATAGGGGAGGCGCTTGGCAAAGGGGAGTGGCAGCCAGCCAGGCAGCAAAAAAACCCACCATGGCTGAAGAAATGTCTTCGGATGTCGCGCCAATTTGAATCCAGTTCTATGAGGCGAAAAAATAAAATAAAATAAAAAATAAAGAATGTATGTAAAGCGTAGCCGGCAGGCAGCTCACATAGCCGAGTTCCGTTGAGGTTTATGAACTTGTTCAACACGTGTAGTTGGCTAAGAGCTGAGTACGAAAACTTTAAATGCGACGGGTTAATTATGAAAAAAGGCATATCAAATTATATGCACAGCCATCAAATGGTACACAGCCTCCGGCTGTCATTTTGAGTAGTTACTGTAGCTTAGCCAGCGCCATTTAGCAGCAGCCCTTTTTTCGAGCGGGCGGTGGCCTATAAAACGAAAAGTCAGAAATATTTCTAGTCTCTCCAGCTGTTAAGATCTTTCAATCTAAATGGCTAAACTTTCAGTCAAGTCGTGTTAAATTTATCGTCAGTGCATCTTGCTGGCTGACACAGCGCACATAAACTTGGCCAAAATTGTTCCCGCCAACTATAAAAGCCAAACAGCCGCAGACACACACACACACACAAACACACCAGCACAAGCCCTTAACTATGCCTAGTTATAAACAAGCAACAATCAGTAGATTTGTGTGTGTGTATGTATGTCTGTATATATGTGTTTATGTTCTGGCTGTTGGTTTCGTCTTTTTGGGCTTTTCGGCATAATTTCTACTACATAACACATCAGTAACAGCAGCAGCAGCAGCAGCGGCAGCAGCAACAGCGACATCAACTAAAAGCATCGTTGAACGTCTTCAAAAACTGTTGTTTCGCGTCAAAAAGTTACAACAATCAACATTAACATTCATGCGTGCATCTAGCCGGAAATGTTTTTTCAACATTTAGCCTCAATGTGCTCAACATGTCGTATACGCAATGTGCTACACTTCAACCAAATTTCAACTATGAAAAGTTGTTCTTAGTTTGCTTTTCTCTTATTTTTTTTATGATTTCTAATTTCATAAGTACTTCAGTCTGCAGCCTAGAAGAGTAGAGTTATATCTGATATTAAATTGTTTTTTTTTTGCCTACTTTAGCGAGCATTTAGTTAACAGCCTTACCTTCAGTTGATTAAACGTGAGAAATATTTAAAGAATTGTTATAAAATAATATTATAAGTAAATAATTTTATGAAAATTTCTTGGATAGTAAATAATTTAAAATATTTTAGTATTAAATAAATAAAACACAAATTGAACTAAATTAATGAATGCTAACATAAAGAATTAGATGTCTTTAATTAAAAGTATATTAAATATTTTTTTGTGTAGAAATAGATTGGAGCTGGGTAAAATAAGCATTTGGTATTTATTATTTTAGATACTAATATAATATAATAATATAATAATTTAAAAATTTTTAATTTGTAATTAAATTTATTATTATAAAATGACAAAACAAATTTTTTTTGATGTTAAGTTTTAAAATTATGCCTTCAACGTAGCAGTAGAGCTTTTACTCTCTTAAATCTTCTTCTATAAATTGACCTCAAACTAAGAGACACATTTTTCGTTTCAAACTATGTAACCCATCGAAATAAATCCCCGTCGCAATTGTCAATTTAAGCGCGGCTCTGTCTTAATTATGTCAATCTTATAGCATAACCGCAGGAGTGAATGCTGTTGCGGTTTTATTTATAAACTTAAGAAGAGCCTTTGACCTCTGCCCTGCTGTCACAGCCAAAGCAGAACCACAACAACCATTAACAACAAGAAGAAGAAAGACAACACCTGGCATACGCACACGCACACGCACACACAGAAACCTTTTGGTACGAAATTACAACAATGTCTTTGTACATTATCTGGGCTATTGATTGATGGCTTTGGCTACCTTATCTCTCTCGAAGGACCCATATACAAATGAAAATGCGAAATGAAAAGCATCTGCGTAGGTAGACAAAGTCATTTGCCAAGCAAAATCAACAAAAATCATTTGCTTAAGCTGCTCCTTCACGTCACAACCAATAAGGACTGTTTTCTTATCAAAGATACATCAACATGACAGGGCACAACAAGGACTCGCGCTCTCTCAGCTGCTTAGCAGATTTGTATGGATATTGAAATGTTGGTAGAAGCGCATTAAATGCTGAGAATCTTGAGTAAACCAAAACAGGCTAAATAAAAATATTAGGAATATATTTTGAAAATTATTTCAAATATTTTAAGATATTCCTTAATTAATACGTTTTGATAATATATATTTTATATAATATATATTATATATAAAATTCTTTGAACAAATATTTTTATCGTAAATTCTCAACAGAAAATCTAAAATTTAAATATTAATGAGACAAATCTCAAATATAAAATAAATCATTATAATAATCAATATTATATCAAATCGTAAAAACAAATGGTATATTATAATATCCTAATTTTTATTATTTTATTAAAGGCATTAGAAAATTTATATTTATTATATCAATATATTTTCTAATTTTTATAAAATATTCTTGAACCAAAAAATTTATTCATAATTTAAAAAATCTTTAAAAATACTATATAAAAATAAATATAAAAACTATATAAGAAAATGAATAAATTAGTTTTAAACTAAAAGTTTTTTAAACTAAAAATTTATTTAAAAACTTATATAATTTTTTATTTCTATTAAAAATAATATATTTATTATAATTAAATTTGTGTAATTTTTTTTAAGTTTTCATTATTATTAATAATGAAATAATAATAAATAATTTGAAAGAGCACACAGCAGCCTAAGCAGCCCAAGCAATCCATCAAAATTTAAATGAAATGAAAACAATGCTTTTCCATTTGATTGCGAAACCTATCAGGATAACTGGATAAGCCCCTACAAATGGAGTTAAGCCAAAGCTGTGTCCAATGTGGCGACAGCCGAAAACGTGGCCCAAGCCAAATGCTAAAACAAACACACAAACAGAACAGAGACCTAACAACAATTTATTATTTGGCCATTTCTCAGCTAAAAGCATTCACGTTCCCGTTCACGTTCTCAAATTCCCATTTGCAGTTGCTTAAGTTAGTCAGAAAACCCGACGGCAAGTGAGAATATGCAAGTTTGCTTTTACGAACTTAAATAAATAATGAAATTGGCATTCAAAGTGGGCCAAGACGCTGCTGCTGCCGTCTTCTGTTGCTGCTGCTGCTGGTGCTGTTGTTGTGGTCAATAGCTACATACGTATGCAGATGAAATAGGTTAGCTAACATTGCGGCCTGCCAAGCAAATCCATCTAGATTTGAGTCTCTCCTACCCTATGCCCCTCAAATGCCAAATGCCGAAGATAAAGTCGGGGCAAAGCGTGAGCCTAACTGACTTGGGCGTTCATCAGTCATTTGTCTGGCGCTGGGGCTTGTGGAAGGGTCGGTCATTCCAAGCCCAAAGGGTGAACTTGGAACTCAGACTTTGCAAAACCTGCAAATCGGAAATTTCTCAATCATATTTATGTGACGTCTAAACGATGAACGCAGTGGGCATGGCTGAGAGCTTAGAGTTGAGCGCGTGTCGTGTCTGTTTTTTTTTTTTTAAGTTATTTTTTGGACAAATATGTAGTTATGCTTTTTTATCTTTCTTTCAATACAATTGAGCAAAAAATAGAATCATAGTCTCGGAATTTAATTTGAGAACTGTTTTGAAGTCGAATCGAGGCGAGTTCTGTGCTCTAATTAAACTTTTGCTTTTGAATTTAAAAGCGAAACTTGGACCAGAACAGAAACATAATTTTAATAATTCTTTTTGTATTTATTTTTTGTATAATATTTTTAATTTATTTATTTTTATTTTATTTTATTTTGAGTTTAATTTGGCCAAATTATAAACACTTAGATATTGACTTAGAAAACTAAACATATTTAAAGCATTAATCCAGTCATATTTGGGGTATTCAAATTTTAACAAAAGCTCAAGTTTTAGCGCATATTTTATATGCAAATTATTACAACAAATATTTTCAGTAAAACGTAGAATCAATCAAATCTGGAGATGAAACTTTCTTTTAGAATGTGGCAACCCTGAGCCAGTAATAGAGCCACGTGCATAAGTATTTACTGGCACTTGTCCAATCAGATACAAAAGTTTCAATTAACTATCCCTTAATGTAATTTCCAAGCCTTAATTCACAAGTTACCAAAAGAAATGCTTTATGTCCTGGAAGGCTCATAGAACTGTGCTACCTAATCGCCTTGCACGATAGCGAAGCGATAGTTCGTCGAAATCTTAATCCGATATACAAATTGACATGTTTCTGTCGTATCGTGTTGAGATTTTGCCGTGTCGTGCTAAATATTTTCGACACGCGCTCAACTCTCATAGGAACTGCAGCAAAACGCACGCCCACTACCATTAAAACTAAGGCCGCTTAGGCTCTGTTGGCCCTGGTCGACCTTTTTATGGCGTGAACTTAATAAAATATGAAAAACCTTACCGTAGAAACGCCGAAGTCGGCGAGGGGCAAAAGAAAAAAAAAAAAAGAAAAAAAAAAAAAGAAAGAAATCATATAGCTACGCCAGGCACTTGGCAAGTTTATGGAAGAGCTTAGCAAACAAAATTATATTCAATTTCCTTTAATGGCTACCATAAAATAGCAGTCAGCAAAAGTAAAGCCAGAAAAATCCGCCCAAAAAAAAAATATATACGAAAAAATTGAAGGCGTTGCGGCGCAAACTTGCGAGAAATTCCAGATATGCCCAGCACAATTTTCCTACTTCTTTTTCTTTTTTTTTTGGGTAGGTAAGCAAATTGTTTGAAGTATTGTTAGTACTTCACATTGGCTTATGCTTAGATGTATGTTTATGGCGATGCAGTCGGCTTTGGGCCATAAGCTCAATTAGCCGGGCTAATGAAAAGGCAGCTCAAGTTCAGCTGGAGGTGTTGGAGTGTGCGGGAAAGTTGACGAACGGATTTGCATATAAACAAAAACAGCTCAACTAGTTCAAAACGGCATTTCCGGCAAATTAATATGCCATTTTCCAGCCACATTCATTCGTTGTGTGTGTCGGGTGTGTGCGTATGTGTCGAGTGTGTGGATGTGTCGGGTGTTTGTGTGGCACACAAATTGTATCAGATTATTATTAATTAAGCACCATTGATCAACCAAACTGCCGGGATTGGTGGATTGTTTAGTGCGAAAGCCAAATTAGTGAGCATTTGCAATTCGAAATTTGAACTAGTTCACTCTCGGCTTACACTAAGCCTCGCCAGCTGCAAATTGTATTAAATGAGCAGTCTTTAGCCCCAGCTGTCAATGGAGCTTTACATTTAGCTACAAATTTGTTTGTTTGGTAAGCCTAATATACATCATAGATTATTGTTTGAGAGTTGCATTTATAATTTGATATTTGCAACTGCTGCAAAATTTGCCAAGATTAAAGGCTGTACTTGACATATAGCTAATTGAGCATCAACTCTATTGAACGAATTCAGATTATTGAAATATTGAATAATAATTATTGAATAAACATTGGTCTGAATGTTAGTTTACAGTTGACTTGATACATCAAACATAATAGTTTGTATTTAACTCAAATCTGACTAGAAACCAACTAGATCAAATGATATATAAGCAGTTACTCAAATTACTCAAATTTAAGTATTATTATTTATATTTTGTTTTTTATCTTTTTCTATGAATTTGTTATTCTTATATATCATTATTTTGTAATAGACATGTATATATACAAATTGTTTTCCAACTTTTTTTTTAAATTATTATTATTATTATTATTAGCCTGATCTCAAAGGATATTTTTAGGAATTCCTTTTTTATTTTTTTTTACATATCTTAACTCTTAAGAAACAACAAGTAAAAGTTTCTCAATCCCCAACGAATTGTTTCCAACTGTTTATTAAATTATTATTATTATTCTCAAAACTTATTTTTAGGAATCAATATTTTTTGTTAATAACAAATTCTCTTTGACTAAAGATATTTATAGCAACGACAGCATTATTAAAAGTTCTTAACAGATAACTCAATTTCGAACGGATACTTTTCAACTTTTATTTATAGTTTTAAAACCGATTTTCACTTTATTTCTGGTTGTTGTGGGACGTACAAGCATTTCCTGTTGTCATTCATCAGCGAACACACAAAACCTTTTATTACATTAAATATTAAACTGATTGGAAAACAATTTTTAAAACCATGTAAATATATATATATATCCTATATGAAAACCACTTTATACGCATTAATAGTTAATTCGCATGAAATAAATTCACATGTTAATGAAATGACATTATTTTCGCGTAAGCCTCTAAGCTAAGCCGATAAAGTTATCCTATGAAAACATGGTCTATCGACTTAATCAGCACTTCAACAGGCAATAAATTATGCGACTAGAGTTGCCACTTACACACACACACAGATGTCAAGGAATTTTAGGGTTTTGCTTTGGAAGCTGTTCACTCGCACAATTTGAGGCAAACAGTTAATACATCAAATGCGAGCGTCTTGACAGCGACAACTTTTTTGTCGTGCTTTTTTATGGGCCTTGCGGAGGGCTGACAACTCTGTGTATGGTTGCCATTGACAAGCCGTTTGACATGAAATGAATTGTGAAATTAAACAGGCAACACAAAATGACAAAGGCTATTGAAAGGCTGTGACAGCCGCACGGACAAAAGGATGCGGGGCGAGTCCTGCGGCAACAAATTGCTAAATGATTTCGACGTGGGTAGAGCAAAGGGCGCAGGATTGGCTGAAGCTAAAAAGTCAACAAAGCATTGGACCTAACACTTGAAAGCTTTAAAAAACTCATATTATTTGTAGGCCTTTTTGAGCCTCAGTGCACTTACCAGCTATTAATTGGAGCTAGAAATTTCAAATTGGAGAAGAAGAAGAGTTGCCTGTCAATTAGCTGATTGCACACAAAAACAATTCACAAAACTAATCACACGCGCGGCGCTTTAATCAAACCAGATCCAGAGCCAACGCCATACACACACACACACACACTCGCACACACACATATACACCAAATCGAAAATTGCCCAATAGCAAAACTTTTTTGTACTTTTCCTTCGCTACCAATTTTTGGCAGTCGTATTTACAGTTAGTTCATTCGCTACGCGCTTTTTGCTTGCACTTGCAATTCAAAATACCGTTAAATAGTTAACACAGCGACGTTCGCTCGGTGACGGCAGCGCAACGCGTTTTCGTCAGCTGCGTGTGTCTAGCCAGCCGACGTCGTACTGAAGCGATTTGGTGTGCAGCAAGCGCTTAAGAATGCCAACAGCCGAATGCGTTCCAGATTACGTTCCACATGTGCCCAGGCGCAGGCGCCATGCGCCGTGTGGATGTCATTTAAAAAACGTTTGATTTTCTTTCGTTTTTTTGTTGGTTCAAATTTTTTGAATGGGGCAATGCTTAAAACAAACTTTGTTGCCAAATCACATTTGATTTTTGACGTTTCATCGAAATACGAATACAGTCATTCAATTATGCACAACACACAGATGTGACAGGTGGGCGGAGTGGGGGCAGGGCATGTTGCATACGTCTTAAGCCGAAAGCTGTAGCCATTGGCTGCTCCCTATCGTATCGAACGAGTTGTTCTTTTGTCCGTTTGCAGTAGAGGGATTTAGTTGCGAGCAAATAAAGTAAACAAAGTGCTATTAGCTGCAGGTTGCAGATGTGCCTGCCACACACACAACTTTTATGTATGTTGTGTGTGTGTGTGGGTGTGTGCTGGAAAAGAGTAGCAGATGGAAGAGATTTACACAATGCGATTTCGTTGCCACCAACAAAATAATTTTGACAATTGAAACATTTTAATTGAATATTTAAATATTACCAATAATTTTTATACTCATTCACGAAGTGCAAGAGTAAATTAAATCTAGCTGTCCGTCCGTCTGACCGGCCATCCGTCAGATCGTCTGTCCAAATGAACGCAAGCCATTTCGCCGCTATTGATGCTAGAGATTTGAAATTAGAAATGTAGTGTGATAGTATATACGATACTATACAATACGCTCACTAGGAAAATACTATATCTGGTATAACAGAAACTTGATTATTTAAAGTGCTAGAGACTTGAAATTTGAAATATAGACTCGCGTTGGCAACTCTGAATGAAAAATATAAAGTAGATATAACTACGTCCATTGGGAGCATGGTAAATTAGGTAAAACTGTACCTTCAACAATAGTATCGGAGAAATATATATCATTTAAATTCTTAGAGCTAGAAACTTAAAAATTCGAGTATTGAGTAACTGTTGACCTCCTCTAATGAAGCACCAAAAACAATTGATCGCTCTTTTGGGCGCGTGGCACATGGAAAACATCCGGAAACTTTCACAATCGGTCAGTTTTAGTGCCAAAAAGTGTCAGTTTCGTTACTGTCAACACCTTCCACGCCAACTGAGTGCGTGGTAAAACACCAAAAGCTGTCTATCCACAGTGTTACAGTTAGAAACTAACGAATATGTTACTGTTAACCTGTCCTATTGGTATACCAATATTTATATGTCGGAAATTTTTTTACCGTCAATAAGTATTCTGCAGTCGGTTACGCCGGATTAGTTAGTTAGCTGTCTTTAAGTTTAAGTTCAGATAAAAATATTGCCGCCTTGTGAGAGAGTCATTTCTCTTATATTCTATCTATACCACATAGTCCTCTCAGAACCCTCTCTTCGCTTTATAAAATCTATGCCTTTATATCGGCAAATCTACTTCTACCAAAAGTCTTCTGCTCCTTTTTAGTGATTTCCTAATCTTTTCTTTTCTCTTTATTCTCAATTAGTTTTTGTTTTTTGCTAATCTTTTCCTTTTTCCATTTAGCTTTAAATGTTATTTTTATTATACTCATTCACAAAGTGAAATGAGTATATTGGTTTTGTGCAATGTCCGTCACGCTGTCCGTCCGTCTGTCCGTCTGTCCGTCTGTCCGTCTGTCCGTATGAACGCAAACCATTTGCACAGTTTTGAAGCTAGAGAGTTGAAATTTGGAATATATACTCGTGTATACCCTCGAATTATAAAGTGTCAAGATTTTCCCGATACGCCCACTAGGGGCGTGGCAAATCGGAAAATGCATTTGCCCATATCTCAGAAACACTACTTCTAGAAGTGCTAGAGAGTTGCAATTTGGAATGTAGACTTGTGTTGACAACTCAAGTTGAAAAAGCTATGGCGGATATATCTACGCCCATTGGGGGCGTGGCAAATCGGGTAAAACTGTATCTTCTACAGTTTTAAAGCTAAAACGCCCAAATTTGGCACGTAGGTTACTGATACGATCCTATGAAGCTCGACCAAAAATCTATATATCCACGCCTACTAGGGGCGTGGCAAATCGGATCTGACTATATAGTGATTTTTCAAATTCTGTAATATTTTGAGCACTATTGATGCTAGAGATTTGAAACTTGGTATATATACTCGGGTTGACAACCCAAGTTGGAAAAGATATGGCGGATATATCTACGCCCATAGGGGGCGTGGCAAACCGCAAAAGTTTGTAGCTCCTACAGTTTTAGAGCTAGAAGCTTCAAAATTGGATGGTAAGTTACTGGTGAGCTCCTCTATCGATGACCCAAAAATAATTTTTACGCCCCTTATGGGGTATGCCCGGCTAAAAAATACCCTGTAATTTTCGCATTTTTTGAGTGTAAGCATCCAAATTTCACACTTACGTTACCCTTCACTACTTCTAAGAACTGGCCAAACTTTATATGTCTACGCCTACTGGGGGCGTGGCAAATCGGGAAAAACTATACGTTTTTCCGATTCTCAGTGAGAAAATCAGAATTATATACAGATATTACTGCTGATCTCCTCTATTGATTTCCAAAAAATTATATATGTACAAACCAATTGTGGGCGTGGCAATGGGCGTGATCTGTGGGGGTGTGAATGAGTATCCCGCAGTCGGTAGCGCCCGACTGCAACGTTCTTACTTGTTTTTAATTGTCTTATTGTTTCTTATAATTAAAAATTTTCACTAAAGTTTAAAAAAAAAAAATTTGCTTTTAGAGTTGTTTATATTTGTTAAATATTTATGGCATATTATGTATGTTGATTTTCCAAAAATCCAGGATTCTTTATTCATCCCAGTCTATATTTATTCGTCCATGCTAATTCCCAGCTAAAGACTATTTATTAATGTATTCAATTTTTTATACAAACATAACTTTTGTATTTTTTTATTTAATAATATTTTTATTTACATTTTTCTTATTTTTATTTATTTTATTTATAGACTTAAACTGAAATTCTAAGTTTTTAAATATTTCCAGCTTTAGTCTTTAATTTGCATAACTTTGTTTATCTTTAGATTATTTAGATTATTTTAAATTGCTAAAAATAGCTAAAAATAATTCTCACTTTTTTTCTTAGTTTGTGTTGACTATTTTTTTTTTTTTTGTAAACTCTATCAGAAAGCAAAGTGCTTTGCTGCCACACCTTGCTTGCCAGCAGCACCCCAGCCCAAGCCCCTCTTTCGCCTCGCCCTCACCTCTGGCTGGCTGGCTGGCTGGCTGGCCCTTTGGCAATTCTGGAAGCTGCATAAAATGCGTTCACAGTTGGCGCTGGAGCTGCCTAAATGCAATTTCAATGAGCACAATTCCCCCTACCTAAGCTCTATATAAATATATATGTATATATATATATATATATATATATATATATATAGGTATACTGGGTATAAGTATATGTATATTGGCAACCGTGCGGCAGTAATAGCCAACGGAAGTAATTGAATTTTGTGCAAACGAGTTGAAGGACGATTTGCCGGCACAATCGCAGCGCTCAATTTATTTTGCAACATTGTTGTTGCTGTTTCAATGGTTATTGTTGCTGCTCTTGTTGTTGCTGTTGTTGTTGTTGGCTAAAGGATTTTAACGGTTAAGCAGCTAAGCGTAGCTGCTTTAAATGCTGCTTTGATGTTAGCTAGCCAGTGCCTGCGGTCCTTGGGCGGTGACTTATCAAACGCTCGTCACCTATAAATCGCCAGCTGCCCAATTGTCACGCTCAGTCAAGGAGCTGCCCAAGCGCCGCTAATTGCATGACAGCAGATGGCGACAGAGACAGAAACAGAGACAGAGACAGAGACAGACAGAGAGAGAGAGAGACAGACAGGTAATCCTATACTGCCCATTGATGACACTATCCATATCCACACAATGTCTACTCTACGGGCCCAAGTCATTTTGTGTCCTTCTCCAAGCAGGCGGCCAGCAACAATAATTTTCGCCCTTGGTCCTGCCAGCAGTTTGGTTTATTAATGGGCCTCGACACTCGCCGGCCTCATAAATCAAAGCCTATGAAATCAAGAACAGACTATAAGCTATATCAATGGTTAGCCGTAATTGGTCGATAATTTTGTCTAGCTCTGGGCTTATCAAGTCTGACAATGAATTGTTATTTGAATATTTCTTGAGAGTTTTCTTTCTCAAGATTGATTCAAGAATTACAATGAATTTATTTGCTTATTGTTAACTGAAATTGAGCTGTTACCAGTTGGTAATCAATTATATCATAGTTGAAGCAAGAGATTAGCGTGTAAATAATGATTTAAATAACTTCTACTAAAAAGAACTAACAGAACTTAAAATAGAAGGGTGCGTGGCATCCAAAATCCAAAAATTACAAAATCTCCGCATTCATTACACGGATCTACACAGTAAATTTGAGTCTCTAGCTCTTACGGTATACAAAAACGAAGAAATGTTATCGATTTTTATCGATGATAAGGAAACAGGATGAGTTATCGAAAATCTAAAAAACTCGTACTGCGTAGGATACACACGAGTATAGACTGAGAATTTCAGAGCTCTAGCTTTTGTG
Organism: Drosophila nigricruria; assembly: GCA_037075265.1. Lineage (NCBI taxonomy): Eukaryota > Metazoa > Arthropoda > Insecta > Diptera > Drosophilidae > Drosophila > Drosophila nigricruria. The sequence continues at coordinate 2,559,229 of JBAMCI010000053.1, forward strand.
GTTTACGAGATCGCTGCGTTCACACGGACGGACGGACGGACGGACGGACAGGGCTTTTTCAACTCAGCTCATCAAGCTGATCAAGAATATATATACTTTATGGGGTCTGCCATGTCTCCTTCTGCCTGTTACATACATTTTCACAAAAACATTATACCCTGATTTCCCATTTTCAATGGGTTCAGGGTATAAAAATATTATAAATGTTTCACAAATGTCTGACATCGCCTTTTAATACTAATAAACATGATAAAAATATAAATAAAAAAATTTTTTTATATCAATTTTAATAAATCCGATAATAACTACCTTGGAATATTTGAATCTAGATCCTTTGACTGGCTAAAATTTGAATAATAAAATATAATTTTTTTTAAGCCACAGAAATATTTTGTAGTGTTTTCTAACATTTTTCACAATGTGCTTAAATTTTAAGAGTTTTTTAATCTCAGTATTTGTAGTAAGAGTTTCATATTGAGACAGATCTTTATATATAAAATATTTAAAATTTAAGACTTCTGTTTAATGCATCTAAAAAACTAAATGCAAAAATTTGAAGAAAAAAAACCGAGTCGCAACCACGCATCAGTTACAGCGACAACAATTACAATAGACTTCAGACTTCAGTCTACAGTGGCACGTATCGAATAAATTGCAATGGAATCAAGCAGACGAAGCTATTGCTTCTGCAATGTCCTGATGCATGGGCTTATTGCGTCTTTCGACACGCACCAATGGCTCAAATTGTATCTCTCCATGGGTCTCTAACTCTTTGTATCTTTCCATAGATAGTTCTCTCTGACAATTACACCGGATTCTGTTTTCTTTTTTCACTTTTTACTCCATGCAAGGCGCGTCAACGTCCATTGAGATCCTGTCTAATGGCAGCCGCGTGACAAAATGTTTGGAAATGTTAGTCGAGGCAAAGGCCCGCGGCAACGGACCCAATCACAACTCGTTTTAAAGTTTAGGCCATACTCCAGATACAGCGATAATAAACGCACTCCTAATTACACACACTCGCATATAACGCAATAAACGACATTAAAGTTTTCAGATTAACGTAGCGCCCTTGGCTAATTTTTGAAATTAACTTAACTTGTGGCATGAAATTGTGCGTTCTGTTAAACGGAAACGCCAAATTTTCTTTCTTTATGGTAAATTTATCCATCTAAAATTTGTATATAATTTCTAATTTAAAGAATCTTGTTGGAAAGAAAAAATATTTTAATTTCAAGGTATTGATAATATTTTACTGAAGTCAACCAAGTTAAAAAATAATATAAGACTATAGAAAACACATAAATAATATCAGAATATGTTAAAGAGCAGAGCTTATGCTATTTTTTAAGCTATTTAAATTTTCAACAAGGAAATTCTATAGAATTACCCTATTAGTAGACATATAAATTAGAATAAGGTCTTGTCGAAAATTCAAAATTGTAAGGCTTTTTAGTAAATTTAATATTATGAATCATTTCAATACAATATTCCAAATAGAAAGAATATTCCTTCTCAAATTTTACAGAGTTTTCCTTAGCGTGCTTAAAAATACAAATTTATAATTTAATCCTAATTTTCGCAATTCTTTATCTTAACTCAAAATTTCCCAATTTTATAAAAGTTTTTTGTTTAAAATGCTAATTACATAACAATCAAAAATGCATAAAATATAATCTTAATTCAATTTCAATAAATTTAAAAATCTAAAAAACAAAAGTCAAGTCTAACCTCACTTATTCACATTTCAAACAAATCGCTTACCAACACTTAAAACTTACATCTATTTCTGGAACACATGCGTGTGCCTTCCGCTTAGTGCCCACACCCAGCTCAACCGTGCTCCACTCGACACGTCCCCCCTTCCCGTAGTGCCCAACGGCCGTCGAGGGCTCGCGACTTACATGACCCTAACGGTAACTGCACGCCATTTTGTATGCGGTCGCACGAGCTTTGAGCATGTTTAAACATGATTAATTCGTGTTGATAAACAGTTATTTTAATTAATCGCCAGGTGTCGCTCGCTGCTGGGCCGCTTTTCGCGTGATATTGCCTGCCATATTTTGAATAAATTCTTTGTTGTTTTTTTTTGTTTTTTTGTTCAGCACAGCTTAACAACATTTAAATTTAAATCAACTCTTCATTTGACGTGTATAATATATATATATATATATATATATATATATATATATATATATATATATATATATATATATATTTGTATAATAACTAATTGCAATCACATTTGGTGGAGCTGCATAAATTTCAAATGTCGAATGCCATTTATCAAACAAAGAAACGCTGGACCAAGGACCAGTTACGACTACTACACACACACACACACACATACATACACACACACACACACACACACACACACACACACACACACACACACACACACACACACACACACACACACACACACAAACATAGGTAATCAAAAGCCAAGCGAACTTTATCTGAAATTAAAAATCGCCTTTTACATAAATTTTGTCAGCACTTTGCCAATATGCGAATATCTATGTATAAGACTATATGCATATATACATAGATATATATATATATATATTTGTGTGTGAGAGTATGTCCTGACCAATTGGACTGTAACTGAGCAAAAGTCAGTTGCAGTCAACAACGCAAAAATTTGACCATAATTAAAAGCTGGCTAACAACTTAGAGCACGAAAATGTTAACATGCTGCAAAAAAAAAAAAAGGAAACCCCAACTAAATAAAAATACCTGAAACTAAATGAAAGCAGTTTTGTTCTTGTTGTTGTTGTTGTTATTGTTGCATAGGTTATAACTTTTGTATCATTTGTTCGAAAGTTTCGTAAACCTGAACTTTTAGGCATTCACTTTGTAAAGCTGAAATTCTATCTGTATTGAGTGTTATGTTAACAGAATTTAATTGCATAGCAAGCTAATATTGTATAAATATTGTATATATCCAAAAAAAAACTACAGCAATTCATATTTGAATTAAAATTTGCATTTACTTCTAACTGAGAGTCAACCAAAATCAATTTAGTTATTTTTTAAGCAAGCGCCATCTATGGCTCATACTTGTGTTGTAATTCAAATTCGAATTTACTTAGACCTAAAATTCGACCAATATATTTGCTTGTAAATAAGCAAGCGCCATCTATGACTTATATTTGCCATGCAATCAGAATATTCATTTATGCCAATTGAAATTCGACCAAATTCTGTTTTAAAATAGCGCCATCTATGGCTCATACTTATAATGCCTCTGCACTAGCAGAGACACAAACCAGTATTGCAAAGCGCACTTTCATCGCGCTGTGCAGTCACGTCTTACAGCACTTGTAAAACTGAAACAAATTTTAAAAATATATTATTAAATAAACAATTTCATAAATTTACCAAAATTCCTTTTCTTTTTCAACTAACTCAACCCAAAAAAAAACTGTCAACATATTTTCAGCTACATGATAAAACACATTCTTGTAATTTATTGTGCAAAAAGTTAAAAGTACTTAATTATACATTTCTACATAAAACAGAATAGATACTTAATAAAGCATAGCTCTTTCCTTTTATCATATATAATCATATACATATATAAACATTCTTATATATAAATATCAAATGCTTCAAAGTAACAAATTTGTATATTAAAAAAAAAATTAGTGAAAACTCAATAAAAAACTGTTTGTTCTTTTTTTTGTGCATATCAAAAGCTGCGCTGCATGAAGTGTGTAAAACTAAAGAATCCAATACAAATATATATATAGAAAATCCAAAAATACATATAGTATATATATCTGAATAAATCTTTAGCAATCACATTACTGGCACTTGTTACGTTGAAGCAAATTTCCTTTCAATTTTCATTTTAGTTTTTCATAGTTTTTTTTTTGTTTTTGTTGTTTTTTTAAAGCATTTTCTTGGTTTACACACAGACGAAATTATTTACGTTATTTTCTTTTGTTTTTTGTTTTTAGTGGGAGGGATGGGGCGACATCTACTTGGGGCCCAGATGCAGCTTGCCCAGCAGCTGGGAGGCCTGCTGGCCGGCGCTCTCCTGGGCATGGCTGGACGCCTCCTGGATGTTCTTCTCGAGTCCTTCGCGCTTCTGGTCCACATACTGATTGGCCTCGTGCAGCTTCTGGTCGACGGCCTGGCTGGTCTGCTTCATGGCGCCATCGATGGCGTGCTCGGCCTGCTTGAGCTTCTGGTCGGCCACAGACTCGGCGGCCTTGACGCTCTTGTTGATCGCCTCGTTGGCTGCCTTTTTGGTCTGGTCCACGGCATTGGCAGCTGCGCGCTGGGAGGCCTCCGCCACATTGGCGGCCACCTGCTTGGAGTTCTGGACGGCGGCGCCGGCCTGACTGACGGTGTTGTCCACAGCCTGTTTGGTTTGATTGACGGCGCCGGCGGCGCGATTGACGCCCTGATCAATCACCTGGCCAGCCTTCTGTGCCTCGGCGGCGGCCAAAGCGGCAGCATCCTTGGCTGCAAAGTAAATTTAGAGAGTCTTTAATCTCTGCCTGATTCCTCTGCCTCTGAATTACTGAATTTACCTGTGCTGGTTGCCAGCTGCTCAGCCTCATTCTTGGTCTGCTGCACGGACTGTCCGACCTTCTTGGCCTGCTCCTCGGCTAGTTTCTGTGCCTCGACTGCCTTATCGTTGGCCAACTTCTCGGCCTCATCCTTCTTCTTGCTGAACAAATTGGCGGTCTTATCGCCGAAGCTTTTCAGGGAGGCTATCGGAGTAGAAATAAAATAAAAGTCAATTAAAAATTATTCAAATTCAACTCAATCTCGCTCTTCGCACATTTGGGCTGTTGGCGGCTGGGATACATTTTTGCTAAGCTTTAAAATTCAACTAAATGATATGCCAGTTGCCGATCATAATTTATAGACTAAAGTGATTTGCAATCAGTCCAGCTTTTACTCGAGCTTATCGATGAAAATTGTGAAAACTGTGCCCAGACGATGCTAATTGCCAAAACATAAACAAAAATGCATGGGGACACGGCCTGGAATTCCATCGAGCATGAACTAATCAGATCGTAATTACATGCCATGCCTGATTCTCACTCTGATTAGACAGTTGACACTCATCCAGCTGCTGCGCAATTCGTGGCGCTTAATTTGGAGGCGGCAACAACAAATTTGAAACGCATCAAATACTACGTGTACAAAAATACAACACGTTACATGACTAATGCTAGAGTGCACGACTACTGAATACTCTATACATGCATATAACTAATTTAATAAGAAGAAAAACTAGTTTATATGTCTAAGATTTATGGAATAGTGAGGAATGGGTGGAAATACGAGTGTGTGAGAGTAAAATGTAACTTCGCATAATAAAGAGCAGTTGCATACCAAGTCTTATCGCACTAGCTCTTATGAATCCTGAGTTCCTTGAGGTTAGCTATATGTACTGTGCCAAGTCAAACTTTGACTGCATATGGCATGCGCAACATATAAGACATAATATACCAAATTGTAGATCTTAACATCATATAGTTGCTGAGATCACAGAGGTAGCGCATAAGAAATATATATATCTATAACTTGATTTAACTGCGTAGGACTTGTATAATCAATATATGCTCTCATACCAAATTTCATAGCTTTGGCATATATAGTATCTGAGTTCGATGAGGTCACGAAACTGAAAAACTTGACTAGAAAACAAGACTATATTAATCAAATGCTGACTAATATTAATTTGTGTATATTTATATACTTAAAGAACGAACTCTTCGCAGCTTGTTAATAACAATTTGTATAGATACAGGGTATACATATACATATATATATACAAAAAAATATAATTATAATTATAATTGAATAGGAATTGTGAGCGTCGGAAGCAGTGTCCCAGCCCAGAGAAACTGTTCAGCTGCTGCATTCCCATAAAGTGACGTGTGCGTTCACTCAAATAGAAACATTGTGCCATTAAAAGCTGCCGCAGCGGCAATCCGCTCGAATCGCCAATTTTCGAGCTATGTAGAACTATTCTAAAAAGGCATGCCGAATGTAACTGTATGTGTATAAGAGTGGCTATGTGTGTGTACGGTAAACAATGCGCAAATATTTGAATAATTTACAGTATGTGATGTCATAATGGCGATTCACGGTATTTTATTCCAATAGTTTTCAGCTCTTTATTCACGCTTTCTTGCTGTGCGGCTGTGAAAGCAAAGTGTTTACATACTAAAACTAAATGGCCTTTCAAATTTACCGAAAATGTACATATGTATATACATACTATATAGATATAGAAAAAAATACTGAATAATAATACTGAAACCGCTATAAAAACTGTTTTTATTTTTGTTCGTTTTTTGTATATTTTTGGCAACAAAATTTTAATTAGCATTTTGACTGGACCACGCGCCGTTGGATGCGAGAAAAACTGGAAAAATTATGGAATTCTTTTCGAACACAGAATGTGATAATAGAAACAAGAAAGTGTGAACAAATAATAAACAATTGGCTAGAAAGAAAATAGACAGGGTTGCCGTAAGCTAGTGTGTAAAAAGCTAATTGCTATGAAACTTTCGGCATGTAGGGACTTCAAGCAAAGGCTTATGAAAAAGTGCTTAAAGTGGAAACTTGTGTCAGGCAAAAGTGTATTAAAGACTTTTATTTTTAAATAAAAATATATACTAATTATAAATACACAAATCTGTATATTCAAAAAAATTATAATACTTTTACAAAATATCCCTTATACTCATTTAGTATTAGTTTATTTCATTTATTTCATTTAAACTGGATTTGTTTTTATAAAATTAAATTCTTTCAACTTTTTAAGAATTTTTTGTAGCTATTTTCGGTATTATAATTAATGCAAACTGGAAACTAAATTCAATTTTTTATGGTAAACAAAGAGGGAATTAACAACATCTTATATTTTATTCATTTAAAAACTTTAAAAAAAATAAATAAATAAATAAATTAAAATATTTTTTAGGCTAACTAAATAGCTCTTCTGTCTATTAACTTAACTAAAACAATGAAAAAAAAAAGTTATAAAAATATAAGCTGACTATGATAAAATGGATATAGCAAACAGATCACGAAAAATGTATATAATAGAGAAAGCTTTAGCGAACGAATTTGCTGTTTGGTAAACATCAAGAAGCTAATCTATATTTGCATTTAAAAACAAAAGCTGATTTCACTCACAAATTAAAAAATTTGTAAATAAACAAAACAAATTGCCTGTTTTGTAGTCGATAGCAAAACAAATTTGCATTTTGCATGCATTCGACTAAGAATAGAAATTTCGAAACCATGTGGCGAATGTCTAGCAGGAATAAGACCAAGAAACACTAAGTCGCCATTAAAATACCAAGCCCCATGCTCATTTATCAAAAAGAATCAAGTGCTCTCTCTGTCTTAGGATTTGCGTAATAGTGCGACGCAGATTCTCAGATATGCTGCCATGCTGTGGTCAATAATAAGAACGAAAAACAACACAAAATAAACCGGCTAGAATGTCATAACATGGCCATAAAGTAACACAATAAGCCACAGTTCTGAGCGAACGTCGAGAATCTCAGATGTTTAGTTTTTTTTTTTTTTGCTTCTACTCTCATCGTAGTAGCAGATAATGCGCAAAAGCGCTAAGCACAAAAAATATATTATAAGAATACAAAAAAAAAGAGAAGAAATAAAATAAATAAAACCTGTACTCAAGACCAACCGAACTCAAGCGCAACAAACACAAACAGTCTACAGATACAGCTGTAGCTACACCAACGATACAGCTACAGATACAGATACATTTGTATCTTTTGCTCATATGTGTGCGTATATTGTCGCTCTATGAGTAACCGCCAGCTCAGTTAAGAAACTTACGTTCCACACCAGGTTTTCAGAGACCCCACACACAAACAAATAAAAAAGCCGGTCAACACACACGCACACACACATGGATAACTGAACGCCTATAGCTGAGAATCGATGAACTGAACTGTAGATGCTGGTGCTGCTGCTGCTGCTGCTGCTATTGCTGCTGCTGCTGCTGCTGGTGCTGGTGCTTCTCAGTTGTTGATGATGTCATAGAAATCGTAATCGCTCGCCACATGCCTGACTGAATAATGAATAATTCGCACGCCCCGCAACTTGTGTAGCTTTAAGTTAACTCATTGTCGAAGGTCAATACCAGACACAAAAAGAACAAACAATTTTCAGCTTGGCAACGGGCCTGGCTCATCATGTCCTGGCAAAGGACACAGCTGCAAATGTCGAATACCGAATACCGAATGCCGAATGATGTCATATGCACCCAAAAGGTAAATCAATAAATGATGTATTCACGTCTCTGACCAAGGGCAAGGTTCTACGTTGAATATAATACACTTAGAAATTAAGAGTTGTTAATTATTAAGAATTTTTTTTTTTGAATTGAAAAATAGACTTTAGACCGAAAATTTTATAGTAGATATTATGAAATATTTATAATAAATTTTATGGAATTCTAAATATGTTTTAAATTGTTATACAAATATGTAAATTTAAACAAACAAAAAAATTTTAAAGTAACATTAACAATTTTTTATTATTGTTCAATCAAATAACATAATGAACTTCCGAGTTATTTTTTTTACACCATGATATTTGTATTTCAGCTCTTTAAAATGATCTTTTATCAAAAAGCGCTTCGCTAAGTGTAGCTATCAATGGTACTCGGGCAATGAAATATTCAATTAAATGCATAACCCCAAAGCTGACCCACAGACACAGCAAAGCGATTCCATCAGCGCAACCCACTTTGAATGACAACACACCGTCTGGAGTGAAGTGTTTGTGGCATTCTTCCGGAATGCCCGACCAAATGAACTCGACTAATTGAATTAGTTGATCATTGGGCATGGCAGCTGGAACGATTGATAAGGGCATTGGCGCGATCAGACATTAGAGAGCCATGGCAAATGGATTGGGTGATTGCACGCTAGGAGAGGATATAAGTACAGGAGCGAGCAGGGCCAGAGCACACAATGGTGCATTTGTCAGGAGAGATGAAGCACATCATAGTTGCGATCATTGCCGTGCTGAGTGTCCTGCACAGGGATGTACTCTGCTCTGAAAACACCGGCTGTCCTCGTCGCTATCTGCGACGCATCAATGGCAAATGCTACTATTTCTCAGTGAAAAAGGTAAGCGAATCCTTTTGTCAATAAAAAACACCCATTAATTCTCTCTCCCTCTCCCTCTCTCTCTCTCTCTCTTTCTTTCTTCGTCTGTTTGCAGATGAACTGGTTTGGCGCCCTAAACAATTGCCTGCGCAAGGGCCTAACACTGGCCGATCTGAACAATCCAAGAGATTTCTATGGTGCCATCGAGTTTCTAAGCTCCAAAGGCAACACGGAAGACTTTTGGTTCGGTGGCAACGATCTGCAAACCGAGGGTCGTTTCCAGTATATCAGCAATGGTCGCTTAGTACGCTACTTCAGCAATTATAGCCTTGTGGAGCTGGCGGAGCATTCGCAATGCGATGATTGCCTGGAGGTGCGCATACGCAACAATATGACCGTTGTGGCCGATGATAATTGCCTAGAGAGACAGTATTTCATCTGCTCGGAGCGGTACTGCGACTTCGTTGAAGCCGTTAAGCAGCGTCATCACAGTCACGAGCATTTGCATCACTTCCATCACGATATCGGCGAGCCCAGCGACGAGGCCGATGCGGAATTTGATAACCATGAACCAAGTCATGAAGAAGAGGCTTCGCCGGCATCAGAGGAGGCACTTGATCCAAATTGTGACGATTGTGAGACAGTAACACCGGATGGGTCTGAAGTTACATCGTTGACGACGGGTGAAACAGAAGCGGAAGGAAACGAAGCGCCAGGTGAAGGGACAACTGCAGCCGAAGAGGAAACCACAGCACAGGCCACAGCTGAGGGAGAAGAGAACCCAGCTGAGGCTACGACCGAGCTCCCGGCGACAGAGGAGGCTCCAGCAACTGAGCCAGCTGAAGAACCAGCTGAACGGTAATTGAACCAACCGTTGCAGGACGCCACGAAATAATGGATGATTCATAAATTGAAACAAATTCTATGTGTACTAAATAATAAACCAAATAAATATAGTAAGCATATGGTATTAAGGGCAATTTGCCAAAGGTATTTCAGCGAACATAACTATCGAGTGGACAGAATGAATTCTGATAACCCTGAGGATCCTAGCACATCAATCAAACCAGGCTTAAAACTGTTGCACAGAGACTCACTACGGCTTTTTATAGACTTTCCAGACTAAACAAAATTGGAAAAATCAAATATCGAAAGACGTTTTCTTGACCTTAACTCCTTGCAAGAGAAATTAAGAACTTATTTAAGAGTCGATTGATGGTATGTAAGTCTGAATAGCTACAAAATAAAACAGCTTGTCATTGAATGGACAAACTGAACATATAAATTACTTATCTGCACAGTCTATTCGTATTCCCATAATACAGTGTTATCTGGAAGTCTCAGAGGCTATCCTCAGTAACTAAATTGGATTTAACTTAATTTTTGTATAAAATATATTGTGAATCATTAGCTGTTTCGATAGGTTGCCCCAGTTGACTAAGATTAGCTAAGCTTACATCTTGAGTAAACTTGAACAATTTGTAACATTTTAATAATCTTAATTATTAGCTTTGTCTCCAGAAGCCTATATACTTATATGACTTAATAACTAAAAATACAACCAAGAATAATCTATATCAGGTTTTCTAAAACAGAATTAGAGTTTTCATAAATTACTATAGAAACCACTACAGAGTCACCTCAAAGGGTTGCCAGAGAAAAGCAAAATAGCCAACAGTAAATCCTCGTATAGTCTTAAACAATATATAGGGTTGCCAGATCAATAAAATCTAAGTGTATGGGATCCTTTCAAAAAATAATGAAACGAGTTGCTACTATATTGACTCATCAAGTCCTAGTGATGCTTGGCTTGGCCGCAACGAAATTAAATTAATTGATTTGCTCAACACTGTTCAAAATTGAAACTGTGAACAAAATTGTGATTTAGATAGCATAATGGGCATAGGTAATGCAGTTGTCACGCCCACAAGACGGTTATATATAGAAGGAACAAGCAAAACGGGCACAGTTTGTGGAGAAAGGCGCCTGCAGCCATGAGGTTACTGCAAATTGTGATATTGACCCTAATCGTAGTATATCCAGATGATGTCCTCTCTTCAAAATCGAGGACGAAGCCGAACAAGAAGCCAGATTACGGTCCTTGTGGTAAACGTTATTTGCGTCAGGTCAATGGCAAATGCTATTATTTTGCCGGCAAAAAGGTTTGTAGTCATAGCAACTTTATGGACTAGACAGATATTACATAGTCGAATCGGTTGCAGATGAACTGGTTTGGCGCACAGAACAATTGCCTACGCAAGAGCCTGAATTTAGCTGATCTGGCTACAGAGGACGATTTCAATGCGATTATTCAGTTCCTACGCTTGCGTGGCAACATGGAGGACTATTGGTTCGGTGGCAATGATCTGCAGACGGAGGGTCGTTTCACCTACATTAGCACAGGTCGTCTTGTTCGGTACTTGGGTGGTCCGGAGTTCATTGAGCCGACGCATCGTGCAAATTTGGATGACTGCCTGGAGGTTAGGCTGAGGGAGAATGGTACCACGATCACTGATGACAATTGCTTAGAGGAGCAGTATTTTATATGTCAGGTGAATGATTTGAAGTGTGCTCAGCCAGTGGAAGAGGCGTCAGGCAGTGAGCATCATAGCCATGAGCATTTGCATCATTTCCATCACGATGCGGGCAAGAACGAAGATACTGGGAATGCGACCAATACAGAAAGTCTGGAAAGCGAATCGCGGCCGGCTGATAATTCGGATTCGGAGGAAGCGCCATCGACAGAGGATGGGGAGGGGCATATCACTACACCTGAGCAAGGGCAGAGTGGAGAGGATATACAAGAAACTACGAACGCGGAGGGGGTAACAGAAGCCCAAGAAGGAGATGGAAATGCTGCAGAAGAAACTACTCCCCAACCCGAACACGAAGAGACCCCTCCTCCGAATCCAGATGAAGAGGGAACAACAGCAGCGGAAGCAGCAACGGAATCACCACCGGAAGATAATCCGACAGAAAGTCCTGCGGAAGAGGCACCAGAAGGCCGTGCCCCCAAAGCAGCACCACCACCACCAGCACCAACACCACCAACAGATGTGCCAATCGATGTCAAAGAGGCCACAAAATCGGTTGGCGTCAAAGCGGTATCCCAAAAACTACTAGACAATAATGCTAGTGAATCACCCACTGGAATCGGTATATCAACAGCAACTGTACTCGCCGCCGCACCAGCTCCTCAAATGACCCCAAATCCCACTAATTTTGTATAAATGCGATTTTCACTGCAGCGAATAAAATGCCAAAGATTTCGTTTGGCCTCTATATAAATAAGTCAATTTTATAATGTCAATTTACTATGGGAGTGCACGGACGCGGGAGGTGGTGGCATTCGGGAATACGGAAACATTCTGTCTAGAGAGCTACTGATAATGGGAATGCATGCTATTTATAGTATACAAAACTACACTGCCAAAAATCATGGAGATTTTCAATACAAAATTTCTTAAGTGTAAAAAAAAATGCTTAACAATTACAATTTTCATTCTTTTTTTTCAGAAACAATCTTTCACTTAATCTTAAATCTCAAACAAAAAAGTAATATATATTTTTAAAAATCTATATTGATTCAGCTAGAATGATTTGTGTCAAATTTTCTAAATAGTTTTATTTTTAATATTTTGAATTTTTCATTAGCATTTTTCTTAGTTTTGAGTGAGCAAATTATAAAGTTGCATTATTATATTGACAGAATGGATTTTACTTACATTTTGAAGCATCTGTTTGCATTAAGTGGAAACAGAGAATAATAATCAAAAGTATATTTCAACATAGTCAAAAAAAAAAAAAAGATTCTAGAAAATATTTTTAAAATTCAGTTTATTTTTCTTGCTTCTCTCTCGAACTGAAGCCAAAAGCAGGAAAACGAGAAAACTGCGAGTGAAGAAATTTCAGTTAACGGAAATAGAGTTATTTTTAATTCGTCTTTCTGCTTGTGTGTGTGTGTGAGTGTGTGTGTACACACACACTCTAAAATACATCAAAGAGGAACAATCATTTTTTCCAACATTTTTAACAAAAATTTTGCAGAAATATTTATAATTTCAGGGAGCAACACGCAATATGACATAAAAAATTAATATATATTTTAAACATGTATAGATCCAATATACACAACATATATTTATGCACACACGCTACTATATATACATATATATATATGTATAACTATATATAAATGGCATCATTTTGGGCGTGGGTTGTGCCAGCGAGAAGAACAATTTATGGTACAGAGACATTTATATATATATAAATATATACATATATATATATATATATAGAGGCGAATACTGCGCCATAATTGGCTCACGCTGACGTATCTTCATTATCATCATCATCATCGTCGTCGTGATCATCGTCAAGCTCTATAAGTAATCGTAACTGTAGCAGACAATTAATTGTATCTACATGCCACTACTCCTTTTCTTCGCGTTGCCTGTTACGATGATGTAATTCTATTGTAATCCTGCAATGCGGTCATAGGTTGTACGAGCCCTAACAGCAAGGTCTCACAATACATTTACTCTCTTGTTGCTTTTGTTGTTGTTTCATTTCTATAATATACTTTTGTTCGATTTTGTTGCTGTTCGAAATGTCATGCCACATACTATATACCATATACCACATACCACATAGCACATAGCACAGTCTGCATATTTAATTGAACATGTCTCTTTATTTTCTAATTCGAAAACTTTCACAAACAGCTTAAACTGAGTTTCGTCTTCATTATATTATTCATTTGAGTTTTTTTCGTTATTGTGCTTTGATTTTTACCTGTAAACGAGCTGAACATGTTGAAGAATTCGCGTAGTTTTTGGTTTGAACTGTTATTTGAATTTCAATTTGAACTTAGGGTTTCGCTTTGGGCTGATTTTGTAGTCGGTTAATTTTAGTTCGTTGCGCGTTTTATTTGAAAACGTTCCGAATGCGTCGACGGCACAAATACGAATAAATTCCAAGCGAAAGTATCTTATTGGAATTGTTGTCGCTGCCACTGTTTTTGTTGTTGTGTTGTTGTTGTTGTTTTTGGCTACTGGTTCTGCTTCTGCGTTGTGGAACGTATTTACTGCTTGTGGATCCTAGCATTGACTACAATGGCTGCCAGATGTGCATATATTGTTGATGTTAGCTTAGTGTTAGTGCTGCCAGATGTTTATGGACAGCATGTTAACAAATTCTATGAATGTTTTAAGTAAATCAATATTATTTATTTAACTTATTAAGTTAATATAATATTAAAAAACTGCTTATAAAGGTGTCTCAGAAACTGTGTAGAATTTAAACTTGATAATTTCAAATGATTTAGCGTTGCCAGACTAATAGACTAAAATTAAGAGATTTAAAATGTAAAAAAATCGTTAAGAGCTTTTGTCCCAACATATATTCAAATACAATCAACAAAAATGTTTGGGAAGAAAGAGCGTAACATCCATATAAATATCTAAAAAAAAAAAAAATGTATATATTTATATGTTAAGTCTTTAATGGCGTAATCCAAAAGGCTGAATTTTGTATTTGAATTTGACTAGCATTAGTTTACCCGTTTACAAACGACCATTAACTATCTTTTCTTTGTCATTCTTCAATGGGTCCACACACCAGCCTGAACTTCAAACACGGATCATCTAAGCACTCCATCACATACTCCTATTGAATACTTTCACATGAATAACTGAAATTATATTTTCAGTTACCCAAAAATAAAGTTTTTAAGGCACAAATTGTGCTTCTACAGTCCAGTTGAAAGAGCCAAGTTGTTTGCATCGAAACAGTGAAATATCAACTTCAAAGTCAATATCAAATGCTGATGAAAATCTATTCCAGTGACTGAAACTGATTTCACTCCATGCAAATGGCTTAACGAATAGATTTTGCACAAGAATTTCTACGAATTGGACATGGTTTATATAATGAATGCATGCTATTCGAGGACTTATAAAATAAAATCAGTTTAGCTTAGTTCAATCATTTTGAACAGAAGCAATCATGAAGCTACAACTGTTGGCATTGATATGTTGCATGAAGTACTTACATTGGACTGCAAACGCTAGTAAGTGTTTCTATTTTAGCAAAGAAAAGGTAATGGTAATCGAACTGGTGCAGTTCAATATGTTAGTAAATATTATAATTATGTACTATGCAGGCCACTTGGGCTAACGCTGTGCGGAAATGCCAGAGTGAGCAGCTCTGTTTGGTCAGTTTCCCAAAGCACATTGAGTTCAAGTCGTTGGCGAAGAAAATACCTGAATCAATGCTAGCTGAGTATTGGTTCGACTACAAGACTGACGGATTTAATTCGCATTATACATTCGCCTCAATGACATTGGCCGCACCATTAACGAAGCTTGAGAAAAAACAAGTCTGTGGCTACATAAATCCCAGTGTATCTAGACGACTAATCATTTCAATGGGCATTTGTCAAGAAAAAAAACGATATGTATGCGTTGCAACCACCATTTGCAATGGCTCTACGTTAAAAGTGCAGAAGCAGACAGAGGAGTTACCAGGAATTGTACCATGCGTAATGGGACCCGAGTTCCAGAAAAAACTGGGCCTAGACAGCAGATACTTTGATGAACTTTAAGGATTTATGTCATAAATATTTTAAATTCATCTAATTATTTAGCAAATCAAATGTATCCAAATATGTAAACTTCTATGTAATCTCAAAAAGAATAACATATTTTAATCAACATTTATAAACGCCAAATATTTATAACGAAAAACTCAATAAAAGAATGTTCATTCCTTTTTTCCTTTCTTACCTGTGATAAGTTTACTACTTTTCAGTTTCCTAAATACATTTAATCAAATTTACGTTTACTTGCATACGATTTATTTTATAGTTTAGCAACGGCTTATTTTTCTCTTTTGATATGACATATTTTAAATTAATATTAATACTCGAAAAGCTTTTAGTTCTAAACAGAACTTAAAAACACGGATCATTGAGAAACACAGTTAAGTGACTCTAGTGAAATTTACAAAGAAACTCGAGATGGCTTGACAGTATTAGCAACGCTAGCTAATGAATCCTTAATGCATGGCAGAATGTTTGTTATGACATTCTTTTAGTTTAAAAGTTCCGAAACTTGAATATCCATCACTTAAAGCTTAGAAATAAGATCAGCAACTTAATTGGTGTTGATAAAGAAACTCAAACATTCATTCTGGACCCGTGAACCATTTGGGTAAATTTATTTACTATTATTATATTCCAGCAGCTTATAAACGATTTAGTTGATCACGATTGATTTCGTTTTGGTCAGTTATGCAATTGCTTACTTGGTTATGAAGAGAATGAAGATTGTTTCATAAACGGCGCTATAGGTTTATAGAACGCTTCATATATATACGATACAATACTAATAGTTTGCTATCATTGAATAACTGAGCAGAAAGCATGATCAAATATATCACTGAACAAAGAGTATTTCATGTTAAAATCCAGTTCCATCTCCGCACGAGGCAACTGTAGTTCATATACAGTACGGTATACAGTACGCCTTGTCTTACTATATCAAATGATTGGGAAGATATGCGCCAAGGAGTGCAACTCATATAGATATTGCTATATATTTATTATTAATTTCAATAGCTCCTAACTACTTAACACAATAATCTTTGCGCTGCTGTCGTATGACAGCATTCAATTTGAGGCACTGTTGTCGCAGTTGATCATTGTCGCTCTTCAGCACCTCGATGGTCTCCTCCTGTCGCTGTATTGTATGATGTACTCTATAAAAGAGAAGGAAGGAATATATCAATTTGATCCATATTTTAGTCTGATTATGTATGCTTTACCGTTTTTGAAGCTGTTCCATTTCCTGTTTGTGGCGTTCGTTCAGCACGCCCAACTCGCTTTGGATGTCCGCATTGAGATTGTCACGCAGCTTGTCCCGCTCGTTGATGAAGTCGCCGCACATTTTTTTGCTGTGGCTAAGCTCCATCTGGAGCTGTTTTACCTCTGCCTGGCTATTACGCACCTGAGCATCAGCCTCGGCCAGCTTTTCACGCGTCTCGGCGTACTTTTCCCTCAGTGACTTCTCCACATTCTCAGCCAATTGCAAATCCTTCTCGTACTTCTCCTTGAGACGCCTAAAGATGGAGCGTTAGTTGGTAACTTTTTTAGCTATTTGTCATACTTACTGCATCTTTTGTTCGTGCTCCTCGCTGCTTTGCAGCGCATCCGCTTCCATGCGTATTACCAACTCGTCTAGCTGGCGATCTCGCTCGGCTCTATAGTGCTGCCTAATGGCATTCTCCTTTTCAGCCTGGGCCACCTTCGATTTGTTCTCGTATTCTGTTTTCCATAGCTCAAAGTCAGCTAAATATTGTTGTTCGACGGTGTTGATGCGATTCTGATACTTCTCCTCCTGTTTGGACATCTTCTCCTGCATTTCAAACTTGGCCTGCTCCAGTTCGTTGTCGTGCTCCCGCTGTGCCTCCTGTCGCTTGGCCAGGTAGTCGACTTCCTTTTGCCGCAGCTCCGCCTGCAGACGTTCACGCTCAGCGGCAAAATCATCGGCAAGTTTTTGCCGCAGCTCGGCCTGAGTTTTCTGGTCCTCCTCCAGCTGACGCTCGAGACGCTCTCGTATGGCTGTGCGCTCCTTCTCAATTATGCTCTCACGGTCCTGGGCACAGCTTTCGCGTATCCCATGCTCGATTTGTTCATGCTTCAAGCGCGCCTCCTCCAAAGCATCTAGCAGTTGCATCTGATGCGAACGCTTCAACTCCGTCACCTCGCGCTGATGATCGCAATTCATTTTATTGATCTCTGCCTCCAGGCCTTTGACTGTGAGTTCCTGTTGAAAAAATTGTTTGCCAAAGGTAAATAGTTGTATTTACAAATTTTCATTTAGTTAGGTATATCGATGTAAAAAGACAATGATGATAGAATTAACAGAAGAGAAGAATTAGTTTCTAATGTGAAAGTAACGAGTAAGTAACGATAAAGTATCGACTGGACCGCCAAATTGATCCGATTTCCTTAAAAAGCCTTTACTTAAAATAATCGGAATGTGAATATATCCTAAACTATAATTGGATCTCCTAATATACGAAAAGACGATTCTGTTTGTTAGACATCTTCCACGTCCTTAACAACCTTAATTTACCTTAATTTACGCTCCAGGCGATTTCCTAACAAAATTTTCTACATCAATGTTATTCCCCTGAAAATCATAAGCTCATCTATAGATGTTTTCCTCCTAGGAACAACCAGCAGCTATCAACAGTGAATCCATCGTTAAAGATTTTTAATATATATTTAGACATCTTCACCAAATCAACCCTACCCAAACGTACCTTGATTTTCTTGGTATTCTCTCGCACCCAACGCTCTCGTCGGATCTTCTCGCCCGCTAACGTTGTCTCCTTGGTGCGGGTTAGTTCGGTTTCGAGTCGATGCTCCCAGGCTTGATTTTGACTCTCCAGGCGACGCGTCAGTGCAGCCACCTTCTCGCAGAGCGAGCCCTTATCCTTGAGCAGCTGCTCAATGAAGCCCTGATGACGTGTCACAACCTCCTCATAGTGTTTCTTCTGGTCACGAATTTTCGTAGCACTGTTAGACTTTTCGGCACGCAGTGACTTTTGTTTCTCGCCGCGTAGCTGAACGACATGCTCCTTGGACAGATGAATGGCATTGGCCAGCTCGTTGGCACGTAAGCTGAGTGCAATAACACGCCTAGCCAGCTGATGATTGGGCAGCATCAGCAGCTCCGAGAGTCTGAAAAGAAAGATCTTATAGCATATGTTATCTATAAGCATATAAATCTACAACTCACTTGGGCACCTCATCGGTCACGTCGGGCTCTACGACAAACTCGACTTCGGAGCGATTGCTGTCCGGCATAGAGCGACGCGTTTCCATCAGCGTTTTGTCACAGCTGCTCTCTACATTATTCAGATATGCCAAAATATCTCTGGAGATCATAAAAAAGTTTATCAAATATAGGACTCGACTTATGACAAGGCAGATGATATTTAGAAAACGAAAAGATTTGTCAAAGCCAGACCGAGGCTTTTGTCTATCTTATTATTTGATGGATGCTTCTAAATTATCATATGAAGGTAATTTGGATGGATTAATTAGATCATCCACATATACATATCCTTTTATCTAAACGTATGCAATGATCATTTAATGATATAATTTCTGTGGCATTTAAAGGCATTTAATGAGAATTTATATGATTCACTAACTTTTTGCTCATTCTCAGCTAATTACTAGCTTGACTTCCTTGATTTCCTTGAAAGACTTCGTTTACATAAGTTGTTTAACATGTTCCTCTTGCTCAGTTCCTAATAGCTTAAAGTCAAGGATGTTTAACAATATGAAATAGAGCTATTCACAGCTGATCTGCTTAATCAGGCTCAATGCTCTGATTTACGATTAGCTAACTCTACAATCGACATCCACGACCTAGTCAAGAAAGTTTAGTCCTATTGGATATAAAAGAACTATGCCTTCCTTCAAAGATTTATATGGGAAATTGAATCCATTATTTTGCCACTCACTTGTACTTATCGCCACTTTCGGGCATCTTGTCCCCGTTTTGGCTAACCGAATCCACTGTTTCGTTCCTAGAGCTGGATAGCTTCAGGCTCAGCTCGCTGGGCAAACGTTCGGCAAAGTTGTCTAAAAAAAGTACATATATAGATAAAATAAGCAGACAAATTGTTGTCCAAGTATACCCCGTTTCTTATCCTCCTCAATCTCTTTGATAACTGACACAATCTCATCGTAGGTCGAGCCTCTGGAATCCTCGTTCGATTTGAGCGACAATTGTGAGACGCTGTCATTGTCATTGTCATTGTCATTGCCCTCGTCCAGCTCGTCCACGCCCTGTTTGTGCAGCTCCTCGAATTGTGCAAGCGCCTGCTTCTGCTCATGGATGCTCATCCAGCTGTCCACCTTGTCCAGATTGTATTCGCTCAGCTTCCGCTCCTCTCGCAGGCTGCCCACACTGACGGCTTTCTTCAGCTTGCCGGCGGAGCCAATTGGTGAGCCTTTGGCAAGAAATTTCGACTTGTTGTTGTTTCTGCTGCTGACCTCCGCACTGGCTGGCTTCACGTTCTCCTTCTTTTTGCCCACAAATGGGGGTGTGGCAGCGATCTTCAGATAATTGCTAATGACGGAATCGGCGCTGCTGTTGCCAAAATGTCGGCGATCCTCCTGGACAATGGGCAGAAAATTATTCTCAGCGCCAAAATTGCGTTGCCCAGACGAGCGGAAGGTGGCACCACTGCTACTCTGAGTGTGGTTGTTGCTGTTGTTGTTACTGCCATTAACTGGGCTAAGATTCTTCTCTGATAAATTGTTCTGCTTGTCCTTAGCCTGTGCTGCATACTTATCCAAATAGTTGGGCAGTTCCATGTTATTTAGTGGCTCCAACGGCTTTACGTTTTTATCCAGTGCCACGCCTACCGCCTGCTTATACTCTCTGATGACATTCAACTCCGGCGTGCCAGACTTGGGCGTGGGTGTTGGCAGTGTGGGCGAAGGCAACTGCGATTTGGTCTCGGCATAGCGACAGCTGGGCGCATCGCACGCGCATTTGATGTCAGCAGTAGCTTCATTGGTGCTGGCCGTGGAGGAGGAGCGAGTGCTGCAGGTGCAGTTCTCCGACGGGCACTTGGGGTACTCATAGGTTTCAGCCAGAACCTCGGCACTGCCGCTGCCCGCAGCTGGAGTGCCAAAGTGCACGGACTTCTTTTGTCCGCTGGCATCGCCTGGTTCCAACTTGTTGCCATTCCCATTATAGGTAAAGTTGGGCAGTGTTAGAGGACCCGGTGCTGAGATGCAGATGCTGCTACTGCTGCCGGCTCGAATCTCCTGCTTATCATTGTCACAGTCACTAGAGTCCACATCATTGTGCTGGCTGCTGTTCGGTTTGCTGAACGATACGCGACCTGGCAGATCCGGCTTGGCAGTCTTCTGCAATAGCGTCGCATTGCTTAGTCCCTGACTGCCGGCTGACCAATTGGAAGCATAGGATTTGGCTTTGTCCGTGCCCGTGCTCGTGCCCGTACCCGTGCCCGTGGCCGGCATGCTGATCAGAAAACGTTCTAGCTGCTCACCTTCGCTGCTATGCGGTGACTTCTGTGAGAAATCCGACTGTTCGTCGGTGGAAGAGTTGCAGGTGCTGCGGCACAGCCAGCTACGCTTAATGGGCTCCTCTAGCAGCGATTTGAGCAGATCCGTGGAAGAGAGTTGAGTCTGCCAAATAGAAAGTCGAAAAGAGCAAATACTCAGATAAACCTAGAAAATCCACAATTTATACATATTCAACAATATAATTTCATTAATTCTACTTCAAATAACCCTTGGAATTAATTTTTATACATGTACGAATGATCTAGTCGGATCTGGAAGACTAGGAGATACCCTCAACCCTGAGAAGAGCTGACATTCCAATCATTGTACGCAAACGGAGAGACGTGCAGACGGGCAGCTCGTCGTTATACCATTAATGTTCTATTTGAAAATTCTAACAAAACCTATTACAAGAATTTTCAGCCTTTCAATAAACTCAATGAACGTATTTGCTATAGCTTAAACTCATTGATTAAATGCTTTATTTCGCAGCACAAAAATTTCATTTCAAGAATTTATATACTTAAAATCCCGCATGTCGCTCATAACTTAAGTGTAATTTGCTTTTTATATAATTTAATTATTCAATTTTACGTAATACACTGCATTTTTATCAATTTTCATCTCGACTGCTCAATACATTTACTTTTGCATTGCACTTTTAATTTCCGAATTTTCGTAAACTTGACATTTGACAGTTGGTACTCACGTGCTTGTTATGCCGTAGCTCCTTGTCGCCAAAGTAAACGCTTGACTTGCGCCCGAATTTGGGATCCGCCGACTGTGGTCGTCCCAGGAAGGGCGAGGAGCGACTGCGTTGCTGCAGAAAGTTAGCCGAACGTGGACGAAAATGTGGCGTCGAGTTATGTAGTGTGGTCAAGGAGCGGCTATTGTACTTGGGCTTCGTTTTTTGTCTAGCGGCGAGGTTTATCTAGGAGGGGACAGTACTACATTCAATACCCAGAGCCTAACGCAATGCGCCTACCTACCTGTGAGCCCTTAAGACATAAATCCATAATAGTATACAAATTTCTCACACGTCGCACCTATGACACTCGCTTTTTACTTTTCATTCAGATAGGGTTTCCTTTTTTCTGTGCTTGCTACTATGAGCCACACTGACAGCTGCGCCACAGCCAACTGATTTCGTTTGAAAATTTGTCTGGCCCATGGTCGCTTTTGTTTTGGCCAATATATATATATATATATATGACAGGAGAAAAAAACAGCCCCTGGCCAAAATATCGATTAAACGCTGTCGCCGGTCAGGACATGTGCCCAGCAGATGTTGGTCAGCAATGCAACCCCCGAAGCCAACCTGGACATGGTTACCATGGGTCACAAACGTCACGCTCGACGAACACCCAACTAAATGAAGAGTTAGACAACACAGGTGTTTGTTGCTGGCACGATTATAAAAACATAGAAGTGATATCCCAGCACTCAAGAAATCAATCGTAACCTTTAAAGAAATCATCATTTAAAATATATAAGAAAAAAAGTACTAATAATTATCAAAGCTGAAGGACAGCCAAGTTTTGCCGGACAAATGTCAAAGTTCAATTGTTTAAGAAAAAATACTTTTCTATTTATTCACGACTTTTTCAGCAGTCGATATCGAACTACCTTCTATTTTCAATGTCAAGTGCCAATGACATGCTATTGATAATTGCATCACTATAAAGCATAGAAGACCTTACTTTTTTATATTTTAATAAATCTTTTTATATGATTAATAAATATCAAATATTGCAGTTAGTAACTTTTATATATATATTGCTAAGTCTGATTTGATAGATATTTGAGTATATCTATGTAGTATATTCATATTTATCAAAATCTGATTCTATAAATAATTATAAAATCAATTTTATCAACTTGAAGGAGTCTAGGTGCATCAATAGAGGCGATCAGCAGTAAATCAATAATTTAATTTTTAGCTCTAAAACTTTAAAATATATAGATATTTCGGATACGCCACGTCCCCTATGGGCGTAGTTAGGCTGACAACACAAGTAAATATTTCAAATTTCAACTCTTGTGCACTTTAGCACTTTAAATAATAGCGTCTCTGAGATACTGCAAATAATATTTCCCGATTCACCAAGCCCCTAGAGAGCGTATCTTAACAATCTTAACGCTTTATGAGATGAGCTTACCTACGAGTATACATTTTATTTCAAAAGGCTTTAGCTTCAATAGCAATACAGACAGACGGACGGATGAACGCATGGACGGACAGACGGAAGGACGGACAGAAAGACGAACATTGCAAAACACAAATTCATGAATGAATTCTCTAATAAAAAAACATGTTTAACTAATTTCAATTTCTAAAGAAAATCCTTGGTCAGATTGAGTTGTTTAGTAAACAGAGCTGTCACAGACATCAAGGCCGTACAAGCCAGTTAACACACTCCAGTTAATAATTAAAATCAACAATTATTTGTTTATTTGTTTTAATAATAATTTATTTAAATAAAGCAAATTGTTTTTGAAGTAAACATAGTTAAGTGTAGCTGGTGGCCAGGCACAAGGGGCGGAACGCACGTAAGCCATGCCCCGGGCGTGGCAACTGCCTCAACAGCTGGCGCGCAGTGTATGTGTGTGTGTGTGTGTGTGTGTATGTGTGTGTGTGTGTGTGTGTGTGTGTGTGTGTGTGTGTGTGTGTGTGTGTGTGTGTGTGTGTGTGTGTGTGTGTGTGTGTGTTTGTGTGTGTTTGTGTGTGTTTGTGTGTGTGTGTGTGTGTGTGTATGCGTGTGTACACGGATACTGACTGATGCGCAAAAGCATAAAATTAAATTTGGCAACATTTCTCATAATGAACTTAGTCTCTAACACAAAATACTCAAATACATTAAGTTTTTCGTTTGTCGTTTTGTTTATCTTTCCTTTTGATTAATAACAAATTGCACTAAGAGCCCACTAAGGGATTTGGGTGTTGAACGAGAGGCGGAGGATCGGCTGCCTACTCCGCACGGAGCACAGGTGTCACCTGCACCTCGTTCTTCTCGTCATTTTGTATATCGAACTTTAGTTTGGTTAACTCTTGGAGCTGCGCATCAGCAGGTGAGGCGGGCACCTCCTTGGTCACCTGCACCGTATCGGGATAGTTATTCTCACCGCTTCCCAGCTCTTGGGCGAAGCTGACTACCGTCTTGGGCTCATAGTTGACGCCGAGCGCGCCGCTTGGATCGGGCGTGGCTATGGTGGGCTGCTCGCTGGCATGTCCATTCGTATGCGAGATGGTGATGCCTGCTTCCTCATGGGCAACGCCATTTTCGGCGGGCGCCGCTGGTGTAACCACCTCCACCTGTGCCTCTACAGCAGCAGGCGTGACTTCAACAACTGCAACTGTGGGTACAACAACGGCTACTGGTGCTGCCTCAGTTTGGACCTCCAACTGCTCCGATTCCGGTTTGCTGTCGTCGTCCTCGCCGGCCACTGCCTTGTTGACCTCCTCAATGGCCTTGGCCACGTCCTCGGGTGCCACATCCTCATGCGCATGCCCATTGCTAAGAGGCTTCTCCTGCTCTTGCTCCTGCTCTTGTTTCTCCTCCTCTTTCTCCTTCTCTACCTCACCATTGTGACCATTGGTAAGCACCGGCGATTGGTTAAGCTCTGAGCTGTGTCCATTCGCAATCGGAACGACTTGCTCCTGCTGCAGTTCCCGCTGCTCCAGCTGCTGCTCCTCCTCAATCTTGGCCGGCAAAGGCATCTCCAAAGCAGGCACTATTGCCGGACTGGCCATAGTCTCTACAAACGAGGTACGATTAGGTGAATCCGGCGAGATCATGACGTGGGTGAAGTAACCGCTGCGCCGATTCTCAAAGTCCAGCACATTCTCCTTGGCCAAACGCTCCTGAATGCGTCGCTGTCGACGTATAAACTCCGGAACATTCTCATCGTCACCGGCTGCAGCTTCCGCTGATTCGACATCGGCCAACTTCGGGCGACGCAGCACCACCTTGGCGGCTTCATTCTGATCCGCAGTGCCATTGCCATTGCTGTTCGCCCAGCTGGCGGCTGCTGTGGAGGGCTTGAAGACGCCATTGAACTTGGTGCCGACCACAAATTTGTTGCTATTGCTGCTGTTGTTGTTGTAGCTGGCGCACTTATAGGGATTGTAGTTGTTGTTGGCATTCGGTTGCGGCGACAACGGATGATGGCCATCATTGTCTTCCAGCTTAGGTGAACGGGCGATGGTAAAGTTCGGCTTGCCATGGCTGATCAACAGCTTCGTTGCCGGCGAGGGGCTCTTGTCGCTGAGGGGCGATGGCAGACCGCTGCGAATTTGTATGCTGGGCTTGTTGATGGTATCGGCCATATTGCAACTGTGTATGTGTGTGTCGCTGTGGATGTATGTGTGTGTGTGTGAGAGAGTGTGGCTCGTTTATATCTGATACGCGCTTTTACTTTCCGTCTGTTAACGGTGCTTCGCCTGTGTTTAGCTGTAAAAGATGTTACCAAAAAAAAGAAGTAACATAAAATTAGTCAAATGCAAATTAATTTTTCTTTTTTTTGCTTGCTTTTTTTTGGCCAATCATAATCATGTTTAATTTGTGGTGAAAACCAAAATCAAACTTCGGTTAGCAAATTATTGTTAGATTTTTATTGAAATTAAATTTTAATTTTAAACATTTTATTTTCTTTTTTTTGGGACAGCACCTTGAGAATGCGGCGACTGCTTTCTATAAACTATTCGATTTTATGGCCACTCAGCCCAGTTTAAAGCGTTTTTATAATTCTCTCTAGGCAGGTGAGTCACTTCTTAAGAAACTTTTTGATAAGTAGCTGCTGTTTAAGTTAAGTTAAGAATCAGAATCAGAAATCAATTACTCATCGTTTGTTTACGGCATATATTTTATTTTGAGCAATTCACTTGGCATTACCCACTTAAACGATTCACAATGTATATATATATATATAAGTATATATATATATTATAGGGACAGGGGTCTTTTCTCAATCATAAATAAGCCAATTAAAGTTTCCTTATAGCTGTAGCTAATTTATAACTTATTTATAAAACTGTTTAAGCGTTTTTAAGTGTGTCCAAAGTTCAAAAAGTAACGTTTCAAAGAAATGCCACAAGCTAGAAATTTAATTGATAAGCACAGGGAAATTGGTCGAATATATAAATGTATATATTTATATATATTCATATCGACATGTGCTTTGCTTTATATATATATATATTGCATTTTAACTGTTATCAATTAGCTATAATTCGATTAACTTATGAACTCCCTACTCAAACCTTTCATTCTCTAACCAATAATGGCACTAAGGCCTGGATCCCCAATAGCTGCTGACCTTCTTTCTAAGCTTCAAGTTTCGGAACTTTGAAACTGGAAAAGTTTCATAACAAACACTCTGTCATGCATTTAGGATTCATTAGCCAGCGTTGCTAATGCTGTCAACTCTCTGTTGTCAAAATTCAAAGTCAAGACCTCCCTTAATTTCTTTGTAAATTTCATTAGGGACACTTAAGGGTGTCAATGATCCGTGCTTTTTCTGTGTTTAAGTTCTATTTGGAATGATCGCTTGTTCAAAAAATATATGTCCTATAAAATCAAAATCTTTTGGTATAATAATTTATGAACTGTATTAAGTCCTAAATAAATTTAAACCATTTAATAGTACTCTGTAATTGACTAAAGTCTTTATTGTAGATACATAAAACAATTTAGATAAGGCAGATTTCTAAAACTATTAATAATTAACCTTGAAACAAGTTGTAAAAAATAATTTAAGTGCAAAAACTTAATGAAAAAATTTATACCTTAGTAACACATTTGCATTAGCTCGAAAAGAAGTTCTATGACAAAGTTAGACTAAAAATCTGCTTTGTATATTGATATATATATACACATACATAGCTTATTACAAATTTTTATTCACTGTATATAATGCAATCTAGCCTATCAAATTTAACAAAATATTTTTACTACACTTTTCAGTTGAAGTTAATTACAAATTGCTATATATAGATATATACAGCAAATATACTAAAAAGATTATTTATAATCGATTTCTACAGCTCCACCTATAATATTTATATTAATAAGCACATTCAATAAACATTCCCCAACCAAAGTCAATTTGTCACAGATAAGAAAGTCTATTCCATTATAAATTATAATTATGTATTATGTTGATTATGAACTTAATCAAATATAATACTATTCCAAAGAATTTTAAAATCAATGAGTGTAACATAAATAAATAAAAATTATTATAAATATGCCCTCGATGACAGCTCGTTTAGAGTGTCTCGACAACATATCTTTATGGACGTAAATCTATCGATCTATGGTTTGATTCCTTCTTGGGGTCTTTATCAACTGGTTTATATAATGGCGACACGTTTCCTAGCAATGTGTGGCTTTATCTATCCATCCGAGGCACAGCCTCGTGCTATCAATCACATGTTCAGACCTCATCAATCGAAAAAAAAAAACAAAACTTTTGCATACCGAGTATTTACTTTCGCTGGCAATTTGTACTGTGTGTGTTTGAGTTTCTGTTTTTCCAACAACATTTTTTTACTTTTTTCACATGGCGTATGCGTAATTACGTAATGCGAACGGACAATGCACGGCCACGGCCATCAAGTGGTCATTGTCTGGGAGCCCCCCTCCAAAAAAAAAAGCAACAAATACGATAAACAAATGCCATTGATTGTTTATTGAGCTATGTGAACTGCTTAAATAACAATTAGCTGGAATCGTTCAAACCATATACACTTCGGGCCGCGACACAGATCGATCAACTGCATGTGACCCAACTGGACTAGAACCTTATCAACAAACCAGTACACGTACACGTACACGTACACGAACGCGAACACGATTCGTAGCTGATACCGAGTAGAATTTTCATTGCCAGACCCTGTCAGCCCCTCTCCATCTTCAATGTCAATGGCTAATTTAATTAGTAGCTGCAATTTATGGACCTGCATTGCAGTAACTCTCATAAATTCTATGCGCATTCAATTACTTAGCCAAAGGTCAGACTCACAGTTTATTTGATTTCATTTTCAATTTTATTGTTCAGCTGTAATTGAACTTATTTTTGTTGTTTATTGCTGCTGCTATTGTTGTTGTTGTTCTTGTTGTTGTTGTTTGTTTATGGCGTCTGGTTGAGTGTCTGGCAATTGCGACGCATCTAAATTAGGTAAATACGCTCTATGCCGATAAAGTTTGCCAAGCAAACATCTAAATGTTAACCGAGTCGAAACTAATTAAATTCAAAATATATATAAGTTTTAATTTTAAAATTGTCTGAATTAAAAAAATATCTATATATACATTAAGAAGCAATAATAACAATTATAAATAATTCTATAAATATAAACATATTTTTTTTTCATAGTTTCTGTCATTCTTCAACTGAACAGGTATCAGGTAGGCAATGTTCACTGTACTCCAGTTGAGTGAAGTTGAAGTATATCAGAGCTGCATTGCAATGACTGGCACACTGACTTAATTATTTATTCCATTAAGCAGCCGAACGTGCCGAACAACCCGTATTAATTTGTATTTGTCTTTCAACCTACGCACAGAAAACCCATGACAAATAATTAAATAATGTGCATTTATATACACATATATAAATATAAACACATATAAATGTTTATATATTGATAAAAAAAAACCATAATAACAAAATGCCAATTACAGAACTTATATAAGCTGTGCTCAAATCTTTCCACTGTTTGTACTTTGCCGCCGAGACGCATTTTTTTGTAAACTTTCTAGAAGTCTGTGGTGCGAGTGGTGGTTAGGTGGGTGGGTGGTTGGTTGGTTGTGGCCGGTTGGTTGGCGGCTCGGCTAATTAAGTGCAAATATCTAACTCAGCGACAGCTGTTTACAGCAAATAATTTAAGCTGTTTTGCGCATTTTTTTCCGTGTCGTTTTTTTTCCAATTTAACTTGAAAGAAACACACAAAAAAAGTTGCACATGATCTCTTTATTGCCTCGGGCACGGAGCACTTGAAAATGTGAGTTGACCTTGTGCTTTGACAGCTTGTGTGGAATAAGCTTAGATTTAAATATATATATATATTTTGCATACCCTCGGACAAGGGAAATGGAGTAGATTAACTTTGTTTGTTAAAGAGTTTCTTAAATATTATATTTCCTTATATTTTGAAAGGCAAAATATATAAATATAACCAGGAAATGTCTTCAACACATTTTGAGAGCTACAGAGCTAATATTTTGCATATATCTACTTCTATTCCAAACGTACTATAAATAAATAAAATTCATTTTATCTAGACCCGCAATAAAATGTTGAGTTATTAAACAAACCATTGACGTTTGTCATAAACTAATTATCATATAATATGGTGTTTATATATTTATCTCAAGTCTGTTGGTTTTAAGGCTAACATCATACAAGTTTGCATGGGTGTGTCTATCAAAGATGCTAAAAATAAACACTTTATATTGATATTATCTATGAATCAACTACAGAGGAAATCAATCATATCTATAAATATAAATAGATAGATAACATCATATATGTATAAAGAAATTGCTGCTCCATAAAATTTAATTAAAAAAAAAATATATATATATATATATATTTATGAATTTGTTACATGCCGACTGCTAGTCGAGTATGCTCATTAAAGATATTTATTTATATTCTTTATATATAAATTTTTTGCAAAATATTTGCATAAAATTAGCGAGAACGGAACTCCATTTATACAATTCAAGCTGAATACAAAAAATTGCACTTAAGCTTAAGCTTTCAGTATATACTTATATATATATATATATATTTATATAAATAGTTATTGATTAATTGTTAAAATTTATGCATCACAAACAAATACTGTACAAGGCTTATGATTTATCTCCAAAGTTTTTGCTGCTGAGCCAAACGCAAGCAACATACAAACGAAATATAATGAAAACCGGCTTTTAACCTAAGACCTTGGCTGAGCACCAAAGAAAGCGAAAGTATTCACATTGTAGCCTGATTTATGATTTAAAAAGTTGCATATCATATACATGTATGCAAAAACAACAACAACAACAACAACAGCAGCAGAAAACAAACAAAAATTTATAGATTGTCAACTTTCTGTATAACATTCGATAATAGTATCCGAGGCAGCTCTCTATTTTTGAAACTCTTAGTTATTTACGAGCCGAAACTAACACAAACTTCGCATTTGGCCAAAAAGTTCTTGAGCTGAGCAAAAGCTCTTAGGTGTGAATTGCTGCTGTGACAAATGCCCCAAGACAATAAAAATAAAAAAATGAAAAAACATGAAAAAAATACTGCTATAAAAGACCCTGCCCAGTCCCAGTTATTGGCTAGGCAGAACCCAAGCCCCAAAATAAAAGCCCCAGCCGTTCACATTTGCTCAAGTTTTTTTTTTTTGGGTTATATCTTTTGTGTTGTTGCGTGCGTTTGGTGCGTCTATCATTGGTAAATCAGAATTGGTTACTTGGCCCCCTTTCTGGCCCGAGAAGAGGCGAAAAGCAGAAGCAGAAGAAGTAGGTGTGTTGCCAACTCGTCTGGCCTGGTGTGTGAACCCATCCGTCGCTAGCTGCTCTATTGCCACAACAATTGCATTGAGTTGTTATTATGAAGTTATGAAGAGCGAGCACAACTCATCTTGCTGGGAATTTCGCACTTTTTCTCTACATAAGAATATGTCTAAATACGCCTGAGCATACAACTTTTGAGCTTAGGGTTTAAATCATGTACACCCTTTGTAAAACCATATGAAATAATATATTTGAGAACCAGACTTAAACCTATTTATGTTGTAATTGCAATGCTGTTTAAAGAAGAATAAGTTCACCTTAGCAATGCAAATATTAAAATTTTCAGTTTCTAAAGCGGTTCTTAGCATTCTATGAATCTGCTTAAGCCATAATACTACAAATTGTAACGTCAAACTGTCCGCAAGCCAATCTAATCAACAGTCATAAAAAGCAACAAGCAACAATTTGTCGCAAAAACCCCGAAAAAAATATATAAAAAATATATACATATATACAACAACTGATAAAGAGCATAATCCAAAAACGCGCAAACTCAAGAACTTGTGCGCGCTGTAATAATTTATTATCTAATCAAATGATTAACGGCCTTCGCCTGCAAGAAAGTGAAAACTCGCTGCATTAAAACCAACAGCATAAAGTGTTCAGAAATAAAAAGATGTTGTAAAAACACACACACACAAAACTGGGTTCAAGGTACGAACCCAATGCATAACGGTAAATACTTGACTCGACTTTGTATATATATAAATATAATTTTTTTTTTGTTTAAAAGTTTTTTGAGCTCGTAAAACAAAGTTTTGCATGCAATCGAGTTGCAGGCAAAAAAGTGAAAACCATTTGCCGTTTAACGCTATCATAGCGTGTCTGCATATGGATTATATATTATATATCATATATATGAATATATATTTATATATATATAAGTTTTTAGTAGAACGTATGAGTTAAGATTGAGCTACGCGACACTTGAACAGATTTGTCCACAATTGGCTACACTCGACTAGCAATTTAACGGACCAAGTCACGCACAGATGCTAAGCGGCTTTTTCTGCCATTTATTTTGGTTGATTTTTTGTATCGGCCAACGCGTCGTATGCGCAATTGTAATCGCATAGAATGCGCTCAGATATGATTTACACGTTAGCAGAATTATTTTATTGTTATTATATTTATTATTATTATTAATAATAATATTATTGTCATTGTTTTTTTTTTTTTGGTAGCAGACGCACCTCAAAAGCGATTGTTGTTGTTGTCGTTTGTCCGCTGCGTTACCGTAAAACGCCAAAACGTAACTGAAACTGAACCTGAACCAACTTCAACACTGACGAGCACCTCTGAAGTCGTCCGGCTGTCGACGTCGACGTCGACTTTGTTGTCGCTTTTATAATACCCAGCACCCATTGCAACTGACTGAATAGGGTATAATGATTTTATTGAAATGTGTGTAATATGTGCAAGGAGACGGAAGGAGCTGGCAAGTTGGTAAGTTAGTAAGACCAGCATTAAGAGCAGAGTCTGTGATAGGCCCCCCTACATATATCTGACTATCGTTATATGAAAGCAAAAATAAGGATTTTTGCTTATAAGAGTGAAAGACTTACTCGTATGGCATACTCTAGTTAAACTTTTTGCAAATCGTCAATCATTTGTTTCAATTAAAGTTGATTTCATAGGTTAGTTAATTGAAGCTTTCTCGAACTTTTAAAGAGCTAGAATCATTAAATTTGGTATATACCTATATTCTTATAAACTCTATCCAAATAACTATTCAAATTTTTGAATACCATTTCCCATACAGGCCATACAGGGTATCTGCACTTCGGTCATCTCCCAGTTGAGCACTTTTACTTGTTATTGTTGCTGTGTTTGCTATGTCGGTTATCGCGCAAAGTGCTCGTGCGCATAGCTGCCGCAAAATAAATATATGTATATAAAAAAAAAAAAAATAGCGCGAAATAAAAGAAAATAAAATACCTGAGCAGCAAACGTGTAAAGTTGACGCTGTTAATAGCTAAACAAATGCCCTGCAGGCGCGACCCACAACAACGTGAAAGGTAAACCGAAAACCAAAGACATTTCCCTCTAGCCGAAAAACGATGTAATTTTTTCATTATTCGCTTTTCGTTTTTCACTTTTAATTGTTGCACAAATTATGCATAATTTCTTAGACGGGCCAAAATGACTGGCATTTCCGACACTTGTTGTTAGCCAAAATGGAAAAGTTAAACAAATATCGAAGAACTCAGCTCACCTGGTTCACACGTGTGCCTAGCACGTGATCAGCTGATCACGTCTAGATGTCCCGTTCCAAATGCGTATTAACTATATTTGCTCATATAGGCCGACCTTTATCTTATTATACAACCAGCTCTGAGTCACTCTCGTCTCAGTAAGCCTTTCGACTTAGTGATATAATCATATGTACATATAGCGTAATATGGGTCAGAGATATTGCAGCTCTCAATTGTTTTCAAACGCTGCAATTACCGTTCATATGATTATATAGATTTATAAATGCGCCTCAAGCATTGCCAACAAAAGGTATCTACTTGTAAATATTTAGAGAGTTTTGTAAATAAACAATAACATTTACGAGTACGAATTGCTTATCATTCAAAATCAACAAAAAACAGAAAAAAAACATGGGAAAAGTGTAAAATATTCTAGTTTAAATTGTCTAAGGCATGAGATAACATATATTATTCACTCACATGATGAATACAATTATAGAAAAGGCAAATAATATTATAACTGATATGAGAAACCTCAATAAGTACGTCAATTACTCTACGTTAGCAATTGTTGTACGATGATAAAAATATTTAAAAATAGACAATTTATATCTTGCAAAAAATTGAATATATAAAAGTTAGCAAATTAAAAGTATTCAAAAATCAATATTTCAATCAAATTTGACAGGTCTTAAAGGGAGAATCTATCTGTGACAGTGGTAATACTCCTGCAATTTGACTCAAAATCTCTGGAATATATATATATATATATGTTTTTCGATTTGCCGCCCTCCAAGTTGACATAGATATATGATTTTTGTCAATCTAAAGAGGAAGTCTGCCATGACTTAACTGCAAAATATTTAAGCTCTAACACAGGAAGATGTAGACATAAAATGAATATGATCCTTAAAAAAAACAGTATGAAGGTTTTAGTGGACAACTTGGATATACCTTGACCAAAGAGACTCCGTAACTTATATCTATACATACATACACAAACACACACTCATACACGAGTATACAGCTGTGTTCAGGATAAATGTTGGACAGCAAAATTTAGTGAAGAACTACTATTTTCATGAAAGTTGTTTTGTAATGTGCACGTATTAAAGCATAAAATTGTAAACTACAAACATTTTCAAATGAAATAAATTGTCCTTGTAGTACGCGTACTTTCGTAAGACA
The DNA here is from genome assembly GCA_037075265.1 of Drosophila nigricruria. NCBI lineage: Eukaryota > Metazoa > Arthropoda > Insecta > Diptera > Drosophilidae > Drosophila > Drosophila nigricruria. The sequence goes on from JBAMCI010000053.1 coordinate 2,593,436, forward strand.
TTTTAGTTAAAAATTATTTATTAAACAAGCACCCAGTATTTATTATTATCAAATGGAATCCGCAAACAAAGAATAAATTATGAACGAAAAGGAAACGACTAAAAAGTATTAGCTACAAACAAAGCTAAGTCAATTAATTATATAATTAACGAATAAACATATTATTCATATTAGACTGATAATTCAAAATTACTGAATTCCAATATACAAACTACCCAGGGTTAAAACAAATATTCAAACTTGAAAGTGCAGAAAATAAGTTTTTCAAATACACTTTGGAACCTCTAACATCAACAAAAAAAATTTTAGAAAAACAGTTATAGTATCTAAGAATGCTAGTCCTTCAAATTTCTAAAACCAATTGAAGAAGTATAATGAATAGGTTTTTGTCACCAACATATAATTGCGTAAGTACACGGAGCCACAGCCTCATAAGTAATTCGCTTAAGAAATTACAAATATCAGCTTGATAGCCGGAAAAACATTATGGCAAAAAAAATTGAAGCTCAAATAATTTAAAAATATAGTTGAAAGTGAAAAAAGTCTCTTCAAGTAAAGCTTCTAGTATACAATAAAAGTTAAGCCTAAAATTGTCCAATATTCGAATCAATAGAAGAGAATAAAATAGAATATCAATGTCTAGCACTTCAAGTATTGGCACGATAAGCCAATTAAGATAATTCGACAAACAAGAAGAAATCAAAAATAAGAATGATAATAAGACTCTTATAATATACTCCCCGAAAAACTTCTATTGCAGGAATCTTATGCAAAACGTAATTGAACAACAAAAAAAGCCAAGAGCTATGTGAGCCAAGTCAGCGAGCTATTACCGCACGAAATTCCCCGCTAAGAACGTTGCTAATCCGGTATTTCTGTTGTTTTTTTCTTTTTTTTTTTGTATTTCGTGGAATAGCTGTTCCATCACGTTCCCATTGCCCGCATGAACATGCCCAAGCAATTGGTGCACGCCAGCAATAACAACAACAACAAAATATTGTTAACAGGCGCTTCTCGTATCGATTTGATAAGTGTTTTTGTTGTTGTTATTGTTGTTGTCTTTGCTTTTGGCAGCAGCAATTTTGGGCTGGTGTTTTGTACTTTTATACTTTGATTGTTTGAAATGATATGGGCCGTGCAAACGGGAGAGTGTTTGCCTTTTACACGTTACGATTTTTGACGGCTCCTAATGCGGGCGTCGGCTTCCGCTGCCGCCAATATAAATACAAATAAAAATAATAATAATAATTTACAGGCAACACTTAAAGCGTTGGCCATGAAATTATGGCCAAGGCGCTGGGTGCTGGGTGGGGTACAAATAAAAGCCGTTTGACTTGGCTAGTGGCAAGTGAAAAACTGGCGGAGGCAGAGGTGAAGGCGTGGCCCACTATAGTTTGTCTACGATAAACGGTACTCATATCTCTCATGGAGGTAAACTGGTATGTGTAAGCCTTTCGACCCGTTTTTCGTAATAATAATAATAATAAGACTCGGTTTTTTCTCTCTCTTTTTGCTTAGAACTCAAGCCAGTTTTGTATGTTATGTGTTAATAGGTGGCTTGTTGAATATCTGCGGTTAATTCAATATTTGCACATCGTTACAGCTGGCATTCGCTAATGTGCTTTGACTTTCAAACTATCTGTATGCATGCATAGATATTTGCCCAGTTGAATTCGACTAATTGGCAGTGGAAAAACACGGAGAAAGAGGCGCCCAAATGGATCGTGCTGGAAGTTTAGCCGTTTAGCCGGCATTGCACTCAACCTTGACAAAGAAAATTTCAATTTGCTTAGAGCCAGACAGACAACAAGTATTTATCATATCTGGAATTTATATTGGTCCATATAGCGACACGTCGCCTCAACTTTAGAAATTGTATCAATTTATGGCAAGAGGCAAACGAAGAACCAAACCAAACCAAACCAAACCAAACGAAATAAACACGCACGCAATTCTCTCTAATTCTATATGTGAAGAAATGCCGACAGCACAAGACTTTTTTGATTGGCTTAATTATGCACAATAAATACAGTTCGTCCATATATGTACGTATGTGTGCGATATGTTATGTCCGATATCATATTTTGCAGCTTTCTTTTCTCATATGGTAAATTGTTGGGCGCTGCCAATTAAAATAGAAATTGTTGACCTACCAAAAAATTTTATAGCTGGCTTACTGCATTTGCATAATAAATTACTACAAATGTTTTTCCAAACAAACACCAAAAACGTAACAAAATATTTCGTCGGCGTAGTTGTTACTGCAAATCACACGCGTTTCGTTCAATAGAGGACAGAATAACTTTCGAAATACACACGACTTTTAAATTGTTAAAGCGCAAAAACGCTCTGCACAGGCGCATAACGTGTTTTAAACTGAGCGCAAAGTCTGAGTCGATCGGTCAACATCGCGCGCACACACCGCCAACAGCTTTAATAACAACAACAACAACAACAAGTAGTACTACTACAGCGCCAACAGCAGAAAAGCAACAATAGGCAGCTTTAGTGAATGAAAGTGTATTTTTTTGACTCAGCTGTCTCTATTATTGTTACAATGACAATGTGCAGTTTTTATGCATGGGCTGGAGGCTTACAATAACTGTCCTTTACATTCCCACAATACCGTGGTATAAACAATGAGCAAAAGCATGACTAAAATCTAACATATGCGGCGCTTGTAACGCACAATAAGCATAATTTTTAAATTGAAGCGCGCAAAGCACATCCAAACTATCGATAACAGTTGCAAACGATTTACAGCACTTGTTTTTAGTGTGCGCAAACAGCTATAGAATTTAATCGAAACTGGCACCTGGCTCAGCTGTTTTGAAGAAGCAGCAGCAGCATTTTGCAACGAAGTTATTTGCTAAAAGAAACCACAAATACGCCACAAGAACATGGCTGGACGTGAAGCCGTTAAGCGCGCCGTGCAACAGGTGCGTCCGATATTGTCCGTGGATAGGGAAGAAGCACGCAAACGTGCTCTCAACCTGTACAAGGCCTGGTATCGTCAGATTCCCTATGTTGGTAAGTCCGTTTGTTATGTCATCAAACTGTCCCGGCGGTGGCTACAAATATAAACAATATTCTCTTTGCAAACAGTTATGGAGTACGATATACCAATGAGCATCGAACAGTGTCGATCCAAGTTGCGCGAGGAGTTCGTCAAGAATCGTCACGTGACGGACATTCGTGTGATCGACATGCTGGTCATCAAGGTGAGTCCTGCTGAAATAATCATTGTCCTCAACTTATGCGCCTTTATCAAATATCAAATACAGGGCCAGATGGAGCTGAAAGAGACTGTGGAGATCTGGAAGCAAAAGGGGCACATAATGCGCTATTGGAAGGAATCCCAGGATCCCAAACCAACAGATTTTCTCTCAAAGTTTATTCAGGGCGTTAATTAGCTGTAAATAAATCAACGAGCACTGTGCAAATGCTTAAGATAAATTGAAATAGTTTAAATACAAAAATATAAATTTTTGGCACGAAATGAATAACTCAAAATTCGAAACATTTTTGGGCGCGCTTTCGAAGCACTTGATTTGTTGTTTATTAAATTACTTCAAAAAAGGAAAAATGTCTTCAAACGAACTATTGTGTATATACCCTACATAGAAGGGTATATGGACTTGATGGATTGGTTTTGGGTAAACGAAATACAATTTAAAATCAAAGGAAAATTGTGCAAAGTATGCTTTGTGATGATGACGGCTGTTGATTGTAACTGATTGATGAATGTATTGATTGATTGATTGATTGATTGATTGATTGATAGGTGCAAACAGTCTTCCAGCTCTCGTTAGCTATTCATCGTTGATACTTAAAGTTCTATGCAGGTAAATATATCCGTGGCCCTTCATGCTTCATGGCACCAATTCAAGCAGATTGTCCAGCGCGTTAATGGAATTCGAAAAGAGATCGGTTGTAATATCATCATAGTCCAGGCCCATGCTCTTCAGTTCCGTAAAGCATTCATCACTGAAGCCCGGTATTTCCAATGAATTGTTGCTCTTGCTGAATGCATCATGGCGATTGGTATAGCCAATGCGTTCCCTAAACATTTCAGCCAGCTCCTCATCAGTCAGTTCCACCGCATGCATCTTCTTGGAATGTTGGCGTATCCTAAAATGCAAAATTATTAAATATTTCTTTTATTTGCATATGTATAGTCTGCCCACTTACTTGCCGCGATCAGCAAACTCTTCAGGGCAGTGCTGGCACTTGTACGGATAGTCCGTGTGCTCGTATTGATGCTGTCGCAGACGTGCCCGTGAATTGGTCTCGAAATTGCAATTGTCGCAACGCCAGATCTTTGACTTCTGATGATTGCGCTGCTCGTGTTCACGGAGCAAGGCAAAATTTTGAAATTTGCTATCACAAATGCGACAGCTGACCACCTCCTCCTCCTGAACGTGGGCACGTTCGTAGTGCACACGCAGCTCGGCCGCATTGATGTAGTTAAGCGAGCACTTGGCACACTGATAGTGCCGCTCCGAATGCCGCTTGCGATGCACCGACAGCGATTCACTGTTCTTAAAGCTCTTCATGCATATCTCGCATTCGTGCAGGGTGTCCACTGCATGTTGCTGCTGCAAATGCAGCTCGTATTTGCGCATGCTGCTAAATTGTTGTTCACAAAAGTTGCAATGCACGGGCTGCTTTACCTGGCAGAAGCGCTGATGCGCCTGCAGGCTGCTCTTCAAATTAAACACCTTGTCACAGGCGGTGCATACAAATTGCTGTTCACTAATATCTGCACCCAATTGCTGCTGCTGCTGCTGTTGCTGTTGCTGCTGCTGTGGTGTATGCATGCGCGTATAGTGCGTGCGAGCCGACCGCTGATCCTTGAAAATGCGTCCACAGGCGGGACAGTTCTGTTGCACGTAGCAATACATTTCTACAAAGGATTAAAAGGTTTTCACAACTATTTTATCTTATCTTATACTTAAGTACATACCGAAATCGCCATCAATTTTGTGATGCTCTATCAGATGCTGCTGCATATCAGCGCGGCTATTAGTTACGTAGCTATTACAGGGCCGACACTTAAAGCTTTGATCTATAAATATTACATTATTAGATTGTTTAGAGCACTTGCAGTTTAGCCAAGCCTTACTTTTGGTCAGTCCAATGATATCGTCCTCGGGCACATCACAATTGTGTACTCGCATATAATGCGTGCGCATCTGCTTGGCCTCCGTGTGCGTGTGTTTGCAGATGCTGCAGCTGAGCAGCGGTATGTTCACATTAACTTCTTTACTGGTCGTTGCTTTTGCATTGGTGGCCATGGAGCTGGCACTTGACCCACTCAATTCCTCCGTAGCTTTAAACAAACAATTGAAATTTAAATTTGATTCAATTACATTTCACAAATCATTAATTGCTTACATTTCAATAATGTCGCCTTAATGGACTCTATGGATTGCAGTTCCTGATTGGTTTGGCCGCTGTTATTATCGTCGTTCAGAGTCATGTAGAGCGCGCGTTGTATAAGATCGCACTCAACGTCCGCCAGACCGAATAAATCACCATTTTTGTTATTAAAATTATAATTATTGTTGTTCTCGCTGCTTTTGTTCTCATTGATATTAATACTATTGTCATAGAAGGTTTCACTGTTCTTCGCATCCGATCCATCGTTCTCATCCTCCTCGTCCTGATCATTGCTATCATACTTAACGTCAAACAGAATAACTGTAAAGGAGATCGATTGTAGATACATCTTTATAGCTATTTGGGTTATTTCGGCTTACCTTCATCCTCCTTGGGTGGCTCGTTATTAACCGCAATGTCGGCGTCTAGGCGTGGCATTTTGGCTCCGCGCATATAGAGCACGTTCTCCTCTATGGGCGCCGGCACACCATCGTAGCTCTCCACGAATTGCTGGAACTCTTGGCTGAATTGATTCCAATGCAACAGCTCGCTGCTAGCCTTACGCTTCAGTTCACCTGTTGTCGGTGTCGCTGTTGTCGACGTCGTCTGCGGCGGCGGCGGCAACAACTTAAGGCTTTGCGACTCAGCGAACAGCTTGCGATTGGACTCCAGAGCGAGCTCTACGAAATGCATCGCTACCTCGAGGGCTCGGCAGCAGCGGATGCAAATTTGCATGGGCCACCTGTAGCCGCCCGGGGAGCGAGCCGTTAATGGTAAATTGGTGCACTGGCGCAGTCCTTGGCCGTAGGTACGCGCGTTTTTCAGATCCGGTATCTTGGCATCCAGTTTGACGGTCTGACGACTCACCGAGAGGCACGCGCGGCATTTTGTGTTGTTCACTTTGTTCATGGCAAGCAACGCGTTGGATTTTGCAGCATCCGCTGCGGCGGCCATTCGTATGCAATTCAATTGTCTGTTTATGTGCACGCAAAATCTGTTTCTTCCGTATTTATTTATTTAAAATAAGCTGGCTTTACGCATAAGAAATTGACAATGCCGCATTGGCTTTTCACTTGTTTTTTTTTTCTCACTCGCGAAATGTTGTTAGAGAATCTCGAACAAGAGAGTTACCCGTGAACTGAATCGATTCTTTGCGAACAAGTTCCACGGAACGTATCATTAAATAGCTGATCTAGTTCATTAAATTCATGTTTACATTTTTAAAAACCTTTACAGATTTTATTATAGATTTCAAATGCAATATTTAATAACGTTTTTGACGTTATCTTTGATTTCATCAAAGATATACATTAGCGTAACAATATGAACATTGCGGAACTATGAATTGTTCAAATCATATTCGATAAATCAGTACCATATATCGATAGCTAGATTCGATGTGTGCTAATAAATTGCTCACTGCCCGCGAATATTTGAAATGATTTTTGGTTCATACTGCAAAAAACTATTTTAATTAAAATAAATATATTAGTTGGCATTCCCTTTCTTAAGCCCCAAAAATAATATTGCTCCGAATTCAGAATAAATAAATATCAAAAGTTTCTTTTATATTAATTAGATAATAATCGACTTACAAGTCCAATTTAATCAGCTAGTTAAACATATACGTTTTTTTTTTTTCAAAAAGAATTGTCTTTAAAACTTAAGTTGGACAGGTTATTATCTAAGTACTCTATATTTATACAATATATGTACAATATATATATATAAGCTAGATGGATACTAATATCCGCGTTGGCGGCAATGACAACGCTTCAATTTGATGTAGATGTAGTGGTAAATAATTAGACTTTATTACTGTTAACATAAAATGTATTTAAGTAATGATGCAGGTATATTCCATAATGTGCTTAATATGAAAATTCAAATCTTGGAGATGCTAAACAAAAGCTGAATTAATGCTTATAATGTCGCTACGTAACCATAATAATACCTCTTCGCAAAGGTATAAACAAACAATAGATATATCTATAACTTCATACATATATATATCTATAAGCATACTTGATTGCCGTGATAAGTGTAATTCTAAAGTAAGGTATGCATTAAAGCGTTCGGATGAGTGAGACACTATATGCTTATACTACAAATATCTTTGTACAGGCTGCAACTGCGTGGGTTGCCATTAAATTACACAATTCTTATCATATATATTTTCAACTTGATGCGTCAGATGGGTGGCTAATCAGACTGATCGATGTCAGCCTTCAACGATCTACGTCCACGAAATTTGCTCAAAGTCGGTATCTCATTAATGCAATAAATTTGATCAATCTCCTGGTCGGTCAGCTCCCACTTGTGCTCACGTAGCGCATGCCTGCGAAAGCTAAAAATAAACAAAAGATAATTTGTATTCAAATGAAATTAATTCTGAATATATTAAAAGAATTAATGAAAACTTACGGATTGCGTCTCATATAGGTGCGCACACATTTGGGACACTTATAAGAGTGTGTGCTCTTGTGGCTGGACATATGATTCCTGAGATGCAGACTAGTAAGCATATCGCGTCCGCATTCCGGACAGATATACTGTACGCGCGTGTGAGAGGCTGTCTGATGCCGTTTCAAATGATGTTTGTAGTTAAATGTCTTAGTGCAGCCATCTACGCCGCATTTGAGCGGCGTCTGTGCTCCGACGCTATGCTCCGTCCGTAAATGCTGCTCCAAATCGGAAATGTTTGCAAACTCTTTGGGGCACTGCTTGCATGAAACTTTCACTGGCGTATGCCGTTTCATATGATAGTTAAGTAGCGTTACGGTGCGGTACGTTGTATTGCAGATCTTGCACTGATGCTGGTAACTGTTGCGCGGCGATACAACGTCGCTGGAATGTTGCTCCACTTCGTGCTGCAGCAGCTTGCCAAGCTCATCGAACGTCAGATTACATTGCTTGCACACAAATATCGGTGTACGCGGCAGGCGCGTGCGAAGATCTTTAACTGGCGATGGCTCCAACGCAGCAGTCAATAGCTTATCGGTTCCATTCAACAGATGACTGGCATTCGGCGTAACGTTGAAGCTGTCGTTGTTCTTAATGGTCGTGGCATGCTCACCATCGCCCATAAAATCAAGATCAAAGTCAAATGGCGTGGGCGTTGGAAAGAGTGCTGAACCAGCCGCTGTTGTTGTTGTTGCTGGTCCTTCTTCCGTTGCCGTTGTTGTTATTGATGGTGTTTCAGCTTCTGTGGCATCAGTGTTTGGTATTGTTGCAGGTTCTGTAGTTTCAGTTGTTGCTGCATCGTTTGTCTCTTCTGGTGCTTCGGTGTGTATATCTGTGCTTGCATTTTCCGTTGTGCATGCTGTGTCCGTGTCTAGCGACGATAAACAAGGATCATTGTGCATCAGCGTAGTTAAACAACATTTTTAAATGATGTTGTTGTTGTTGTTCCGGCATGTGTTGGGCATATTTGGAATTTGAGTTTGAATTCATTGTTGCTACGCTATTGACCCTCTTACCGCATTTTCCATTGCCACCGCCATCGCCTTCTCCAACGCCATCACCATCCACAGAGTCTGCGAAATGCTGTGCCAATATGTTCGAATCCAGTTCAGTTGTTGCTCCGGATGTTGTTGTTGCTGTTGTTGTTTTATTGCCATCACTTGCATTCTGCGGCAATGTGGTTGTTGCCGTCGATGTCGTCGTGGTGGCCGCAGAACTAGTTGTCAATTGAGGCGCCTGCATCTCAATAATTGTATCCACTAAATGACTACGTTGCAAGTGTCGTGTAAGCGTGTGTTTAGCCGCAAAGGACCGAATACAGCGTGGACAGTCAAAGGGCAGTTCTACGTAGATTACAGAGATGGTTTCAATACAATTCATAAACTATTTGATATTCTTTAACTTACTGCGTATGATAAACACCTCGTTAGCATGCGTAGAACCTGTTTATATTTGAGTGGAAGAATGTTTACTTAACGTACAATTAATTTGAATAGAAATATATTTACCACCATCGTTAATACCATGATGTGCATTTAAATGCTTGCGCATCTCACCCTCCAGTTCGCATTCAAATGGACACTTTGCACACATTACCATGGGATCTAAAAAATGCACAAGTTCATAAAGGATTAAGGAAAAGAAAATTAAAACAATTCAATAAACAAATATTTAAGCTAGTTATTTGGATTTTGCGTATATATTATTATGAAATATATTTTATCGTAAATCAACTTATTATTCGAGGAAGTTAGATGATCGACTGTCCCACACTTATTTCACTTATCAATTTAAGGATGCCTAGTAGAACCCTGCCTGTCATTCGCGCTATGGTAGAACACTCACTTTTGTCAACATTAACATTTATCTTTTCAATGGCTGTGCGGGTCACAGACACCTTGTCGCCCTTGGCCTGCACCATGTCCCGAGTGGGCATGCGTTTATGCACCGTTTTGTAATGCCGAATGAGCAGACGTTTCATATTGTACAGATTTGTGCACAGCTCACAGCGATACGGCGCCAAACCTGAAGAGTAAAAACAAATGACGTTACACAAACAAAAGCAAGTAGTAGATTGAATACTCACCGCGATGGACAAACATGTGATTCTCGAACTTATATTGGCTGGTGAACTTTTTGTTACAATATATGCAATACGGTTTCTGCAGATGCTTTGATTGTTCGTCGTCAAAGTCATCCACGTCGTCATCGTCACTGGTGAGCAACAGATTTTGATCGGTAGCCGCATCATTATTCTCATTTTCATCCTCATTTTCAGCATCCTCTTCATCTTCCTCATCCTCTTCGCCAACCTCGACATCTTCAAAATCCTCAAATAGGTTTTCCGCATCAAAGTCTAAGCTGATATTATTATTATCAATAACAATATCATCTCCATCAACGACAGGCATATCGTCTGCGGGTATGGTACAAATGGCAGCCACATCTGTATTGTCTATGAAATCCTGCATATCACCAAATATGCTTGTGTTTGGATTTGCTGTGGCCGACGTGGTAGTTGCCCCGCCGTTTGTGTCTACTGAAATTGTTGTCGGTGTTGTTGTTGGTGTTGTTAGACTGTTTGCAAAAGATTGCTCGGGAAACATAGAAAATGTGTTTGATTCTGTTGTTGCCGTTGTTACTGATGTTGTAGCATTAGTATTCGGTAACTGCTCTGCAGTTGCTGCATAGAACAATGATGTGGCATCCACCACAACATTAATTTCATTCATAGGCGTTACCACCGTTGTTGTTGTTGGTGTTGCTGATGCCAGAGCCGGCGGCGCCAACGCAGTTGTTGTCGAAGTTGCTGCAGTGGCTGCCGTTGATGTCATGGGAGGATCTTAAAAGAAACAATGGGTTACACAAATCATCCTGTGTTGCTATTTGAAATTATAAATCTTACATTTGATTCCAAGTGGAATATCGGGCTGACTGGAAGCACTGCCACTGTTTAGCATTGTATAAGCGCTTCCTTGCTTCGGTTCGTGCGTCCAACTTGGTCGCAGTTGCACCTCACTGGGCACTATTAGATGCTTATCGCTGTAATGTACACGCAATTGCCCACTGGTGGGCGCTTCGAACAGACACATATCGCAGGAATAAATGCGACTTCTGTCCGCCGGCATAGTCAATTGTGATCTATCCAAATGATTCGAACGACTTTCGCTGACGCAGGACTTGTGCTCCGTCGTATAGTGCTGGATGAGATCGGCGCTGCGTAGCGAATAATAGGAGCACTGATCGCAATAGAACTTGGGCAAATCTAAAAAGGTACAATAGTTTAGACAAATGTAATCTGCTGTTTCAGTTAACAAAGACTCACGACTATGCGTTAATTGATGAGATTTCAGACGTGCCACCGTAGGAAATGCTTTTGGACACAGTTTGCATTTATGTTTCAGGGCGCCAGTGGAGGCTGGTGCTGGGCGCGCCTTTGGCTTGACTGTGAAAAGAGAGTAAATCTAAGTTGGCAGTTACAAAATCAGTTATCAGGGACACGCACCAGTTATCTGTGGCAATGCTTGGTCCAAAACCATATGACTCAAATCGATATCCATTGCATTGTATGTTAAATCGGCCTTGGAATCATCCAGTAGACTTTGCAATGTCATATTACTTGTCACATTGCCGCTTTTGCTATCGTCAATGTACTCGAACACCACACCGCCATCATTCACTTGCTGCAACGAGCCATCGGGCATGACCAGAAACTCGGCACCTATGCTTACGTTGGTGCCATTGCCATTTCCTATCGTTGGCTCCGCTGGCTGACTGGTGGACTGTACAATGGGCATCGAGTTCGCCAATTGTTGCTCTATATCACGCAGCTGATCCGCATCGAGTTGCGGATGCGAAAAATCTTCTGGCGTCAGCACAGTGGGTATCAGCAATTCCATGTCCTCCAGAGTGCAAACCTTTACTTGCTCATCGTCAGCTCCTGTGTCTAATGCTAATTTTGTCGGTGCTGTTATTGCGTTTGCTGCTGCCTGCATGGATCTGCGGATCTTTAGTTGATGCTCGATTTGGGCAGCCGTCAGTCCATGTACTTTGCGATAATGCTCTGGCAGCTGGCGATGCTTGAGCGTGACAAAGCTACACAATTTACACTGATGGATCGAGGCATCTGTGTGCGTGTGAGTTTGAATGTGTGTGTGCGTGCGTGTAGGTAAGAAAGTACAGAAAATTGAAAATTAGTTTGAAATTAATTTCAGCCTAGCGACGATTCAACAAAAAATAAATTAAATACAGGAAAATAAACGGAAATAGGTCGTAAACTTTTCAGTCTACCCTCGCATTTGAGAGGCGATGTTTTTGATTACATTACACAATTAATGACAGAATGTCGTCAGCAAAAGCCTTTAGCAATCGAACAATAGCTGAGTAGCATTCAAATGAGTAAGGGTATTGCATTGACCAAGAAGGGTTTCAGCATTCATAACAAACGGTTAAAAATACACCTGAGTCATCACATTTTTACCTGTGTGCATCCGTATGTGCTGCTTGAGCTCCATGCGATTGTATATAATGGCGCCGCACACTTTACATTCATGTCGCGCCGCGGGCTTCGCTGGCTTCTGCTCCCAGAGCCTGGACTGCGTAGCATCCTCGCTCTCCTTCGACTGCAATCAAAACAAATGCTTGAAAAACAACAAGGCAATAGGCTTTCACACCCACCTCGAGCCATTGCGTTGCCTGTTGTCCATTCGACCGCGTTGACGCGATCTTCAGCTTGCCGGGGCACAGCTTCCGACACAGTATCTCGTGCGCTCGCTGGCCGTTCTGTATGAAATAGTAGGCGATTTGCAAACTTTTCGTACACTCCACGCATATGTATTGGGGCAGCTCGGGCTGGTTTTCGATGCGCATGCAGAAGAGTAGTAGACGCAGCAGTGGCATTTTCGTAGACGACGCGTCATTTTCGCCACTGCCGCACTCAATTAGCGAGTCCAGTTTGTAGAATTCCGCCTCGGATTTGAGGCAACAGCGACACAAAAATTTGTAATTCATATCCATGGCCTCTGTTTTTACACGCTTGTGCGCCATGTTGGCACATCTAAGACGGTTGGGCGTAAGGCGGCGGCGGTGTTTATTGCTTTTATCGGCAGCATATAAACAAAAAGCAGAATTATTTTGTTGTGTCGCGCACTAACGCGAAAATATTGTTCTTCTAGCCGTTCTAGAAGCGCAGACATTAAAAAAGCATTAACAATGTGACGCCGTCGCGTTGCTTCAGGGTTGCAAGTCTGTTGTCATTTTGTGTGAATGACAAAATTAATTATCGATAAACTGACAACGTAGTTTGATAAGGAAATATAATAACAAAGCAATTGGAAATTTCCTTTAATATTTCTTTTTATTAATTTTGTAATTTATTTTAATTCTGCAGCTAATGACTATTGCTATTCCAGTTCGTGTTCAAGCTCTTCTGCGTGCATTTTCTTAATATGGCACTTCAGCAAATAGTTTTCACGATATTTCTTTGGGCAATACGGACAATTAACTGCGTGCGGCAAATGTGTTCGTCGATGCACAGCCAAGGAAGAACTAGATTTAGTCGAAACGCCACATACTTCGCATGTATAATTACGCTCCCCACTGTGCGTGGGCAAATGCGCGCGCAAATCCCACTTTGTCGGCGCACAGTAGCTGCAGAAAGTACACTGCCAGCGCTTGGACTTGTCTTCGTGATGGCGAATTCTGTGCAGACGTAATTTGCAGGCATACGAAAAACCCATGTGGCACACTTCACATACATACGGCTGGCTACCACTGTGCGCACGGTATTTGTGTCGGCGCAGCTGCTCCTCATTGTGGAAACGTCGCTCGCACTCGTCACAGTTCACCATTTGGATGTCCTCGGTGGGCAGAAACTCCAGCAGCTTGTCATAGTAGCTTGGATAGCGACAGCGAAACCTGGAATTGGCTTTGCACATCGCGTGCTGCTTTTGGAACCATTTGAGCAGCGCGCAGACACTGCGACAGATCACCTGTGGACTGAGTGCTAGCTTAAAGCGCTCGGCCAGCCTTTGACTTATCTCTTTGGCGCTTTCCATGCGCTCCGCCTTGAAGTCCTCGTTTCTGTGTTCCGCTCGCCAGAGACTTTCATGCTGACGCATTTGAGCAATGAAGTCAAGCAGCAGCTCGGGGCTGGTGTGCAGCATGCTGTAGAATGGCTGGCTGGGCTTCTGCAGGACAACTTCATTAATCACAATTCAGAATTCATATTAAATTCCCTCTGTGCTACCTCAGTCGGTGCCTTGAATTGCAGCACATCCTGAACTTTCGCTGCCCGCTGCACTTCCTCCAATACAGCGTCATCCGTTTCTCTTTCTATTTCTGCCTCTACATCTGTATACTCATCTTCGCTGTTTATTTTATTCAGATTTTGCAGCTCCAGCTCAACTTCAGCTTGAATTTCCATATTCAAACTCGGAGTGTGTTGCTCCTGGCCGTGGCTGCTTCTCAAATGCCTGAGAAAGAGCAGCCAGTCCGTTAACCCGGCTACGTTGCACATACAACATTTGATTAGAATGGCGCCGGGCTCACCTAATTTAAAAAAAACTCTTGCACCTTCTATATATTTATTGTTTATATAGTCCGTGCTCATTGTTTACTAATTGGACATGCCAACTTGTTAATATATTTGTTTGCCATTCGCCCGACTGTTTTTCACTTGGTATTTTTTAGTGTATTATTATATATTGTCGCCGGCACACAAATTGTGTACACCCAACATTTATAAGAAATTGTTAACCTTCGTTTGTTTGTCGTTTGTCGAGCCTGCTTAAATGGCAAACAGCTATGATATACCCAGTTGGGCTGGCAAACCGCCTACTGGGCTGCATTTGGATGTGCTCAAGGACGACAAGCTGGTTCAGAAGCTAATGGTCGACGAGAAGCGTTGCTATTTGTTTGGCCGCAATAGCCAAATGAATGATTTTTGCATCGATCACGCCTCCTGCTCCCGTGTGCATGCCGCCTTTGTCTACCACAAGCGCCTGAACATTGCCTTCCTCGTTGATCTCGGCTCCAGTAGGATAATCAGCCAATATGTAGTTCCGCCTTTACTTATCGCCAATTTTGTTGACATTTCAGCCCATGGAACTTTTATTGGCACCCTGCGCCTGGAGGCGCATAAGCCGACACAGCTGCAGATCAATAGTACCTTTCACTTTGGGGCCTCCACACGGAACTACATACTGCGGGAACGCCCCTCAGCGGGTGGCCAGCATAGTAATATTATGGAGGATCTGCCGCTGAGTGAGACGAGCGACGGCGCCTTGCTGGGTCTGCCCGAGAGCCAAACTGAGTTGGATGTACGTCAAAGCAAAGCAGTCTTCAGCCAAGTCTTCATTTATTAATGCCCAACAAATCTTGCCCACAGAATCTGACCGAGTACAATACGGCCCACAACCGTCGCATCTCAATGCTGGGCATTGCCGATGACAACAACTTGCGCAAACAGAATGCTTTGAAACAGGGACGCAAGAGACGCAATGTCACCTTCAATGACGAGGAGATCATCATAAACCCCGAAGACGTGGATCCCAATGTGGGACGCTTTCGTAATCTGGTCCAGACGACCGTGGTGCCAGCCAAACGTTCACGCTACGAACCAAATCACATGGGTCTGCATACGGGCAGCAGCAGCGCTGCCAATGCACATGCCAACCACCAGATGTTCCAGCAGAGCATAGTCGAGATGAAGCAACAGCAGCAGCATCAACATCACCATCATCAGCAACAGCAGCAGCAGCACCAGCAACAGTTGCCAACAACACCCCAAGCCGCAAGCCACTCGCCTGTTAATTCGTTGTATCAGGGATTACCAGCCAGCAACTATGAGCACAAGGGCAACAGCGAGTTTGAACCGATTTCCCCGCTGGGCATTGGCTCCAAGCTGGGCCTCATGCTACCGAATCCGGCACCAGATGTAACGCCCACATTCGAGGAGCCGCTGATTCCAAGCTCCTCCATAGCGCAAAAGCTGGCAATGGCCAATGCGAACGGTGCGTAGAACTAAATATGAATTGTAACAAATACTATAATTTTCATACATTTCCGTTGCAGTGCGTCGCTTTGTGGACGATGTGCATGAAACGAGTGGCGAAGGCGACTCCATGTGTCCGCAAAAGAAGAAATATGCCAAGGAGGCGTGGCCCGGACGCAAGCCCATGCTGGGGCAATTGTGAGTCCTGTCTCATAATCTTGGATAGCCTTATCCATATAGTGTGCGTAGCTATTCCAAATTGGAATCTCTCCCAAGCCCTGCATGCGAATTAATATTTCCCATTTGTAGTTCAATAACAATTTTTATGAAAAGAAAAGAGAAAACTACATTTTGCAGCTGTGTGGATAGCGCGGGTAGGGTATGACATCTCTTATGTTCTTAACTCCCGTCAGCAGTTGCAGATAACGCTCAAAGCCCATGCCAAATCCTCCAGTGGGCAAGCCACCATACTTGCGCAGTTCCACATACCAGGCGAGGGCCTTAGGTAATTGTGGATGTTTGCTCAGTAGCTCAGCATCAGATTCACGCAGGCTGCCGCCGCACAGCTCACCAACCGAGGGCATCAGCAAATCCAGAGCATCAACACGTTGAGGATCGCTGCGTGAGGCCTTCATATAGAAGGGTTTCTGATGTGCAGGCCAGTTGAGCACAAAGACGGGTGCTCCACAGTGTGCGACCAGAAACAGCTCTTGCTCCTTGCTGAAACCATCATCCGCGCTAACAGTGGTCTTAAACTTCTCTCTATTGGCCACAACCAGCGCCAAGGCCTCATCGTAGCTAAGCATTTGCCAAGGCGCCTGCAGCCAGGCCAAGTCAGAGCTGGCATTGGCGCTACGCTGACAAAAATGCAAATCGGACGCACTGCTATCGAGCAGCCGCTTGGTAATCTCCTTAAGCATGCGCTCTATAAATGCCGCCAGTGCATCAAGCTGATCCATGTGCACCAGTTCCGCCTCGAACATGTAGAACTCGGCTAAATGCAGCGGCGATTTGGAATTTTCCGCACGAAAGGCGGGTGCAAACGTGTAAGTGTTGCCCAAGCCATAGGACATTGCTTCCAGATGCAGTTGCCCGGAGACGCTCAGAAAGACCTTCTGGTCGAAATAGCTCTGCTCCACGGGCACATTAGGCCGCGACATCTGCTTAAGCAGCTCCTCCGAATCGGCCTGAACGCGAAAAACCTATAAGAGAATTAAAGGCTATATTAGATGATCCAATTCCAATTCTTCTATTCATCGACTCACCTCACCAGCTCCTTCGCAATCGTTTGTAGTTAGTATGGGCGTGTTTATCTGCACAAAGTCCAGCTCGTCCATGTAATCGTGTATGGCCTTCTGAGCTTTGTGCCTGACCCTCATCTGGGCCGCAATGTAGTCGATGCGTGCGCGCAAATGCAGATGCTCCCGCACATATTCCGGCGCATGCTGCTGTTTGGGTGAGAAGGGATAGCCGTCCTGCAAATGACCCTCCGCTGCACGGATATATGTCAAATATGAGTCGGCCGTATTATATAAGCAACATATTTACCTATTGGCTGTACCTCGTCAGCGTGCAATTCATAGTGCCCATTAGGCGCCAATTGTACACGACCCACGGCGCTTACTACGCTGCCCGCTGTCAGCTGCTGCGTGTCCAGAGTTCGTGGGACAACCAACTGGAATTTGTCGCTGGTGGAGCCATCGTTGATGTCCAGAAATATATTGTTTTTCAAACGTCGCACATTTTTTATCCAGCCCTACAGTCGGCAAACAGTTATGAATCACATAATAGTAGGAGAAGTCTGGTCTTTTTACCTGTACTTGCAGCGTATCACCTGGCTTGTTGGCCCCAGCTATTTGGGCAATGCGTTGAACGCTGCTATAATATCTTCTAATTAAATACATTCCGCCCACATTTCTTTGTCAGCCGAACAGCTGTTTTCTGCTGAGGCTAGTACGCTGATCCCAATGCAGGCTGCCAATTGAGCATGGCCGGACAAAATTTTGTTCAATTCTTTAGCATATCTGTTGGCTGATTTGAAGATACACAAACTTATCAAAGTTTTATATTTCGTATCGAAACAAATTAAATAAGAACACACGCAACACCTTAAACTCATATATACTGCGCACTTACATATGTGTGCTGCATACCAGCTTTAAGCTGCAGCATAATGCCAGTATCGATTACAATCGATAACATTGAAATATTTGAATTTTAGCAGTTACATTTCATGGTGATTCAGCGCATACAATATTTTTAGGAGACTTTAATAAACTTGTATTTCGTATATGAATTCGTATATACGTATGATAGAAATTTTATTATGTAATACACAACACTTAATAAATGTTAACTTATAACTTGTGCCAATACAGATCGATGACCTTTTACTGTTTACTTCATCGTGATGTAGAACAATCAATATTTTGTTGTACCCAATCATTAGCAAGTTTTAATAATTTTGGATTATCCACAAATTCCTTTTGATCATGCTGCTTAGTGTCATTATCTTTGCCACCTTTACGCACAAATGCGGCTTCGCCCGTTCTAAGAATTCCAACTTCTGCCATTTCATTCATGTTGACAGACTTGTTTTCACGAAAGTTTTTAATGCTTAAATGATTAAGTAATTTCTCCAATCCCACAGCATCAGGCGTGCAATCTAAAAATTTGCCAACTTTCGATATAGTTCCTGGTAAATCCACTAGCATGTCCTCATAATTGAGATAAAGCACATTGGGCAGTTGACTATGCTGCTTGGCCTCTTTTATATGACTGTAATACGGTAGCCAGGGATCTGCAAGTAGATAATTATTTGCATATATGGAAGAAACTTAATATATGAGATACATACTTAATCCTTGCTGAAAATAACGCCAATAACGTTCGAAATCTCCTAGGTAGCCCTGCGTGCGAAACAAACGATTCAGATAGTAATAGGATACGGCTACATCCTTGGGATTGCGAGCCACATAGATGATCTGAAAGATATACGAAAATATAAAAGACTTTTTTTGTAATTTGGAAAATCAGTTACCTTGCATTTCTTCTCCAGAACACTTGGTGGTATCAAGGAAAACGGAAAATGGGTTTTGATAAAACGTCGCTGATTGTGAGGAATTTCTCCCAGCGTCTCGTAACCCGGTCGCGAAATTTGTTCAATAAACTTGAGAGCAGCTGGAGAATGACTATTCTCAGCTTGAAGCTCTGCCTTGACTTCATCGTGCACGAACAAGGGAAATCTAATGAAAGAGATCATAATATAAAATCATATTATAAATGCCGAGTCTCCACTTACTCCAGAAACGGAAAACGTTCAGTGAGAGGACGTTGTTGTGCCTGTTCAAAGTCCAGGCCATTGGCTAGCAGCCAGATGAGCTCTTGTGTCCAAGTGGTGCCCGATCGCGGCACAGTCGCTATCCATATATCATCGGGACGCGCCTCGAAATTGTAATACTGCGCCGCATGAGCCTTAAACTTGTGCGGAAAGAAATAGCCCTCGGGTCCAACTTGCACAAAGCCCGTGCGCTCACCTGCCAAGCGTATTTCGAATAGATTCCTTTTAAGTATTTTCAATAAACGCCCACCTGTAAAGTACTCCAGCAGCTCCGCATTGAGGGCCGGCTCCACATCGCGGATGTCATAGGGAAATGTAGTTTTGCGCTTTTCCATTGCTCTACGAGACGCACTCGACAAGAAGCTAGCATTAACTAAATGCAACGAGCGCCCAACTGGTTGCGATTGTGGTCGGGAAAGCGTTAACACTCACACACTTACACAAGCATACACACATATTCACACAAATGACATTTGGTAGCAACACTTTCGGCTTGTCAGTGAAAGTGACCTCTGCGGCCGGAATTCAACAGCCGCTTGGCACAATATTCAATTGGAACTCAATAAGTGTTTAGCTAAGCGAAGTGCAATGCTAAATAAAAGTACTACTGCTAGGCTCTGCAAATACCTTTTAAACAATTGCAAACTTAATCTTTATCAAAATAAATATGTTTTGTTGTCTTCCAAGTCTTAAGTAAATTGTGTTTTGGCATCATATTTATCTTAAGGACCAAGTTAAAGAAGTTAAAGTTCCTTAAAGACTTAAAAAAAAAAAAAAAAATTTTATAAATTTATTTTCAATCAAAACTTTTCATTTCAAGTTTCGAAAACTTATGAATGAAAAAGTGAAGAATGTTCTCAAAAAATATTTAAAATTTAAAAAGAATATTAAGCTTGAAAAAATACAGTTTTTTAAATTTTGGTAAATTTAATTGTGCATTGTTTCCAATTCATTTCTGTGGATAGATATCAAACGAAATTTCAACATAATTTGTATAAATCACAAAAAATAGTCATCGCAATCCAATGAAAACTATTTTTAACACAAAATTATAAAAAACCAAACTTATTTATATATTGACAATAAAACTAGAGCAGCTTGAAATATTTTAATAAATATAAAATATACAAATAAATAAATTAAAATCTTGTAAGATATAGACATTTGCTGACATCTAACTATACCCCATTAAAAATGGGAAATCACTTTTAAATAGACTTGCAATTTAAAATAATGCAAATTCAAAAATGTTTAATTAAAATGAAATAAATTCATACAAATTTTTTAATCTTAGTTGATTGTGTGCAATAAATCTTTGCAATAATTAAATGCAGTAATTAAACTAGTTATTTTTGCAATATAATTATGACTAATTTTCCCGGGATTTTTATATGGAAATTATTTAAAACTTAAAGCAACAAAAATAAATATATTTGCTGTAAAACTAGTTTTTTGTTTTTTAATTAAAAATTAAAAAATTTTATAGAAGTTGGATTTTCTACTATTACAGTTCTAAGAATTTTATAAATTAAACAAATAAACAAAAATCAAAAATCATTCTAAGTGAAAAATCTTCACTTTTATAGTAATGGAAAATATATAATCGTATGTATATATAATATAATATAAATATATATAAATATTTATATAAAACTAAATTATACAATTGTAGCTTACCCAATGTAATCAGCAAAGTCTAAACAATGCAAAATCTTAGTTAAGTCTAGTATACCCTTTAGTTCAAGTATGGGTTATATAAGCAGATGCGAACGACGAGCAACTTGATAGCTTTTAACTGTGCCAAGTCTTGAATAATAATAAAAAAGCAATTACAATAAAGACAGGTGTGTTGCGTTGATTACAGCAAACAGTTTATTGCGACTTTAAACGAAAAGTTTTAAAAATATTTGTAGAAATGTAATATAGAAAAGTTAGCTGTAATTTGATAGTTATAGTTTTTGTTGTTGTCGGGTCTAGCAGGCTGGCAGAGTGCAGCGACGCTGCTTGACTAGACGCTTGGGGCAGGACTGGCCGCCATGCTGCGGCTCGCTGATGACATAGCGATAGCCCTCGGAGTAGCCGGAGCCACAGCTCACGCTGCACGGTGACCAGTTGGACCAGTCGGACATAACGCAGTCCTTGGGCAGATTGCTGGGCGCGGCTACATTCTCGCCACGTATCTTGCTGCAGGTTTGCAGGCAATCGTTCTCAGTGAGGAAATTGTTGCGATTGCCGCGGCAGCCGCCGTAGGTGAAGGATTCGCAGCGATTGGCTTGGGCGTTGTAGGCATAGCGCTGATAGTTGCCACGGCAGGGACCGGACTCTGGCTGTTGCACGCATATTTCCTTGGCTTGTTCCATGTTGATGTTGCAGTCCAAGGCGTGTTGGCACTCCCTTTGCTGGTGCAGCTCCAAGCGCTTGGTGCAAGTGTCCTTCATCGGGCCGTCTTCCAGCAGCACCAGACGTTTGCGTATGGAGCTACCTAGTCCACATATACCAGAACAGGGACTCCAATCACTCCACTGGGTGGTCGGGCAATCGGGATCGGGCAATTCCACCTGTTCGTATGTGCAGTCCGGCCGCATGCACTTGTTCTTCTCCACAATTGTGATGTGCGGACAACGCTTGCGTCCCTGTGGACTAGCAAAAGTGCGCGTGCGCATGGTGATGCCAATGCCACAGCTGGCTGAGCACTCAGACCAGACGCTCCAGGGTGAGGTTTTGCAGATGCCGGCACCTTCGCCATTATCGGTGATCAACGATTGCGAATTGGCCATATTCTCGCCCTCATCTTCGTCACGATCCTGGCCAGCCGAACCATTGGAACACTCCGGCACATCGGCCACGCACATCTCTTTCGAAACCAGTTGACGGCTGCACTTGCTCTGCTGTGCCTGCTCGGCATTCAGATACTGGCGGCTGCGCATGCGTATGCCCTTTCCACAAGAGACGGAGCAAGGACTCCAGGCATTGTAGTTGCTCACACGACATTCAGCTACGATGGAAATTGATCAAAATTTATTCCAAAGGAATAATATTAGATATAGCTTACGACGTGTATCCTGCTCCTCGGCATCATCGGACACCTCCAGTTGCAGAGCTTGCAGAAAATCGTCATCGCAGTTGCGCGAAACAATCTTCTCGCGGCGCAAGTAGAGCTTGGCCAGCGGCGTCATTTGCTGGCTTTTTGGATTATAGAAAGGTGCGCGTGGATCCTCGGGGTACATAGTCGTAATCTCGTACATGCGTTCGCGTGGCTGAGTCTCAGAATTGGGGGACTACAATAACTTAAAGTTAGTTAAAATATAATTGAGATAGAACCATAGGCTTTTACCATATAACTTATACCACTGTCAGTGCCGGCATCCCAGGGATATAGATCAAAGTCCATGGACTCCTTCCAGCTGCAGTCGGAGGTGCACAGATCTACTCCATTAATGCCCACCACCCAGTCAGGTGAGGGACCAAACATGGATGCCAGTGAAATCTTGGGATGCTTGCGATCAACGCGGAATTTAGAAGAAGTGTTCTGATTGACATTTGGATACCATAATCCGGCCGCTTTGATGAGCGTACGCAGTTTGGGACCTTGGGCACGCAGCTCCGTTTCCAGGGCCGTGGGCGAACCCCATTCGGCCAACGAGCGGAAACCATCCGTGGCTATGTGATTCTCGCCCCAGAAGGAGAAGTTTGCCTCATGGGAAGCGCCAATCACATCGGAGAAGTGCGTCAGCCAGATAGCGAAGGGGTAATCCTTGGGATGCGTCTCATTTGACCAGATGCCCTCGAAAACAAACTGTCAAAACGATTCGTAGATTATAAACTTATGATTATAAACTATTTCCGACTTACGCTGTATTTGGCCTCATCACAAGCACAGCATTCCTTCTGCGTGGCCGCTGCGCTTGGCTTGTGCTCGCATATCACCTGGGTGAGCTGACCGTCATCGGAGAACCAGGCACGTGGACCTTCGTACACCATGGCGGATAGCGAGACACAGCCCGAGCCGGCCTCGGGTGCCACCCACATGACCTGAACCTCAGTCTTGGGCAAATCATCTGCTTCGGAGACTGTGTTGACGCAGCGATCGTTGAATTTGGTAAGTGAATCGCTGAAGAGCTGGAAGCGACCGACACGACGTGGACTGGCCACCTGGGAGCGTCGACCGCCAGTGTGCGCCTCAGCAGCAATGGTAAAGTGCGTAAAGTGTTGGATTTTTGCATGAGTGCGTGAGCCAAGCAACAGTACTGAAATATAAAATTCAAATTAAATAATTTTCGCGCTATTATTCGATATTTCGATAACAAAGAGTTTCGTTAAAAATTAAATTGAGTTTCGATTATTCAGCTTGATACTTTGCCAAGTACAACTATGCGTGTTATCGATAATTAAAGACAGCGGCTTTGCTCTCGATCATCCCGCGCTTTTTACTTCAGTTTGTTGTTCAGTTAACGCTTTGAAAATTATCAAAAATAAAATAGACAGGAATAAAAAAGATGAGCTGTTTCTTAAATTCGCTTTCGGATGGCTGTGTTAATTTCGAAAAGTGCGGCGATGTAATCGTTTCACCAAAGGACAATATGATTGGGATGTTTTGTCATTTTTGCTCCGACATTTACACAAATCTGTCGGAGTTTCTGCATCATTTGCAATGGATGCACAACGATGTGCTTAAGTTTACCAAAGCGCACAATGTGTACAGTGTGGAAGAGCTAATGTCCTCCGCCGACCCACAGGAAGATGCCCAATCGCAAGCGAACAGCAGCAGCAGTCGCAGCAGCGATTCCGGAATGCCAGCTGACACTGCAGATGCAGCTGACGCAACCTGCTTGAATAACGGCATCAGCTGCGCCATAGAAATCGATGCTATGGCGAGCATCGCTATGAATGAAAACATTTTGAGTGCCTTGGCCACCTATGAAGTGGACTACCAGGAAACGAAGGCCAGCAAGAAAACAAATTCACCCGAAAATGTTTTGCAGTGGCAGACAGCAGGTGAGTTTAATGATTTCCTCTTATTAAAAATGCTCTAACTGTCCATATTTGCAGCGGATAATTGCTTACCGGTAGTAACAGACGTCGTAGCCGAAGTGGAAGCCATGCTCTTGAGCTCCGAGACACAAACTAAGAAGGCATCAGCTCCCAAAGAGGCAAAGCTACAGGCTGACGATGCCTCCGACTATAACATTCAATTGCAACAAATGTTGCAAGCTGCTGGCTTGTCAGATTTCGAGGTGCACAAACACAATCAAGAAAACCCTACCAAACCAATTGACGAGCACCAATTGAAGCGTGGAAGACCACAAATGGAAGCCAAAAAACCCAAACCCGAAAAGCCAAAGTTGACTTGCTACTATAAGAGCTATGCTATAGCACGCTCAGCCCGCAAGCGAGAGCAACAGCAACGTATGCAAAATATTAAGAAACGTATACTTAGCTCACTGAAAAGCGATTCGCATAAGCTACAGCGCGTGCCATTCAAGCCAGCAAATGAAGATAACATCATTGAAGATCAGTTGCGTCATAAAGTTCAAAATTTAGCCAAACAGAAAGAATCTTCAACAAAAGGTCAGCTTATAAAAATAAACCAGCAGAAGCAGTTGCTGCCCACACAAGCAAAGCTTCAACTTGAGGCTAAGTCAACGCTTCCAGTCCAAGCCAAACTTAAATATGATGAAAACCATCCAAAGACACAATCAAAGACAGTCAAAACTGAAAGCAATATTTCAATTAAGAACGAAGGAAAAACAAGGCCCAGCAATACGAGCTACGGACAGATTAACGTATCAAATCAGCACAAGGGATCAGCTGCAGTTGTCGTGAACAAAATTGAAATATTACCAAAGCTAAATATAAACGAAATGTACCCCCAACTGAAAACAGAGAAATCCATACTTGGATCTTCACTAAGCCAACGTAGCAGCATAGATAGGCCACTTAAAAGAAGATCTTCAATGAGCGAAGATAGCAATGCGCCAATCCAGAACAAAATGCCAGCTAGGCGTCCCTCTTATCCGGAGCCAAACATTCAAAATAGTCAAATAAACAAAGAACAACTTAAGCTGGAACCAATCGAGAACGAGAGCAAAGACTCTTCAATTGTTGCATTCGAGACAAAGTGTGATAAAACCGATCAAACTACATCCAACAGAGTCTCACTGAATTTCGATTTATCCGAAAGCGTGGTAGCCTTTCTCCAAGTAAGCCAAAACCAGATTACAATTCATTTAATTATGTATATGTATTATTTAATTCTTTTTTCAAGAGCGAATTGAAAACTTCCTTCGTGGATGCAGATAGCTTGCTGGAATTGGCGGAGCCTAGCGAGGTGAAATGCAGCAACGATGCCTCTGAGAGTATACCTAATGCTGGCCCGATTGCAAGCGAACAGCAGCAGGTGCAGAAGCAGAAACAGTTGAGCACAGAAGCAGAGCTGGCAGCAGCAGAAATTAAAATCATTTCAGAAGCCAAGGAACTGCGCAATGATTTAGCGCTCCTAAGAGCAGTTGGCGTAAGTGCATGCATTGTACAAAATATAATATATATAAACCAGCTCTTTATCTACACACAGCTAGCCATAATAAAGTATCCAGATTACGAGGAACTAAAACGTATTGAATTTATCGATGCAATACGAGGAAGGGCGGTTAAATTTGGCAATATGCTGCGCCAATATACCACGGTTTGGAATCCCAAGAGATTTAATATACAATTCACACATAAGAACCTCAAGGAACTGGCCATGCTTACAGAGGAGACCAATGCGGAATTTAAAATCAAATTGGATGTCAGCGAAATGAAGCGCATTTTAAATTTAATCAACGCCTGGCATGCACAGCAAATCGATCTTAAGTTCTTTAAAAAGATCACGCTGTCTAGCACAGTGGATTATTATCTAGAGTTGTTCGCCTTTCTGCCCAAGATAAATCGATGTGCGTATTATTGCGAGTGGTGCAACGAAAGCAGCAGCAACAAAACGCGCTATGAGAAACATCGTCTGTCCCATCTGTGCCGATACGTCTGTCCACAGTGCCAGCGAGGCTTTAAGAAACAAGGCTATATGCTTAATCATATGCGCACTGTGCACGGCAAGGATCATTAGAGCTGTGCCTTATACTAAGCTTATTGTTAGGTTTTCTCATACTAATTAAATCTAAGTTTTTATATTATTTTTTAATAATTGGTAATTCGTTTTAATTCATTATAATATAACTAGTCTTTGATTTGTATATCTGTGCCAAACACTAGACAATAGGCAACTCTACTCAATTCAATATTGTTTTAAAAATAATCCACGAGACTTATATCAAATCTTAAGCTTCAAAAATATGAAACGTATGTGCCATAAGTTTTATATTATCTATGTTACACTTAATTGAAATCCATTCAAATATCTGTAAATTTAACCAACTTGATCAGAGATCATATGTTAAGCAAAACTGAAAGCTAATATTTTTTAGATATCAGAGCTAAAGAATATTAGAATTTCTTTATATAAACACTTATCCTTTACCAAGGATAATATAAATTTTTTATGTAAAACTCGTAGAAGTAAAATTTTGTTATATATTAACTGTAAAAGCCAAGCAGTATTGCAGTTATCTTGTATCATATATAGCTTATATATCTACGAGCTATACATTGAACCAAAGCTCGAGTTTATTCAACTTTTTGAATATATCAAAGAAGCTTAAAGACTGCAATACTCTTTAGTTATAATAAAAAAGTGTTACATTACTGTCGAGAAGACCTTCTAATATTGCTATAATATTTAATAAAAATAATATATTTTCATATTGAACTTTACTCATACTTAAATTTAAAATTTAAATTCAGAAAACTAAATTAAATTGTCTTTTTTTTTTTTAGTTTTCAATCCTCAATTGTTTCATTGGGCAATACAAAAATTATTAAATAAAATTTAAAAAAAAATTGTTTAAAATACTTAATAATGAGATAGATAGATCCACTTGATTTGTTAAAATATTAATACGTTTTTATAGGTTCAAGCAATATTATTATTAATAACTTGATTATTTTAGAATTCGGGCCTAAATTCGTATGCAATGTGGATTTGGTGTTGTGTAGCAAGGGAGACACACACGACACAATCCACACACACACACAAACATCTTTTGAATACTTGTTGCTTATCGCCTTCGCTTTGTGCTGTGCGTTTTAGGGGTCACAAGGCCGTGACCCTCCCGAGCGCTGATTAAGAAAAGCTTTTGTTTTTTGCCTTTTTGTTTAAGATCCACCTAACACTTACAGTTGTATGCCTTGCCGGGCACATAGCCATTGGGTCCATCAGCCACAATTAATTTGTATCCATTATCGCCGCGTGTACGTCGGCCGTGAGGCAAGTGTGTGGGCGCCCGGGGGCAGCCGGCCGTTGGACTAATTGCGCCTGCCACAAGACAGAGAGCAACAGCAACGCTGATAAACGATGGCAGCGAGTGCCACATATTATAATCTTTTAAATTTTCTTTTTTATTTCCTTGAGCGAATAAACAATAAACGCGACCGTCTCCGACAATGCACACAGACCGACTGAATCCCAATTTGAGCACTTTCCAGTTATCTTCGGGCGAATGTATTATATATAATATATATATATATATTCTGATTGTCTTACATAGTTGTATGTACTATATAAGCAACATATGGATTTCCATGTGCACTTTGCTTCTTCAGATTAAAGCAGCATCTGCTTGGACAACATATGATAAAGATTTCTGCACTTTTTATATCAAAAGTAAATTGATAGATAATATAGATTTTGTGTTTTAGAGTCTTCCTGATTGAGTTGTTTTTTTCAATTGACCTGTTTAATCGGTAAACATGAATTTGAAATCATTCCTGATAAGACTAAAAACACAAAAATTAGCGGATCTGTGCGCTTTAAAAACGTCGATTCTATTTTCAATTTAATCCCCAAAAAATATATATATTTGCCAAGAGATTAAGTTTTCAAATTATATTAAAAACCAAATATTATTGCTGCTGATCTACTTAAGACATCTCATCATCTAAACTTCACCCTGAACCCCATTCCAATGTACTTTTTATACTCATATATATCTTAGACTTACACGTTCAGCGTATGAAGAGGGTTTCAAACATGACAACATAACTATTATACATCCACATTAACCTATTAGGAATCAGAAGCAAGAAACAATAACATATTCTGCTTGATCTTATACTTCTGGCTTAGCCCATTTATGTGTGCGAAAAATAGAACTGAATATATTTATATACTTATTGTACGCAAATCGTTTTTATTTCGTTTTACAGTTTTGCTTTCTATATATATATATGTATATAGTATAAATGTTGCCATATATAATTACAAAGTATTATTACATACATACACATATACAGCTTTTATTTTTGGTAACAATTCTTTTATATAATCTCGAAATGCAGCGTTTTAGTAGGTGTATATATATCTATATATATAGCTTATAAATTTGTAGGTTGGCTCAGCGCTGCATTTACATACAAACATGCTATACACACACTCAAATACATACGTTTATCTCACATATATATATATAAAGTTACTAAATGTATATATATATATATCTAATAATGCCCTAGTTAAACAGAATAAATAGCTTGGAAAACTTAACTCAGCTACGGGCGTTCGCATTGGCATTGTTCAAGCAAAATCAAAAATTAAACTATAAGGAATGGAGCAGCTGAACTGCTGCCACCTGAGATACAAGTGAATATTGTTTCATTTATAATAGTAAACATAAAAAAGGATCACATGATTTGCCAGAACTAATAAATAAAAGGAGATATTTTTGTATAAGTAATACTTTAAAGCATAGTGTAACAGCAAATCACAAGCAACGAGCAAAGCTAATACTAAAAAGTCAGTATGGGCGTCTCCCGATGATCCAAAAGATCTGTAAAAAAGGATCAACAGTTAGTTTGATTATCAGTTGGTCAATCAGTTCAATGACTTACCCTTGGCTATGCTCCACCAGGGCAGTGTAACATATGTCAGGAATGCGTTTAGCGGCGTCGATTGTTGTCTCCGATTCTCCTTCCAGAAGTGAAAGGATTGCGTAAACCCGCGACTGGTCCACAGGGGATTGTAGGCGCCATCGTCGAGCTCTGCAAGCATAAAAATATAAATAAATTAGTGAAGCAATTAATTAAAATTTACATAAGGTGAAAAAACATGCAGAGTGGATATTGGACTATGTTATGTGTCTGGTATTTAGTTAACCTTTGAGCGCCTTTTTGGGCAGATCGCACCAGTAGTATATATTGGTGCCATCGGGTGTACGACGCTTGGGCACCAGATGCAACACCTTGTGGTAGTAGGATTGTTTTGCCGTGCGCGGCAATGTGGCGCTGCTGCCCGCCGTCTCATTCCCATTTGCCACATCCGCTTCGCCATTGAGCAATGGTTGCTGCTCCGCCGACTGCGGCTCGGCCGATTCCTGCTCCTGTTCCACGTTATTGTAGTTGTTTGCGCTGTCTGACGACAGCTGCAATGGATGGCTCTCTGATTTCACAGGTACACGTAAACACTTCTCGAAACGTTGCGCGGACTTCACATCTGCTGGCGGCGATGGCGTTGTTGGCGCCTGCTCCACCACAGGCAGCTCTTCACGGCCGCGCACACTTATCAATTGTTTGCTGTCGCTTTCGCTGAGTATTGCAATTTTAGCAGCATCTGTGGCCTCGCCAGCATACATAGATTGGCCATTCAGGGAGGTGGCATCATCAGCAATTTCGTATTCCTCAGTTTTGGCTGCAGCTGTGCTCGCTTTGACATGATTATTGTTGTTGCCAGTTTTAGACTTGATTGCGCCTTTTGATCTGTCCTTGTCCTTATTCTTTTCTTTATCCTTGGTCTTCTCTTTTTCTTTGTCCTTCTCCTTCTCCTTCTCCTTGTCGTTGGCTTTGGCATTGCGCAGCCTTTTGGGCGACATCTTAGACAGCAAAGTGCTGGCACCATTTGCTTTCTGATTCGTTGACTTTTTGTCGTTTTCCTTGTCTTTATCCTTGCTCTTGTCCAGCTCCTTGGGCTTGACCAGACGCACACGCCCTGGCGTCACCTTTCTAGGCATTGGCACACTAGTTCGTCGATCTGCAGCGCTCAAGGATACGCTACGTGTAATATTGCTACTGGCCTTCCGCTTGCTGTCTAAGCTGCCAAGCCTCAGGCTGCTCCGCTTACTGACCACCAGCTCGCTCTCCACGCACAATATGCTCGGCGGCTTGGGCTTCAGCCGTGTCTGCGCCCGTTTGTCGGGCATTTTGCTGAGGCAAGCGGGCGTCTCATTGGCCGCATCCTCACAGCTGGGGCAGTAAACCTCCGACATTTCGGGTGTATCGCCGGCTCTGCTCTTCACCGATGTCCAGCGCTTTTTGCACTTTTTGCCACCGAAGCAATTGCAGCCCGTGCTGCTGCTGCCGCCTGCGTTGCCACCATCCGTGATGACCTCAACTGCTGCGCTTAGCGGTGGCGGAGTAACCGCTGTGACAGCCATGGCTGACGAATCGCTAGCTGTGCTAGCAACTGCCTCGTTGTTTATGGCAGCTGGCGTTAAATTTGTTTGGTCAGCTGCCAATTTGAGCGTTTCACAATTCGGATTTGGGTGCAGTTTTGCCGCGGATGCCGAGAAAGCAGGACGTTGCTGATCTACAAGTAGATATAGATCGGTTTGTTGCATTTTTTATAAAGCATATACAACGACACATACAACAATCGAGCCAGACTCGATCGACAAGCAACATAAAATTTAAATTTTGGCCAAGTAACAACAAAAAAAAGCAGCGAAACAAATATAATATATGAAAACCGGGATAGCGCTATATAGGGTGGATCACTATATGTGGTTGACTTGGTGGATTTTGCGTTGAGGCGTTGGGGAGCAGGTGGTGTTATATAGAATATCATAGGAAATATGGCAAATGAGTATTCATTGTGGAAACCCAGCGAAGGAATTGGTTTGAAGCTATTTACAGTGGATGAATGGGTTGTATTTTATGAATATTATTAATGAAAATCCACTATTGGCTGCGAATATAAACTCAAGTTTGAATAGTACAAACTAAAGCCTTGCTATATATATTTTAGAATCTTAATATCTCCTTTTTTCTTTTCTTCCTACAAAATATTCCCCTTTATATATTAATATTTTTTCTAAGTGTTCTAATATTATATTACACCGATCCTAAATAAATTTCCCATATTTATTTCTTTTAATAAAATTTACAATATTTAAAAAGTAAAGCAAACGCAAATTGAAAATAAAAATTTCATATTCTGTAGTTGATTTTTAAGTTTTTGTTTTTGTTGTCCTGCTTTCTCGGCAAAGTCAAGTATTAGATATATACCTGTTGTTTCTTTTTGGATATATATATATATATACACACATTGTAGTTGGTTAATTTGAATTTGAAATTTGTTAATTTAAGAAAAATCGTAGGAACCACAACATGTTTACAAGGAAACACAAAAGCAAAGAAAGGAACTAAACGAAAGCAGAGCAAAGCGAGCAGAAAAAGCGCAAGAAAATAAGGACAATTTTTATATACTCTACAAATGAACAAAAGCCATAATTGGGTTAATATTATCTACAAATGAGCAGAGAGTCATGCAAAATATAAAAAAAAAAACTATATGTCTGTGACATCGTTGTGTTTAGACATACAAATGTAGAAAGTATATAGATTGCCTACCATCGCGTAAGTCGCCTGCCTCGATTTCGGATACTTCGCTGGCCAGCGAGTCGAGTCCTTCGTTTTCGGAGCGCGCTTTGACGCCGGCACTGGTGCTGGTGCCGCTGCCCACCATGTCCTGGTTAGTATTCTTTGTTCGCCAGCCGTATCGTGAGAAATTATTCAGATTTGCGCTGGGGTCGCTGAGCCTGCGCTGATGACGATACGTGCAATAGTCATCGTTCTCCTCCTCCCATTCGTCCCACATGTCCGTGGCACAGAAGCCGGGCTCACTGGTAGGCGTTTCCACGCCAGAGCCTTTTGGCTTGGTCACTGCCATCTCGGCATGACCTTTGCCCTGTGGCCCCTTCATGCGCACGAATTCGCAACGCGTTTGCACTCCTGCACCACTGCTGAAAAGGCCAAAGGACATGCGTTGCGCCACCTTAGAGCTCAGACTTGATTGCTGCAAAAGCAAAATATCAATAAGGAATCATTAGATAATTAATCCCACACTAACCCTGGCATCATAGACCTTCTTCAGCGCATCGTAACGTATGGAGCCGAGAAAGATAACGCCCTGTACGGCACCATCTTTGTCATTGGCCACCAATTCGACGCAGACCATTTCGCCATCGCGCACCAATATGTCGCTAAACACCTCATCGAAGTTGTCCACCATAAAGCATATATGTGGATAGGTAATCTCTTCGCCCTCGCCCTTGGTATCCATCTTTCGGCGACTGGGACTCGCGTAGACCCGTTGCGAGTGCCGTCGCAGCACCTGCAGCTCCTTGGGTGAGGTTCTTGTACATATGGCCAAAGTTAATGTGTAGTCGAACTGATGTATAACCATGTTCAAATATACAGTCTCTTCCCAATCCACATCCGGATCGCCGATGGGCAGCTTGCGTGAATCCTTGCGAAATACCTCAACTTCAGTCTGCAAAGCAAGAATTGCTAAATTTTGCTATTTCAGTGTAGGATTAACATTCACCCACCTCATATTTTGGCATATGGCGCGAGGAGCTTTTCACGTGCTTTTTGCGCACAAAAAAGAGCAAATCATCCGAATCGATGCTGTGCACGGGCTCCGTTTGAAATAGAAAATGACGCACAAACAAATCCGTCCAATAGGTGGTGCCCTGCAGCACTACAAAACCGCCATCTGAAAAATAATAAAGTCTTATATATATCAGCATATACTTTTGATGTAATTAATTATATATAAAAGCTAATTCTAAGTATTTATAACATTGTAAGTAAAATAAATCAAAGAATCCCTCAGTAATTGATAAGCAATACTCTTGGCTGAATGAAATGAATGACAAAATAAAGTACGAATTCCACAACCGAAACGAAAAGTTATTTTGAGATGTTTTTGAAACAGTTTTAATTGGATTTCTTGTTATGTTTATACAGCTGCTGAAAGTTCAATATCAGTTTATGAACTCGTAATGTGTATAAATAAAATAAAATAAATCAATAAATAGTAAATAGCTACAGCTGTAAGCGATGGATAACTAATTTTGAATTCTTTTGAACTGGCCTATAACATAATTTGAACTTTAGGCATGGATTCAAGAACTTGAAGAATTTAAAGAGCTGCTATTTTTGAGTCAAGCACTGCAATTTAGCTAAGCTCAATGAATATAAATTGTTACTTTTTATACACAATATCAAAAAATTAAAAAAAGTTTTCATTAAAGGACATTTTGCAGCTTCTGCGTCTATCCAAATTTATGCAGTTAAACCGAAGAATTATGCATTTATCATCCTGATCTTTAAGTTAAGTGGAAATGCTAAAATCACTGTAGGCACTCGCAAAGGGACTTGGATTCAGAAGTGATATATGTAAATTAAAAACAATACATATGAAAATTTAAAGATTTATATTTATTTGTATTTACAAATAAATATATATTTAAATCAATAAATATGCAAATTTAATTGTTCAAAAATTAAATTTTTACCTTCATCATCGCCAATACCAATATCAATTTTTGATAACTGACCCTAACACATAAATGGGACACATAGAACAAATTCATAAAATTTGATCATCAGCTCCCACTCAACATCCTATTTGCTTGGGTCTCTTTCTATTAGGTTCGAGTAACGAAAATATGGGTCCTGAACATAAGTGTTTTATGGTTAGTGGTATAAACAAATATCAAACTTCTATAGCCAAGAGAAATATCGAATATCAAAAGAAACCTTTGGAATTTAATCCTTAAGACAACATAAACACCAATTCAGATTGCTCTTATCCCGAGCAAATACTATGCAGGAAAATATTTATCTATACAAGTACACAATACGGTCAGATAGATGTAAGCATACATATTCGAGCAATCAACTTGAAAAGTTTAGTCGATAACAGAGCACATACATACATATACATATATATATATCCATATTCATGTATTTGCACAGCATTGCCACCTAATTGATAGCAGCGCAGCCTAAGGGACAGTGCTGCCAATTTAGCTATTTTCCCGTCAGTTCTGGTGTTTCTCAAACACAGAATGCGGGAGAAAATTGTTATCTAGCTGTATTTAGCTGAGATTTAAATGCGAATTAAGGGATAACATATTTTGTATAGCAAAATCCAAATTTATGCAATATTGACTGATTTCAATTGTCTCAAAACAATAAAAAAAATGTTCTAAAGTTTCTAATTTTTTTTCTAGCTATTTCTAGCTTCTTTTGAGTATTGGATCTGACGTGTAGGCAGCACTGCTAAGGGAATTTTCTTTTTGCACACACACACACACATACAAACGCATACACGGATGCAGAGGCAAGAGTCTTAAAGAGTAAACAAAAGCAAAACTTCTGTTAAGCTGAGATCGCAAATAAATATAGCCCAATTTGCATACAGTTACAGATACAGATATCTATATGTGCGTATGCTTATACATATTTATGCAAATAAGTGTGATAAATTGGAGCAAAATCTGAGCACATATACAAACAGCTGTATATGTGTGTGTGTGTGTGTATGTGTGTGTTCTGTACAAGGGTGGAAGGAGTTGCCGGATGGGCGTTTGACAAATCAATAATGTGCAAATGTAGACAAATTTTCTGAAAAACTTAAAAACTGTTGTTGAATCATGTTTATAGTATGAGGTAATTAATAATTAGTTGTAGTTACCATCCTTAAGCAGCTGTCGCATTTCTTTGGTGCGCTGGAAATTAATGTCCTCGAGCAGCTGCTGGAGCGGCGTTTGTGGTTTGAGCAGAGCGCCCGCTGCGCTGGCTAAAGCCATGACGACTTGAGTTTGGGGATTTTTTTCAGATTGGCAAATGTAGACAACGATGGAAAAGCAATTATTTCACAATTTGTGACATGCTTCGGTGTTGCTCACTAACATGTTTAGTATAACATTTCCATGTTGTTGTTGTTGTTTTTTATATAGGTAATTTACAGCTAAGCGAAGCGAGTTATTGAGCAACTGAAGCAAAACTGAGAATTGAACTTGGCTTGACGAGTGAACCGTTTTAAAAGCACTCAACTTGCGACTGAACAGCAGGCAGCGTCGGCGTCGGCGTCGCTTGCAGCTTTTGTGCACTGTTCACCTTTTGCTTTTTTTATTTTCGGTTTGGGGTTGCTAGCTTTACAGCTGCTGCTCTTGCATTGCGTCCATATTTATCAATCGTCTAGTTTATTTTGGTCAGTCAGCTGTTCAGTATCGTCATGACAATAGCAATGTTTTCTTCCTCATGCACAACAAAACAATTTCGCAAGACACAATGCGAAGCTTTTCAATAATGCGCATATTATAATTAAACAATAGTAAAGCTTTAAATGCAAAATGAACCCTTTGTACAAGCAGTTTTTCTTATCGATCGCCACCACAAAATAGTTCCGATAAAACTAACTATCGAATAATCAATTTTTAGCGCGAAAATACCATTTAATCTGACGGTGTTAAGAAAACAAATAATTCATAAAATATAATTAATAATAAATTATAATCAATTGTAACTGCATTGCGTGACTATTGTCACTATAGAGTGCGAAATGGTTCATAGATCAGCATAAGCGATTTGTCTTATTGATTGCCTACACAGAACAGCTCCGATAGCACTAACTTACTGTAATCGATTTTGGCGCCATTTCAGTATTTTGAAATCAAACTAGTGTATTGTATGAAATTTGCAATATTTGTTTTAATTAACGACGTCATCATTTGGTTGCTGCAACACTTTCATATCATTTTGAAGCTCCTTCAACTCTCTAAGCATATTGCGTGCCAATTGACCCTCCGGAGTGCAAATAGGCTCATAGAGCAGCATGCGAAGCGATTCCCGCATCATAATCTCAGTCTGCTGCAGCTCTGCCTGCATAATTGGTATTTTAAATAATAAATAGAAGTAAGAATGTCTAATGCAAATATTTTACCAACAAATCCGCAGCGTTATGCTCCTGTTCGCTGAATAATTTTCGTGCAAGTTCTGCTTGAGTGTTGGCCAGCTCGTAGAGAGCTAACGCTTTCAGGCGCGATAAGCCAGGCTCCAAAACTTTCAGAACCAATAATATTTCCTGGCACAAGCGAATCTTACGCTCGTAAACCTTACGACTGGGTCGATGCGCCATATTCTGCAAGATCTGCCTCAATATGGAGGCTATATTCTGTTTAAGATCGACCATAATATAGTGATTGCCATGGAGCAGACGCCCCAGCTTGGCCAGCAGCAACTCCAGTCGATAAATGTCATTGCGGGCATGAAAAACCTCCTCCTTGGCACGTTCCATTACGTTCGCCACAAACTCCGGTTTCAGCGTGTGCTCCGGATTAAGCAGACACTGCCAGGCATTAGAGACTGGCTGTTTTACTATATATCCACCTGGACAGTGAACACATACAAAGCTGCTCATGTGCGTGCCCAGCTCAGTGGGATCCAGGCAGCGGACACACTGACAATCAAAGCACTTGCCAATCTTCAAAATCTCACGTCTCTCTTCCGTTCCCAGTAGAATGTTCGTATAGCAATAGTATAGGATCTCCCCGGCTGCTATGGAGCGATTTGCATAGAGCTTTATGCGTCGCTGCTCATCGATGGCCGCGACTAGATTGGGCACACAGCTGTGGGCAAAGAGAGCGGCTCTCACATAGATACCGCGCATGGAGCCCCCCGACTCCGGGGCACGTATCTCAAAGCCATTGATGTCCGCAATGCCCAGCATACGTTGCAGCAGCTCCTCATTAATCTCCGAGCCGTTACGCAAGTGCAGCAGCAATCCGGCTGATTGCAGTGGCTGTATAACCTGCTTCTGATAATTGCGCCAGATTTCCGTCTCACGACGACGCGTCAGATGTGCCTCCATCTGGAGTAGTTGCTCATACTGGGAGTGCATTTCCGCATGCTCCCGTAATAGTAAAAACTTTAGGGCATTGACAATCTCTGGTTGCGCTTGCAGCTGCTGCACTTGCTCCTGCTCCAGCTGCAGCTCCGCCAAACGCTGGCAATCAGGGCCATGATGCTCCGGGCACTCCGCACAGATCGGCATTAGACGACACTTGCTGACCACTCCCCGAACAGAAAAGATGTCACATAATGAGAAGCTCGACAGGATTATGCTGGTCAAGTACCTACCTGCAAAACGTGGAAGTCAACTGATGGCAGTTGCTGCAACGCCTCTCGGCATTGTTAGCAAGCAGCAACAGAGGTTGCTCCAGCAGCAGCGTTTCTCCGGCTCTAATATTGATAGCAGCTACTACATACCTTTGTATATCAAATATAGACGGTCAATTTATCATTCAATATGGGATTCAATGGAGTATTCAATAAGGTAGTCAAAATGGTCTTTAATATAACATTTAATATGCCATTCTCTAGAGCATTCAATATGGGATTCACTGGGATATTTTATACGGTTTCAAAAAGTCATTCAATATGGGATTCATTGGAGTATTCCTTGAACTGATCCACCCACCTGCCCATCGTCTCGGCCTCTTTCACTTCACATTTATTGGCAAAGTCTTCCATTCCGAATGATTATTTTAATTGTTAGTGCTTATACTTTACTTTTGGCCAAGACTTGCATCTGGTGTTGCCAATTAGCGCTCGTCGACTGAGGGCCCGATATTGTCTCGAGCGATACTGTGACTCGTATCTATTTAGATTTATTTATATTTAAAAACGATTCTTAATTTATTTGATCTCGATCAGTGTTTCCTCTACCCAACGCCCGATCGCTCCTCTGTTGCCCGCAGCTCTAAAGGGAATGCGCTTTTGTTTGGCTATTGAACTTTCTCTGGCCACAATTTGGGATACTCTTTTAGAAACTACCAGAAATAATGTTTAAATCGAATCGAAGATTAGAGTGGCAAGCTTAATGATTATTTCATTCGATTATATATATATTCGATATTCTTCTTAAAGAAGTGGAAAATATTTTGTCCTCATGATTATACTAAAAAGTAATTGAAAAACGTATCAATTATTAAAAAAAAATTCAATTAAAGTATAAGTATAATATACATATATATAATATATATAAGCCACTTGTACGGCTTAACATATTTCCGGACTTTTTCTATTTCCTATTTTCTCGACTACGGGAGCTTTCCTGATCAAATGAATAGCCAAAGCTGTAGCAAAACTGTAATCTACAGAAACCAACAAAATTATATAAAATATATAGTAAACAGGAGACAGATATTATATACTTTTCGGAAGTTTTTTAAGGAGATATTATAACCTAAAGGCTCAAGATGCTGTAACATCGATATACATTTTTTAAATATGGTTATATAGTTACATCAAAGTCAATATTTGTATACCCTGAACCCATTGAAAATGGGAAATCGTTTTAAGTATTGTTATGGTATCTAAAAGTACTAATTCCCGCTCCAAGATTTTTATCAAATATTATGAAACCCTGATGTAAAAACCCTTAACCCTCAAAATGGGAATCAGGGTATAATGTTTTTATTCATATTATATCAAATTTGTACATTGTCAATGAAAATGTTTGCTCAAAAATTATTTTTTAACAAAAGAAAGAGAAGCATTTTCGATAAAAGGGATTCCCTTTTCAGCATAAGGATATGTCCATCTATGGAGCTTTAAGTATGGCCTGCGTTTTTATAAATGAATACATTTCTAACTTATACTTTCTAAGTATTTTAAAACTCTTTATCAATTTCATCCTCAGATATTTTAATGTTTTCCATACTTCATCAGATCAGATTCGATGCGCTCCAGCTCTATCGTAAGGCGTTCTGTTAGAAAACCCTCCGCCGAACTCTCTGGCTCGAATTGTAGCAAATCCAATGCTTCCTTAGCCACCGACTGGGCACGCTTCAGTTGCGCCTATATAAATGACAGATTTAGATAGTTATGGCCAAGAGATCATATACTTTGTGCTCCACTTACAGCATATCCCTTTTTGTCCACATCGCCTTCGGCGAACTGCAGTTCGGTGAGTTCCACAAAGGACAGCAGGAACTCAAACAGAGCAATAGCATAGAGCTTAGAGATGCCGGGCACTACGGCACGACAAATGGGCAACAAATCGCCACAGAGCTCCACGCGACGTGCCAACAATTTCTTGCAAGGATCATTCATGGAATTCATGAGAGCCGCTGCCCGCAAAATGCTTGCAATATTCTGTTTGATGTCCAGCAAGAGGAAATGATTGGGATGCAGCAGCTCCTTGTGCTGGATGAGGAGGGACTCATAGGCACTCAGCTCGCCCTTCGCATCGACCAGAGCGGCGCCAACTTCGGCGAGCAGCTCGTGGACATCGGCAGCTGGTATAACAGCTCCGCAGCTCGCATCGAGGCAACGCCAATCGCCCGTGTCAGTCAAGTCACAAACAGCATAGCCGTCAGCGCAATCCCGGCACTTCATGCTGCTCATGTGGGTGCCCAGCTCCGTGGCGTCCAGGCAACGTACGCAGGCGCACTCCATGTGCCGGGTCATGCGCAACTGATGCTGTCGCTGGCTGGTGCCCATTAGCGGATTCGCATAGGATGTGTAGATGACGTTGCCATGCTCGAGATTCACTGCAGCATATAGCTTCAAATTGAACTGCTCGTCGAGAGCGACCACCGTGTT
The DNA here is from genome assembly GCA_037075265.1 of Drosophila nigricruria. Lineage (NCBI taxonomy): Eukaryota > Metazoa > Arthropoda > Insecta > Diptera > Drosophilidae > Drosophila > Drosophila nigricruria. The sequence goes on from JBAMCI010000053.1 coordinate 2,633,377, forward strand.
GGGCACACAGCTATGTGGCAGACTAGCTCCGCGCACATAGACGCCCTTAAGTGTATCCCCATCCCTTGCGGTCACCTCGTAGGCGCTGTTATCAATGCGTATGCAATGGGCATGCAAGGCATCCGATGTCAACTGCTGATCTGGCAAAGCCTGTGCCAAGCCACTGTCCATTAAGGGACGCACCACCTGCTCTTCGTGTTCCTGCCAGACCCCATCCTCATTACGATAATCCTCCAGCTTAACTGGTCTCTCCAGCAGTATTTGGCACTGCGCCCGCTGCTCCGGCTGTTCGAGCAGCAATAAGAGCTTCAACAGCGCGCAGATGCCGTAGTTCTTAATGAGCAGATCCTTGCTAATGCCACTACCTGCTCCACTGGCAAAGAACTCGCACTCGAACGCATCGTGCTCGCTGCAGTCCATGCACAGCGGATACACTTGACATCTGCGACATATCACATACGACTCCTGCAGGCATTGAGCGCACTTTAGTCGATCGCATTCCCAATGGGGCGCTACCAGCAGCGGCTGTTCCTCCAGCAGCGTCTCGCCGGCCTCAATGCTTAGGCTGGCCACGAAATGCCTGCAATAAATTTATATCAACATTGACTAATCAATAAATATATATATATATTTATATGAATCTATTAATTTTCCAGCACCTGCCCAGTTGCTCATCGTAGATATCTTCCAATTTTTCGCTGTACTCTTGCATTTGCCTCGATTACGTGTTGTACGTCTGCCAAAAGCAATTAGACGAATTTTGTGTGTTTTCACGGCAATGCGACCAAAGAGTGACTGCCAGCCGCTTCAGTTGGAACTCGGCAATTATAAATATAGCAGGAGCGAGACTCTCTCGGCTGGCTGCCTCGCTTTGCTAAGTACTTTGTCTAATTGCGTGCGTAACGCCGCATACATATTAGATTATTTTTAGTTAGTCGTCTCTTAAGCAACAGCGACTGCCGATCGTTCTCTTTATTGTACGCGTACATTTTTATGTGTTTCCAATATACTCAATTCATATCGATAATTAACGGCTGTAATTAAAAATAGAGCTATCGCAGAGCGATGTATCGGCTTTCAATGTAACAGCTTTTAGCGCTGGTGCCATCACGAATTCAAGTGGCAACGCTGTCGATGAAATTAACTGTTATTTTTTAAATCGATTTTTAAATGCTCACTGCATATCCATAATTCATAATAGTTTGAAAATTAATCAAAAAAATATATGAATTACAAAACTGTGCATAGCTGTATCAGACACTGAATTTTTACTTTGAAATAATTCACTAATTTCACTCTTGGCATAAATTAAATACATAATTGGCGTCGGCATTTTAATCTTTTGATTTATTTGAAAAGTTATCGCCATCGAAAATCGCATCGATTCTCGATATAGCTGTTGCCGATTTTTGAAGTTGTTTTTTTAATACTGCTAATAAAAATATGCATACTAGCTGGACACCTGGAAAAATTTGATAAACAATGCTTAGCTCTGTTGAATAAAAATATCAGATAATTGCAATTGATTTTGTATGCATTAAAGTTTTATTTAAAATATTTCTTTGCCATTTCTTTTCATGATTTATATTGTTTTTGTTTGTTTGTTGCTTTTTTCTTCACACCTGCCTTAATTTGTTGTGTTGGTGTGTTTCGTGTGGCTACTAATATTAAAAATTATGCTGCTTTTAAATTATAATTATGGCTTTTGCTCTGCCGATATCTCAAAACTACATACAATTTGTTGTGTATATGTGTTTTAAAATAATTTTAAGTGTTTTACTTGCGGCTGTGTTCATGTGTGTGTGTATAGAACATACAGATACATTTTGTAAATGGTAATAGTAATAATAATAATAATAATAATTATGATCAGAATGCCTAATGCATTTGATGTTCGTAAAAGATATACAATTACATATAGATAACATATATATATATATATATATATATATATATATATATATGCATGTATATTTAATTTGATTCCTCTGTTGTTTTTGCTTTTTAACACTACATTGCGCACACACACGCACAAACACACTCACTCAGACGACTGGGCGTGGGTGTGTGCATGTGCGACTTTTATATGTAAATATATGTGTGTGTATGTATAAGTAGTAAAAAATTTAATTTGTATATGTTTTTATGCTTATTTACTGCGTTTGCCAGATGCATTTAAGCACCTATTGGCCTTTTGTACTCTACGTGCCTTCTTCGCTTCCATTTGCTCCACGAAAACTACATTGCTCAAATGGGGTTCAGCAGTTGCTTGAATTGATTCGTTATTGATTGGCTGGAGCAAGTGCAACTGTTGCTCGTTTCCTTTTTCCATTTCATTACCATTGCCATTGGGGGGTAGCATTGGCACCAGCTTAATGGACACTGGACTCACAATCACGCCGCTGCGTTGATGATTGCCATAAAAGAGTTTCGTCGAATAGCCACAGCTTCCGCTTCCGCTGACGCTTCCACTGCCGCTGGCTTCGACCTGTTGGCTTTTTATATCCTGAGACGGCGTTGTCGCATTGGACGCAATTATATTGGACGTTGCAGCGATTTCGTTGTCCATCATCGCTGCCGCATATTTGCGTTTGACATTCTTGGCAGCCGTATTGACGGCCAACAGCTTTGATGTGGTTGCCTCATCTGGCAAGGCGAATGGATTCTCAACGCACACGTTCAGCTCACAGACGTCCGCATTGGCGGCAGCCGTCTCCTCCGATTCCGTCTCATCGTTGATTATGATTATGTTATCCGGATCGACGCCCTGATTGACGAGCGCCTTTAAATCCTCGTGCGGCAACACAGGAGTCACCTTCAGATTGCATGAGCTGCAGACCGACGGTATTGCGGGGCTCTTAGAGCGCCAGAATTGCAGCTCGGTCTTGCACTTGTTGAGTTCCTACAAAAATTCGAATATATAAATATATATAATACTGAATATGTTAAGAATGTGCTGGCTTCTTATGCACCTGCAACAATGTGGAAAATTTGCGTGCCATTTCCTCATTCTTCTTGTCGTTCTCGTCCAGACGATTGGCATACTCGAGCGTCTGCTTTTGATGCTCCGCCAATAGATTCTGCTGCTCAGCCAGCTGTTTGCTCTGCTCAACGGATTTGCGTTTGCAGTTTCGTAGCTCGGTGCGCAGCACCGATAGCTGATTATTGTACATCTTCATGCCCTGCTTGATCTTGCGTATGCCCTTGCGCAACACCATGTGGTTCTGAGGTGGTGAGTTATTCGAACTGTCCGAGAGATCTGAGCTAATAGCTAAGGTAGCTGAAAGTGTTTAATCATCTGTTAAAGAGAGTAAAGGTTAAGAAGAGTGCGACTTACGCCGCTTTGTGGTAACGGGCAATTGAAAGAAGTCCTTGTTGAAGTAGGCCAAGCCCGGCAGAGTGGGCTCAATGCGATCCTTAAAGTACTCCATGGCCATGGTGGAGAGATCAAAGAGCTCATCGGTCACACGATAAGGACGCTGCAAGCGCGGCGTAATACTGATATAGTTCAAAATCGAATGCACCTCATCCAGAATCTGAAAATGCATAGAAATCGAAAGTTAGATAAAGGCAAACTAATTGATAACGAGCTTCACTTACGGCACCCGGAAAGAAGCAGCAATGACCACGCTCGATGTGCTTGCCCATGGACATTTGGAGCAATGAAAGCCGCATATAGCAAGTCTCGATAATGTCGCATTCGCAGGCCAGCGGATGATGGCGACGAGCCGACTCGCGGCGCGGCATACTTAACTTGATTGATTGAAAGCGATTGAACGTCGTCTTGATTTGCTTCGCGAATGCCGCATTCAACATATTCATGCATATGTCGTTCATGCGATTCGACACCTGCACAAGAAAATATATAAGTATACAAAATATGTATATTACTGTTCGATTCATAATTGGTTTTAAATTCAGCAGCGTCAAAGAGCGCCAGCAGCAGCAGCCCGCATCCCAAATTTCAGCGCATCTCATAAATATATCAAATTACGATTGGCTACCTACTACTGCACGACATATTCACAGATACATACATATGTGAGCAACACACGCACACATAGGCAAACAGACCAACATGAACACAAAATCAAATGCATGACAAAAAACCCAAGAAAAAAAACTAGAGATGGCAGTGTGTGTTGCAGTTCTACGTGACACGACTTGTTTGGCTTTTTCTATTTATATATATATAATCAAATTAGAATTGGTTATTTATACAGTTAGAGCTTTATATATGACCAATAAGATTCAAATTAACTATTGATCATAATATAACATCAAGTAATATTGTTTATGCCAAATTTTATTAACATGAACTGCTCCTCCCCCCCAACAACTTCATTTTATGCTATTAGCAGTGTTGTCCGCTGTTAATCGTTGCCGATCCTAGCTTTAAATTAGCATAAACTCATTATGTAAGAAGCAGAAGAATAAGCCCTACAAATTTTTACCGTTTTTCCTTTCTTGTTTACCTAAACACACACAGATCGTGCCCAATCATGACACAGTTTCGTGTTGACATTTGAGTGACAAAAATAATAAATATTACAAAAACAACTGAACACGCACAGACATGCATGATGCATCGTGCTCGCTCGTGTCACGACTCGCGCTCAGCTCTAGTCGCCGACGACTTTTGAGTGGCAAAAATAATATATATTACAACAACAACAAGTACAAGTGCATGCAGGTAGTGGAATAACATGCCTCTGCCGCTGCCTCTGCCCCTCGACCCATCCCAGCCATCGACTACTTAGCCAACGACAGCGACCCACGCGCATTCTACTTACATTTTGCAAATTGCTTTTTATTGATTAAATAATGAAACTCGCTTTGCACTTGTAACAAGCCTACCCCTACCCCTACCCTTACCCCCACCCCTACCCATTACTTACCAATCTTAAATTGCTGATTTTCTTATAATCCAAGTAGCCGAGCGTTTTGATGATCAGCTCCGTAGGCAAGTCCAGAAAATTTAAAACGGGCGCGACGGTGGCAGGCTGCTGCTGCTCCTGTTCCTGCTCCTGCTGTTGCTGTTGTTGCTGCTGCTGCTGCTGTGGCTGATTGTGATGGTGGTGGTGCTGCTGATAGTGTGTGGTGCGACGCACCACTGTGGCGCGAGTGGCTATTGGCGTCTCATCGAAGCCACCGGCGCCACCAGCATTGCCGCACATTTGGCGCGTTGAGACCATAGCGAACACAAACAGCAAAGGCCGTCAGTTGTTTAACTCCAAGACTTGCAATGACTTCCAAAGTGCAAAGTGGAGTACAGGCTATATCCGCTTTGATGGGCAAGTGCTAGGATATGATGGAGGGATGTCAAAGGTTGTTTAATTGCAGTTATTTGATTTCGATTGTCATCGAACTAATTTACAATCGACCGATGACACGCATCATGATCAAGTCTGCGTGTGTGTGTGTGTACATCGCAGAGCAGTGGGAAACTCTCGCGTTGAGAGCAATTTGCTACGCACTTTGGGCATAGTGTTTTACTTACCCGTTTTATTCAATGGAATTACTGTGTGTACATTGTTTTTTGTATAGCATTTAATACGCGCAAGCGTTTAGTGCACAGCACAACACTTTTTCGTTGTATTTTCAACGTTTTCATCGACCTTTTACACAATTTTTCTCGACCAGCACAATTAAAACTACATACACGCAAAAAAAATGGTCGAAGACATGGGAACCAGCTATTAATGCTATCGATAAGTTACTGTTCGTGTATCGAGCTGGTTCTCTGCGTTCACGGTTGCCATACAATGACGCGCGCCAAACGGTAAACGATTACTGTGCGGTGGCAACGCTGGTTAATGTTAACCGAACAGTAGTCTGTTAGGTGGGGGCAGTCAGTTCTGTTAAGTCAAAACTCGCTCAACATGCAGGCTGAAAAAAACAGCAAATGTGCTCATTTTCATTAATTGAACACAAATTGTACATAAATTCAAACAAAATTAAATGGTAATAAGCTAAATATTCGACACCACAGCAATAGACAACAATAGACAAACAGCAAATGTGAAAACAGTGAAAGCACCAGAACAAAACGCTCTGTGTGTGTGTGTGCGTGCGAGTGTGTGGCTTACGAGTGCGTGTCAGTATGCGTGAGCGTGAGTGTTGACAAAAATATCAAAAAATGTATATATATATATATTGCTGCAAAATCAAAACAGGAAGTGTATGCAAGATAAATGCAAGGAGACAAATGTTTGTGAAAATAGTTAATTATAAAAAAGCCTTAGATAAATTCTGGCTGAATACTAAACTAAACAAAAATCATAGCTGTGTGGGGGCGTTTTTTTTTTTTTAATTTTAATTTTTGAGCAACTTTCTGTGTTAATTTGTTGTTTTCAAGTTGATGCCGCTTCAGGGACGCTTTTAAATATTATTGAATATCACGTCATTTGGCAACGCTCGCGCGCACTCGCTCTCTCACTCACACTCTCTCTTTGAAATTGCTGTTGTTGTTGCACATTTAAAAAGCAAAACTCACACGCACACACACTTACACACATGCAACAAACTTTTTTTGCAGTGAAATCGAAGACTTGCATTTAAATGAATGTACAAGACTTACTGTTGATTGCTGTGTGTGTGTGTGACTATGTGTGCGTGTATATGCGCGCTCTAGAGTTCGTTTTCATATGTTAATGCATGTTTATTATAATGTTCGCTTTTATCTTAAAAAAAAATAAAAAGTTTCGCGCTATCGCCGAACAGCAGCAGCCGCTCCCATTCAACATTCTTGCCAAGCACACACAAACACCAAACGGAGCCACAACGGACAACAAAAACAACAACAACAACAATAATAAAAACAACAAAAACATCAGCAGCAGCACTTGGATGCCGATTGTCTGCCCACGCCCACAATGACAGCCGCTCCGCCCGCCCACGATAATGGCGAGCAAAACCCCCAACAACAACAACAGCAATACGCATTAGTCAAACGCGCCGAAGACGAACGCGAGGATATATTCAAGCGCTATGAGCTGGGCCTGGATCCCCACAATATTGTCGACTCCTGGGAGAATCCCACATTTGAGATCTATCACATAACAGACAAGTAAGTGAGGCTTAGCGGATGTATGTGTGTGTTTGTGTGTGTGTGTGGGTGTGGGTGACTAATGTGACTAATGCATAAATAACTGTTAATCGCAACAATGTAAGCCAACAATAGAGGGCGTATTAAAAACAATAGCCAAAGCAAAGGGAAAACATATGAGAGAAGAATACTCAGATTTCACAATAATCTTATTGGCTACATTCAATGTGAGTTTATCTCAGCCATTATCATATCTCTAGCACAAGTTAATGGAATTTATAAGACATTAGTTTCATTTTAATACATTTTTTAGTGATATCTTATCAGTTAACAGTAGCAACTATTAAATCTAATATATAGATAACTGTTAATCGCCAGCAATGTAAACAGATCTTAAGAGAACGTATCTATCCACTTTGAGCAGCTAGCATAAAATCAGTTTAAAATGTAAATAAACTCATGTTGGCCAACTCTTTCTTAGCCAAGCATTGTCATTTCTTTAATGAATTCGTAGAGCTGATGAAATTGTTTGCCACTGCCTGGTATCTTATCAGCAATGGCCGTTGTCAACGTTAACGTGTATTTAATGTATCTTGTTTTTAGATACGGCTTCATGCACGATTCCCGCCTGCCATCGTCTCGCGACTCCCAGGAGGTGCAGCGCACGAAGATCGAATTGGAGCGTGATAAAAAGTGGGTGAAAATGTTAAATCACTGGCCGCCGCCACAGGAGAAGCTGCACAAGCGGGTCTACAAGGGCATACCGGATCGAATGCGCTGGCCGGCATGGAAGCAGTTGCTCAACGTGCAGCAGTCGATGGACAACAATGTGGGCGTGTACGCGCGCATGCTGCAGATGGCCAAAGAGAATGCAACAGAGACGCGGCAAATCGATGCGGACGTCAATCGTCAGTTCCGTGACAATCTGGCCTATCGGGAAAGATATAGCGTTAAGCAATGCTCACTGTTCAATGTGTTGAACGCCTACAGCATTTACAACTCCGAGCTGGGCTATTGCCAGGGCATGGCGTGTGTGGCGGGCGTCTTGCTGTTGTACATGCAGGAGGAAGAGGCGTTCTGGGCACTCAACACGCTCATCACAGATCGCAAGTATGGCATGCACGGTCTGTTCATTGAGGGCTTTCCAAAGCTGACACGCTTCATCGAGCATCATGATCGCATTCTTTCGAAGATAATGCGCAAGCTGCATAAGCATTTCATGAAACACAATGTGGATGCACTGCTCTATGCCATTAAGTGGTTCTTTGTGGTCTTCGTGGAGCGCGTGAGTAAACGGCAGCGATCTAGCCAAATTACATTCCATTTAACTGATGAATATTCTTGTATTTTCAGGTACCTTTTAGTTTAAGTTTACGTGTTTGGGATATCTTTCTGCTGGATGGGGATCGAGTTATATTAGCCATGGCCGTTACCATACTCTACTTGCATAAGGATGAGCTGTTGCGTCTGAAGGATATGGATGGCATTATTGAATATCTGCAAGTGAAGTTGCATAAGAACTTTGGTTACAATGACGACGACGCCATTCAGGCGCTCGAACGCGTCATGAAGAAGCTAAAAGATCTAAAACTCGATGTACCTCCGCCAGCGAAAATTAATGAGTTTCCCACACGGCCGCTCGGCGTGTTCGTGGAGGCGGATCGCGAGAAGAAAACTGGACGCAGACGTGACTATACCGATACGGAAAAGCAAGTCTTAACAGATGTGATATCAAGGTGCGCACATTTGCACACTCAAATTGTTAATGTACTAATATTATTCCATCTATTGATAGACAAGAACAAAACGCAATTGAAGTACAATCCACGGTGTCCTATGAGACATCCGAGTGCGCAACTGGTAAGTTTTTGTATATGAATGAATACCTATTCAATGGCACAACTACTAAACCTGACTATTTTTATATACACTATAACTAACGCTTGCTTCTCTACTAAACAAACACATTTTTTAAAATACATAAACAGCACATGATTGTAATTTGTAGTGTGTGTGGTGCAAGCTTTGAAATCAATTTAAATATTTTTATTTGAAATCGAATCAAAAGTAAATTGTTTTAGTGTACAAATACATTATAGTCTTACGATCGTCTCTAATTTTGTACAAAGTTCCATTATTTATATTTTTACTGAGCGTTTGGCATTTATATTTATTTTCTTGTACATCTGTTGTATAGACTTCCTTCCACTTGTTGTATATATTTTAATATTTTATGTTTATATATGTAGAGTTTCGTCATCTGTTTAATTGCTTTCGTATAAAAGAGATAATGTTTCCTATTAATTTCCGAGGCTTTTTATTAATTGTTTATAATGAACTTCAACCTACAAAATTAAAAACAAATGTGGCATTGAGTACGCATCGTAAAGTTCGCTGACCCACTTAAATGGTCGTAATTGGCTAAGTTTCAAAGCTGGACTATGTGATACCCTGTTTTTGTTATGTTTTATTGCGGTTCTGGGCTGCGGTTGCGAGTTCTGGTTGTTGTGCTCACTAAAACTATTAAAAAGAAATGTATATAAATAATGATGAATGGATGCGAGATCAACCACCTATGTATATATATATCAAATAAATTAAACCGGAGTGTAAACCGCCGCTTATTCACATGTCATTCGAGATCTATATATATATACATATATAATGTTCCATTTGAATTACATTTGTCTAACAATGTCCGCTCCATATGTATATCACACGCATTTATTCAAACGCTTCTCAATGTCTACGCGGGATTATGTCTTGTGGAAACATGTTTAAACCTCTGTGTGTATGGCGTCTATCGAATATTTAACTAAACCAAAACAACATTCGAAATAAAAAAAACACTGCATAATCTCTATTGTTCGTAGGTGATGCGTATTCAATGAAAACCTATCAGAGTATGACTAGTTTAGCCACCTCGCCGGCAATTAGTAGCTATTCGCTATATAGCAATGGCTTTGTGATCACCGGGCCCGAGGACAGCCGCAGCCAGAGCGTTAACAATCTCAACTATCACTGGCAGCATTCGCAGTCGCAGTCGCAGTCGCAGCAGCAGCCCTATCCCTATATGCAGCACATCTCAGCCGATCGTTTGTCAAGTCAACGGCATAGCTATAGCAGCGATAGCGACAGTCGTAATCGACTCGATCTGGACAGAGCGCTGGAGGCGCTGCAAAGCCAGCAACTGCAGCTGCAGCACGAGAATCACCATCAGCAGCAGCACAGCAAACGTGTCCTGGTCGAGAATGGAACTGCTAAGCTGACGCAGGAGAACTTAGCCAAAGCTGTTAAGCATCATAATGAGAATAACTATGATGTCGCTATTGTTAATGATGTTGATGTTGATGATGATGATGCGCTGAGCGTGGAGAATACGCGACTTTAGTCTGTTTACTTCTTCAGTCTACAATCGTATATATGTCGTAGTTTTTAAGTTGAATTTTGTACTTGAATTTATAAAGTTTATTCGATTGATTTGCCGTTGCTCAACTTGAATGCCAATTGATTAGTTACAAATTTACAATAACTAGTAATTAGCTTTAATTTCTTTGGCTATCGAAAATTGTTGCTTAGCACACAAATTTGTTAAACGTAAATTTTTGTTGTTGTCTAATGTCAACGTTTTGTATTTAGCGTAATTTTCTCAAACACACACACACACACAACTGATATTATCTTTACATATACATATATATATATTGAAATCAGTCATATATATTCCAAAAACAAAATCAAACAAAAAACTGATTATTCCTAAGATACCAACGATTCCAGCAATACGTACAACGATTTTCAATGCACAACCTAACTAAAAAAAAAACAACTTAATCTATTAACTACTCTATAAATGTATTTATTAATGCCCACAAATCTGTTGTTTACCCTATATACATCAAAGAAATATATATGCCTATATATATATATTCAAATGTAACTGCATACATAAATTATATTTCTGCTTAAATTAAGTTTTGCATTTATATTTCATTTCTTTTGCTACTTAAAACACACACAAAAGCCAAATTCAGATTGTAGCTATAGCTAAAAACATTATGTAGACCTATATATATATATATATATAGCTAAAATAAATATATATGATTTTTTGTACTGAAGATTTGATTTCTTATTGCAAGTTTTTTGATTTGACCACACTTTTGCATGTCCTTTAAGTCTAGACAAACTCTATTGCAGCTTATAATTAATTGATAATGAATTAAAATGTGAACTCATTTTTATTTTGCACAACAACATACACTAACAAACTATTTAACAACAAATTCGAAATCGAAACTAAATGTAAAATTGTTTTTTTAAACAAAACAAAACAAAACGAAAAACCTGAAAATAAAATACAAAAATCTGCAATCTACATTGGAAAACGCAACAATTGGAAAACAACGAACTTCTTCTAAACATTCGATTGGCAAACGTTAACTATATTATACTCTATAAAAAAAACAAACAAACCCAAAACGAATACATAAACTATTAGTTACGCTTACTGTACCCGAGGATTCGCACTCAATTCGAAGTTCGCTTGCAGGTACTTCAGTTGCCTCTCACGGCTCATCGGAGACCATGTCGCTGGAGGACAATAAGTAAAGTTTGAAACATTTTCTCAATATACTTTTCGAATATATAAGTAAATAATAAATAAATTTGTTTTTTGCAGCATTCATTTGAAAACCGCCAATATGCTGCAAAGTGCACCGCAACGTGAACTGCTGCTGGGCACCTGACGTCAGCTGCCGCCGGCATCTCAGGCGATGTCCAACGCGGCAGCAGCAACAAACACTAAAACAACAACAACAACAACAAACACTGCTGCAACAACCAATGCAACCACTAGAACAAACACTGCAACACCGCCACCCGTGCCGCCGCGTTCGCCGCTGGCGCTGGGCTGATTAGCAGCCAGGACGACGACGACGGCGACGACATAAGAGTGCCATACTTAAGCGTTAAGACATTCTAATTGTGTTCCATGTCCTGTCGTTCGTCGTTCTTGCCTAGTTTTTAAGCTTTGTCGCCTTGCCACAGAAAACTGATATTTAAATGTAATTTTAAACGCAAGCCAAAAAACAAACAAGAAAAAACAAAAAACAGTTTCTCAAATTTCTAGTTCGAGTTCTTAACAAAATTGTTCGCAACAAATCAATCAATTATTCGGCAAATTTACTTGTATGTATATATTTATATATATACGATTTTGTATATAGATACTGAACAGAGTGTGCTTGTAAAGAAACTTTGCACAGAGCCAAAAAATAAAATTAAAATAAAATAAAAACAACTGACAAGGGCCAAGCTCCCAATACAATAAAAATAAAACAAAAAACAAAAATTAAATATGAAATAAAGCGCAAGAAAAGCAATCGAGAAATCAATGCAGATATTTGTTGTAGCAAGAGCAACATGTATTTAATACAAAATAAACTAAAGAAAATATAAAGTTAGAGAGCTAATATAGGCATGTTGTAAATTGTAATTGTATATATATATACCAAAACAAAATACAAAGCAACGTTAAACCAGAATATATATATATATATATATATATATATATATATATATATATATATATAAACAAATTAAAGAGTTACGTCCATGCTACCAAATATTAGCAAGTGAGTTGATATATATATACATATAACAAGAGCAAACGAATGATTATGATTACGATTACGATTATCTACATAACATATATTGTTTTGTATGCCCAACTATGCAAGTTTACATATAAATATATATATATATATATATTAAATTTAAGTAATTTATATATTTGAAAACAAGAAAACCAACTATGTATATGCCTAAATTAAGTTTAGCACGCACTGAACTTTATGTTCGTCTCATTAGCAGTTTGCTTTTCTCAAAGTAAGTTAATTTTAACTTCATTTAAGTTACGAGTTGATTGTAAATTAAATTTTTGAAGTGCGTTTCAAACATACACAATTTTTGAGTCAAATATTCATAGGCTTAAGTTTCGGCATCGATTTTGATTTTGCCGCCCTTTTCAAATATGTTGCCCAGATCCTTGAGGGATACCTCAGCGGAGCCTCGGGGCAGCGGCTGAGGCTGGTTGGGACCCGGCTTCCAGCCCACCAGGTAGATAATTTGAAATGTCGCCGGGACGCCTGCCTCGTTCGGTTTGCCGTAGAGCTCCTTGTAAATGGCGCTGGCTGCCAGCAGCGTCTCGCGGCTGAGATGAGCTGGTCTATTGAAGGCGGCATTGTTCTCGGCCATGCCCTTCAGATCCCACATTAGCTCGAACATGCTGGGATAGCCAATGACCAGCTCGTCCGTATCGATGGTGAGCAACGTGAACCCGGCTCGATTCAGCAGCGAGCCAATATCACGGATTTGAGTAAAGGGCGAAACGTGCGGAGCAATTCCGCCCTTCCTCTCCAGCTCCGCCAGCTGCAATGAGGAGCGCAGCTCATACAGCGTGTCTCCGCCAAAAAGCGAGGCGATAAACACGCCATCGGGCTTCAAGCTGCGTTTAATGCGCGCAAAGCAGCCGGGCAGATCGTTGACCCAGTGCAAGCTCAAGCTGGATATGATCAAGTCCATGGAGTTCTCTTCAAACTGGGGGGGAAAAATAAATATTTATATATTCCCAGCTGAATGCATAAACTCCATTTGTTTACCCACTTCCAGTTGTTCCTCGTCTTGCTGCAATTTGCTCATCCGCAGGCCTGGTGTGCCCTGCGCCTGCTCCAGCATTGAAGCACTTGTGTCGGTTAGGGTCAGGTGCTCCACGCACTCGGCTAGGATGTGCTTCGATATATACCCACGACTGCAGCCAATATCCGCAGCTGTTTTGAACTCGCGCTTTATGTCAAACACACGATCCGCTAGCCGAAAGCCCACTTCCTCTTTCAGATAATCATAGAGCGCCACATCTGTGCTGTTGGGAATGAAATTGGTTTAAAAGGGCTCCATTGGAAATTTACACGGACATGAAGATCTTACTTGAGTGCCGCTCTCTCCTTTTGCAGTCGCTTGGCATTTCTGTCAAAAATATTCATGTGCGATGGTTGCATCGAAAGGCAGCGCCATGCGCCATTATTATTTGTTAAATGCTTCGCACACGTTTTAAGCATTATTGAATAATATTAATTATGCCGTAATGCCGGCAACAGCAACGAAAACAATAATGCAGGAGAACAGCTGTTTTGTACATTATTTATTACTCTTTTTGCGCAGTGTTGGGTAATTTATTCATAAATCGGCGCCTTAACCAGCTGACTTATTGTAAGCCAGGTACGCTGTTCATGTGAGTTGAATCCTATGTTCATATGTTGTATGGTTAGTGGTTGTATATGCTGAGTGTGGTATTTATTAAAATTTTATAAAATTTTTTTTATTTGATTGAATATTTGTCTATATAGTGCTGAGCAATTTAATTTCATTATAAAATTAAACATAATCTTGCTGGCACTGATACAGGCCTGGCAAAGCAGTGCGTGCAGTGCTGCAAGTTATGCCAGCTAACGCTGTGCAACACTGGTCAGTTTTGTTTTGGCGCGAAACGCTGAGGAAGCAAAGATCGAAACTCAACAAATCTCTAATATAAAAAATGAGTTTTTCGCGCAGTTCGCTGCGCTATGCTCACACCAATGGCTACACAGGACTGCTGTACACGCCCAAAGGTGACTTCATGATCACCTGCGGCACTGATGGCGACATACGCCACTGGACCTGCATCAGCGACGATGATCCCCGCTCCACCTGCTTGGGCGAGTTTGTGATGTGCATTGCGCACACGGGCAGCCGCCTGTTGGCTTCCACAGACCGCAACACGGTGCACGCCTACACATTCCCAGACATGGACAGCGATGGCATACTGATGCGGTTCACCGCACCTGTTACCTGCCTGCGAGTGTGCGGATCGTTCACAGCTGCGGGCAGCGAGGATACGAACATAAAAGTGCTTAAGGGTGACAGCGTCGGCACCGAGACAACGCTCGAGGGCCACAAGGGTCCCATATTAGCTCTGGATCTGTATACCGAGCGACATCTGTTGGCCTCGGTGGCAGGCGATGGCCTGCTGAAAATCTGGCAGTTCGAGACGGGCGAGGAGCTGAAAAGTATATCGGGATTGCCGCGTGTCAATAGCTTTGAGAGCGCCAGTCTGTTCGGGACGCCCAGCTTTGAGCCAGTGCGCGGTGAACAGTTAGCCTATGCGCTGGACAAGGAGTTAATTGTCCTTAATACGTCCAATTGGGAGGTGGCCTACAAGCTGCAAGATGATCGCGTCTCCAGCAATTACAGTTGCTGTCAGTTCTCGCCCAATGGCGAACGTCTGGCAGCGGGCACCACTAGCGGAGAGTTGAGCATCTTCGATGTGGTGCGTCGAAAGGCATTGCCGGTGGAGGCGCCACCCAGCGATTGCAAATCCATCACATGCCTCGCCTGGAATCCGGCCAATGTTGATGAGGTGGCCTACTGCGATGCTACTGGCCAACTGGGCACCGTTTTCCTAGGCGAAGAGGATACACGAAACGGACTAGATGGTGAGCTGGAGGAGGAGCAGGAAGAGCTGCTCACAGGCACTGGATTTGAGTTTGAGGGTGCTGATGATGACGACATGGCGGAGCCCGATGATGGCGATGGCGTCAGCCTGGAGCAGTTGAAGCGTAAGGTGATGAGCAAAACGGGCTATGTGCCGGCTGAAATAGACGATGAGCAGTCGAAGCACTCAATAGCCAGCAGCTCCACTGTGCCAGCTGCTCCTCAGCTCAAGCTCTTCAAGCAGCAGGCGGCCTTTCAGCCAGGCGCCACACCAATTGATTTGGAGCACCATTATTTGGCCTGGAACGATGTGGGTATTGTCACAGCGCACACCGAGCCAAGTGGTGATGGTGCTATCGATGTGGAGTTCCATGATGCAAGCGTGCATCATGCGCTGCATCTGAGCAACAACTACAATCAACATAATCTGGCGAGTCTCAGTCGCACTGCCTTGGCCTTGGCCTCCACGGAAAGCAGCAAGCTGGTGGTCATCGCCTTGGCCGCAGCTGGCAACAAGGAGTGGTCGCTCAGTCTGCCGGACTGCGAGAGCGTGGAGGCGCTGGTGGCCACCAGCCAGCTGATTGCTGTGTCCACCAGCAATCACTTTCTGCGCCTCTTCAGCGTGATGGGCACTCAGCGAGAGGTGCTGAGCTTGCCTGGACAGGTGGTGGCATTAGCTGGACATGAGAGTAGCGTGCTGTGTGTTTATCATGCTGCCGGCTGCAGTCAGAGCCAACAGCATTTGGCTGCAATGCTGGTTAATGTGAGTGGCCTAAGCCTGCGCGTGGAGCAGCTGACGTTGCCGTTGACCCCTGGCAGGCAGCTAAACTGGCTGGGATTTACGGATGTCGGCTCGCCCAGCTTTGCGGACAACATGGGCCTGGTGCAGCTCTACCGGCGTGCCAGCAATGCCTGGTTTCCCATCTGCGACACCTTAAAGCAGAGCTCCAGCGTGTCCAATAACTACTTCATAGTTGCTCTCTCGGAACGCAGACAAATTATTGAGGCTGTGCTATGTCGTGGCAGCTCGTATCCTATGACTAATCCGCGTCCCATGCTGCAGGAGCTGCGCATGCAGCTGCCCCTCTGTGACATTGAAGTGGAGAAGTCGGAGTTGGAGGACACGCTGTTGAGAGCTAGCTTGATGCAGTGGGAAGGCGCTGAAAAGCTGCAAAAGGAGACGGCCATCAAGCTGTTCGCCTTAGCCTGCAGTAGCGAGTGCGAGACGCGGGCACGTGAGCTAATCGAGTCTATTGCCTGCACTGAGCTGCTCCAGCTGGCAGTCAAATATGCTTCGAAACGAGGACGCATTCACCTCTCAGATAGACTCTGCGAGCTGTTGCCGCAACTGGAGGCAGTGCAGGAGGCGCGCAAGCAGCAGCAGTTACTGGGCGCCAACGGTATTGCGGCCACCATTGTCCTGCCCATGGCTCCAACGCAGGCGGCGACGCCGAAATTGGCGCCTAAGGCGATGGAGCTGAGTGCCTCCAAGCGAGGCGCCTTGAAGCGATTCTCCAACTCGCCTAATTTGTTTAAGGCAGCTGCAGCTGGAGCAGTAGCATCTCGTCCGGCGACGCCAGATACCACCGCAGCCCTAGATACACAGGAGAATTTATTTGGCGAATCCGAGTCGCAGTCGCAGGCAAGCGACTCCAAGGATGGAGAGCAGCGTTCGCCTCTAAATTCCGTTAATCCGTTTGCTATGAAACGCAAGCTCGTTGATACGGGCGTCATATTTGGCTCCGAGAAGCTGAAGCTGGCCAAAAAGTAAACACTTTTATTTATAAACTCTTTTATTAGTGATGTAAGCTTCATTATATGCAAATAAATATAAACTGTTTTTGGCTTAAAATGCGAAATTAATGTGTGCAGTGTGACCTGGTGTGCTGGGGAAAATACTGTATATGGTATTAAGCAGCAACGCACAGGCTGGTCACACCGCAACACTTGTTTTGCCTGTTGATAGCTGTTGCTTAACTAAGGCAAATTCAGTTAAAGGTCGGTTCTTTCCCGTTATAGTCGTGTGAGCTCTTCAGGTGGGTCTATTTAGAAAAAAAAAGGCTTAGCCACAAATTGTGTACGTGTCTCTCTCCCAAGTAATTTCACAACTTGAACGCATTTTAAATCACACACACATGTTGAATTGAGTTATATTTTAAATCGTGTTACACGCAACATTTTAATACATACCAAAAAAAAAACAGACAAAAATATATATATACAATACATTTTAAGAGGGCGTGGCATGTTTTTATCGCAATCAAAAATTCGCAGTGGTAAGTATGTACATATATATGTAATATGCGATGTACATATGTATATGTACATGTGTGTGTACGTACACATGTTTCTGGCTATGTATGGGTAACACCAGCATATTGCCTTTATTAACCGTTACATGAAGCGCGCGCGCACATATCCCATAATCTATCTCTCACACACACATATACACACAGACGCACACTGAACCAGCCGAGCAGAGCGTGAGTGAACAAGCACATCAGCACATCTGTCGATTTCTTAAGTCAGCTCTGTATATCAGGTCAATATCGAATCGCATTTCTAAGCTCATGCACTCGTATATTTGTATATAAGCGCAGTGACATCTGCGTCTTTGTCATTTACCGTTTAACCATTGCGTCGCGCAGGTTGCTCTTTCTTTGTGCTAATAAATATACAAAATTCTCGCGAAACATTGCAATTTCGTTTGTGTGTTTGTGTGTGTGTATGCGATCGTTGTGCTGTGTTCTCAAACAAACAAAATTAATATTTAATTACAGTTTAGAAACCAGAATCCAGAGTGCGATCAATTCTATTCTCTTGTTTTTTTTCACTCCTACTTTGAGTCTGTGTGTACAAGTCTGTCTCTGTGTGTGTGTGTGTGTGAGTGTGTGAGTGTCAGAGATCGTGCGCGTGTGTGCGTGCTTGTAAGTACTGTGCAAAGCATTTTTGTCCTTTTGTACGTATTTACTATGACAAAAAATAAAATTAAAAAAAAGGCCAGTGGCCAAAAGAAGGCGATCCCTGCCAATAGATTAAAAATAGTAACAAATACAGCAACAATGCCACCTTCCATTTTGACGCCGCCAGCGACGCCGCCGTCAACAACATTCGTAAGCTTAAACAACAAAAACACTACCAACAACAACAACAACAACAGCAACAACAGTAACGCCACCAACAACAGCAACAATGCGGATTTCCATGCCATGCAGCAACGCAAGCCGTGGGGTAAGTACATTAACTAGCCCTAATTATTACCAGTATAGAAAATTGTTTCTCTAACCAAAAATCACTTAGAGCGCGAGCTGATTGGCTGCTTTCTGTTAAAAATGACTGAGATTCAGGTGGTGAGCGCGCGCAACAGCTGGTATGTGGACAAACGAACGCTGCGAAGGGAATTCGAACAGCATCTGCTATGGGAGCCCAATAGCACAGAGCTGCGCGTTAAGCTCTCCGTAAATGGGGCTTATAATGTAAGTATAT
Source organism: Drosophila nigricruria (assembly GCA_037075265.1). Classification (NCBI taxonomy): domain Eukaryota; kingdom Metazoa; phylum Arthropoda; class Insecta; order Diptera; family Drosophilidae; genus Drosophila; species Drosophila nigricruria. The sequence continues at coordinate 2,652,440 of JBAMCI010000053.1, forward strand.
ATCAAATTTCTAAAACTACAAATATTTTTCATGTAAATGAAATGATGTCCGAGATTCCCAGACCCACTCTTGTACACACATAAAAAATAATATTACAGTGAACAGTCGATATAGTGCTTTAAATTATTGTTGTTAAACTTTACTTGTTATTTACAGACTCATTAACATGGCTTGAAAATATTAATTTTTTGCTTGCCTGGATTGCAATAAGTTAATTTTATAGAGTAATTAGTTTGAATATTTCTTTATTTCGCTATTAATAATTAATTAATTAGTTAATTAAAATTCAGATCAGTAAAGTCAATGGCATTAGCTTACTTAGTTTGATATGATTCTATATACTGTATGACTACGGTAATTACACTTGAACGTAGAACATGTCTTTCGTTTCTTTGTTATTTGTTATATAAACACTTTCCATTGTGTTTCGCTTTGTTTTGCCAATCTTCCAATTCTTTAGATTTGACTTGCTTTATCAACTCTTCAAAACTCTCTCTCTCAGTCTCTCTACGCCTCTCTCTCAGTCTCTCTACCCCTCTCTCTCAGTCTCTCTCTCACTCCCTTCTACCAACCACAGCTGCCCCAATGAAATCTGTTAGTCATATGCTTGCATTCAGCTCTTTGGGTTTTGCCAGACTAAACTGTAATCTATAGCCGACTATTTGTTGTTGTTTAATTTTTTTTTAGAACTGTAGTAAATGTTCGGCAATGTGCGCTAAGCCGGTTCTACAATCTATTGTTAGGCAATGTATATGTATACATACAAATATATACACATGTATGTCTTGATTATAATTTATAATAGATGCATGCGAAATTAGAAAAGCAAAAAAGTTTGTTAACGCAACAAATGCAAATGTTACAAGCGATACGCGAATTTATATATATATATAAATATATATAGTTGCATTTGCAGAACTAATGAATTTAGCAATTGATCTGACTTTGTATTCTAGACAGGAGTAAATATAAAGATATTGTTAAACAACGCATAAATATATTTTCATAGAGAGTTCCGGAATACATATATATATTCGTGAATTCCCTGTGAAAATGGGAAATCCGGAAAAAATGTTTTTTTGCAACAGGCAAAACCAATTAAGAACTGCGTTTATCTAGCCAGATTCATCTGCCCCTTAAAGCTCTAAAATGCTAGTAACTTTGTTTGGTTTGTTTGTTTAAATTAATTGATATAAAATGATATATGTATGTGATATAAATACATATCTGAGCTATTCATCCAGTGAAAAACCCAAACAAAATTATGGGTAAAACCCGTCGAAGTATACTTTTATATATCAAATACATCTGCTCTATTCGGGGGATTCCTCTTTATTAATTTTAAGTACAAGTTAAAATTGTGTCGTGCTGTTTCTTTGATTATATACGATGTCTATATTGTGTATGTACAAATATGTAAACATTTATATAAGATATTATAATGCATGAAACCACAGCTGATAACATTTTTAAATGGTAATTTGCATACACAAATACATCCCATTAATGTTTACGACAGTCATAAATAAATGTGGTTATTATTTATTTATTTTCAGATCGGTTCACTGTTGCAGCGTACAAACTTCTTGATGAACACTCCGCGCGGCGACTCCAATTACCGCATCAAGAGCGTAGCTCTGATGGAGTTTCGCAGAGAGAAGTATAATGCAATTGATGAGAAGCAGCGACAAAATGATCTAGCTGTTGTCAGCAATGTGACGGATGCTACGCAAGATGGTCCGATTACCCAAAGTAAATATTATTTTTCAAATACCCTGTATATATGCTAAATAGAAGGATATATCTTGTATATATCCTAGATATAGGGAAAAGTATGTGTCGATGTATGTGGAATTGTCGGAATCAGTGTGAATCTGAATCTATAGAAATTCATAAGTAGCCTTTGGCTATGATTATATTATAATAGATACACTTCGATCATATGTTATATAGAAGAAGGTATTTCTTTATATCTGTAGCTATAACTAATTATCAAATTTGATTTGTTGTGCGAAAACATCCAATTAATGAGAATAATATCTAATATGTATATAATAACTGAGTACATAGCATCTTCTAAGGCATACCCATACTTTTCGATCCTTTCGCTTGTTTATTGTGTTTTTTTTTTTTATAGAATCTGGCTTTTGTTATTTTTGCTTTGTTTTCAGAATATGTGCTGGATGAGGAGGCCGAGTCAGTTCCATTGAAATATCAAAAGACTCAAAAACAACATCGCGACGTGGACTTTGAGTTAAGTTCGATGGGCTGCTACATTTGTCAATGCAACTTTGAGAGCATTGAGAAGTACGAGGAACACATCGAATACCATGGCGATGAGTCGGACTTTGAATCGTTGCAAAAGATGACAAAATAGTAAGTGTTGTACAGATAATCCAAGTAGACTATATAAAGGAAAGCAGTCTTATCTATCTATATATAAATATATATGTGTTTGCGTATGTGCAATCAAGATTATAAAGTTTATTGTCCTAAAGTAGATATCTTAATATGAAAATTAATAATTATACGTTGACTACGTGGAATTTACAGATCGAAATGCACTAAAATCCCAATTTAATTTAATATATTAAACATTAAGAAAAATTAAAAGAGGCGAAATCGACGTTGATGTGTGTGAATCGCATTAAAGTATAAACTTTATTTCCAGTTAGTAGAATTACGTTTTATATAGATTTGGTATTCGACATTTCTTTACTTTCGTACTGAACTAAATATCTGGTATAATAGAAGGCTTATACTCGTGAGAATCACATGGAAGGGCCCTATTTATAATTTGTAAACTATAACTGAAACTATGATTACTACTATATGTACGATGTATATAGAAGTTGACCTGATAACACGCCAAAATTAGACACAAAGATATATAAATATATATATATGTATAACAGTTCTTTGTATTTGAGTTATTGTTTGTTATCTGGTCACATTCTACGCTTGTATGCTTGTATCGTATTACTCATTTTTTATTTGCTCGTTTCAAGTGCTTTGCCAAGTGCATGTATCACATGACACTTGAATTCAGATGTAGAATATGAGAATGTAGAACATTTTACATTAAACCAATAGAGTTTAGCTGAGGATCATATAACAGTAGATTCTAATTAGGTACATGTGTTTAAGTCAAGCCATTTCAGATTCAACGGTTTTCGAAACTCCAATTGATTTCTTATTAGATATATACATATAACACTTTACTCTTTACGCATATCCAGTTATATCCAATATCCAGTTTCTAACTCTCTCTCTCTCTCCACTTACAGTAGCCAGCCAATGTTGAAGCTTTCGTATAGGACCTGCGTGGATAGTCATTATTTTGGTTTTACGCTGGAGACGCAGCTAAAGGATATTGTGATTGAGAAATTTATCATTGTGCAGTCGCGTCAGTTTTATTATGTCTACAACAATCGATTGCCGTTGGAGGTGACCGAGAGTGGGCAACTGATCTTCTATGTCGATTCGCACGTTTTTATGATACTGCGTGAACAGCCGATTGTGATTGGATATAGTCAGCTGGTGAATGGGCAGCGCTGTCATTATGTGGAACAGCATCATTTTATGCGTACCGATGCGTTGCCCAAGGCCAGTTTCAATGTGAATCCATATCGACTGTCCAGCAAGAAGCTCTTTCGTGGCGGTCGCTTAGAACCTGCCATACCACCAAAGCCCGTGCTTACCGCCCTGAAACATGATGCGCAGGATGCCCAAATTCGTTTGACTGAATACAACAAAGAGTATCGCAACTATTGTGAGTTGGGAGGGGAGTTCACTCAAAGCAATATATACGGGACGCTGCGCACCTTGCTCCAAGTGGAGGATATTGAGCGGCTGCAATGCTATGTTGCTCTTAAGCAATCCAAAATGGAGCTGCACCAGTTCGGCAAGGAGTTGTCCGTTAAATTGCAACCGAATTCAAGGAACCTGAGTGCCGAGGATATTCTCTCCCCTGGCGATGATGTTCTTATCATCAATGAACGTTGCACGATTGGCAGTCAGTCAGAGGTGGGCAAAGCGAACAGCATCAGACAGCTATTGGATAATAATGGTCTGGTATTGGAATTGGCACTCAAAGACTTCGATGCGCTCATTCAATGGAGTCAGAAGATCAACGAACAGTTTGGCGTACCCGAAAAGGATCGTCGGGAGCCACGTGTTTATTTCGCTCGCATCCTGGGCGTGTCGACGCAGCGTGTCAATATCACCTGCGATCGTCATCTGCTAGATAACACTACTTATACGCTGCTCTTTCGGCCCGTGCGAGCCGTTCTCCGATATCAATATCGGGCGCTACGTCAGTTAAAGCTCAGCAACCCAGAGCATGTCGAGCGTATGCTGTTTCCACCTACAGTTATGCGACAGCCGGTAGCCAGCGGCGCTTTGTGCTTGTATAATGAAAATATTGGAAATAATCCGGAGCAACAGCAGGCGGTGCAACAAATTGCATTTTGTGATAAGCTACCAGCTCCTTATGTTGTCGTTGGGCCGCCCGGTACTGGCAAAACGGCGACAATTTGTGAAGCCATCTATCAGCTGTATGTGCGCCGACCAGATACCCATATCCTGGTCCTGGCCGGCTCCAATACGGCCTGCGATGAGATCGCATTGCGTCTACTGCGTGCCATATCGAAGGTGCCAAGTCAGGCGCGTCCTTTGACGCGCATCTTTGCCGCCAGCTGCGATAGACGTATCGATAATATTGATGACTTGCTGTTGGAATATTCGAATATGTATGCCCTACACTTCTATCCGGACGTACAGGCTGTGCACGATTATCGCATCGTGGTGTGCACCCTAAGTTTGGCGGGCAAACTTTCAACGGGTGGCTTCGGTCGTGACGAGGATAAGCGCAGCGTATTCTCACATGTATTTGTGGATGAGGCTGCCGCCTCTACTGAAGCGGAGGTGCTAATGGGCATTACCTGTACCATTGCTCCAGCAACAAATCTTATTTTATCTGGTGATCATAAGCAACTGGGCCCGGTCCTACAATCGCAACGTGCCGGCGATTGGGGTCTGGGCCTATCGCTATTCGAGCGTCTACTGCAGCGCGAATGCTATCGCTTGGACGAGAATGGTGATTACAATGCAGTCGTGCAGACACGGTTGCGACGTAACTATCGTTCCCATCCCGAAATTGTTAAGCTCTACAGTGATCTCTACTACAACAGTGAACTGAAATCGGAGGCTGCACATGGTAAGTCTGACCAAAGGTTAAATAGCTTACAATATCTTCATAACTGAAATTCTTGAAAGATTAGAATAGATCACTTTTAATAAGAATAATATATATAATATTTAAAATCTAGATAGATTTCATAAATATTTAAAAAATTCGAAAAAAAAGTCTTAAAAATTAAAAAAAAAAAAAAAAATTATATTGTGTTTTAAAAAATACAAATCAGATACATAATTTAGTTTAATATTTTAATTATTTTCATCAATATAAATATTTTTAATGTTTTTTTTTTTTCATAAAATATACTTTTAATAAATAAATAAAATAGTTAGCACCAATAGAAAAGAAAAGAAAACATGAAAATTTTAAAGTAACTTTTTTTTAAATTTTTATTTATTTACTCATTTTTATAAATATAATTTTTAAATTTAAAAATGTACTTTCTTTTATATTATTATATTATTATTACTTTTGTTTTTTTTTTTTTTTTTGTAGGTAAAGTTTGCATGGCTAGAAACTGGTTTCATACATCCAACGAACATTTTCCTATAATGTTTCATTCGGTTTTTGGTACGACCATGAACTCGCAAAGTTCACTGAGGTATGCATATCTCGATTTCTTCAACTTCCTAATGAATGATCATTTATATTTGCTTTGGCAGCCTGTGCAACAATAAGGAAATCGATGCAGTTATGGACTATGTGAAAGATCTAATGTACTTTGGCATTAATGGTGATAAATTGGCTCAAACGGATATTGGCATTATATCGCCATATAAAAATCAGTATCAACGCATCCAGGAGCAGCTCAACATGCGCAACTGGCATCAAATTGATTGTGGCTCAGTTGAACTGTTTCAGGGCAAGGAGAAGCAAATTATAATTGTTTCCTTTGTGCGCTCATTTACTGAAAAATTAGGCTTTCTCAATAATAGTCGAGTGAGTTAGAATTATATTATGATTACTATGCGAACTCTATTACATGTAAATGAATTCTCAATGTCTTTCAGCGTTTGAACGTTTTGCTATCACGCCCCATGTCTTTGCTTATCTTAATTGGTAATCCGCGCACTCTAAGCAAGAATCAGGAATTTCGTCATATTATCGACATGTGCCGGGATCGAAAAACGCTCGTCGGTTCGCCCTATTATCCGGATGATAATAAGACGAACGAGGCGAACGGCGGTGCCGCTCAAACAGTTAATCCGACGCGTTCAGGCTGCCATCCGATCAACCATCATAATAATAATAATAAAAATAATAATCATTATCATCGGCAGCAGCAAGCAACGGACGGAACAGCTGAGGACACGTTGGCGCATTCATTCAAGCGAAGTAATAATCGTTGTCATAATTATCAGTATCACCAAAGAAACCAAAGAAACCGTGATAGCGATCATAAATGCCTATATACAAATGCATATTCAGGATCTTTAGCATTTCGAATGATCCCATAATATATATAGATATATATGTCTATATACATAAGTATATTTATATATATATGTATATTTCTATATTTATGGATTGAAAACGAGTTGAATCAAACCAAAAATTCACAGATTTAAATTGTGTCCATAGCATGCGTTTTAGAAGTTTTCAAGATCGACGTAAAGAATCCCATTCCATTTACGTCACATTCCACATGTCCTTTATAATATAATATATATGTACATGTATATATATATAAATATATATACATATAATTTTTTAATATATATGTATATATGCACATAGATAGATATATACACATCCACATCACGATATATTGCACCGGGCTTCAGTTGTTGGCGTAAAACAGCAAGTCCAAGTTTCGCAAGCAAGTCCGATAATGGGGAGCTATTGCAGTTACAGTTGTAATAACCAAATACCGTCCATGTTTATAATAAATTGGCATACGCATCTTTTGATCATGCACGTGATATATGCTCATTTGGCTAATTCATTTTCACACTTATCCTGACCTATAGCGCTCATGTTTCTCTGGTTGCTTCTTTTCTTTCTTTTGGTGATCGCCGAAATGTATAGAATATATCTCTAAATATTCAATTTTTCTTTTTATTTTTAAATTTAGCCAATTTACGCAGCACGCCCTTGTCGGCAGCCACAAAGATTGGCTACAATAAAGCTGAGCTGCTGAAAATGGGCGCCCAGGCGACTCAGCAGCACAAAAAATCGGATCTAGACCAGCTGTTCGATGAGCTGCCCAGCGTGCCGCGTTATGTGGACAATGAGTCCGAGACAGTACGCTCCATTCGTGTAGATATGCAGCGTATGTCTCTGAATCGGCCGTCCGCAACGAAGGTTGCCAGCAAACCAGCGGCAGAGGCTGCTCATCCAATTCAGCTAACTAAAACACCAAAACGTACTGAAACGACACGACCATCTTTAGAAGCTGAATGTGTGGTCGGCATTGAGGCGATCAATATGACAACCGCACCTAGTGCACCGCCGGCCAGTCCAACTCGGCCGAGTTGCAGTCAGTATAGCTACATACCTTCGGGTAATTCGCGCTTCGAGTCTTTCCGACAACCAATGTCCGAGGAGTACAGACGTCCGCCGCCATTTTTCGAACAGGGACGCTCGCCGCCCTACTATGATTGGGCTAATGGAGCTTCAAGGCAACAGCCGGAGCCAAAGCCAGAGCCCAAGCCGCAGGCGAAGAAGAAGAGCACTTGTGTTATATCATAATTGCATATATATATTAAGATTATGTAGTTTTTTCATGAAACGACATAGCTACGAGGACTACACAGGACAATTGAGTTGTCGTGTTATCCTCTTTGGACTTTTGCTGTATGTCGCATGTTGCATTTCGCCTACATTCTGTCGGTCAGTCTGTATCATTTGCAACATGTTCCATTCAGCAAAAATTAAAAACGAATCTGCAGTATACAAACAACAGATTCGCAGTGGCTGAATTAACAGTATGACGGTATAGCAAACGCCGGCCGTTATTCGTCAGTTGCGAGTTTGTTTAAATATATTGCTTTTACTTATATATATATATACATGAATTAATGTTTATTATGTATATAAATATATATATTTATATATATATATATATATATAAATATATATATTTATATATATATACATATTTTTATTTATATATATGTATAAATATGTATATGTACATGAGCATGAATCCCAGAGACCTTCATCCATGTACATATTCACTAAAACACAGAGCTAATTGGCTTCAAAAATATTTTATTCCTTTTTCGACATTTATAATTAAAAATTTCAAAATAAAGACAAGGGTTGGGCCTTTGAATTGTAAGCGGCTCATTCTACGCTCTATTTCCAAAATCAATGTATCTACAATTTAAGAAAGAAAAGCTATGAAAAACAATGAAAACACTATAGAAGATATCTGAACTATCTATATGATTTATAATTAAACATTTTCAATATAAATAAAATGGAAGAAATTAAAAAAAAATTATGAAAGAAATCCAAACATTGCCCAAAATATTTAATAAATTGTATGCTCTTTGGGCTAACACAAAAACGCGATCTATATGAAATTTTAATTACAGAGTACAAGAGTCACGTATTATTTATGCGTTAAAGTTGTATAACTTGGAATCTAAACTAAGCTAAATTAGAAAAATGTAAAAACGTAAAGTATACGCGCTTACGAAATCTCGAACTATATCGAACTATATCCCAATATCAAGCTATATCACATAGCTTCAATAGGATAAATCATGTTCGTGTAAAAAACTAAGCAGGCTTTGAAAATATAGTGTGACACAAATTCCATACAATTGAGACAGTTTTATTTCGTTGCAAAGCAAGGTCACATAACATTTAAAAAAAATATAGTATACATGGTTCGAGGAAATCGAGTAAATTAACGTAACTCTTTAAAATTATAATAAAGTGAAGAAATTGCCTGACAATTCAAGGAATCCGCAAAGATTGTGCGCCTAACGATCGACATTCAAATTTGCAATATGAGTGTGCGCGGTAAAATGGCCACACCCACTGCAATGTCCGCGCCCACGGCCCCGACCCAGCCTAGATTAAATCACAATCGGTCGATGCGGTCCGTCAATGAGACGTTGCGTGGCACCAGACTGGCGACGCCACTATCACCACCCAAGACCGGAAAGGCAGTCCGATGCATCGGCGGTGGTGGCGATGGTGGCACCGTTGCCTGGAAGAGAACAAAGACCACAGAGGTGTCGACCACGAGCCGGCTGGAGCTTACGGCACGGCTGGAAAAGCCCACGATTGCCTCGACGCTGCGTTCGGCCAGCAATCGCGGCAAAGTAATAGCCCTAAAGGCAGCGATTCCTCGCAAGCCCCAACCACCGATTAGCGAAACGAAAGATACCACGCATTGTGTGCCGCGAAAAGCAGGTGGTGGGAAAAGGGATAGCCTGACCGACGGACAGCAACAGCACGACTCCGCCAGGGGAGTGAAACACCCAATGTTGGAGATGGGCGTGCAAACGAATGAGGCGGAGATACTAAATCGCGATCTGCTCGTGGGAGATATAAAGCTTCTGTTGCCCTCCCCGGAGTTGGCCAAAGAAATCGATTTGGCTCGGGCTGAGCACAAGAAATCGTACAAGTCAATGATACGCACGTTCTCACCTCACGAACTGGATGAGGAGCAGCACTTGGATGAACTGAAGCAGTACATGGAGCGCAGCTATGTCACCAGGCGCAAACCCAAAAAACCACCACTGCCGGCGTTGGCTACCTATGAACCTCATGAATATAGCAGCGTATTCGAGACAATGGATGAGTTCTTTACACGCGACGTCCAGAAAGCCGAATCCCTTACGAACATCAAGGAGCGCATTAAGCGCAAAGAATTGGAATTGATGAGCATGTTTAATACCGTCGAAGTTAGTGACAAGATTGAATCCGATTCTGAAGGTGATTAGAAATTATTATAAGTATGTTCCTCTCAGATAAATAATGAGAAAAAAAAATAAAAATTTAAGTAAAATGTCAAATATAACTCTCAGTTATTGGTTTTGATTCACCTCTTCCTCATTAGGGTTGAAAAATTGATTAAAGTTGTTAAAAACATTTTTATATAGATGTAATTTCATTTATTGTATCTTCAAAAAATACAGCGCAGTAGGTCATACAAAAATATTATTTTATTATTGGAACTGCAACGGTTGTAGACATACATATATTTATATAAATAGCTTAGTGCAGGTTTTTAATAATAATTTACCTGTTGTAAATATTTAAAAGCGCGCTCCATTTATTAAAGAATGTGAAGTTTTGTTATCGATAGGCATTGGACAGTGTGTACACCTATGCTTATGACATTAGTGATTCATCGTATTTATCAGCTGTTCAGCTGTGCATTTCGTATTTTATACTCTGTGCGCTACTTGGCTGGCCGGTCGCATTCTGTCAAAAATTTAATTTTCATAAAAAAATAAAACTGACTAGCCGGCCAGTTAAGTGTCAACACATATATAGAGAGTCTCATAGACTCCATTTTCACTCCAGAAACAGAACACCTATTGCTGTGCACTACGAAAAACATTTATTAAATATTCCAACTGCAACGACTACAAATATATATATATATATATTTATATGTATATAATATATATATTTATATAGATAGGTGAGTAAGGGAAGTGCACAAGTTTTCGAATGTTGCATATGATTCACAATTGTCCCGTTCCCCAACAGCTGACAAAGATGACGCTTAAAGTAACAAAGCTTGCACTGACGAGTCGCCTCATCGTCCTGGCCGTCCAGATGCTGGCCAATTGGGTTGTGCCGGATCATAAGCCGGATGTGTTTCGCATGCCAATGCCTGTAATGAATGCCACGGTACCCGCACACGGTTTGGACACACTTGTGACGACCTGCTTGGGCGGCTTGCGGCACTGGGATGGCGAATACTTTCTGCATATAGCCAACTATTTGTACACCTACGAGAATACGCTGGCCTTTTATCCGCTGTATCCGGTGCTTATACGGAACTTGGCTACTGCTTGCGAGACGTTCAATGTGCCCATGTCGCAGCACGCTCTCATACTGGCTATCGCTGTCATTCTCAACTTGTGGTTCTTCTGCGAGGCGGCCAATTACCTGTATCAGCTGACGCAGCGTGTCTTTAATGATCTACACAAGAGTTGGAATGCCGCACTGGTGTTTTGCTTCAATCCAGCGAGCATCTTCTTCAGTGCCGTCTACTCGGAATCGCTGTTCGCCTACGCCAGCTTCATTCTGATGCTCGAATGTATTCGGCCAAAGCAACAGTTTAACTTTGTGCGCATCTGCACCAGCTTGACCGCCTGCATCATGTGTCGCTCCAATGGATTAATCGCCGTCGGTTTTCCTCTCTACTTTTTTGCGCGCCATATGATTCTGACTTCAAACGTGAAGCGCTTCAAGCAGGTCGTCAGGATGTCGCTGGTTATACTCGTGCCATTGGGCATCTTGCATGCCTATTACTTCTACATCTATCGAATGTATTGCTTGCCCAGCATCAAGGTGAAACACCCTGAGCAGGTGGTGGAATATGCCAACGAGAGAAACTATCTGCTTGCTGGACGGGGACCGGAGGGCTCGCCTTGGTGCCAGTATACTTTACCATTCCCCTACAATTATGTGCAATCTACCTATTGGGATGTCGGATTCTTGCGCTATTATCAATGGAAACAGCTGCCCAACTTTCTGCTCGCGCTGCCCATGTTGGTCTTCATGCATTGGCATTGCTGTGATTATCTTTGGTTTTTGGCCACAAAAGTGACGCCGCAGGCTTCAAGCTGGCGGGAGTTGTTCAAGACTCAAAAGTCACTGCCATTTGTGCTGCATGGCGCCTTCTTGACCCTTATTTGTGCCCTGTTCGTTCACATTCAGGTGTCGACACGTTTGTTGGCCTCGGCCACGCCCATTTTTTATTGGTTTGCTGCTGATCATATGCCCAAGTCGCTGGCGCAGCTTTCGTTTCGGTCAAAGGCTGGAGCTCTGTTTATCTGGTGCACCGCGTACTGTGCTTGCGGCACAGTTCTCTTCGCCAACAATTTTCCCTGGACTTGAATACGAGTTTTATATTGGTCCGGCATTTAAATATATATGTGTATATATAAGCTATTATTATTTGCCAAAGAGACTGTATTAGGTTTGTAGATATTTTTATAGGCGAGAATGTTTATCATGAAATGGAAAACGAAAAGTAATTACAATTTGCTTGTAAATTAAATTAAATAAATGTTTAAAACCGATTTTAGCGGGCAATCGAATGTTGATACATATATTTATCGAGAGCGGTAATGTTGCTAAACGCCCAAATATATCGATGCTCCTGAACTTATCGCTCAATTTGTGTTATGGGGTTTTCGTCACATCGTATTTTACAAGGACGTTTCATTTGTAAATTGAAAATTTACCTACAAATAAAATGATTTGGAATTAAGTGCATTTTAACGCCTTTAATATTTAAAAACACCACCTTCGCCTGGCTTGAAAGTTGTTTACCCACTGTAGTTACAACGAAAATTTACCATATTTAAAAACAATTTTTGCGCGCACACATCGATATCTTAATGCAGAGTTGCAAAACAGAAATAAATCGATTAGGTTGTATACAAAACAGACCTAAGCCAAACAAAAGGAGTTCCCTGGCGAAAAATACGATACGGCCGCAAAAATGGAGCAGCTTTCGGGTGTTATGATAATAATTATCATAGGCGGCGGTGTGCTGACTTTTGTGATGCTCTTCATATTCGCCAAACGCCAGATAATGCGCTTCACGCTGCGTAGTCGTCGCGGCCCCCATGTGCCAGTAGGCAACGATGCCAAGAAAGCGCTGCGCCGTGAAATTGAACGCAGATTGGACTGCATACAAAAGATAGCACAGGAGCCAAAGTTGCTATGGACTGATACGGACAAGTATATACTGCAGCCGGGACCAGAGCAGGAACTGCCGCCCTATTACTATCGAATGAAGGCCGTGGACGATGTCAAATTGGTCGAGTCGGAGATAGCGCGCGCTGATGGCAGCATACGACACGCGCACGAAAGCTTGCGAGCCTTTCTCTTGACCACGCTCTCCGTTACGCTCAATGGTACTGGGCAGCGCATAATACACCAGTTCTGCGACACATATGAGCACGCCCGTCACGATCCGAATGAGTTCGGCAAGGACGAATACGAGGCCTATCATCATATGTTGCTCAAATTAATGGAGGCGTAAGTGCTTCATTTAAGCGTTCATCGATTAAATAAATACTGTTTCTTTTGTTTTCCATAGTGCTAAGCAGCTGAAGAACTACAATTCAAGAAAGGCTTCACCTGCTCGTACGCCACGTAAACAGAAAATGCATTCGTTGCTCGATCCAGCCCGATTGCGTCCACCACCCGTTGTGGAGCCTCAGAGTAGCGAGCTAGCAGCTGGTCAGCATGCCAAAGTGAACATGACGCTGGGACTGCAGGGCGATGAACTTGTGGCCGCTGAGCTGGCCACCAATCCGTTGCACTTGCAAGCACCTGCCGAGCGAGATCTTATTATACGGAATCGCATAAAGACGCCCACGCTAGACGACATTGCGGTTGAGGCGGCAGCGGAGCAACCACACGGCGAAGCGAACACCAGCACTGCGGAACATGAAATAATGAGCATATCGTCGGTACAACTGCAGCGCAACTCTAGTGTTGTTTGAGGGTAAATTGTGAAACGTTTTTTTATTATTCTTTGTGTAATTTATCGAAATACTGAATTTTTATTCTACTCTTGCTATGTCTAGCATTCTAGCTATCCTCCTTGCACTTACATTTATTATTGTTTGATTTTGTCCATCTTTTGGGAATACAAAACTAAATCTAGTAAACGACACGAGTAGCCCGTCTCGTTATCATACCATGAAATCAGCTTTACAAAATTATCATTCAGTGCAATGCACGCACTGGCATCAAATACTGAAGCATAGCGTGAGCCATTCATATCTGATGAAACGACAGAGTCCTCTGTGTAGCCCAATATGCCTTTCATTTGACCCTTGGAAGCTTCTTTGATTGCCGCCTTGATCTGCTGCATTTTGGCTGGACATCTCAAGCGACAGGTCAAATCGACAACAGAAACATTTGGAGTAGGCACACGAAAAGCCATCCCTGTTAGCTTCCCATTCAATTCAGGTATTACTTTTCCAACAGCCTTGGCAGCTCCTGTGCTGGCGGGGATGATGTTGCACATACCGCTGCGACCATCGCGCCACGCCTTACCGCTTGGCCCGTCTAAAATCTTCTGCGTGGCTGTGCAGGCGTGGACTGTCGTCATCAAGCCTTCAATAATTTCGAAATTATCATGTACAACTTTGGCCACAGGTGCCAGGCAGTTGGTAGTGCATGAGGCATTCGATATGATCTTCATATTTGGTTTATACTTGTCTAAATTGACGCCACACACAAACATTGGCGCATCCGCTGACGGTGCAGAGATTACCACTTTCTTGGCTCCGCTATCTAGATGCACCTTGGCAGCTTTCATTGTGGTATATCGACCAGTACACTCAACCACCGTCTCAACACAATTTTGTTCCCAGTTTATTTTTTTCGGATCCGATTCATTAGTGACGCTTATCTTTAGACCATTTACCATCAGATTCTTTCCATCGATGGTAATCTTCTTCTTGAATTGGCCATGCGTCGTGTCGTATCGTAGCATATAGGCCATATATTTGGGCTCTATGGCGGGATCGTTGATTGCCACCACTTGTACATCCTGTCGCCTGATTGCCTCCCGCAGAAACAAGCGCCCGATGCGCCCAAAGCCATTAATACCGATTGCCATAACTACTTAATTTCAATTAAGCTACACAAATTACAGACTATGTTCCTCTCTGCTCAAATTACACTTCTAAGAATTTGAAAAAAAATTGAAATACTTAACCCGAAAGTCTAAAGCAAAGAGAATTTATTAACTAATTTATGTATAAGTTGTTTTTTTTTCCATTTTTACTTGACGCACTTTCTAAAGCTAATGTGTTATTTGAATTTTTTCCAGATCTTCCGTGTTGCCTGGGCCCTCCCCTTATCTGCATCAACACTAACCAAAGTCGAGATAAATAAATTTAACGTACCGAATGTTATTTTCTTTTCCTAGTTTATAGTGTAGTTTACATAATTATTAAAGATAGTTAAATATAAGTAATAAAATATAATGGAATATATGATTATGATTATTGAGATTATGTAACTATAATTATAATTATTTGATCCCAATTAAATTGTATTAAATATAAGCAATACAAATTTGAATATATTTCTCTTTTGTTATGTTTAGCAAATAATTTATAATATTATCTAAATGATGTAATAAATACTTTTTAGAAATTCACATATGTTAGGCTTTGACAGCCCCTTAAATGGTTTAGATAAATTGTAGCTATAGATGAAGATGAGTATTAATTGATGACTTTGAATAATTATTATTAATTTGTTTGTATTTCAATTAATTATCTCCCGCTTCTCTCAGAACAGCCATGTGCTGCTATACTATATACTATATGTCTTTTCTTTGCTCCTTTTATGGGAAAAGACTCATGACTTTGTCGTTTAAGGGTTTTAGTAATAGTGCATCTACTGCTTGAGGATATGTTTTGTATATTTATAAGGGTTCTGAATTAATAGTCTGTCTCTCATTTATTGTTTGTTATATTCTATTTGCAGTTGGTCTAAATGCATGATGATATTGTCTTAAATCGAACTAAAGTTTTAAGTACATTTCGACATTTACTGTGAGCAAATCTAATTAAATTATTTTAAGTTAGATTGACTATCCTTTAGATATCTAGGGCTTTGCACTATGACTCAATGAACACACATAGATTTTATTTTATTTCTGCAGTGGTTAGATGCCAATTTTGTCGATTTACCAAGCAAACGGCGCACACATGAAAGGTTTTTGCGAAATCTATTACATGTGAGTGTGTATAAAAAGCGATGATGATGATGTGTGTGGGTGTGTGTGTGTGCGGGTGTGCTTTGTAGTTGGTATTTTGGGAATGCTGCTGGCTAAAAGTGGAGAAATCCAGTGTGTGGGCAGCACAGCCTGCTGCTATTCACGCAGTCAACGCAAACACAAATCAAGCTGCAAGTCGTAAAAATTTTCAGAGGACGCCTCTTGGCTAGTTTTTGGTATACAAATTGATGTTTGCTTATTGCAGCGCAGGCAAAGGCCTCAGTCTCAGCAGCCTGCGCATAATTAACTGGCCAAGCCATAAAGAAAGCTAAAGCAAAACTTGTTTAAAGAATTGCGCATATAATGGACTAACTTTAACGAAACGTTTGGAAAAGTAGTGCAAAAAACGGTTAACAAGAAATGCTTGGAAAAATAAAATTAATCCTTTTGCCAGTTTAAATTAACATTTAATAATTGGGGGGCAAAAATTGAGAAGCAAAAGATTTTAGATATTACAAGATTAAAAGATTGTTTAAAAATATGTAGATGAATAGTTAGAGAAAGAGAGAGAAATAGGGGCGGGAGAGAGATATAGATAGAGAGGCAACATTTAAGAATATGACCATTATTTTGAAGTATTTATTCAAATCAGAACTTCGATTAAAGCTTCGCCTTTCCTAATCCTGATTCAATTAATCTTTATATATAATAACACTTTTCCATGCATAAGATAATTCTATTTTATAATTTGTAAGCTGAGCAAATAGCGAAGCTTTTGGATAAGCTCTTTAGTAACAGATTATTAAAAGCGCTTAATATATATTTTCAATTCTTCCAAAGATTTATCTTTTCCTACATTTTTCCGTTTATTGCAACTCTCAACTCTCAGGTATATGAAATGCCTTTCTACAGGCCATTGCGTAGTCGTTTTTGGCTAACAATTCTTGGTTAAACATTTAACTGACGCCTTGTTAGTCAGCAACATTTTATTGGTTAGGCACACAACTGCTTATAAATCAATCGAGTGCGGCCAGCTGCCAGGCTCATGCTGGCTCCGGATCCGGATCCGGGACCTGGGCAGGGGTCGGGCCGACTACGAGGCGGGGGCAAAAAGGTGTTTCAACAAAATGCAAATGCGTATCCATAGG
This sequence comes from Drosophila nigricruria, assembly GCA_037075265.1. NCBI lineage: Eukaryota > Metazoa > Arthropoda > Insecta > Diptera > Drosophilidae > Drosophila > Drosophila nigricruria. The sequence goes on from JBAMCI010000053.1 coordinate 2,669,685, forward strand.
ACAACGCACACAAAATCAGCTGCGTTGCTGTGCCGTGGGCGCCATTACTCACCTTTGTCTGCCAAATGGCACCCCCCATCACACCCATGCATAGCTGATGTATCAAAATTTCGCTTGCCGAAATTTGGCCCCAGGGGCAGAGTTTCTGTTGAAGGGGGCATGGCCCAAAACCACTTTGTATGACGAGTGAAGCACTCTCAAGCATTTCGAATGAAAGTTTTTGCGTGTCGAAGTTTATGAGTTGAGTTCTTGGCCAAATGCATACAATATCCAACTTAAGACCTTCTACTTTAATCTATAGATTGTCAACTTTACATTGTTTCACAGCATTGGCAACATGTTGCTAAAAGTGGCGCAGCATGCTGCCAAGCATGCGACGCCCACACAATGCGCTTTGCTCTCTCTTTTGGTAGCTGTGGGCTCTCCTGGCACTGGCCGAGGTGAATTTTGACCCAGGACCTGAAAATGGGGCCGCCTATTACGAAATTGCTGAAGTTAACAGCAGAAGTTTTAGCCAATATATTATATTCATATTTATATATTGAAACATTCTATTTGGCCCGATCATAAACTCGAGCTAAATGGAAATTGAAAGTCATGTTAACAGCGGACTAGGCCTGCAGCTCGGAAATAGAAGCGAAAATTTTGTTGCGCTCTCTTCTCTTGTATTTTCATTTTTACTGTTCAAATTTATGCGCAAAACTTTAAAATTGAAACTGTTTTTGCCGACTGCAGCGACACGAGCAAAGTTTTGCATTAAAAATTGCATCAAGTTTACGCCAAGGTTAAATCCAAGCAAGTTTTTATGCCAACTGTTTGGCAAAGTTGCAAGCAACATTTTCTTTTGTTTAATGATGCTTCATTTATTTATGCCGAATATCGCCGACGCTCAGTAAAATCCTAATGGCTCACGAATGAAATTCAAAACTCAAATTGCAGTTATGTGGAGAGTTGAATTTAAGTTAAAGTTGAATAAAGTCATATCTGTAAATATTTTAAAAAAATATATAAATAATATATGTTTATAAATATAATGGTATATATACAGCTGTGTATGTATGTATTTTCGTCGAAATAAATGTTATCATAAATGTTTGAAATGCAAAAAAATATATATACAATTGCAGATTGAACTAAAATACGATATGCCCATATTCACTTTGCGAAAATAAGCTTAGCCTTTAGCAGAGAGCACATAGCCATTAATTGGCATATATATTAATATAGATTCTTCAATGGCTTAACTAAGTGAATGAAGTCACATAATTTATATATTGAATGCAATTAAAATTTGCTAATATTAATATAAAACAACTAGAGTGATATTAATATAAAACAAGGAAGAGGTGTTATTTCTGACTTGCCACGCACATACATATATAAATATATATATATATTTTTTAAATCAATGGAGGAGGTCAACAGTAAGATATTCGTTAAATATTGAGTTTCCAACATTTTTACAGTAGAAGATACCATTTTCCCCGTTTTGCCACGCCACCAGTAGGCATGAATATAAAATGGGCCGAAGGCTCTAAAGCGGTGGAAATTAAAGGGCATTTTCATTACACCACGCCCCCAAGGGGAGGGGTAAACTCTTTTTGGTGCCTCAGTAGAGGAGGTTAACAGTAACTTAATTATCGAATTTTTAAGTTTGTAGCTCTAAAAACTTTGCAGATATTGATTTGTTCCGATTTACCCCGCCACAAAAAGGTTGAGGAATTCCTATTAATCCAACTTTATTAGCCCCTTTACGAATTTGAATATAACCTAAAACTTTACGTTCTAATAAAGTTAAAAATGCTACACTCACTATCACACAAATAATTATTAATAAACTTCCAATTAAAGATAAAATTAATTCAATATAAAACAAGTACTATTTGTAAATAAAATTACATAAAAATGATAATAAAATTAAAGCTAATCTAACTTCATAAGAAATTGTTTGAGCTACTGCTCGTAACCCTCCTAATAAAGCATAATACATTTATAAGCTATATATTTTTATTATCTGGGATTGTCAAGGCGAGTATATGTTAGAAAATTCAAGTCTCTTTTGCCACGCCCCTAGTAGTCATATCTAGAAAATCTTTGTACTTAATAAGATGAAGGTACCCCAATTAGTATATATTTCAAGTCTCTAGCATTAATACCGACGAAATCGTTTGTGTTTATATGTATAGACGGACGGAAAGAAATACAATATACTCTTTAACTTATTGAATGAGTATAAAAATTGATTAAATTTAAACTAATTTAATATTTTTCTAATAAAAATTAAACTATACTTTAATGGGAGCTCTCAATTGATATACACAACTCAAGCGAGAATATTTATGCTTAATATTTATTTAAAATGTTTTATCATTGGGGGTCGCTGGTAAATGCGTCTCTCGGGTGCCTTTACAACGTATTTATGAGCCACTTGTTGTATCGGGGACTGAAGCTAAATAAAAGAGACAGCATAAACGAAGAGGAAAACAAGTAGAGCAACTTTAGGAGCCAATAACATTAAAGCCAATAGCAATAAATAGTAAAGTTGTGAGCAGACGTTGACAATGGCCAAATTGTTGGTGGCATAACTAAAGCAGCTGAGCAGTAAGCCATGGCTTTAATCGCATTTGTCTGATATCGTCAGCAGATAAAATAAAATAGCTGCTGATGCAAATCAATGCATAATGTAACGGCAGCAAGAGAAATTCGACTAGTTGTTGCAGCAGCAGTTGATGCAATGAAGTTTGCCAAAAAATCAGCAAATAATTCAAATTTAAATGCAGCCTGCAGCTGAAAGTGCGATTCGGATACGGATAGCTTGACTACAAATTGAATTGTCAAATACAACTGCTGCAGCAACAGAACAAAGCGCCGTTCACAAAAGAGAGCAACTGCTGCAGTAGCTGTAGCAGTAGCTGCGGCACTCACTGCGACACACAACAGCACAGACATTTCTCTCTAATTGTGCGCTCAAGTGTGCTGCATACAGCCTGGTTACGAAATTAAATCAAAAGATCTATGCAGGCGAGAGACAACTCGGGTACTGGTTCAAGTGGCTATGGCCAATTCCTTTCGGCTCAGAACAAAAAAACTTTGCACTGCTTTTGGCTGCATTATTGGACGACATAGGCAACAGAAATGGACATTCAGTTTACGACCAGAGCAGACCAGACAAGATGGCTCAAATTAGGCAACCAGCACGGCGAGCTCTGCACCCTGTAGAGTGAACAAGCTGTCTGGAATGTGGTAGAAGGTAGAACATTAGCTTAATAGCATTAAAGGCAGTAAACTGAGTGTGAAACCTTGAAATGAAGCGATTTACAACTTTTATATCTTTTTGTAAAGTTTCTTTTAGTTGAAATAACCAACTGTAAAATTGGAATAGAATATATATAAGATACTTTTATATATAGATACTTTGCAACTTTTTCCTATTTTAATAAAAATTACATTTACATTTTATGAATAGAAATGAAAGTATTTAAAATACACTTAAAGTAAAAACTGAAAAGTTGTTGCATTTTGTGTGTTAAGTTTGCTCTTAGGTCGATCAGTATGTCCACTATTGAAGAATTATGCTTATAGCTTATATTATAAGAAGAAATAATTGCAATCTTTGTAAACTCCTTTATACTCCCTATTCAGTTTCTATTGAGTTATAACAAGCTCATGCAACGCTTATGTAAGTCACAGTTTTAAAGTCACACAGCTGTTACAGTTTTAAAGTCACCAGCCTATATATACGCTCCATATCAAAACAAACTCTTTGCAACTAATTGCAAAGTTAATTACACAATGAACAGAGTCTGATTGAGGCGCTTACAGCAATCTAACAAATTTGTAATTTCGTAATTGAGTTGAACTTGAAAGACAACAATCTATTGCCGTATAAGTTTGAAGCCAGCGGAAGAACTAATCTGTGGTATTTTAAAGAAAACAATTTTGTTCTTAACCGTTTTCAGTGGCTTTTGTTACGGCTTTCTTAGCTACTTAGGAAAAACTGAGATTTTGACCACAGACTTGACTAATGTTTGAGTAGATATTTGTTAGAGCCACCATACACATTTTTGCGGTTGCCTTCCTTCCATTAACGCCTAATTTAACTTCTTAAGGATAACCGATAAGAATTAAACTCATACGAAGTGGTTCTATTGTTTCTCCAAAAACTTTTTACCAATACAATGAGCCTTCAAATGCCTTATTTACTTGATACAGGGTATCCTGAGAAAAGAAATAAAAACTAATTTTATTACTGCCAAATCAATGGCAAGCAGCCCGCCCACCTAATACCATCCCCAATCTATTGTGAAATGTGCTTTAGAATTTGATAGGATGATATAAGAGTAATTGCCAAGGCAATTTTACTCTTTGCAAACTTTGCCAAGTTGTCAGCTTATGAAAAGTGTTTACTTTGTATATAAATAAATGTGAGCTGCTTAAAGAGTTTTAGCCAGGTCTAAACAGGTGAACGAATCAGGCACACACACACACACACACTCGCACACACACCACATAGAGTTATTTACGAGCTGGTCACATGAAAAATTGCTCTGAAATTGAATTGCAATAAGGCGAAGCAATTAATTAAGCTGAAGGCAACCGCAGCAATTACATTGATATATATTTGTGTATATGTAAGGGGTTATGCACTATATATAGTGTAATGTCAATTTGTTTGATGCGCACTGCAGCAATGGCAGGAGCACCAGCACCAGCAGCAGCGTCAGCAACATAAATGTGTCCCATTACGTGTTACGCGACGTATACGTAATGCCAAATGTCATGAAATTTCATTACGATTCGAGTGGAGCTGAAGCAGTAGCAGTAGGAGTAGGAGTAGCAGTAGCAGCAGCAGAAGTCAACAAAATGTTGAACAGTGGGTTAAACTGCCGGCTAAACCAATTACATTTGCACGCCATTGACAACAGCAACAATAATGTCAACAGCAGCCGCAGCAGCGGCAACAGCAACAGAAACATCAACAATATTGCCCCTAAAAGTTGGGGAGGAAGCGGAAAACGACACAGCAACAGCGCTTGAAAAATGTCCACAATGAGGAAATGACGTTGAAAAACTGTAAAAAATACACACACACACACTCACAAACACACACTCACAAACACACACACACACACACATGAGACATACAAAAAAGAGAGTAAGAGTCTTCGAGCAGCAGCAACAACTTGTAATGAGCTGCAACTGAGAAGTTAAAGTGATTTATTCAATTCGAAGCGAGCCCAAGTAAACAAGTACCTAAAATAAAAAATAGAGAGCATGGCTAACTATATAATGCCGCACCTTAAATACCCTATAAAAACACTTATTGATGCATGATACATATGTGATTTCCTTTTGAAATTTTATAAGTGTGGAAATTCTAATAAAGTTCATAAAATATTTTAATAGAAAGAAAACAGAATAAAATTGGAAAAATTGAAATGAAATATCATGAATATTATGTGGGAATAGAGCAAGAAAAAGTAGATTATATATGTAAGAATCACTAAATTTCAAAATCAAAAGGAAACAAAGTTCAACTTAAAGTAGCGAAAAAAAGAAGAAAATGTAGATGAGATGAAGTAAAAAAGGAGAAGCATAGAGAAAAACAAATTAAATGAAGAATATGCAGATGATAAAGGGTTGAAAAAAGAAGAAGAAGCAGAAGAGTCAAGCAAGACTCATATAATAAATAAGAGAATCACAGAAGTAGATGAAATTAAAAATAACTAGAAATTGAAGTGAAGAAAGACAAAAGAAGAAGAAGATGATAAAAATAGAATATGGTAAATGTAAAATTAAGATTGGTGTAAAAGATTTGAATTAAAGAAAGTTGAGAAACTGTAGCGAATAAGAAACACAAAAACAGACGTGAAAGATGAGGTAAAGAATTAGAAGAAGCAGAAGTATAAATTAGAATATCAAAAGATCTGGCAGTTAAGAAAAACATCAACGAAAGGTAATCCCAAGATTAAGTATACAAAAAAGAATAAAAAGAGGAAGAGAAAAATATACAAGGAGAAAGAGAATTCCAAGTAAAAGATGTAATAGTAAGAAAATATCAGATATTACAAACTGAAACCAATAGAGCCCATTACATTTTGACTTCAGTTTTGAATAAACATGCATATATTATTTATGTGCACTTGTGTGTGTTTGTTAACAGAAATATTTCATTTCCTTTGCTGCATTTATTTTCTTTCTTTTCCATCTGCTTACAGCTGCCATCTAGCTCAGCGGCAAAGTGAAAAGAGACGACGGCCTTGCTGTACGCTCAGGGGATCTGTCGCTGTAGCTGCTTTGTTTGCTCTCTGAGAGCTGTCTGCTGCAAGACGTTACACAATTCTTGACAAATTTATAGTGGCCTATTGGAAAAGGGTAGACAAATTTTGAGCCTGGGCGCGCTTCCCAAATGATTGACCCAAAATAAACCCCAATGCCCAAGCTGTTGCCCGCTTGTCAAAAACTCATTTATTATTTAAATATTATCAGGCGAATAAAAAAGTTATGCAAAAACAAGTAAGAAAGCTCTAGTCGGCGGTACCCGACTAGGAGATCCCCTGAACCCTGCGAAGAGCCGATACTCCAGACATTTGATGCTTATTTACCATATACATATATACAAGCAATACATGCACACACACATACACATATACACATACGCATAAGCACGCGCTCTGCTGACTGCACAGTTAGCGCAGCGACTGAGCGTGGGCTGCGCTCATGGGCTTTACTATGGGAAATTAAATGTTTAATAACTTCTTTTGTAGATGGACGTTCTTAATCAAACTTTTAGAGCGTGTTTCTGTCATTTATATGTATATATTTTCCAAAGCACAAGTCTCTAGTATTTGAAATACGGCTTTTACAAGTTTGGGGGGAAAGGGAAGGAAATGGGGGTGGTATCAAAAATCTGATGAAAATCAAAATTGTATAAACTCTACATTATACTGAATACAAAATTTGGAGACTCTAGCTCGAAAGATGTGGGAGATATAAATTTATAACGGCGATTCGATAACGTTTTAAATCGATAACTTTTAAACGATCAAATTTATCGATTTTTTGAAACAAACTCGATCTGCGCGTGCTATACACGGACCTACATAAAAAATTTCAAGTCTCTAGCTCTTATAGATTCTGAGATCGACGCGTTCAAACATACGGACAGACGGACGGACGGACGGACGGACGGACGGACGGACGGACGGACGGACGGACGGACAGACGGACAGGGCTAAATCAACTCAGCTCGTCGCCCTGATCAAGAATATATATACTTTATGGGGTCTGCCACGCCTCCTTCTGCCTGTTACATACATTTTAACAAAACCATTATACCCTGATTTCCCATTTTCAATGGGTTCAGGGTATAATGAATGAAGAACAAGATGGGAAGACGAGCAGACGGGCAGACGGGCAGACAGAATGCTGCTCATTTTTAAAAACTTTTCTGCCTTCTTCGTTTTTTGTTTTCTTTCTTTTTTATACCCTGAACCCATTGAAAATGGGAAATCAGGGTATAATGGTTTTGTTAAAATGTATGTAACAGGCAGAAGGAGGCGTGGCAGACCCCATAAAGTATATATATTCTTGATCAGGGTGACAAGCCGAGTCGATTTAGCCCTGTCCGTCTGTCCGTCCGTCCGTCCGTCCGTCCGTCCGTCCGTCCGTCCGTCTGTCCGTATGTTTGAACGCGTCGATCTCAGAATCTGTAAGAGCTAGAGTCTTGAAATTTTTTATGTAGGTTCGTGTATAGCACGCGCAGATCGAGTTTGTTTCAAAAATTCGATAACTTTTATCGTTTTAAAGTTATCGATTAAAAACGAAATCGAAAACCAGTTATAAATTTATGGCTTGCACATCTTTAAAGCTAGAGACTCCTTATTTTGTATTTAGTGTCATATGTGTTTTATACAATTTTGATTTTTGTTATATTTTAGATGCCACGCCCCTTTCGCCCCAAATTAGCAAAAAACGTATTTCAAGTGCTAGAGCCTTGTGCTTCGGCAAATACACACATATAATTCACATAATCACGCTCTGAAGGTTTGATTTAAAAAGTCCATCTACAAAGGAACTTATTCAACAATTAAGTTCCGATAATATAGCTCTTCTGCAGCCCGAGCGCAGTCGCTGCGTAACTGCGCAGTCAGCAGAGCGCTCATTTATGCGTGCGTGCGTATGTGTGTGTGTATGTGTGTGTACATGTATTGCTTGTATATATGTATATATTAAATATATATAAAATGTTTGGAATATCGGCTCATCGCAGGGTTCAGGGGATCTCCTAGTCGGGTACCACCGACTAGAGCTTTCTTACTTGTTTTTGGTTAGTCCGCTGTCAACTTCAATGTGGCATAAAAGGACACGGCAAGGTGGCAATGCCGCGGACACTTGACGCAATTCCCTCGCATTGTGCGTATAAAATTACAATTGGGAACCCCAAAGTCGAAAGACCAGTATCAAAACTTTCTTAAATTTCTGCCAAAAATTATTGTTAAGAACTTGAACAAAATGAACAATTGTGAAAAGTGAATGAATTATGGTGTAAAAGTGAGCAGGAAATATTTGCCTGCTGATGTGCCTTGAAATGTGGTCAGAGGTTCAAACTTACAAAACGCTGTCAACTGTGCTTGCTCTCAAAATTATAGATAGATCTGTATATATAATTTATTTAGATTTCATAATTTATTACAATCAACTGACATTAACAGAAGTTCGGAAGTTCTTTTAGATTAGAAAAAGTTTTAATCTTAGACTGCTGTTTTTATTATTTTTGAATTATTTAAAGAGAAGGCTGACTGACATATTTTTTTGCCTAATATTAAAAAGAACATTAACTTATAGGTATATTAAATGAAAGTGTTCCGCCGACTAGAAGATACTCTGTACCAAACTGTTGATTTAAAATTTTATCTTATATCTAATTTGCATGTTGTCTCTAGCTCTTATACCTTTCAAGATTAACAAGTTTTTAGCTTGCCCCTACGGTTTCCTGATTAAGACTATACCTTAAGGTATATCATTTGGTGCAGCTCATGTCTTCTGCAGCAGTATAATAATTCTGCTACCTAAACACTAGAATTTGATATTAAGAGTGCTATATTAACATTTTATGTTAAGTATATGATTTGTGATCAGTTTAAAAAAAACCAGATCTATGTTAACAGCGACACTTTAAGAGTGACACATTAACAGTAACACTTTAACAGTGACACATTAACAGTGTCACAATAACAGAACATCATAATATAGCTTCGCTTTAAAGAATCAGTCAACTGCATGCTTCAATTAACCCATTCTGTACGTCTCACCAGCATAAGTTGGAAATAAAGCAAATTGAGGCAAAACAAAATACGAAATTTGGGTGCGACTGCAGAACGTTTTTTATGGCAAAAATAAAAAACAAAATTGTTGTGCAGCTGAGAATTTATGCCAGGACATTTTCTGTGCCTTATCATTGCCACAGGACGCCCGCATGGCCCCGCAGCTAAAAAATATTTCTTAACATTTCTGTTTTTTGTGCATAAATAATTGTTTATGAACACGTACCAAGAGGGCGGCAGACTGGTTGACAAACAATGGCGAGCACATGCACAAGCGAAGTCAAGTGGAAGAGAAGAAGAGACAGAGTCGAGTCGCAGCTAGCGAACAACTGGCAACTGGCAACTGGCAACTGGGTTAGGCGGCGACATGGCACGACTTCGCTGACTTGCGTGACCAAAGTGCAAGAGGTGATAAATAACAGCAAAATGTAGACATCACAGAGCCATAGCCCAGGGCCCAGGGCCGAGAACCTTAACGCTAACCCAACCTGATACCAAATTCTCACCCGAAGCGTATCTCAGTTTGTGCATGTTTCAGCAATATAGCAGCGGGCAAATGCAAACAAAGTTGATGCCACTTTCAAGTTTGTGTCGTGCAGTTTATAAAGTTGCAACAACAAACTATTTATGAGCCAGTTGCCAAGGCTAGGAAGCATTTAGCTCGGTTTAACACTTCACTTGCATATCAGCAGCCAAAGATGCGCAATGCTATTTCCCGCCCCACAATCTACACACACACGACCTTCTCCACATGGCTCATCCTCATGGCTGACCCTGGGCTCGCGACCTAGCTGCTAACCACAAAACATTCACATGAAGATATCATTCCTATTTAATTTAACACTCTAACTATGGGTATACACATTTTGCAGTGAATCATGTAGAATCATGTACAGAAGAAAATTAAATAGTATATTTAATTTTCTCTGTTCTATGGAATCTAGTTTGCTAAAATTTATATATATAAAAATATAAATTTCTGATACATTTGAAAATTAAAATATAAGAAAAAATATACAAAAAATGTATAGCTTTCCTTAAAAAATTTTTATTTTATTTTTAAATAATTGGTTCTACAGCAATATATATAAATTTTGATTTAAATTTTTTAAACTTATTTTTGCTATGTTAATTATATTTAAATTAATTATACCGTATATGAAATAAGACAACAACATTAAATAGCTGCCATAACAACCATCTTACCAAAAATTATGGAAAATTTAATATATGTATTATAGAATATATAAATAAATACTGGCCTCTTTGTATTTGCTCATCTATATCTTCTATATCTATTAGAGTGTATAACTTGATCTCAATCTATTCACTATTCCTTCATACAGCTTTCCAAATAATTCTTTAGAACTTTGAAAAACTCGCTTTAACACTAGTTCTATTGTGGATATCTGAAGACAATTTGGTCGAATTATATGATTTTTCAGTGTAGATCGCCAGTCTGTCCTGCCTATTACGGCCAATGAAGAAAATGAATGACTTTTTATACTCATTCACAAAGTGAAATGAGTATATTGGTTTTGTGCAATGTCCGTCACGCTGTCCGTCCGTCTGTCCGTCTGTCCGTCTGTCCGTCTGTCCGTCTGTCCGTCTGTCCGTCTGTCCGTATGAACGCAAACCATTTGCACAGTTTTGAAGCTAGAGAGTTGAAATTTGGAATATATACTCGTGTATACCCTCGAATTATAAAGTGTCAAGATTTTCCCGATACGCCCACTAGGGGCGTGGCAAATCGGAAAATGCATTTGCCCATACCTCAGAAACACTACTTCTAGAAGTGCTAGAGAGTTGCAATTTGGAATATATACTTGTGTTGACAACCCAAGATCAAAAAGCTATGGCGGATATATCTACGCCCATTGGGGGCGTGGCAAATCGGGTAAAACTGTATCTTCTACAGTTTTAAAGCTAAAACGCCCAAATTTGGCACGTAGGTTACTGATACGATCCTATGAAGATCGACCAAAAATCTATATATCCACGCCTACTAGGGGCGTGGCAAATCGGATCTGACTATATAGTGATTTTTCAAATTCTGTAATATTTTGAGCACTATTGATGCTAGAGACTTGAAACTTGGTATATATACTCGGGTTGACAACCCAAGTTGGAAAAGATATGGCGGATATATCTACGCCCATAGGGGGCGTGGCAAACCGCAAAAGTTTGTAGCTCCTACAGTTTTAGAGCTAGAAGCTTCAAAATTGGATGGTAAGTTACTGGTGAGCTCCTCTATCGATGATCCAAAAATAATTTTTACGCCCCTTATGGGGTATGCCCGGCTAAAAAATACCCTGTAATTTTCGCATTTTTTGAGTGTAAGCATCCAAATTTCACACTTACGTTACCCTTCACTACTTCTAAGAACTGGCCAAAAATTATATGTCTACGCCTACTGGGGGCGTGGCAAATCGGGAAAAACTATACGTTTTTCCGATTCTCAGTGAGAAAATCAGAATTATATACAGATATTACTGCTGATCTCCTCTATTGATTTCCAAAAAATTATATATGTACAAACCAATTGTGGGCGTGGCAATGGGCGTGATCTGTGGGGGTGTGAATGAGTATCCCGCAGTCGGTAGCGCCCGACTGCAACGTTCTTACTTGTTATACTCATTCACAAAGTGAAATGAGTATATTGGTTTTGTGCAATGTCCGTCACGCTGTCCGTCCGTCTGTCCGTCTGTCCGTCTGTCCGTCTGTCCGTCTGTCCGTATGAACGCAAACCATTTGCACAGTTTTGAAGCTAGAGAGTTGAAATTTGGAATATATACTCGTGTATACCCTCGAATTATAAAGTGTCAAGATTTTCCCGATACGCCCACTAGGGGCGTGGCAAATCGGAAAATGCATTTGCCCATACCTCAGAAACACTACTTCTAGAAGTGCTAGAGAGTTGCAATTTGGAATATATACTTGTGTTGACAACCCAAGATCAAAAAGCTATGGCGGATATATCTACGCCCATTGGGGGCGTGGCAAATCGGGTAAAACTGTATCTTCTACAGTTTTAAAGCTAAAACGCCCAAATTTGGCACGTAGGTTACTGATACGATCCTATGAAGATCGACCAAAAATCTATATATCCACGCCTACTAGGGGCGTGGCAAATCGGATCTGACTATATAGTGATTTTTCAAATTCTGTAATATTTTGAGCACTATTGATGCTAGAGACTTGAAACTTGGTATATATACTCGGGTTGACAACCCAAGTTGGAAAAGATATGGCGGATATATCTACGCCCATAGGGGGCGTGGCAAACCGCAAAAGTTTGTAGCTCCTACAGTTTTAGAGCTAGAAGCTTCAAAATTGGATGGTAAGTTACTGGTGAGCTCCTCTATCGATGATCCAAAAATAATTTTTACGCCCCTTATGGGGTATGCCCGGCTAAAAAATACCCTGTAATTTTCGCATTTTTTGAGTGTAAGCATCCAAATTTCACACTTACGTTACCCTTCACTACTTCTAAGAACTGGCCAAAAATTATATGTCTACGCCTACTGGGGGCGTGGCAAATCGGGAAAAACTATACGTTTTTCCGATTCTCAGTGAGAAAATCAGAATTATATACAGATATTACTGCTGATCTCCTCTATTGATTTCCAAAAAATTATATATGTACAAACCAATTGTGGGCGTGGCAATGGGCGTGATCTGTGGGGGTGTGAATGAGTATCCCGCAGTCGGTAGCGCCCGACTGCAACGTTCTTACTTGTTTTTTTTTAAATTTGTTGAAAATTATTTACTGAAATGACGCAGAGCCTAATTTAATATTATTTTTAGAAGAATAACCAGAGTCTAATTGGTATTGTATAGCTGGAATAATATAGAAAATATTCCCTATTCACACACTATCAAGAAGACGTGCAGAGTATCATATTGACAAAACTGAGTTGGATCGTGCCACTTTAATATACGACTTCAATATTTTCATTTCATTATATTTATATAAAATCAATTTTGAGTTGCATGTGTAAAAGGGTATTCAGGCTTCATAGTGTCGTTGTTTCCTGTTAGCTCTTTTTCGTATGTCGCACCACTCATCTCTTTCAGCAGAACCACCTTGACGGGGACTTTGTCCTTGTCTTTGTTTTGCTAGCATTGTGCAACGAGGGCTAAAAATACATATTAAAGTAAACATGCAGATGCTTCAAAGCAACGAAAAAATAAGGACTTGTATGAGTGGACTAGTTGAATGAGCTCGACTAGAAGATACTGTGGCAGGCCAAACATATGCCTGAATTAGTTACAGAATCACTACAAATCTTCGATACAGAATTATTCTGCAGATTAAGACATTTTTAGGAACCCCTTTTCTAGACTCTTTATATTGCATTATAATGTATTGATTTCATTATAATGTACTGAAAAAAGAATCAATATTTTCATGACTTGCTGATGCTTACACTGCCAACATTATGAAAAGTTATGTGTTTTTGGATATGTATATGATATATATATATATGATAAGCCTCTTCCCGATTTCCTAGAGTATAATATGTTAACTACCTGTAGACAGACTAATACAGCTCAATATAAGCATACATCAACTTTTTTTATGATATTTTCAAGTACTAAATGCATAAGCAAATTATTATGTCCACGTATGCATAAAACACAAATGAACTGTTTTGTGCCCATTGTCGTTTGCCCATTACCTTGGGTCTCTCAACATTTGTTTACCAAACTGGTACTTAACTGGGCTAACAATATACCTAGACGTCGCTGATGCGCAATACTTATTCGCTCTCCCTTTCTCTCGACCCACTCCTTCTATTTCTATTTATATTTCTGTCTCTGTCTAAGCACTCTCATTAAACCATATTTGACAACTTAATTGAGGGTCTAACATAAGTTGAAGTTGTCTTGTTGTCAGGGCCAACAAAACCTTCTCTCACCTTTTGAATGATTAATGCAATTCGATTTTATTAAAATTCCTTGGGTGTGTCAGACAGAAGATTATATAGCTATTCCATGAAATTTAATTTTCTTTACCATTTAATTATAGTTAAATGACTTAATACTTTCACTACAATAATAAATGCGTTGGATTTTTAGAATAAAATAAAAAAGTCCAGACAAGGTCATGAGAGTGTAATTCCATATAATTTAAGCTGGTCTTCAACTATGCATAAATAAGCAATAATCAAATGAAACATTACTCGAATACCCTATAAATATCTCAGGAATATCTTTACTGCGTATTAGCTAAGTTTTCTTATTGATTTCCAAAAAGGAAAAGGCAGTTAAGAGTGCTGTAGTCGGGAGTGGCCGAATAGCAGATACCCTGAGCTTTAAGCAGAGTTGCTATTTCAATCATTCTATGCTCATTATATACAATACAGATTGAAATTCAAGTGTGTCTGTTTCCAAAATATGACAAAAATCAAAATTGTATAAATTACACATTAAACTAAATACAAAATTTAAAGACTGTAGCATAAAAGATGAGCCAGATATAGTATAACTGAATTTCGATAACATTTTAATCGATAACATTAAAATGGGAATAGTTATCGAATTTTTGAAACAAACTCCATCCGCGCGCGCTATACAGGAATCTCCAAGAAAATGAACAGACGGACATACGGACAAGGCTAAATCGACTGAGCTAGTCGCCCTGATCAGGAATATGTACACTTTATGGGGTCTGCCACGCCTCCTTCCGCCTGTTACATATATTTTTACAAAACCAATATACTCTAAATTCGGGGTTCAGGGTCTAATAAGTATATGACAGCAATTAGGAGTAGTCCATCAAGTTAGACGTTATTTGCAAAAATATGTATATAAATATGTATTTCCTTAAGTAAAACTAATATATATTTGGCTTATCAATTGCAACAACTTTCTCCAGGGTAGCATTCTAGTCAAGCACTCTGTCTAAAATCTCATTTATGTTATTGTAAGCCACAAAAATACCTGTATTTCATTACGAAAAATATGTAAGCTTACTATGATTTCCACAGGAATTAAGTTCGATTTGATAACATAAAATATTCAGGAATTAAATTCTATGATAGCTACAAAAACAATTTTAGCAGTAGCAAAAATGTTGATTAGAATTTAGTGGCGGCCAGAAATGTTTACATAATCTAATTGAAAAAGTAAATACCTAAAGTGCTTTTCAGATTCAATTAAAAATTGTTAATTGTGAGGTAAGCAAATTTCTCGAATTTGGCTTAAAAGTAGCGTAATGTGCATTATGCTTATTAAATGCGAAACTGTCAAGGCACGAAAAATTTCGTGAGCTGAAATATTGTGGTAAAGCGCCAGCAGACGAACAACTTTTCAACAAAGATTTGTTCATGGTTTGTGGCCAACGAGAAGCAGCTACAAAAATTCCACATAATCCACAAACAGGCAGCGTGGAAAGGCATCATGCATATAAGGCGTAGGGCAGACAAAGCACTCGCGAAATTCCGTGTCCTGGCCAGCGAGAACAAGAGAACTGCGCCAGCTGCTGTTGCTGCTGTTGCTGCTGCTGCTCGTAGTCCTTTCTGTCCGAGCATATTTTATGTATCTCTTTACTGTGCACCGGGGTGTGGGATATCTTCACACTAAGCTTTTAATTGGCTATTGAAAGCGAGTCGACAGCAAGGCAAAAACTTTGACTGTGGCTTAAAATAGAAAGATGGATTTTGCTCCTTGCTTGAATTGAATAATGAGCCATTCGTGTGGCAACTGCCACAGAAAAGTAAAGCGTAGTTACACGCCGTAGCCCTCCCAGATTTGATTAGTCAGAAGCGTATTTAATCTCCATAAAAACGTATATATTTGAATTTACTTATTTACCTATACCCTGTACAACAAATGTATTGGAAGGGTATTGAAAAGTAGTGCATGTCTTCAACTGTGTTCCACTTGCGTTCAAATATCGCTCTTCTATGTGATTTTCATAAGGTTATAAAGACATGCAAGGCTTTCTAAAAGTTGAAGTCGTTGTAAATGTAATTCGTTTTATATATATGTTAAAGTATGCCGCCTTTCTATGTGATTTTCAAGAGATAATGTACCGATTTACTCAAATTTTCTCTGTAATCTTTCTTTTCCAGCCCGTTTAGAACGTTAGTCTATGTAATTTTGAAATTCTTAACTCAATTCCTATTGCTCCAAACACTGTCAGAGGGTATTTATTTGTCGGTTCAGATACTAGCCTTATTTACACATCAATTTCGGCTGTTGAACTGAATTGATTTATGTACACACTCATATATACATACACTTATAGCCGACTGCAAATAGGGCGTAATTTTATTATTTGTCTATTAAAATATATAAACAAAATATATATAATTTTTAATGCGTAATGTGAGTTTATTATAAATTAAATGCGCACAACGTTTACGTATAAATAAATAAATTGTTAATAACCGTCAGACTGTCAATATTTATATTAAGTACATATCCATCAGTTTTATGTTTTTGCTGCGCCATAGGGTACTCGATTACTCACACGCCGCATATGCCTGTGAGAGTATTTGTGGGCGAGTGAGTGCGCGTGAGTGTGTATATATGATTGCCATCGATGCTGATGACATCATAAGGCTTTTGGTGTGTGTTTTGTATACCCTGTAATGATGAGAGCTTAATGGGTTATGAAACGTAGACAAACAGTACAGAAATATTTCTATAAAATGATTGATTTGACTAAAGTGCTTCATAAATGAGATAGATTTTTATCAATTCAAAAGCTGTTGACTAGTAATTAAAAGCATTTGAGAGGTACGCTTGATTTTTTCGATTTTTTTCTATTTGATTTTTTTTAGGAGCACCATCTTATATACTTATGTCTTAACGTATTCAAAGAAATCTGCAATTACTAACTTTTTGTATACTATCCCCCATTTTTAAAGGGTATCTCCCAACCGATCACTTCTATCTCCAAGTCACTTCAACTTGCTTTTGTGGGTTGGCTTAATGCACATATAAAATATAATAATGCCAGCTATTAGCCAACTTGACGACGCATATAAATAGGCGTGCTGTAGGGCGTGGCAAATGCGTCTAACTGTTATTATGCAGAGAAACACGTTTGAAAAAATGGTTAGTGTACTTTTCCTCTTCTTTTTTTCCTCTTTTTTTGTTTGCCTCTTTTGTTTCTTATTGCACCATTCTTGAAATTTTCCGCTGTGCGGCGCAAAAACAATTTAACGAAAATGCGCGTGAAAATGGCTACAATGTCCATAACTTCTGATGGAAAGAGGCAAAGGGGAGGCGCTGATGGGTAGCATGTTGTTTGGTCTACGCTTTAAATACAGTTGATTGCGCCCCCATGCACAAAGCTAATTATCGCTATACACACGTCCGTTGACAGTGCTATCGATTGGCAATCGCTGTGACTGTGGGCGGGGACTGCATTGCGCCCTGATGCCTCTCTAGCCCCTCCCTCTGCAGAGGTGCAGGTGCAGGTGCCGTTGCCGGTGCCAAAGTGTGCTATGATTGAGCGCATTCGAAAGTTAACTCTGCACTCAACAACAGCTGCAAAACTTAACAATGACACGCCCCTTAACACACAGGTACTCACACACAGCTGCAGCCATGTACATATGCAAAGGTGCAGTGTGTGTGCCAACTGTAGCATTAACTATAGCTCACCGATTGCAGTTTGCGTACACTGAGCGAAAGTACGTGTAGGTTATCTAAAGCCAATCGATAAAATTTAGCAAACAATTTGTATATGCTCCAACTAAGCAATACGTGATACAATCTTTATCTTTATAATTTATAGATGAAAACTGCCTGCCTATGCGATTCTCATTAAATCAACATTTCGAATATCTATTAATATTAATCCAACCTAATGGAGCAATATCAATTGAAATCCTATTTTCTTTTTGAGTAATTGGAATTTGAATCGATTCTCTTAAAATCTACAAATTGATATTATAAATATTACTTAATGTTACAATCTATTATAATCCTGACTTTTAACTATTAAAGTAAAAATAAGACTTTTTCAGTGTAAGGAAATAGTTATTTGACTTTAAAATTACCTTTCTATGCGATTCTCATGACTCAATAATATGTTTAATATTATATATCTTTATATAGTAAAATATACCAGGTCTCAAATATTATTCTTACATTCGACTTTTGCACAGTGTAGCCCCGACTACGCATAGTTTAAGCGCTGTTTACGTGTCCAGCACGCCAAGTTGTGTGAAAGGGATGCGCTCAGCGACATTCGTCATACGCACCGTTAACCCGTCCAACCTCACATGTTACATATTGCATATTGCAGTGCAGCACATGCCCTTTTTATACCCTGAACCCATTGAAAATGGGAAATCAGGGTATAATGGTTTTGTTAAAATGTATGTAACAGTCAGAAGGTGGCGTGGCAGACCCACTAAAATATATATATTTTTGATTAGGGTGACGAGCGGAGTTGATTGAGCCCTGTCCGTCTGTCCGTCCGTCCGTATGTGTGAACGCGTCGATCTCAGAATCTATAGAATCTATATAGCTAGAGACTTGAAATTTTTTATGTAGATCCGTGTATAGCACACGCAGCTCGAGTTTGTTTTAACAAACCGTTATCGAAATGCGGTTATAAATGTACATCTCCCACATCTTTAGAGCTAGAGTCTCCAAATTTTGTATTCAGTATAATGTGGAGTTTATACAATTTTGATTTTTGTCATATTTTTGATACCATCCCCCTTTCCTTCCCTTTCCCCCCAAACTTGTAAAAACCGTATTTCAAATTCTAGAGAGATGTACTTTGGCAAATATACACATAACAAATAAGAAAGTTCTAGTCGGCGGTACCCGACTAAGAGATCCCCTGAACCCTGCGAAGAGCCGATGCTCCAAACATTCTATGCTTATTTAACACATACATCTATACAATCAATACATGCACACACACATACACACATACACATACGCATAAGCACGCGCTCTGCTGACTGCGCAGTTAGCGCAGCGACTGCGCTCGGGCTGCAATATGCCTATTGTATGGGAAATTAAATGCTTAATAACTTTTTTGTGGATCGACTTTCTTGATCAAACTTTCACAGCATGAGTATGTCATTCATATGTGTGTATTTGCCAAAGCACAAGTCTCTAGTATTTGAAATACGAATTTGCAAATTCAAATTGGTGGCGAAGGGGGTGTGGCATCTAAAATCCAAAAATTACAAAATCTCTGCATTCTTCACACGAATCTACACAGTAAATTTGGAGTCTCTAGCACTTAAGGTATGCTTAACCGAAGAAAAGTTATCGATTTTTATCGATAATAAGGAAACGGGATGAGTTATTGAAAATCTAAAAAAAACTCGTACTGCGTAGGCTATAGACGAGTATTCTCTGAAAATTTCTGTAATATCTAGCTTTTGTGGTTTACGAGATCGCTGCGTTCATACGGACGGACGGCTCATCGAGCTGATCAAAAATATATATGTCTCCTTCTGTATGCCTGTTACATACATTTTCACAAAAACATTATACCCTGATTTTCCATTTTCAATGGGTTCAGGGTATAAAAAAAAAACTTAATGATCATAAACACTTAGATCATTATATTATAACTACAATTATTTAAACAATTGCTTAAAAATATGCTTATAACAACTACAATTCCACTTAACATATTCTTAACTATTAATATATAACAACAAAAAACAAAAAAACAAAAAAACAAAAAAAAAAAAAAAAAACAAAAAATAAAAAAAACAAGTAAGAAAGCTCTAGTCGGCGGTACCCGACTAGGAGATCCCCTGAACCCTGCGAGGAGCCGATATTCCAAACATTCTATGCTTATTTAATATAACATATATACAAGCAACACATGCTCACACACACACACACACACATACTCACGCACGCATAAGCGAGCGCTCTGCTGACTGCGCAGTTTACGCAGCGACTGAGCTCGGGCTGCAGTAAGAGCTATATTATGGGAAGTTAATTGTTGAATAAGTTTCTTTGTAGATGGACTTTTTTAATCAAACTTTCAGAACGTAATCATGTCATTCATATGTGTGTATTTGCCGAAGCACAAGTCTCTAGCACTTGAAATACGTTTTTTGCAAATTTGAGGCGAAAGGGGCGTGGCATCCAAAATATAACAAAAATCAAAATTGTATAAGCTCTACATTATACTAAATACAAAATAAGGAGTCTCTAGCTTTAAAGATGTGCGAGACATAATTTTATAACTGGTTTTCGATTTCGTTTTTAATCGATAACATTAAAACGATAAAAGGTATCGAATTTTTGAAACAAACTCGATCTGCGCGTGCTATACACGAACCTACATAAAAAATTTCAAGTCTCTAGCTCTTATAGATTCTGAGATCGACGCGTTCAAACATACGGACAGACGGACAGACGGACAGACGGACAGACGGACGGACGGACGGACGGACAGACGGACAGGGCTAAATCAACTCAGCTCGTCGCCCTGATCAAGAATATATATACTTTATGGGGTCTGTCACGCCTCCTTCTGCCTGTTACATACATTTTAACAAAACCATTATACCCTGTTTTCCCATTTTCAATGGGTTCAGGGTATAAAAAACAAAAAAAAAATATTATACCCTGATTTTCCATTTTCAATAAGTTCAGGGAATAAAAACACAAAAAAAAAAAACACCAAAAAAAAGCATCAAAAAAAACAAGCACCAAAAAAAAAAAAAAAGCGCAAAAAAAAAACAAAACAAAAAAATAAACAAAAAAAAAACAAAAAAAAAACAAAAAAAAAAACAAAAAAAAAGGCACAAAGAAAACCCAAAAAAAAAACAGAAAAAACAAAAAAAAACTTACTGATCATAAACACTTAGATCATTATATTATAACTACAATTATTTAAACAATTGCTTAAAACTATGCTTATAATTATTACAATTCCACTTAATATACTTAACATATTCTTAACATTTAAATACTTACCACATTCTGAAGAAGTGGTGGAGCACTGCACTTTACTTTATATCACTTCACTTTACTTTACTGCACTGCACTGCACGACTGACCACCAGCAGGCCACAAAGACGACTGAAGTTGCGCAGAAACAGGCGCCCTTTATATAGGACAAAACTCCCGCGCAAAGCACCCGCGCAAAACGGAGTTCGACTCATGAAGGTTTGATCTCAGTCGTTTTTTCATTCGAACATTGAGCGAAAACTACGTCCCGCGCAAAACGGAGTTCAGCTCATGGAGGTTTGATCTGAGTTCCTTTTTTTCACTCGAACGTTGAGCGAAAACTAAGAGAATGAAACTTCTGCTCTAGCAAGAATTTGAGCTTACTCTTCTCGATGCAAGCTCAAACAGAATGCTGCTGCTCTACCAGTCTGTAAATGTTAGCAGCAGCATTCTGTTAGTATTTACATCGATGCTGCTGCTGCACCAGTCTGTAAATGTTAGCAGCAGCATTCTGTTAGTATTTACATCGCTGCTGCTGCTGCACCAGTCTGTAAATGTTAGCAACAGCATTCTGTTAGTGTTTACATCGAGTAGTGTTTACACTAACAGAATGCTGTTGCTAACATTTACAGACTGGTGCAGCAGCAGCAGCGATGTAAATACTAACAGAATGCTGCTGCTAACATTTACAGACTGGTGCAGCAGCAGCATCGATGTAAATACTAACAGAATGCTGCTGCTAACATTTACAGACTGGTAGAGCAGCAGCATTCTGTTTGAGCTTGCATCGAGAAGAGTAAGCTCAAATTCTTGCTAGAGCAGAAGTTTCATTCTCTTAGTTTTCGCTCAACGTTCGAGTGAAAAAAAGGAACTCAGATCAAACCTCCATGAGCTGAACTCCGTTTTGCGCGGGACGTAGTTTTCGCTCAATGTTCGAATGAAAAAACGACTGAGATCAAACGTCTATGAGTCGAACTCCGTTTTGCGCGGGTGCTTTGCGCGGGAGTTTTGTCCTATATAAAGGGCGCCTGGTTCTGCGCAACTTCAGTCGTCTTTGTGGCCTGCTGGTGGTCAGTCGTGCAGTGCAGTGCAGTAAAGTAAAGTGAAGTGATATAAAGTAAAGTGCAGTGCTCCACCACTTCTTCAGAATGTGGTAAGTATTTAAATGTTAAGAATATGTTAAGTATATTAAGTGGAATTGTAATAATTATAAGCATAGTTTTAAGCAATTGTTTAAATAATTGTAGTTATAATATAATGATCTAAGTGTTTATGATCAGTAAGTTTTTTTTTGTTTTTTCTGTTTTTTTTTTTGGGTTTTCTTTGTGCCTTTTTTTTTGTTTTTTTTTTGTTTTTTTTTTTGTTTTTTTTTTTGTTTTTTTTTTTGTTTTTTTTTTGTTTTTTTTTTGTTTTTTTTTTTGTTTTTTTTTTTATTTTGTTTTTTTTTGGCGCTTTTTTTTATACCCTGAACCCATTGAAAATGGGAAAACAGGGTATAATGGTTTTGTTAAAATGTATGTAACAGGCAGAAGGAGGCGTGGCAGACCCCATAAAGTATATATATTCTTGATCAGCTCGACGAACTGAGTTGATATAGCCATGTCCGTCTGTCCGTCTGTCCGTCTGTCCGTCTGTCCGTCCGTCCGTCCGTCCGTCTGTCCGTATGTATGAACGCGTCGATCTCAGAATCTATAAGAGCTAGAGACTTGAAATTTTTTATGTAGATCCGTGTATAGCACGCGCAGATCGAGTTTGTTTCAAAAAATCGATAAATTTGATCGTTTTAAAGTTATCGATTTAAAACGTTATCGAAATGCAGTTATAAATTTATATCTCCTACATCTTTAAAGCTAAAGTCTCCAAATTTTGTATTTAGTATAATGTGGAGTTTATACAATTTTGAATTTTGTCAGATTTTGGATACCATCCCCCCTTTCCTTCCCCCACCCCCAAACTTGTAAAAGCCGTATTTCAAATACTAGAGAGTTGTGCTTTGGCAAATACATACATATGAATGTCATTATTACGCTGTAAAAGTATGATTAAGAAAGTCCATCCACAAAAAAAGTTATTAAACATTTAATTTCCCATACAATAGGCATATTGCAGCCCAAGCGCAGTCGCCGCGCTGACTGCGCAGTCAGCAGAGCGCGTGCTTATGCGTGCGTGCGTATGCATGTGTGTGTGTGCATGTGTTGATTGTTAAATAAGCATAGAATGTTTGGAATATCGGCTCTTCGCAGGGTTCAGGGGATCTCCTAGTCGGGTACCGCCGACTAGAGCTTTCTTACTTGTTTTTTTTGGTGCTTGTTTTTTTTTGATGCTTTTTTTTTTGGTGTTTTTTTTTGTGTTTTTATTCCCTGAACTTATTGAAAATGGAAAATCAGGGTATAATATTTTTTTTTTGTTTTTTATACTCATTCACAAAGTGAAATGAGTATATTGGTTTTGTGCAATGTCCGTCACGCTGTCCGTCCGTCTGTCCGTCTGTCCGTCTGTCCGTCTGTCCGTCTGTCCGTATGAACGCAAACCATTTGCACAGTTTTGAAGCTAGAGAGTTGAAATTTGGAATATATACTCGTGTATACCCTCGAATTATAAAGTGTCAAGATTTTCCCGATACGCCCACTAGGGGCGTGGCAAATCGGAAAATGCATTTGCCCATACCTCAGAAACACTACTTCTAGAAGTGCTAGAGAGTTGCAATTTGGAATATATACTTGTGTTGACAACCCAAGATCAAAAAGCTATGGCGGATATATCTACGCCCATTGGGGGCGTGGCAAATCGGGTAAAACTGTATCTTCTACAGTTTTAAAGCTAAAACGCCCAAATTTGGCACGTAGGTTACTGATACGATCCTATGAAGATCGACCAAAAATCTATATATCCACGCCTACTAGGGGCGTGGCAAATCGGATCTGACTATATAGTGATTTTTCAAATTCTGTAATATTTTGAGCACTATTGATGCTAGAGACTTGAAACTTGGTATATATACTCGGGTTGACAACCCAAGTTGGAAAAGATATGGCGGATATATCTACGCCCATAGGGGGCGTGGCAAACCGCAAAAGTTTGTAGCTCCTACAGTTTTAGAGCTAGAAGCTTCAAAATTGGATGGTAAGTTACTGGTGAGCTCCTCTATCGATGATCCAAAAATAATTTTTACGCCCCTTATGGGGTATGCCCGGCTAAAAAATACCCTGTAATTTTCGCATTTTTTGAGTGTAAGCATCCAAATTTCACACTTACGTTACCCTTCACTACTTCTAAGAACTGGCCAAAAATTATATGTCTACGCCTACTGGGGGCGTGGCAAATCGGGAAAAACTATACGTTTTTCCGATTCTCAGTGAGAAAATCAGAATTATATACAGATATTACTGCTGATCTCCTCTATTGATTTCCAAAAAATTATATATGTACAAACCAATTGTGGGCGTGGCAATGGGCGTGATCTGTGGGGGTGTGAATGAGTATCCCGCAGTCGGTAGCGCCCGACTGCAACGTTCTTACTTGTTTTTTTTTATTTTTTGTTTTGTTTTTTTTTTTTGTTTTTTTTTTTTGTTTTTTTGTTTTTTGTTGTTATATATTAATAGTTAAGAATATGTTAAGTATATTAAGTGGAATTGTAGTTGTTATAAGCATATTTTTAAGCAATTGTTTAAATAATTGTAGTTATAATATAATGATCTAAGTGTTTATGATCATTAAGTTTTTTTTTTATACCCTGAACCCATTGAAAATGGAAAATCAGGGTATAATGTTTTTGTGAAAATGTATGTAACAGGCATACAGAAGGAGACATATATATTTTTGATCAGCTCGATGAGCCGTCCGTCCGTATGAGCGCAGCGATCTCGTAAACCACAAAAGCTAGATATCTGAAAATTTCAGAGAATACTCGTCTATAGCCTACGCAGTACGAGTTTTTTTTTTAGATTTTCGATAACTCATCGCGTTTCCTTATTATCGATAAAAATCGATAACTTTTCTTCGGTTAAGCATACCGTAAGAGCTAGAGACTCCAAATTTACTGTGTAGATTCGTGTGATGAATGCAGAGATTTTGTTATTTTGGATTTTAGATGCCACACCCCCTTCGCCAGCAATTTGCATTTGCAAATTCGTATTTCAAATACTAGAGACTTGTGCTTTGGCAAATACACACATATGAATGACATACTCATGCTGTGAAAGTTTGATCAAGAAAGTCGATCCACAAAAAAGTTATTAAGCATTTAATTTCCCATACAATAGGCATATTGCAGCCCGAGCGCAGTCGCTGCGCTAACTGCGCAGTCAGCAGAGCGCGTGCTTATGCGTATGGGTGTGTTTGTATGTGTGTGTGCATGTATTGATTGTATAGATGTATGTGTTAAATAAGCATAGAATGTTTGGAGTATCGGCTCTTCGCAGGGTTCAGGGGATCTCCTAGTCGGGTACCGCCGACTAGAGCTTTCTTACTTGTTTTTTTTAAACCTAACTCAAAACAAGTAAGAGTGCTCTAGTCGAGACGGCTCGACTACGAGATACCCTGAACCCTGCGAAGATCCAATCTTCCCAACATTTTATGCTTATTTCACACATACAAATATTGCGAGCAACGCACACACACACACACACATGCATACGCACGCACGCATAAGCACGCGCTCTGCTGACTGCGCAGTCAGCGCGGCGACTGCGCTCGGGCTGCAATGTGCCTATTGTATGGGAAATTAAATGGTTAATAACTTTTTTTGTGGATGGACTTTCTTAATCAAACTTTCACAACGTAATTATGTCATTCATATGTGTGTATTTGCCAAAGCACAAGTCTCTAGTATTTGAAATACGAATTTTTCAAATTGGGGGCGAAGGGGGCGTGGCAACTAAAATCCAAAAATTACAAAATCTCCGCATTCATTACACGGATCTACACAGTAAATTTGGAGTCTCTAGCTCTTACGGTATGCTTAACAGAAGAAAAGTTATCGATTTTTATCGATAATAAGGAAACGGGATGAGTTATCGAAAATCTAAAAAAAACTCGTACTGCGTAGGCTATAGACGAGTATTCTCTGAAAATTTCATATATCTAGCTTTTGTGGTTTACGAGATCGCTGCGTTCATACGGACGGACGGACGGACGGACGGACGGACGGACGGACGGACGGACGGACGGACGGACAGACGGACAGGGCTATTTCAACTCAGCTCATCGAGCTGATCAAGAATATATATACTTTATGGGGTCTGCGATGTCTCCTTCTGCCTGTTACATACATTTCACAAAAACATTATACCCTGATTTCCCATTTTCAATGGGTTCAGGGTATAAAAAAACATCGCAGGTACCACTGTTCACTTGTTTTTCATTGAAATTCGTGCTACAAGTGAATGGCAATGAGATGATGCTGTATACGCAACAATCTCTAACCATTCCCTAGACAGTTTCCTTGTGCATTTGCAGCCGGCGTTGTTGACTGTGCGACAACTTTTATTGCTGGCTCGCTCCATATTTTGTTGCTTTCTCTTTTAAGTCTCCCTTTTGCAGCTCATCGGCTACCATTGGCAATCGCTTGCAAATTGTAAAAGTTTTCAAATGAAAATTTCAATTATTATGCAGCGCTTGCTTTAAACTTTTCGTAGAGCAGCACAACTCGAATTGCCAAACGCAATTTGCAATTTTGTGGCATGTTTATGGCAGGTTGCATAAATATCATTTTTTTTCTTTTTTTTTTGCTTGTGCATTCAAAATTTAAAACTGTGTGTGGCAAAAACTACAACTGAAGCGTTTGCTTAAAAATTAAGCGCATATTATGCATACGTCGCGTTGCCGCGTGTGGCATGTGTGGCATATGTGGCATATGTGGCATTTATATATAAGCTCGTGGGTGTCGAGCTAAAAATAAATATTCACACGTAGCTTATGAGTAGCTGCAAATTGGCGGGTAACTCGCTCAAACCTTAAACTAAAACCTCTTTACATTCATTTTAGATGAGGTTCACTTAGAGCTTGCTATCTGAAGCATATCCAGCTTGATATCGTCTAAGCTTCAAACGTTGTAAAGGAGTTTTGCCCTGAAAGATGACTATGTGTGTGATAAAAAGATGAAGTCATATTTGAAGCTTTCCATAAATTTTAAGTGTTTTATAATCTTTAATCTAATCTTTTTCAGTATTTTCTTTGATAAATAAGCTATATGTTCAAGCATTAATATATGTTGACGGCTCTAGTAATCGCTAATAAAGGAATCATTTTCAACGAAAAGAGATTCTTGCAGTTTCCTTATTATTACATTGTGGCATTTATGATCATTCCCAACGTCAAAACTATACAGTTTAGGAAGATAACTAAAACGTTTGAGCTCTAAGCTCAAATTTACGTGTTGTGGGGAACTATGGCAATATGTAAGAATTCTAAATAAATAATATAATAAATTTGGAGCGACGATCAGTGCTATACCAGATCGGTGGCTTGGCTCATTAATCAGATATAAAGTGCCTGATGATTTACCAAGCCTAATTAAGTCACTGATAGATCACGGATATAAAGAGTCAACACCAGCTGTTAAATTTATAGAAAACATAATTTAATTGACCCGATTTGAACAAAACTGTTTGGTTCACAAGTAAACTTAATAGATACTTTGAAAAGTCTTAAATGATAAGAGAAATTTAAAGCAATATGAATAGAAATACAGATTTATTTACAGGTAGCTATTAAGTTTGAAATAAGATCTCTAATTTATCCATGCTCTACTACAAAAAATGTGATTAAGCTCATAAACTGTCTGCAGGATAAACTCTATAAGAAAGCAACATAAAAAACCACCAAATGTTATTATTAACTTGGTCAAGAGCTCAAGAGAACACTATGATTGTGAGGTAAACTAGCTCTTAAATTATATATATTGACCCACTCTAAAAATAACTTATTTACTGTTCCAGCCATTGAAGTGAATGAAATCAAAGACACGCAATATAATCGGATTAATCTAAGTATACTCTATGCTGGGTGGTAAGGAAATACTGCTAGTCGACTCTGAGATTTTCCAACTGCTTTCATTTTTATACCCTGAACCCATTGAAAATGGGAAATCAGGGTATAATGTTTTTGTGAAATGTATGTAACAGGCAGAAGGAGACATCGCAGACCCCATAAAGTATATATATTCTTGATCAGCTCGATGAGCTGAGTTGAAATAGCCCTGTCCGTCTGTCCGTCCGTCCGTCCGTCCGTCCGTCCGTCCGTCCGTCCGTCCGTCCGTCCGTCCGTCCGTCCGTCCGTCCGTCCGTATGAACGCAGCGATCTCGTAAACCACAAAAGCTAGATATATGAAATTTTCAGAGAATACTCGTCTATAGCCTACGCAGTACGAGTTTTTTTTAGATTTTCGATAACTCATCCCGTTTCCTTATTATCGATAAAAATCGATAACTTTTCTTCCGCTAAGCATACCGTAAGAGCTAGAGACTCCAAATTTACTGTGTAGATTTGTGTAATGAATGCGGAGATTTTGTCATTTTTGGATTTTGGATGCCACGCCTCCTTCGCCCCCAATTTGCAAAATTCGTATTTAAAATACTAGAGACTTGTGCTTTGGCAAATACATACATATGAATGACATGATTACGATGTGAAAGTTTGATTAAGAAAGTCCATCCACAAAAAAAGTTATTAAACATTTAATTTCCCATACAATAGGCATATTGCAACCCGAGCGCAGTCGCCGCGCTGACTGCGCAGTCAGCAGAGCGCATGCTTATGCGTGCGTGTGTATGCATGTGTGTGTGTGTCTGTGCGTTGCTCGCAATATTTGTATATGTAAAATAAGCATAGCATGTTGGGAAGATTGGCTCTTCGCAGGGTTCAGGGTATCTCGTAGTCGAGCCGTCTCGACTAGAGCACTCTTACTTGTTAGTTTAGTCACTGTCGTCGCGTATATTTCGCTGTCAAAATGTATGCAAATTGAATTAATTAAAGTGCTGCGTCAGTTGGTGGCTCACTTTTGAACCTGTTGCGCTTCGATTTTGCTGCTTGTTGGCTTGTTTGTTGTTTATATCCTTTCATGTGGCCCAGATGGTGGGCCATTTGTAAATGTTGCATGCAACGGGGCGTTGCCGTAGAATTTGTCAGCGCCACTTGGCGCTCGCTAATGAGCTGCAGTTAGTCTGGAATTGAGCTGGGAGGTGGGCAATGGATGGGGGCGTGGCCGTTTTTTATACTTACGGACTGTCAAGTGTCGTAAAGGCTCAGCTACTCTGAATAATAGCCCATAAACAAGGCAATAAGCCGCACGACAACAACTTAAAGTCTTAGCAGCCCATAAAAGCCAACCATCGCTTTATCCCTTTGCACTGACTCAACTTCTTGTGGCTGCCAATAGTTGGCATTGTTCATTTATAGAGTGGCTAAACTAGAGACTTAACCAAAAGCCATAGGCTAAGCTGATGTGGCTTCACTTTTGTCCAAACAAGACACACTCAGACACAAACACACAAACTCAACCTTTGATCAGTGCTTCGATAGGGTGTGAGCGAGTGTGTGTGTGTGTGGCAGTTACTGTGGCTTTGATGCTTCTTGTTTATTGTTAAACACACATTGACACAGGTTTGTGGCATTTGACAAGTGTGCTTGTAGGACAATTGAGGGCAAACACTGAGAGAAATCATAGAAAATACATTTGTCTAAGATATTCCCTAAATCATATTTGTGTACTCTGTTGCCAGTCTATGCAAGGAATTACTACAATATATAGCTGAAGTGCTATATCAATAGATTGAACAGAGTAGTCTTCATATTTTTCACATTTTTCCTTTAACATTTCATTTAATGACTGTGTCAAGTGTAATTTCAGATTTTACTTACAGCCTAGTAAATGTCTCTTGCAGATTTCATCCATTCTGGCCATGACAGCTGCCAAATGGCAATTACATGCGACAGGGAACAAAATTATAAGCTAGCGTAGGCCCAATATAAATATGTATTTAAATACCCTTAAGCACACAAACTCTTACACACACATACACACACACACACACACACAGTGAAACTAATTTGCATGGACAGCGACGTGCCTGTAAACTCCCCAAAGTGATAAAGACATAAAGAGCTGCCGACAGTGGCCCAACTGAGTTGGCCAAGACTCGGAATGCGAACTATTTTGTGTAACATAAATCAAGGCTGGACAGACCCCGGGAGCGATTCGGTTGCCCCTTGATGCCGGCCCGACTGTTGCTCTTTGAGCTCGCATTTCGCGCTATCTGAGCAATTAAAAAGCCGGCAATTGGCAGGATTTTTTGCTTTAATACTCGTTTGTAAATTGAAAAGGGGTATGATAGTTTTGGGTAGTAAGAATTTAACTTTCAGATCTAAATTTTGTATATACTCGCTTTAAGTGAAATAATTATATTATAAATTTGCATTCAGTTGGATATGGCAAATGTTGAATGATCATGTATCATGGAGTCGCTTACACCCGTCTGCAAAGTTCTTGCTTACTTTTTGTTTGGGCTTTTCGACTAGATTGTTGTTGCCCCAAAGGCGGGACAACTTGCTTGTTTATCGGCAGCCAAGTCAGCCGTTGGCCTGCCCTATGCTAGCGACCGGATGTGCGCCGGGCCATGAAAATTTGTCAACATTTGCCGCAAAAGCAAAAAAAAAAAAAGAAAACAAGAAAAGAGAAATCAAATTTTCCTTTTTGGTTTCAGTTTCAGTTTCAATTCTGTTTGGGCCTGGCAAAGGACACAAATGCTAAATGGAAATGACACAGAAGCAAGGCTCATTACGGCGCCAAAAAAGTAATGCACACACCAATACACACAAGCACACGCACACGCACAATACACACGCGCACACATGCTGCCTTGTGGCAGCCAACGCGTCGTATGTGTAATGTGGCATCAAGCTGGAAATAATTTGAATAAATGAGGCCACAACGACGATGACGCGACGCATTCGTCGATAATTATTTTAATGACACTTGCGCGCACTTGAAAGCTTTGTATTATTAATTCTTGCGGCCTTTTGCATTTTTTATGCACATACACCATATTTTCTTTCTTTTCCTGACTGCAGATGTGAACACATGAATTTCTAATGTATAGCACGCACTCATACAATTAACACGCATTAGACATAACACGCAGGTGCCGCACTATGTGTGAGTGTGTGTGTGTGTGTGTGTGAGTGTACTTACCTTTAAGCAGCCGTAACTGAGTGCTGTAGACCACTGAAATTTAATATGCCAAGTGGTTTCGAGCACAAGTCGCATAAAACTCAATGGCAAATAGAATTTTTTGCTGTCGCAATGAATGCAAAAGCAACCTAAGCTAAATATATTGACTATGGCAAAGCCTTTAATACTCTTTGGTGAACAGGTTCAACATTTTTTCGAATTTGCTTATATATTTTATTGATATTTATACTTTATCACACTGCACTAAGTTCAGCTCAATGGCAGTTGGTAGAATCCTTGAAGGATGACAATGCAGCTTTGAAAAGTTTCCGTTTGCTCTAAGTCTGTTTGATGTACAAATATATTAAGCTTATACCCAATGCAATCGAAGCTTATCCTACTATTTTATTGAGTGCACCTTATGATACGAGTAACAAAGATATTTCGTAAATGAACTGACTGATACTTAGATTAATTATATATTTTATTTCTAATTTTTTTAAAATTTAATATGGAATAGACACAAAGTTCAAATTAGAAAATATCTTAAAATTCAAGACTTAAGAAGTCATTTAATGACCACCAACTTCACATTGCACACCTATTGACAATTCCCAAATATCCCGCCTTAACGAAGAGTAAAAAAAGGTCAATATTTTTATCAAATAGAAAATGACCGAAAACGACTAGAAGGGCAACTAAAAGAGAAAGCTCATATGAGAGTAACAATGCAATAAAGACACCAACTAAATAAATATTTGGTCATCTTGGGCAAAATTAACTACCCTTGACAGCTGTAATATCAAGTAAACGCACTGTGTGAGCAGCCTCGAGTCACAGTCGAAATTACGTAGCATACTTTTGTGGGCGCAAATGAATTTTGAACACAAAGCATTTGAGGCAGATGTATATCTAACCATTCACAGTTCAACAGCTGTGAGGTCAACGAAAAGAGAAGATTAAATGAAAAGCAACAACAAAAAAAAGAAGAAATATTGAAAATATCCAAAAAACTTGCTAATCATAAGTTGCCTGCAAAGTGAGAAACCACTCAAGAAACAACACTTAGATAAGTAAAACTGAAAAGTGGCAAGTTGCTCGCTGCTCATTGCTCGTTGCACGTTGCATGTTGCAAGTTGCAAGTTGGTTTGGCCACTTTGCCACGACCCGGAATCAAAGTAAACCTGCAGCACACAGAAGCCCGCATAACTCGTGCTGACAAACCGGAAATGAAACAAGACAGCACAGTCGGCAATGGAGAGTGACAGCTGCAGCCACGGCCAAGCGGTTGAGCTGGACACTTTTGGGAATGGGGTGCGGGTGCATCACCAAAGAGCCCCCAAAAATTTCTAAAAGTATAAGTGTGTGTAGAGGGTGCTAGCTATAAAAAGTTGAAATTGTTTTCGGAGCGAGTAAAATCAATAGGCGCCTAGCTGGCAAGCAGTTCAAGGCTTCAACTTTTTTATACTCGTTCACAAATTGAATAGATTATATTGGTTTTCTGCAATGTCCGCCTTGCTGTTCGCTTTGAAATTCGGATTAAATTGTCATTAATGCACATGTCTTATAAAATTTTAAGATTTTTCCGATGCAATGGGTGTGGTAAACCTAGAAATCTAATATTTTCTTTAATTGTATAGCAACACAGGTTCGGAGCTAAAGCTCCAATATTTGATAGTTAAGGTTGAGCAAATCTACTTGAGATTATACATATGCTATGCCTACTCGGGATGTGTTCTTAAGCTAAAATTGTCAGATGGATCGTCAGTTCCACACATAGACCGATTGGTTATATAGTCCGCTCATTGGGGTTTGACACATTCAAAAATCTTGATTTCTTAACGCATGTCAACGCGATGGAGTATTTTACAGTCGGTCGCATCCAACTGCAACATTCTTACTTATATTTTAGTAGATCTAGAGGTGGTAGCTTAACGATATAGTGTTTAGAACGAAAAGTGATTGGTATATACATTCAAAAATGTGATTTAATTAATACATAAAACATTTATGTCCTGTCTGGCTGATTGACAAGTGAAATTATATTTGTATGGCAGATTTATTCCACTGTATAGTGTTACATTTGTTTAGAACTTAAAACACTTTTGTGATTACTGTGTCGGTGAAGGAAGTGTTATATTTTTATAATATGTATGAGAGTGGTAAGGTTGATGAATTAAAATTTATATATTTTCATGATAAATACTTAAATCAAATACATAAAATCAATCTTGATTTCTCTCATATGAAACTATTCTAATTTTCATTTAATTTTGCATATGTTTACTTTGATATTATATTTCGTAAAAACAAAACTGAAGTATATGGAAAACTCTCAACAATGAACTCGAGTAATTACAGCTAATTTTTAAGAAAAGGCTCATGTTAAGATCTTAATTAATTGACCCTACAATTATAAAGCTTCGAACCCAACGTTCTTTAAATATGTTTCAAGGATAAATAAGGTATTTAAAAATTAATGATACCCCTCGTATTAGTTGGCGTGCCAAAGCAAATTAGAGGGACGGCAATTAGTCGTCATAGAAGAGTATTTAATAATGGTTATCAAATGCCAGCAGACATAATTGTGACTTGGCTTAGCTTTAGATTTACGCTGAAAAATAATCTGTGTAAGTATGTATATGTAGCCAACAGATAAGCAGCTGGGCGTTAAGAGGCACAAGCGCAAAACGCACCCCAATTGCATCTGCTCATTTGCACCCCAATATCCGATAGCAACCCTTTTGCAAAGCAAAAAGATAGCTGAGCAAAAAAATAGTTTAAGAACTTAGTTTAAGAAAATAGTTTGAATAGCAGGAATCATCCTACTTAGCTTAACTTTATGCTTATTGAACGGCAGCTTAAACGATTTAAACTGTTTCAATTGAATGCAAAGCGATTTGCCTGAATCCATTCACTGAACTCAAGTGCAAGCTGCCTTAAAGTCTTAAGCTTACAGCGAAGAAAACTTAATAAACAGCCCAACATAGAATTAAAAACACATTACATTGAGCATTTTGAATGTGCATGATCTGAAGATATCCTGTAATTAGCTCTTTTAGGCTCTTGCATACATGCGAACAACATTTTTAATTAATTTTTGATTAATATATATTTATATATATTTGAAGTGGTTTCCAAGCACTTGAACATGCCCAGATCGATTTGCCTACTAATGTGCATTTACTATATAGTTACATATCCGTCAACTCAATATACCGCCTCATAGCCTTTTTCGATGACTAGAGGGTATTATAAGTAACGTGCAACATGCGCCTTGTAAATTTCAACAGCAGCTCCAAGCAAAAATCACACGCCTGTAGAGCGAGGCAAGGCCCGAGTCCACAACTAAAAAGAATGTTGCACAAAGAATAGGAAACAAACGTAATGGACGGATGAGAGAGCAGAAGGAATGTCGAGAGCATGAAATGCAGTAATTAGAAATGCAAATGATGCGTCAAATCAGAAACGCAGCAGCTCAGAATAAGCCGTGGGCATGCACTGCGGATGAAGCGCATATTAATTGAGCTGCACGTGATGACGGCTGCTGCCTTGGGCTGGGGACTGAAGTAGTAGAGGACAGCGCCAACTGCGGACACTTCAAAGCGGCTTTTGTAAGCCTCCGTTGAAACTTGCAAACACGCAGCTAAATGTAGCTTATTTGAATTTAATTAAAATTGAAATTCGTAATGGCCCTGAGATGAAGACCTCAACAAAGGTCACGATTTGCTCATGACTTTTTATGTAATTTACAAATGCGAGAAAAATGTGTTAAATTTTTAAAGGCATATTTTGGTTAGCCTGAGAGTTAAAGAAATTTGTAGTGAAATGTATATAAGTATGACTTATGTTTTTATATTTTTCATTTGACCTGAGTTCAGGTACTTATATATACTTCTATTATTTAAATTTACACCTCAATTAGACTAACTAAGCAATGCATTTCCATAGCCATGCCTATTTCGCTAGCCATATTCATGCTTCTCATTGTCTATAAAGTATTTGAGAAATCATTGATCTTCATTTTAAGTAAAGAGAGATATGTTATAATCTTTCAGACACTACATACAACGTAATACTTCATACTCTGAGAGGGAAGGAGAGCACTTGAGCTGTAGATAGCTACTATATATTAGCTAAATCCCAAGTTAGCTATTACTTGGAACTATGTTTATGTATTATGAAATACTTTAATATTTTCACATTATAAAATATAGGATATGTTCTAGATAGTCACATATAATTAAAATATTAAACACTCGCCTATTTAACATTAATGTGCACTTCAAGTACAAAGCAGCAGCACTCAAAACACGCATACGCAGTGTGGAGCGTGAAAAGAGCGTGAATGGAAAACTTGGTCAACCGTTGGCAAATCTAATTTGCAATAAACAAACAAATAGTTACAGTTAGCTAACTTTATGCATAGAACAGTGTCAAGAATATTGTGGCAGACGTATGGGATAAGCTGCAGGCGGAAAGTGTCTCGGAAAATAAATAAAATCGAATTGGAAAAGTGCTCGAAATGTTTGTGGACTAAGCAGAGGATGCAGATGCTGTCATGCCAAAGTGTCATAGAAATGCGAAACCACAAGATAGAAACAACGGCAAACACACACCGACACACACACAAAGTACTGTTATAGCCAGAATGGCAGCAATGAACGACATGCTGAGTACATTTTGCATGCAAAGCAGCTATGAGACAAACCAACGAGCGCAAAGAAGAGCCAGCAATCAAAGGATGTCTGCATCAAATTCCAACTAAGTACTACAGCATAAATTGTGGCGCCTTCTCTCAATCTTGCAGTCGGCAAAGAGATTGTTATTAATTTGTTAAATTATAATACAAACACAGGGCGAGCTAACAGATAGTAGTTGAAATAATATTTGCATACCATTTGCCAGGCCAAAGTTAACCAAAAACCGAGTACAATTGCAATGGGCGAATAGTGCCCAGCCCAACTCAATCCAAATCAAATCAAAAACTGGTTGTCAAATTTACATCTGCTCCAATACTAACCCTGCGCTCACTTGGCTCTATTAGTTGTGTTTGTAATTGAATGCTATCACACGGGACATACATGTATGTGGGCTGGCCTCTCTCACTCTCTCTCTCTCTCTCTTGTTCTCTCTCTCTCTTGTTCTCTCTCTGTGTATAGTTGACTTGCAATTGCGTGTAGCGTTAAATGTTGGCCTGCAGCAGCAGTTGTTGCCAGTTGTCAACACAAAATGGCGCCTGTATACGAGGAAATATCCGAAATCGTATCGTTCTGGCCGGAAGTGAAATGATATTTCATGCGTGACTATGAGTTACCCTGTTTCGGATAAACATTAATCAGAAGCTCAGCTTATATGGTTAGATGTGGCTTAGAGACGTTTAGCAATTAGCGGAAATATCTCAGATACAAGTAAAATTATTCTCTTCTTTGTCTAAAACTTCATTCTAGTTTCTTAT
Organism: Drosophila nigricruria; assembly: GCA_037075265.1. Taxonomy (NCBI): domain Eukaryota; kingdom Metazoa; phylum Arthropoda; class Insecta; order Diptera; family Drosophilidae; genus Drosophila; species Drosophila nigricruria. Next base: position 2,706,538 of record JBAMCI010000053.1, read on the forward strand.
TCAGCATTTGGTTAGATCTTCGTGTTTATTTCAAATTCTTCTTAAACATATAGTTTATTTATAGTCTTCTTGTTGCAGTTCACTTCGCTGTTCATGAATCGCGTCGCTTCTCACTTCGGGTATATTCCTTATATTATTCGTTATTTATTTATTTTCAATTAGTTAAACTTTTCTCTTTACTTTATACTCTGTGTCTGGTTTCTGACATTTTAGCGTCGCGTCTCTTGTTTGATTGATCGATAAGCCACACTCTACATAGACATGACTATGACTTTAACTTTGCTTCTCTCTCCGCTTGTTGTTTAGCTTAAAATTATTTAGTTGCCAACTTACTTAATTCTCTTACTTTCTTACTTTTTCTGCTCGCTGCTTAGTTATCCTCTTCTATTTTGGTGATTATTCTCAGAGTGTTTCCTGCTTTCTTTGAAGACTTGATTTCTGTTGATAAAGATTCAATTATCGACCTCCCTCTTCCAACTGCATTGTAGGGTATAGCAGCAACTGTGGTGCCTGCATACTGCAAATATATGTTGACGAGGCTGCCTAAAAGATGACAGGTTCAATTTGTGCGAGGGCCCGCAGCATATGTCAATAGACAGACCTCCACTGCGCCAGCAAACATTGATTTATGCATATGCGTTTATTTGGTCGAAAGCCAAGGGGAGGGCTCTGCAGGGACCGGGTCGAGGGCAATGCTTTGTAGATGGTCAGCACTGACTGATTCAGGACAGTTGTCAACACTTGAATGCTGTTGCGATGTTGGTGTTGTCCTCGCCGTGAATTACAAATTGTCATGGCGTTAAATTGAAAATGTCAGCAAGCACAATGAATTGTTTTCGGCACAATGGAAAAAATCGTACCAAATATTTGGTTCAATTTGTTTTCAACTGAAAGCCCTTCAGTGGGCATTTCATTAATAATTCAATTGACGCTTAAAGAGTATGGGCCTAATTAATGCAAAGCAATTAACTTAATTTATAAGCATTGCACAAGCTCGAACACGTACAACAACGCCACTCTGCCACTGCCATGGGCCTGGCCAATTATAACTAGAGAGCAGCATCGGCAGTTGGGATTGCTAATCCAATCGATGAGACGTTCTGCTTGCTGCCGTTACCGCTTTCATTAGGTAATTCGAGTAAATCACTCGAATTGGGCACTGAGTAGTACAATATGCCCAAGGCTATTGTTATACCCTATGCCAATTAAAAGTTGGTTAAATAGGGGTCGACTCTAGTTTATAAAAGAATTAAATTCATCAATATAACCTCATATAACTCTGAGACTGTCGCATATCAGAAACAGCCAATATAATACTCTAAATTTATTCAAAAAATGAAACTAAGTACATTCGTGCTTGTGTTCCCATCTTAACTAAGTTAAACATATTCCAGACGTAATCGTCTTCTTAACCTGTACAGTTTTATAGGATATATCCTAGTTCTGCATTTTCTGCATTACAATTCTAGTTCGGTTTCACTTGTGCTTCGGCCTTTGACTTAAGTGGCAAACATTTATTTGCCGCATTGTTTGTATATTAATATAATTAATTAGCTTGCTTGATTCAAGTCAGAGTCGTCTTAAATTCCCTTAAATTATAATGCAAGGCGTTTTAACGCGAAGCAAACAACAATAAATAAAGCTTTAGAGACCAGCTGAAAAGCTGTGGTAGCTCTCAATAGGCTCACCGCTGATAAAGGAATTGTATACGACAGCATTGATGAGCACATTTAAAGATGTTCCAGAAAACTTTTTCACCTTTTTAAATATACGCAGAAAACTTGTTGTTTCTTTTAGGGTAATTATTTTATTGGAATTAAGTTTTATATTAAGGACTTACTGTCTGTGTAGAGACTTTGGCACAGCATTTTAATGTTTTCCATTGATATTATCAATTAATTATCAATAAAAATAAAATAATATATATAGAACTTCAGTCACTTGTAAAAGTATTATTTTGATTAACAGAATATATCTTAACTGTTAATCAAAATAAAACTCTTGACAAAATTTATACTTTGCATATTATTTTATTATTATTATTATTTATTTTCTTTATTTTATTATTGTATTTATTCTATTTTTTTTTAATTTATTTATTTATTTCATTTATTTTATTTTTATTATTTTTGTATTTATGATTTTATTATTTTATTTATTTTTTATTATTTATTTTATTTGTTTTATTTATTTTATTTATATTATTTTTTTTATTTTTTTTACTTGTTTTATTTATTTCATTTGTTTTATTTATTTTATTTACTTTATTTACTTTATTTATTTTATTTATTTATTTTGATCATTATATTTTGTTATTTATATGAGTATATTACAAATTATCGATTTATAATTTTTATAATTTCTTTTGTAATAGTTTGTTGACTTCCAGTCAAAGCTTCCTAACTTATTTATTATTATTTTTTTTTTTTGTCCTTTGGCGAAAGTGTTTCACAGAATAGCAGCAATAAAAAAACTTTTCACTTTTGTCGCGGTGGCAAATATTTGAGCCTCTAAATATGCAGCATACTTTTTTGTGGTATGCTGGTCCCCTTGACTTATTGTGTGTGTGTGTGTTTGGGGCAGTCAAGCGCAATAAATTCTCACAATTGATTTTGTGGTGGTTATGCTCTATACAGCTCAGGCTATACTCTGCGACGCCTCTCTCTATCAAAGTGGAAAGTAAATTTTTATTTTTACTTATTTTGATTTGATGTTTAAATGTTTTATTCATGGAAGCAAAGATGACGACGATGAGGTCGGCGGCGGTGGCGGCATCGGCGGTGGCGACCCACGAACTGCCATTAACATATTTAAACATTAAAACCAAAAAAAAAAAAAAGAAAAACAATTTAAAAATTCCGAAATGCTTTCAATGGAAATGCACACACACAAAAACTGGCAAGAAATACAAAACAAATATAAAACGAACATTTTTTGGCTGTATCATAAAATAAACAATTGCAGCACTTGGCCAAGTTTTATTATTAACTTTCCAGATATTCTAGAATCATTTATTTGATATTTAATTATTTTAATTTAACAACATTTTTGTTGGTAAACAAATGATTTCCGTTTTTTTGTTGCTGCTTTGTTTATGCGCCAAGCAACATGTGAATTACCAGCCGACCATAGAAGAGCAGGAGAAGTGAAGAGAGGGGCATTACCGGGAAATTCTGGAAAAGCTGCTTAGTCTGCGCCAATTGACCGATAAGCGGCGCATTAACAACGGAAATTTATTGCCAGATTTCATAGTTGAGATGAGCTGCCAAATGCGTTGAAATCACAGCTGCTGTTGCTGCCGATGTTGCCGTTGTGCTGTTGTACTGTTGTCTTTGAAATTTGTAATTTCCGCTGTGGGCGACACTCGACGAGGTCTCTAGGGTAGGATGGGGTGGCAAAACTTTCATTCGACTCTGCTCAATGTCAAAACAATTACATAATGGTTATTTAACCAGTTCAAAAGTAACCACACGACATAGCATAGTCCAAGTCAGAAACAATTAACTTTAAAGGCTTACACATAAATCCCAGCACAAAAGGTAGCCAAAAGTGTGCGTAGTAAGAAAGTCGACCAAACGCAAAGAAATACGTGAAAGCTGCATGAAAAATGAATGAGCCACACGCCATGATAAGCTATGCAGCATGAGAGTGGGCATGCCCGAACAGTGGGTTGCTTTGTAGACTGATCTAATGACTGAGGTCATTTATCTTTACTGACTCTGTACAATATGCAAATATGCTCATTTTTTATCTTATTACATTAATTGGGAAGAGACTCGCCCTTATCATCATAAAATAAATATACATTAGTCTGCTTAAAGTCTTACTGTTTACCAAATTTAATTAGATTTACTCTTATAGTTTCACTGTTCAATAATAATATATAATATAAATAATGAGCATAACAAACTTTTTAGTTGTAAGACTTTTTAACATTGTTCTGTTCACACGGAATACCCCTGCTTAAAATCATTTTTGACTACAGGGTAGTCCAAACAATAGTGAGTTGCCCAAGTGTTTGCCTTGGCATGAGCCGCACTTGACATTGCCTGACGAGTAAACTCATACACTACCCCACCCACACACACACACACATACACACGCAACCCCGCACTAAGGCCAAAGGCCAAATGCTATAAAACACCAAAAAAAAAAAGTACTTTGCTCTAGAATTATAATATTGCATGCTGATAAAACATTGAAAGTCAAAGCACCCAAGGGGATTACAATTAAAAAGAACACACATACACATATGAGATATAGCCACAGCGTGGAAAGTTGAACTGGCGGAAATCATTTTGCGCATTATGTTCATTTGTATTTTTACACTTTGGCATGGCAGATAAAAAGCAAAAGCCAGCCACTTGCTAGCATGCCACTTGCTATGCCCATGCCACAACACTCTGCCAAAATCTCCTATACCATTGCCAGGGCTCAGTTCGAGCACATACTCAATATCATTCGCACACTCTCGCACACATAGAAAAGTTTTGTACCAATGTGCCTTTTGTTTCTGTTCTGTTTTGTTTTGTTTACGGAATGCCTGGAAAACGCAATTCAACAGTTTGTTGCTAGCAACATGTTGCCAGCTGATATGTTGCGCCCACATATGTTGCAGACGGCGCCTACGCTCATTCGCCCCGGGTAAGTCGTTCGCTCTCTCTCTCTCACTCTGTCTCGCTCTGGCTGTCGCCCTCTTTCTCTCAGTTCGCGCTCTTTGGCATTGCTCGGCCCCAAGGTGTGTTGAGTTTTTAGCTTTGATAAACCATTCGCCAGGCAACATTTCAAACAGTCTGCAAAGGATTCTAGACGTTAACGGTTCTTCTTAAAACCAAAAGCCTCGACAAATTCGTTTCGTGCGTTCGAACAGTTTAAATCGTATAAAAGTCTTTTTCAACTTGTTCTAAAAGTGAGAAATAAACTCAGAAACTAAGAAAAATAATAAAAACAATTGAATATAAATTGTTTGGAAAAATTCTTGGAAATTTTTTCGCCAGCTCTTTAAGTAAATATAAAATTTTATGTTATCAACAACTTGACGCACATATCAAATACTTTTCTATTTTTTGGGGACTTACAAAGAAATTGTTTAAGTTTTGCTGGAAATTTAATTATTATATTTGCATAATTATAGTGAATAACACAAAAAAAATAATCTGTTTTCAGCTGAAGAAAATAAATTCAGGAAAAGTAATATTGTTTTTTTTCATTTATGAATTTTTAAAACTATGTGAATATACATATATACATATTAAATGGAAGTGTGTTCTTTCAGTGATTACAATTTATTTACTCAGAATTTCTTTCTATTCATTTACGTATTTGATAAATAAATGCAAAATTTTCCTAACGTAGGCTGAGTTGAAACATGATATGAAGTACTTACTTATATATATTATATATTTTTAATAAATTAAACTAATAATAAATAATAAATTAAATTAAATATATAAAGTCTGTATCTAGCAGAAATTCAGCAAAGCTTTATATTTAAATGGTATAAAAAATCAAATTTTCATTGCAACTTGAAACTTCAGGAACAAATATATTTGTTTAAATATTTGTTTGTTTCAGCAGAATAGCCAATAACCTATACATTTTTAAGTATATCACACGTATGTGCTGTACATTATACAATATTAAGTAGCATTTAAATGGAAAATTAGTTGGTTGCTAATTTACAACACGCATTCGATTTAGAGCACATTTGAATAAATCAAGAGCATTTTGCATTTTTGTAATTGCTCGGCGCTCACATTGATTCATCTGGCGCAATCTTTGCCAATTGTCTGTCATATTTGCGGCCAACAAAAGACATTAGATATGCAATTATTTATAATAAATTGATGTTGCAAGTACCTTGATAACCGTTGCCAAAAAAAGAGAACAGAAATGCTGATGCTCCACAAGGTCGGGGCATACGAAACAGCTGCATGCTGCAGGGGCCAAGGGTTGAATTTCGGGTTCTGATCCGGTTGGAGGCGGGCGTAAAATCGAATGCAAATATTGCTGCGGCAATTGGCAAAACTTCAATATGCAAACAGAACAAAACGCGGACCGTTCGACCCTTTATGCAAATTTGTTGTAAAGAAAAATATACAAAAAATGCTGTAACACTCGACAGTCGAGAAAACAATAAAACCGAACAACAGGTCCAACAAAGAAGTCGCATTAAAAATGCTTGAATTTCAATTAAAAAGGGTCCGACAATCATAAAAAAAAAAACCAGAACAAAAATGCCAGCAGTAATTTATATTCATATTACGTATACGCAGCGGGCGCCGAGTTCGCACTCATTTAATGGCATATACAAAAAAAAAAAAAAAAAAAGAACCAAAGTTGACACTAAAAATGCCCCCTAAACGGCGTCTGCAATGTCGTTTGTGTTGTTGTTTGTTGTGCTCTCGCCAAATTTAACATAATGTGCTTGTGCCCCGAATTGTCCGTCTGCGCATTGCAAGTTCCTCATCAGATGTCGTCTTTGTCACATTCATGACAGCCCCACCAAAAAAGTCACGTTAATTTATGCCCATTCATAAATTCTGCCCAGCGACGAGGACACAGCCAGCCAGCAAAGCCATAGTCTGCGTCCGAATTCATTTCCATTGCGCGCGCCTCTGCGTATGCAACCAAATTTATCATCTTTTTTTTTGAGAGGGATTTTGGGAAATTTATCATCGAAGTTGTTGATTTAAATGACGGAAATTGAGCTGAAATTGACTGATATTTATGGATCTACAGCCTGACAACAATCAAGCTTAATAGTGGGTATTATCTTCACGCTAAGCTTTGCATTTACAAATATAGTCAGCGACTGAGATGTCATTACAACGAAATATCGAATATATTCTAATTAAAATGTATTGAAGATCCTTCTATATTCCAAGAAAACTAATAAAAATAGTAGTAGTTGTAGTAGTAGAACTAGAATTATAACTAGAATATATCTCCTATTTGTAGTATTGATAGAAGAATTAATAATAGTAGCAGTATTATTATTCTAAAAATACTTATATTGCTACTATTGCTTTGTCAACTATTATTAACTATTAGAAAGAATAGTCGAACAGTAGAAATAGTAATATATATTATTTAAGTAGTATTAAAAGAGCAGTAAGAGAAAGAATAGTAGTAGAACTGTAGAAGAATTAGCAATGGTCAAACTAGTGCCCTGACAGTAAAATATTCCAACATATTTATATTTTATGTGTAGCAGTATAAGTAATAATTGTAATAGTAGTAAATTATTATTATTTATAAAATCATAAAGTGCGCACAACTAATTTAATTATAGGGAAAATTCTTTTGCTAAAAATTTGTATACGGAAACCTTATTTATTTTATTAATAAATACAAATAATTTATATTTTCGCGTGTAATTAATTAAATTAAATTAATTTCAAATTTAAATAAGTTTTCTGGAATATATTATTCCATAATATTCATTATGCTGATAGCATTAATTACTATAAATATATTAAATTCTTTATAAAATCTGTAGGTTTTTTTATGAAATTCAACTTTTATGAAAATAAACAAAATGGATTTTAAAATTAAATGCAAATGCATATGGAAATTCACTTAAATTTACAGAGTTGGAATAATTTAAAATTCTTTAACTTTATTATACTTTAGATTTGCTCATGGTCAATACATATTAAACAATATATAATAAACATGAATTTAGTTTAATATATATTAAACAATTATATGGTAAACATAAATTCAGTTTAAGAAAATACAAAAGAATTTCTCATAATAAATTTAGATAAATGATTTAAAACTATCAAAATCATGTCGAGTTGACAGCTCTTCAGGGAAATGCATTGCATTTGCTTTTCATTGCCTGTTCGTTGATTCGGCAATTGCACATTCAGCTGAGCTGCTAATTAGCTGCGTCAAGTGACATGTGAAATTACAAATAATACACACAATTAAATTACGTAAATAATAAAATACTTAAAGCATGCAGAAAAAAATTGTCAGCATCAGCGGAAGATATTGCAAGCGTTGCAAGCGGCTGGAAATCGGAATTCATTTCAATAATAAAAGCGGCAACAATTCAATTCAATATTTATTTGCACAGTTAACCTGAAGGGAGAAGTTGAATGGAAAATGTTTTACATGCTTTTCTTTCTTATTGTTTTGCCATCGTCTTTGCAATTTCCTTTGCTGCAAATGAAATAATTAAAATAACACAAATGCTCGTGCAGCACACATGGCGTATGCTTGTTATTGTTGTTGGATTGTGGCATGTTTTCTTAATTTAGGCAAAGCGTCGGCTCATTCCGCACGCTTTGTAGCACCAACAATTGCCACAAAAATTATCAAAATAAATATGGCAAGAGAAAAAAAATTGTGCTTTAACGACTGACAGAGGCCAGGAAGTCGATGGGCCACATTATGATATAAGTACACATATATGATGTTCGCTTCAAACGTTTGATTTTTATGGCAACAGTCGAAATATCTTTAATCTGTTTATGATTAAAGTATTTGCGTGCAATTTATTTGCTTCAACGTGTTCATCAAATTCATTTGAAATTGAGAAAATATTTTCAAAAGTTTTCGTCTCAAATACAAACATGATTGATCCAGTTGAAAAGCTGAGAAATGATCAATGATTTGTTAATTGCGCGTGCCCAAACAGTGGATGAATTGAAAAAATTTTGATTTAGATGATGATGGAAAGAAACTGAATAGATGTGAGATATCGCTAGAGATTTAGTTAGAATTGGAAAATCGAAACTGGTCAGTTGTTTGGTATAAGAAAAAATTACATGAGATCAGACAACTCAAGGTCTATTAAGTGTTAAATGAGTGGCAAAACTATTTGCTGTACTTTATATTTCTCAAGTTCTGCTTCTATTTATCTTTTTTATAAGCGTTTAGTGCTCAAATCTATAAATCAATATTATATTCTTTTAATACTCTTTTTAGGCTTCAAACTACTTTATTTAATTAGAACTCGATATATTTATGGCTTAACAGTTAGGGCATGTGTTTTCCACCACTTAAACTCTGCATTTTGATCAGGTACAACAATCTTGACCTAAGCTCGTCTTTAAATAGACTTTATGATTTAATAAAGCTTCAAAGTATTCAACATTTTAAGAAAGAAACAATTTTGTTCGTGATTTGAAGCCTCTATTACTTACATTCTGCATTAAAAATAGATAATATATATATAAAAAATTAAGAATAAAATATTTTTTAGCGTATGAATCAAAATTTAGCTTTTTACCAAATTACGGTTTTTGGTGCAATATTCTAAATATATTTATAAATAATTTATTGTAATTTAGACAAATTCCTACATTCTCTAAGGCAGTCAAGTAGTAAATGTATTAGTCTCGCAGCTCATGCATTAATTTGTTGCTTATTTTTGTTTCATTCTACAAAAATACCTTATGAAGGTAACAATAAAGTATTTTATAAGCAAATTTTACAAGTGAACACTTGAAGCTTCAATTATAGCTCCCTCAGCTCGTTACTGACGTCAGCAAGAACAGAGAGTGAGGCGCCATAGGAAGCCCATTAGAATTAAGCAAAAATAGTCAGCTCAAGTAGACCCCATTGTAACCACTGTAATTGTCATTAGGCAAACATTGTTATGCTCTTCAATTGGCTGCCACTTGAAAAAGGCAATTTGAAAGCGCTAATTCAAGTGAGCACACCCACACTCACACACACACACACACACACACACACACACTCATAGTAAACAAGCCCACAGGAATTTGCCAAAAATTATCTTTACATAATGTGAGGGGTGCGTAATGTTGAAAAAGTGAAAGTGCCATTAAGTAACTTTCACGCCTAACAATAATAATTCGAATAATTACAGCCATGTCGAGGAGGCAAAGAGTGTTGCCATTTGCCTCAGGGCAGGCAAGGCCAAATATTTGGCCAACATATTTGAAGAGCAGTCAACAGAGGCAATCAGCATAAATTTGCGTATACCCTGCACAACAGCCAGGCAGAAAAACAAAGCAGGACTAAATTTAGTTGAGATTTGTGTAGGAAATATATACAAATGGCAGATGTTATTTAAGTCAGAGAGTATAAGTGCTGCCTAGGTACTTAGAAGAGTGTATTTAAAACTCTTTTCACTCTAAAAATGAAGAGGAAATCAAGTTAGGGAATTGTAAACTAGTTGTAAGGATTTATACAGCTTATACAGTCAAGTCAAATAGTTATTGCCTCATCGAGAGCATCCCTTAGTCGATCACTCACTCATCTAATTGGGTTCTAGATATTTTATGCTATTCTTTTGTTGTTTTTATCATTTTTGGGTGTGGGAACAAAAAGTACAGAAATCTTTCAGCACATCCATTGCTTGCCAGACATCCAGCTGCTTTAATTATGTCGGTCTGGCCATTATTATTTATTATTATTATTACTTCTTGATTATTATTTATACAAAAGCGCATAAAAAACAAGCGACTGTGTAAATATTTACAACATTTGCGCGTGTCTTCACTTTATGATGGGGCATTAGTCGGTCAATATATCAAGCTGATGATATACAGTAGGCGGGCCTACTACAGGAGGTTAATCAACGAGCAGCATAAAGCGGCATTTGCAGCAGGCGTTAACATATTTAATGAGCCCGATTCTTGACCGACAAACAATTAAAACTTCTTTGAAATGGCTGCTTTGGGTAAATAACATTAAAAAAAATTATTAAAAAATCGTAAAATTCATTGTTTTTTTTTGCGTATTATCTTTATAGCAAAGATAATCCCGTGATGATCTTTAGCTAGGGCATTCTTTCCGGCCGAACGCTCTTCATTTCTTTTTCTTTTTTTGTGAGTTTGTTTTTTATTTTCCTGCAATTTTTCTGCCCACCAGCCAAGCGTTTAGCTGCAAATGGGCAATGACGCAGCACCCGCTCTTGGCCGGAATTTGACTTTTGTCTGTATTGTGTTTTCTTCTCCCTTTCCATTCATTGTTCTGTTTACCTTAGCTGCGCGGGCAACACTTAGGTATTTGTTTAGCGGACGATACTACGAATTGGCATTCACATTAATTGAGTAATTATTTTTGTATGTATGCAAAATGCGCTGTGTGGCTTCATATGTATGTTTGTATACGTAGCATCATGTGCTGATACGCCCACTGACCACACCCACTGACCCACGTACCAACGCTGACGTGTCCTTCAGGCACTGCGTATTGCTGAGAGTGTCTGTGCAATGATTCTGACAATTTCAAAATGAATGACTGACATTTCCATTTGCAAATTGACAAAACCCGCGAGCGTGGCTCAAAGCAGAACAAAACAAGTAAGAACGTTGCAGTCGGGCGCTACCGACTGCGGGATACTCATTCACACCCCCACAGATCACGCCCATTGCCACGCCCACAATTGGTTTGTACATATATAATTTTTTGGAAATCAATAGAGGAGATCAGCAGTAATATCTGTATATAATTCTGATTTTCTCACTGAGAATCGGAAAAACGTATAGTTTTTCCCGATTTGCCACGCCCCCAGTAGTCGTAGACATATAATTTTTGGCCAGTTCTTAGAAGTAGTGAAGGGTAACGTAAGTGTGAAATTTGGATGCTTACACTCAAAAAATGCGAAAATTACAGGGTATTTTTTAGCCGGGCATACCCCATAAGGGGCGTAAAATTTATTTTTGGCGCATCGATAGAGGAGCTCACCAGTAACTTACCATCCAATTTTGAAGCTTCTAGCTCTAAAACTGTAGGAGCTACAAACTTTTGCGGTTTGCCACGCCCCCTATGGGCGTAGATATATCCGCCATATCTTTTCCAACTTGGGTTGTCAACCCGAGTATATATACCAAGTTTCAAGTCTCTAGCATCAATAGTGCTCAAAATATTACAGAATTTGAAAAATCACTATATAGTCAGATCCGATTTGCCACGCCCCTAGTAGGCGTGGATATATAGATTTTTGGTCGATCTTCATAGGATCGTATCAGTAACCTACGTGCCAAATTTGGGCGTTTTAGCTTTAAAACTGTAGAAGATACAGTTTTACCCGATTTGCCACGCCCCCAATGGGCGTAGATATATCCGCCATAGCTTTTTGATCTTGGGTTGTCAACACGAGTATATATTCCAAATTGCAACTCTCTAGCACTTCTAGAAGTAGTGTTTCTGAGGTATGGGCAAATGCATTTTCCGATTTGCCACGCCCCTAGTGGGCGTATCGGGAAAATCTTGACACTTTATAATTCGAGGGTATACACGAGTATATATTCCAAATTTCAACTCTCTAGCTTCAAAACTGTGCAAATGGTTTGCGTTCATACGGACAGACGGACAGACGGACAGACGGACAGACGGACAGACGGACAGACGGACGGACAGCGTGACGGACATTGCACAAAACCAATATACTCATTTCACTTTGTGAATGAGTATAAAAACAACATGAATTGAAAACTGTCACAGCTTCCACAACGAAAACAACAGATCAGTAAACAATGCTTCACTTGTAGTTACCCTGGTCAATGTATTCAACTTCGCTCCATATGTTGAACTACACTAATATGACTTAACTGTTGTCATTTAGCTAAGAGATACGTATTCCTATGATTATTATGAAGTAAAAGACAGAATGCTTTAAGACTAAATACCAAAGCTTGCAAATATATCACCTTACATATCATTATATAGGGTATAAAAGTGCTTGCTCATCTATGAATATTTGAATGCGTCATGTGATTAAGCTTCTGCATTATTAACTAGCTGAAATGTGGACTTCAATTGTACAAAAATACACAATAAATAAAAATATATATGGATATCTCTACCCAAATCGCAGCTTTTATTATCAATACAGAACAATATCTCAAATGTATTCCAACAATAATTTCGCATAAACATATTCCAACGCATTCGAAATAACACTTAATATATATTATTTAGACGCTTTGCACAGTTAAGCAAATTGAACCCTACTTAGGTGTGTGCAAGCATGACTTTTCAGTTGTCTTTGAAGAGGGTAAGCATGACTAGCATATCCCAGCACTAGGTCAGCAGACGGAGAAGAAGAACTTCTGCTCATTTTATGCTTAATTGAACTCTTGTCATATGGCTGACAAGTTGTTTACGATGTGGGGCAAATGTATCTACATAATAATACAAAAAAAAAAAGAAGGGGATAAACTTTGATATACTTAACATAGAAACGGCTCACTTAAGTGTGAGAAAAATGTATAGAAAGCAGCATGCGAATCAGCGTGAAATGCTGCGTGCCAAAAGAAAAAAGGGCAAAGCAAAACAGAGCAATATCATCTTTAGCCCCTTTATAGACTTTTTCAAGAGCGAGGCCAACAAAAACCAAAAAAACCAAAAAAAAAAGGGAACGAAAAAAACAGAGTTTAATTAAATCACAGCTTGAACCTGGGCTGCGTTCCAGTTGCCACAGACCTCTAATTAGTTTTATACTACACTCTGGTATGCCTTATGTTATTATTATATTCTTACTCTATTTTTTCTCTTTTTTATTTTTTGTTTTTTGTGTCTGCTCTGTTAAATTGAATGTATAAAATTAAATTATTTGCTGGAAAATCATGTGGTGCTTGCAACGCTGCGCTCCATTTGCTCTGCTCTCACAATTGCAACAGTTTTAATTAAATTTTTATGACAACTCCTGCAGAGAGAATGGAGCGTTGAGGGAGGAGAGTCAACTCTGTGTGTGGCCACAGATAAGGGCTACTAATTAGTCGACGCCATTGGTAGCTTAAGCTTTCAATTGTTTAAATAAACACGGACTGGCTTATGATCTCGATTGGAGTCAACGTTGCGTATGTGTAATGCCATGTGCTCGCCTTCAACAATGTAATGCGGTGTGATTAAGCAAGAGCCAATATTTAATAGCTGGCTCAGTGACATAATGACACAAAGTAATTTCGATGCCGATTAAGAGCTTTCGTCCATAATTTTCACTCCCTAATTGCAATACTGATGATGATGACCAAAAGGACAAACTTAAAGCCAGCTGCAGGCAACGTAGCTTAATTTGTTTGAATATTTACTGTAGACTGTAGACTTGCAGTAGTGAAAATTGCCACCTATCTTATATGCATTGTAAATATTTAAAATATTTGTATTTGTATTTTCTTATACAATAATTTGCCAGTCACTTATCTGCCTTGTAAATGCTTAAGATGTTTATAATGAAAATATCTTTCTGTACTGTAGTCTAAATATCTTTTTTAAAAATAATTATCAATTCCTCTTTGTATACAATTGTTAATATTTACAATGAGAATTCATATTTATATTAAATGTAAATTTTTATCTTCATATATTTACTAAAAGTTGCCAGGCCCTTGCCTTCAATGAGCATCAATTGCTTGTGAAAAGCTATCAGTTATCTGCACAATTAGATCCACAATGAGACTACACTGTAAATAATTAAATCATCAATATTGCGTGTTCAACAATGTTTGTAATGCGTTTGCCAATCTAATATGAAATATTCATGTTTATCAATAGGAATTACTTTATTTCTTAAATATTTATGAATAGCTTACAAGGTATTCCATGCCTCTGGGTGCTTCGTGAGATGACGCACTTGCAGGCACCATGTGACCTCTCATAAAACCAGAACCAGAACCAGAACCACAACCAGAACCACAGCCAGAACCAGAGCCAGAGACACCCCGCTGACCTATTTGCGGCATCGCAATAATAATAATAATGAGAGCCATAATAATAATTCCTGCATGTTTTCCTTCACTTGTCAGTGGTGTGCCAAAAATAATTGAGAGGCAGCCGCTTGAAGTTTCATTCACGCCAGCCTTGTCAGTTCGGCCTGGCTATATATAGAGGCTATATGACGTGTGTGTGCCAGGGCAATTGTTATATATCTGCATCTTTACAAGCAGGTCAGACAATTCGCCCAATTAGCGAGTGGCCAACAGTCTATACCATTGAACTTGTGTGTGCGATGCGGCATTGCCAGCTAATTGAGTTTACACAGATCGAAATGAAATAGAAGAGGAAGAAGAAGATGATCTTTCTGAATTTCAGCATTTTATTTAAAGAAACGTTTTTCGTATTTAATTTATGGCGTTTTACGAATTTTTAAATGCACTTCAGGTAAAGAGCGTGCGGAATCGCTCAGCGCTCAGCGTTCGGCGCTCAGTGAACAGCGAAAGGAAAGAAAAATAAATATTGAGATTTATATTAAAATCGTATGCCATAAACCATTCAATTTAGATACGCAACGCAGAATGTCTTCGAGCTGATTTATACTATTTAAATTGCCATAAATTTCGATGCTGTTTGCAAACTTAGCGTCTAATTAAAATGTATCTCGATATTGAAATTATAGAGCGTCGATGTATCCAGAGTGCGGGCTGAAGCTAAATAAATACTCGTAAATTACGCGCTAATTAATCTTCTCGTAGTCAAAGCAATTTCTATAGATGTTGCCAAACGATAAATTCTGTTTGCTCGAATGGAAGATAAGTAAATCATGCAGCGTCTAGAGCTATCCATATATATGTGCAAATACACAGATTATCTCTCTTTAGATGGATAACAGCAACAGTTGAGTTCATCTACAGAAAAGCAGAGCCCAACTATATTCAGACTAAAGACTTTACGACCTTTTTACAGCAATAGAATTCAAATTAAATTCAAGCCTCATTCCATTACTCAATCTCATCGAATAAAAGTTTTCCCAGTTTAGTAAACTTACGTATTATTAGGACTTACTCTCACTCATCAGTCACTCAATCACGGAAAACTGTTTGATTTAAATGCCTATGCTAATGTCTCAATGAACGGCAATCAACGTCTTATGCTTACTTTAGGGTATCTTCCAGTCGATTACACACAGCACATTTGTGAGCTTCTCCATCTAGTTGAGATTCGTTGCTACACAAATTGGCATTTAAAATTTAACTGCATGTTTTATTAGTGTTCAGCCCATACCAATTGGCAGAGCCCAAGCATACGCCAAATTGCAATAAATAAAATTGTAGAAATGTCAAAGTGTTTTGATAAATTGTCTGCCTTAGCTCGGCTGTGCCATAAATTATACGACCTACGCTATCCACCAGGCAGGATCCCATTGCCATTCGGCTTTCGGCCATTTTGCAAACCTTTTATTGGTTAAGCCTTTTCGGTTACAGATTGATCGGATCAGAGATACCGCTGCGGCTGCTGCCGGTCAAACCATTTGAGACTTGAGACGAATGCAAATCAATGGACCCCCATCCTCCCTCTTTTTATGAGGCGTGTGTGCTCAGCGCAATTTACAAGCCATTGAGCAGCTGATTTGGTCCTGATTTCAACTTTAACTTATGCCACATGCAAATGTCAATGTCAGGACGCAACTGTTGCCTGTCCCCCTTTTTGCCAGTGCTTGTGGCCAAGTGCTGTTTGACTTTGAAGCCAAGGCTAAGTTTATTATGCCCGCTCGCATGCACAACCTCTTAAGAAACTAAGCCTTTAGATTTCAGGCCCTGCCCTAATGAAAGTGGCATACAGCTGGGGCAAAACTTAGACAACGCAATACAAAACTCAACACAAAAACCAAGTAGAAGTGGTTGACAAAAAGTCAGCAATTGATCGACTTGGATGTACCCTGTTTTGATAGTCACATTATGATTTGTTATGTTTTTGTATAGATAGCTATAGAGTAATGCCTAATACTATATCTACAATCACACTATATTCTTTAATCTGATAGATCAATTCCTATATTAGTTTTCTACTTCTTCTGAAACCATTAAAAAATTCCCTATATAATTTTAAGCTGGATAATTTTTGGTTCTAGACTACTCTTAAATACTTAAATACTTATCATATATATGATAAATCAATTTAGATTTGAATATACATGAACCTTCTATGTAATCAATTTAATTTCAGCTAATCAAGTCCTAGTCCTAATCCTATACGACATTCTAATCCATCATCTACGATATCTACCCTCTATATCTATTTTGGTAACAGAGCATTGGGACAGACAATGTCTGTTCTATAATTCAAAAGCTAAGCAGCAGGCATAATATTCAAACTGGCCGTCAGTCAAATAGGCAGTGCGTCAGTCAGTCAGTCAGTCAGTCATTCATTCAGTCAGCTGGTATTCTGGCTGTCAGTGCTTTGAGCTGCTCCTGAATGTGTGAGTGTTGCGCGCGTGTTTGTCTGTGTGCCTACGAATATGTGTCTTGGTTTTCAACTTCCGCCTGCACTTGCATAAATTACATGTGTGTGTGCATAAAGGATGTCTGTCTGTGTGTGTGCATGTCTTTATATATTATTATTTATGAATATGACTTTGCCTGACACATTGCAGCAGAAAGCAACAAAGTTTTTACACCCATGCTTCACTAGCACCAGCCTGCTGTCTGTCTTTCTGTTTGTCTGTTTATATGGTCGCTTGTAAAATCCGGCAAAGCTTCAGTTGACTCTCGCCCTGCCGTTTTTACAGCCCTTTTTTGCTCTGCATCTACCATGTGTCTTAGCCCAAGACAGGGCCATAAAAGTCCAGAATATCGCGCGCAGAACGAGAAAGCTAACATGAAAAGTGTACTGCATTAGGATTTATAGAGCAATAGCTAGCAGGCTAACACAGGAAATTAACTATGATAATGAGTATCGAGCTGAATATGCTTAAGGCCAGAACATGGAAATGAAATTCAATATAGCCTGTGAGCTGTCTTAGCTGATATCTTGATAGGGTATTATTACAAACAGTAGTTACAAAGCTTCAAATATTCTAGTCTAGCAGTTGAGTTGCTTAATTAACAATAATATATAGTAAGATAGAAATATGATAGATGACAGAAATATAGATAAATAGATAGATGAACAGACAGGTAGATGAAAAGATACAAAGCTGAAAAATACCCGAGGAGAAGTAATCCAACGTTCAAGATGGCTTGTTTCAGTATAGAATGAACCATAAAATCTTTTGCAAATTTATGTTTCAAATGAATATAAGAATATACAATAAAAGGCTCTTCACTTCCATTTCATTGATACTGAATAGACTTGCTGTGTTGGTGATCAGTAGTATATTGATTTTATTCTTCTGAGCCAGTGTTTTTATATACTGACTCATGCACAATTTCAACTCTAAGATCTAGCTTATCTATTGCTGAGTTTGTAATGCTCGCGTTGGTCTTTATCTATTCTTAGCATATCACAGAGTTTGTAAGGCTCAGCGTAGATGTTTATTTATTCTTAGTCTATTTATAGATTCTACATGTGTGACCCTTGTCATTTCTACGTACTTCAACGTAGTCGTTGAGTGAGTAGATGACATGTTTATGATCTTCGGCTAGTTCTGTATGTTCATGCCTGAACAGATCCAATTTCGACATTGTTTATAAAAACAAAGTTCTTGCTTTGTAATTTTATTGTTAATCCCTACTCTTCACTTTTCCAATACAAATTTTGACTATTATTCAAAAATCAGTCAAAAAATAGAAAAGATGAAAAGCTTATTCTGAAGAATTAAAAGAACATTCCTAGATAAACTCTTCGCACTCTTCTTATCAAAACAACAAGTAAGCTCAGAGCTAATACGATTATTACAAGTGTTGTCAAGTTCACAAAGCAGGAAATAAAATGTCAAAATAAATATAAATAAATATAAAATTGAAATCTAGTTAAGATTCAAAAAAGTCTGTAAAAGAGTTCACCTGAGTATCCTCCACCTGAGTATCACCAAAATTACCTCAAAAAGAGTTACGTTTGATTTAGTCATGACAAGCTCTTTCTCTTTACTCAAATTACTCGCTTGCTATCAATTTGAATTTCATTCATATTTTTCCAAGCCAGTTTGGGCAATCCATAAAAATAATATGTACGCCTTGTTAATGCTAACGAAAATAAATAAATGCTTAGCTATAGAAAATCAATAGTTGACAACAACTAAACGCAAGGCCAAACAATCAATTGTGAAAAGCGTTCACAAAAAGGCCAAAAAAATATTTTTTGTTACTAGCTTTGATGGTTGTTGCTGCCATTGCAAATGTCGTTGCTGCGCGTAATTAAAGCCAAAAATAGAACTAAGGAACAGACGTACACGTCGGCTCTACAGCTACAGCTATATATACATAATTCAGACTTTGTGCAAAGTATTTATAAATAGACAGACAGCGTAAAGGCCAAGTTAACAGCAGAGGCAAGCACGACTCGTAATTGAACCAGAAATAAACAGAGGAAAACACTTCAAATTAAATGCGAACCGAGCTTAATGCACTTAAATAAAGCGCACAATGAAGATGGCGAGCAACTGGCTGGCCAAGGCGTTGCAGGGCAGGAGGCTAGTACAATGGATGTCAATGTCGAGCTGACGTTTCCGAGCGTCCACTCACAGGTAGCTCGGTCTGCTCGGGCCTCCTCTGGCCAGGCTGTGCGTGCCTGCTCGCCGCGTACCCACTTTAACACGCGTCGCTGACAACTTGCGGACTTGACTTATGCAATCGCAAAATGACGACGACAATGCCTGACAATTGTTGTTTGCATCATGGCTGCAAGGCCAGAAAAAAAGGAGAGTAAGAATAACGCAGTCAAGCTTAGCCAACTGCTTAATGCTCGTTTACTGTTTAACAAGATTTAACAATTGATCTTTTGATAAAATCTTTAGTAGTTGGCATTTCACATCGTACAGCACAAAAGCCAATATACTCTTTTTACTATTTGAACAAGTATGAAAAAATCGCGGTTTGAACTAATGGCTTGTGGTGAGCTTGCAGCTGCACTCAAGTTACTCACTTAATTATTTATGGCGTGAATCAAACCTCAGCCCACACTTTGAGCTCGGATAGTAAACCAGAAATTTTAACATTTAGAAACTGCGTTTTAAAATAAAAAAAATATATATTTCACAATTTTGAAGAACTGAAAAAAATTATAATTCAATTAATTAATTTTCAATTTTATTAATTTTAATTTACTTTATAGTCTTATATTATAAAACTAATTTAGAATAATAATAATAGAAAATATTCTTTCATATAATATGAAAATATTTCACAAAATTAAAATTTATTAAATATAAAATATATTATTATAATTATTATTATATTGGTCACTATATTATAATAATAATAATAATAATAATAATAATATATTTAATATTTAATAAAATGTTTCTGGATTAAGCTACAAATTAGTATCAATTCTTCAATCAAGGAATCAACAAATTTTTTCCAATAGTTCAATGCTCGGTTCACATTATTCCTGCTTCGAACCTGTTTCAATACAAAAATGCTGAGCAGCGTTGACTTTAGCGCCCCAACCGTGTCTCCCCCTTTCACCAGGTATTTTCGTTGCTGTCATGTGAAACGCCCATTATGGCGTCCAGCGTGAAAGCCCTCAAGTATGCTTGGCGAATTTTGCACTATTTCTGCTCCACCATTTCCGTTTCCGGGCGTTGCTGTTTTTACGTGTTTCTGGTTTATTTTCGTTTGTCGCTGACAGTTCGCAAAATGCGCGACAAGTTGAATTTAATTCATTCAATTGTTTTCACTGTTTACATATTTTTCAGCATAAACAAAATCCCTTGTTTATTTGTAAGTCGAATTGTTCATGTGCCGTGCGTATACTTAATTTTTGAATTAAATATTTATGCATACTTATTCATGTTGACATTTCGTTCACACACCCAGTTTATTAGCAAAGTGCGTGTGAGACAGCTCACACTGAAACTTGATTTTTTTTTATTCACTCTTTTGATTAATTATGCCAATAAAATTAAGGCAAAGAAAAGCAGGACATCAAAGTTGGTTATATTTAAGAGGCTAAACTGCCTTAATGGTCATAAGTAGTTAATAAGTTAAATAATTCAAAGTAAGTGGAAAGACGTACCTATATAAAGCTTGAAACCCTAATTTAAGTTTTTATTTAAATAGTTTACTATCGAAATTAATTAGTAGAGTCAGTATATGCCTCAACTCTACAAACAAATTTGTGTGAATTTGTATTTTCTTTCCATTTTCTTAACAAAATAATAAGTATACGCCTCGCTACACGATAAATTTACTCCTTGTTGACCTATAAATGTTTTTATTTCATTGAACAATTTCCGTATAAATTTGTTTTTTTAATAAATACATTTAGATTTCCCCATTGATTTCGACTCTTAAATTACACTTTCAGCTATATAGAACTATCTAATATATGGCTTTTTCCATGCATATCTTTTGGGCACTCGAAAATTGCCCGAGTGTAGCTGTCAGCAACAGCAGCATGAATTATATTATATTATATGAGAGAGTTCACACAGCGGACTAATCTGGGCCATAACTTATATAGTGGAGAGCAGCAGGACTTGTACGCAGCTAGAATGCGCTTGGCAAACATTAGCAAGGCTTGCAGCTGGCATCAGCAGTAGTACTAGCAGCAGCAGCCATGTAGCATGTGGCATGCGGCATGCGGCATGCGGCCATTTGCACTGAAAAATGCAATGAGAGCTGGCCTTTTCGAGTGCCATCCAAAGCAAAATGCATAGCAAAAGTTTTTCACATATTCTGCACAAGTATAAATATATTTGTTGCCTCACATGCCATTGCACAATCTGAACAGGAACAGGAACAACAACAACCAACTGCAATAGCTTCTGGCTATGCAACTCGTATTTGTAGTCCTTTATGCGTTTTGTAATAACAAACGGCGCGCCAACAATGCGAAGGTCCTTCTAATGAGCCTGACCCAGAATGTTGGCTTTCAATGCAATTCCCTCTAGCCATAAAATGTCAACACACAACTCTAGATGTTAAGTCTTTAAGCAACGTTTGCTATTGCTATTGCCATTGCAATTGTAGTTGCAATTGCAGTTGCTGCTGCAATTGCAGCTGCTGTAAATGCAATCAGCTGCACAGTGGAACGTGTTAGTCTTCCAGTCAAAGTTCACACTTTGTATGTTCTGCCAGGTACTAAATGTACTACAACTTTTCAAAGTCTTGTTCAGCAGTTGATCCTTTTGTTATTATTGTAGTTGCAGTTTGCTGTTCATGTTGTTCATGTTGTTCATGTGAAAAGTTGTGCAACATTCAGGCGCCAATGCTAGTTTTTTTTGTAGAGGGCACTAACTTAGCAAAAGCGAATTGTAAATACCCTTACAGACATAAATGCATTATGTAGTACTAGTTATAGGATACTATATAACAAATGGATAAGAAATACATCACTTATTGTAAAAAGGTGAAGTTCCTTTGATGGAAAGAACGTCTACATTGCTTAGTTGTTTGTTTAAAACATGCTCAGTCATTATTGTTATATATTTCTCAGCTATTACATAACATCTAAAACTAGTTAACTTTCCAAGTTCACTTTTCTCTATAAATCATCTGAATATCCAATATTTCATTTAATTGTTATTGATGTGATTGAGTGCCTGAAGTATATGCTGTAATCTGAAATCACATGACAGACGTAATTAAATTTTTCTGGTCTTTGGAAACTTGATCTACGATAGTTCAAAAGTGAATGAATGAAGTACAATGATACGCAATTTCGTAGAAATATGATTTATATATTTTTTAAAGCGCAACCCTCCCTTAAGGCAAGTCAGCTTTTAGAAATTTTATAAGTTTAATATCAAAACTCTATATTAGTTTTACATATTTTAAGTATTAAGAGTATTTATCTATGCGTCACATACATATTTATTTTATTTTTTATATTTTGTATTTCTTATATATTTATTAGAAAGAAATCTTATGTTAGCAACAAAACTCTAGATAAACAATCTTCGACTGATATAACGAAGAGCAAATTACTCTAGTCACACTATAAGTAAATTCTTATCATAGTGCTCGATAATATATATAGCTATAGTATATCTGTGCAATCTGGTAATCTGGTTTTTGTCTAGAGCTTTCTTCGGCATTGTAAGGAAAGTCAAGATCTTTTTAAATGCTGCAGAAATGATTTTTTTTCTAATATCCATATACTAAACGAGGCATATAGAGACAGACAGATAAATAAAGAAAATAAATGAAAAATAAAAATATATAAAATACTTTAAATTATTGAAAATAACCACAAGGAGTTACAAAATGTATGACATCATTCAAATACTTCACACAAATTCATAAAAAACAACAACAACTAAAAAGAGAAACAACAACAGCAGCAACAAGTTGCCCCCATGAGCCCGCATTGATTGCGTTTCGTTGCCCAACTCATTTAGCGGCAGCTGTTCGAAAGACTAAAAAAAAAGGGTGACTACATGTCCGTGACGCACAGCCCGTGTCCGCCGTAGAGTGGATATGCCACAGGAGCCGCAACAAGCAGACAAAATGCCGCCCGCAATTTCCGAGCAGGACAAACGCTTAGTGCACATCCTGACGCTGCGGCGACTGGGGCTGCAGCTCATCCGGCGCCTCATCCTCAAATTGTTTTTGTTTTTCTTTACAATATTTTTGTTGTTGCTGTGGATTGTTGCTTTGTTTCAACGCCCGCAGCGACCGCACAGCAGACAGCCAACAACAACAATAACAAAAGCACAGTAATTTATGCTTGTTATTTTGCTTTGTAAAGCAATTTATATCGCATTCTCTTTGTTATAAACATAAGTACATATTTAACTCACAGCGCTTGCTGCTGATATGATCGAGCGTGGGCGTCGGGGTCAGAACGCTGAATTGAGGCGATTTACCCTGCAGCGCTTTTTCTGGAAGCTAGTTCAGTTCAAACGTCGGCCTTAGCTGCGAGTTGCAAGCGAAAGAAAAGCAACGAGTACTTGCCACATTACGTTGAAGCTTATCAGACACCCACACACACACACACACACGCACACAACTTTGTTGCGTGTTGGCTCTAATCCTGTTAGTTGCGCTTTTTTAATAACATTGAATAGAGTATTTTTAAGGGTGCTTCAAATTGTTGTCTAAGTGTAGAAAGCTTTGTATCAATATTGTATATATACATATATAAATAAATGTAAAATTACAATAACTGAGTTTATAATTCATAGAATGATCAGGATCATATTATAATAATTAAAAGAAAAATCATTTCTTAATTATACTTTTTTTTTTTAATTCCAAAGCTAATGCATAATCATTTCAATAATTGAATAGTTTTGTTCTATCCATTTATCTTTTTTTTTATCACTTTGAAAATTCAAATAAACTAAAAATAATAAAATAAATAACATTAACAATTTTATATTTATAGATATATTATTTAGATAGTATATATATTTATATATTATTTAATAATTCATATATTTCTAAATGAAATTCGTCTATCTAAACACTTATCAAAGTATATTGACCAAAATATTTAGCTTGTATTGTATTATGTATCCAATAACCAACCAAAATTATTTCAAAATCCACTGACATAAGATATATATTACCAGGAATAATCTGTCTAAAATATTACTTTTGTTAAGAAATCTGAATTTGACCAAACTTAACTACTTAATCTGCTTCATTACTATGTAAATTTCAGTGTTTTATCAAATAGATCCATTGCTAATATCATGAATATTATTGAGAGAAATCATGAATATTATAGAGAGAAATCAGTAGAGTATTTAGAGTGTCAGCATTGCAACGTGAAATGTTCTTTCTCTTAATTTTTTTCAAAGCTTTCAAATAGTTGCACGGACGTCCCGTGGTCAGCGCAGCGGCAGCTCAAAGCTGTGTTTATATGGGTGGTTGTGCGTGTGTACGTGTGTGTGTACGTGTGTGTGTGAATGCGTGTATTTTATGCTATTAATTTAAAGCTCCACCCACAGCACCCACATGCACACACTTGGATACACGCCCTGTCTACACGCTAAGCCAATAATGAACTGGCTGTCAAACTAATTGATTTAATTTTTAGATTTTTTCTTTCAGAACACTTTGAAATATGCAACAGCTAATTGAAAATACTTTGGGGTTGGCGCCGCACAGATAGGGTTGGGGGTAGTTGAGAGTAGTATTTCATGTTAAGCGCGATTTGATTGCCATACGTGACTGCCAACAAATTGCATTCAATTGAATTGAAATTTAAAATACCTTTCGCTGTGTTCCTTTTTTGCAGATTACGCCAACAGCGAACAAGTGCTCCACACTCACAAATCTAATATAAATATATATATATTTATATATATATATATAAATTGAGAAAAGATATATATATAAGCTTTAAAGAAAAATGGATTCCGCTGCAGCTGCCGCCGCCGCCAAGCGCGTACAAATCGAGAAGGCGCACAACTTTATGCGCCAATATCGCGATCCAGAATCGCGCGAGCTAAAGAAACTATCAGCCAATCAGTTCATGGATGTATGGGCACACTACGATAAGGATGGTGTGTATTTACAAATTTATCTTTTAATCGACTGTCTCACCTGTGGGCTTACTTTACAGGCAATGGCTATATTGAGGGCACCGAGCTGGATGGCTTTCTGCGCGAGTTTGTGTCCAGCGCCAATGTGACAGACATCAGTCCAGAGGTAAGCTGGAGACAAAAGGCACTCTCCATCTCTCTGCTATCAAAAACTCAACAAAATTCCTTTCTTTTTCTCTATCGCTCTCTGCTTTTCTTTTAGGCTGTCACTGATACAATGCTGGAGGAGCTGAAGTCCTGCTTCATGGAGGCCTACGATGATAATCAGGATGGCAAAATCGATATCCGAGAGGTAAGACACATGCATTTTATGCTCATGACTCACAACTGCAGAGCTTATGTTGTAAACTTTCTGCGGCATTTTAAGATGTTTTTTTTTCTGCTGATTTTCGCTTATTTTACGCTTTGCCACGCCCACACGTGTCGTTTGCGCAATGTTGCCGTACGTGCATATCTTTCAATGACATCTATTTTGGGGCTTAGAACTGAGCGCGTGTCCCATTCGAAGTTTCAATTTGCGCGTGCTTTGCTTTTACTTTGTAGAACGGTGTATATTGATGGTCAACATAAACGTAAGCACGAGTAAACACACAATACAAAACGACTCGTGTTTACTTAAAAACGAATACAACTCATGAGTGCACACGACTAGATCTTAGAATAGCAAGACTTGGATATAGTAGGAATTAACATAGCTTCAACATGACTCAGCTTGAACTAGAATGACTACAACATGATTTTACCCTAATATGAAATGGGTGAGCACGACTACGGGCACGTCTTACTACCATTTATACACTACTTTAGTTAACCCACTCGCGATTACAACACAATCGAAAGCTATCAATCAGAAGAAAAAACCCAACAAGTATTTTATTTATTTAAATATATTAGTTTAAATATTGACGTCTAATCAATAGCTCAACATTTTCGATCGTACGTGCTTCGTGTTTTATTGCCCAAACGTTAGCAACAGTCGTCCATCTCTAGGAAGGGCCTTTCTCTACGTTTTCTGCTGCGTTTTGGAAATTGCTTTTTAAATGATGCTGTAACATTTGTACACTCTCTCCCTCACTCGCCCTCTCGCTCTGTGGCTGCGCCAATTTGCTGTGGCTCAATAATTTATTTGGCCATTTCGCCATTTGCCAAGGCCCAAAGTTTTGTGCCAAGGTCTACGAAAAAGTTTTGCCCGCTACCTCCTTAAAATGAGTTTTTAATTGAGGCTTACAGCCGCCGACTGTGCCGTAGCAATAGTATCTCAAGTGGCTTTTATGCCTTGTGAATTTAAAAATTGAATGAATGGAGTAGAGACTGTTGCCCACATTGTCGCCGTCTCACGTGATAAATGAGACAAAGTTTGTGTCAGGTAGCAGCTTCTAGTTATCTCTGATTATTGTTTTGTCCGAACCCTTTGTGACTTCAAAAAGCACTCAGCTACCCAAATCATTCATCATTTATTCAATCCCTTACAAAAGTGCTACGCATACGCCATGTATCACATCAGATATTTTAACATTTTCAACCATTTCTTCAACTTTTGTTTGCAGCTGAGAAGGTCCCTGTTTTATTATAGTTCTCTCTCTGCTCATGCACAGCCAAAGAGTAATTAGCTTAAGTGCTGACCAAAAATCTTCAAATTGTTGCTTAATGAAATTAAAAGCAGCAACTTTCTGTATGCCACGGGTTTTAGATTCCTGTCTTAGTTGAAATTCGAATCGACACTTAAAGTATGCGGCTAAAGTTTTGAGTTGCAATTCGCCTGCCAACGGAATTGAAATTACAGACTTTGCTCTTAGTTAGGCAAAATACTTCCAGTGAAATTGAAGTACAAACTTAGTCGAACAGCCTCGTATTCTCCACCCCAGCCACGCATACAAGCGGCTTAAGTTTACAGCTGCAAAATTTTGTTTGTCGTATTGTGAAAGGCGATTTACTTGAATTCTGTTTCTGTTAGTTTTATCGATTTGTTGCAGTGATAGAGCTTCAAGTTTGTTTGGATGTATGCTTTAGACTCAAAGAGAAAATAACTTCGCCAGACTCAAATAGAAACTAGCTTCGCAATATTGTGAAATTTATTTAAATTGGCTTTAAATTTGACAAAGTTCTTCTAAGACAGCATCAAAGTGAATTGATCAACAATAATTTCAAAACATCAATATACAAAATAAATATTATAAAACTGAAAAAGTCTTGCAGTTTCTTATTTCATATAGCAAAAGCTGAGGAATATATTTGAGCATGAACTCTTACGTTACTTCTGGGTCTTCTGATTTGTATCTCCTGTAAAGAATTAAGTACCTCAAAGCTAATTTTACATCTTACACCACATCTTACAAACTTACTTCGATTGCATTTGTCAGACTTCTTCATTTCAGTGCATACTTGAAGTTAAACTTTTTTTAAAGTCATTTAAAGTTTTAGTGCTTGCACTCAAGTATTTTGCTTAACACATATCTTTTTTTCTTTCTTTTGAAAATTAATGTATTTACAGCTTGCCCAACTTTTGCCCATGGAAGAAAATTTCCTTTTGCTCTTCCGCTTCGATAACCCCTTGGAATCAAGCGTCGAATTCATGAAGGTAAGTGCTGGTCAACGAAGCGTTAAACGAGGGGGCAGGCCTCATGGCGCTGCTCCTCCTCCTTCAGACTGACCAAGTGACTGAAAAGCCAAAAAGCCAAGGCTGTGTCACTGCGAAGCTGATACAGAATGTTTCCTTCTAATTAATTTTTCTCCTGATGCTATTTCGTCGATTAGATCTGGCGTGAATACGACACTGATAATTCTGGGTACATTGAGGCGGATGAACTTAAGAATTTCTTACGTGACTTGCTCAAAGAGGCCAAAAAGATCAATGATGTCTCCGAGGACAAGCTCATTGAATACACAGACACCATGGTGCGTATACATAATATTTTAGCTAGATAAACCATAGTTCATTATGACTAAGTGCCATGCAGCGAAAAGAGCTGACCATTCAATGTCAATGTTTGCCTCAACACTTTGTTTGCCAAGTCTAGCGTAAAATATGGCAATTAATTTTTGGCGTGGCGAGAATTATGCGAATCTGCGCCGCAATTTATATGCACTCAAAGTGTTGTTAATTAAAAACTTTATAATGGAAAAACGTCAAGTATATAGAAGTCTGTGTGTGCACACACACACACTTTGTTGTGTCTGCAACTCCTAAGACTTCCGCATCGCACTCTCTTCATCTCCTTGTGTTAAGTTGTGCCTGGTTTATAAACTCCCCCGTTCTAGACATTATTTTCGGTGCACGTATCACAATAAATGATGATAAAAATGTTGCTCGTTGGCGAAACTGGCAACTCATTTGCAAGTTAAATTACCAGCGCTGAAGATAGAAGCGAAAAGTTGTCAAAGACTAAATGCAGTTGAGAAAATTTACCAAAAAAATTGTTTCCATAAAATAAAGCCAGACAATAAAATTAAATGTGACTTTTGTACATCGTTTAAAACAAAAACTTTATTGCATTATCTAAAAAGCCATAAAAATTGCGATAAATATGTTTTATCAGTAGACTTTTAGGCCTATTTTAGTATATATTTAAAGTCCTGATTTATGCCATCTTTTCATGCTAATCTTCATTCAAACATTTGAAGTGAAATAACTAAAAGTTTCTCTCACAAATTTAAATTTTCCCAGACAGTTCATCAAGTAGTCAAATGTATTTTAGCATTAGCTTAGCTAATTCAGTTGGTAAATAAATTAATGCAGGCAATCAATAAGCAAAAGAAAAATACAACAATAAATAAATAACATAAACTTTAATGCAAAAGAACCCTTGAGAGTGCTCTGCCTAACGAATGGACCATGAAAAATTGATTTGGAATTTCCGAGAAACGAATGAGAAGTATATTCGCCAGCTAAAATTTAGCACGACTTGCACTTAGGGCAAGCAAAAGTCATGCGAAGAGAGCATTTTGCAACTTACTTAAGTCGATTTACGAGTATGTGTTTATTTCTGGGGCTGGTATACGTGGTCTCTAGAGACACAACCAATTTATGTATCATTAATTAGGTATAAAAGTTCTGTCATTGAGCCCATTATGTTTGCCCTCTCTCTCTCTCCTCCGTAAACAGCTTCAAGTCTTCGATGCCAATAAGGATGGTCGTTTGCAGCTCTCGGAAATGGCCAAGTAAGTAGAGCATTGCCACAGTGCTTGTCAAAGACAAAAATGCCAAACTTATTTATTACAGACTACTTCCGGTTAAAGAGAATTTCCTTTGCCGTCAGGTATTCAAGGTAAGTGCCAAGTATTATGATTGCCATTGAGACGAGGAAATTACGTTTCGCTAGCTAGTCACCTCGAGGCTGGCTGAAAACTCAACCAATATATATATATTTTTAACTGGTTATAGCCAGGCTTAAACACTAGCACATAGGTAAAATTTAGCCTTAGCTTTAGCTTTAGTTATTAACTAGCTGCCGCCTGGACTAAACATCAAGCCAACTATGCTATGCAAGCGCAATGCGTATGATTTTATTACCTTGCCTCTTATTTATTTTTATTTATTTTCATTTTACTGTCTGTGTCTGCTCAAATAGCTATCAGCCACGTTTTGCTCTATAAACGTAAAATAAAAAGCCAGCGAAGCGCACAAACGCTATGAAATTGCAATGCACAGCAAAAACAAATCAACAGCAACAGCAGCAGTTGCCAACGGTTGTGATCAACTGAGCAATGCTCTGTTCAGTGGTTCAGCTGGGCGCAATAGAGTTTCCTTGATTATGAATCTATCAGGTGACTCGGCAGCTGTAAAGTCGATGGCTTCATGAAAAGCAAATAACTAAGAAACAGAAAAGAAAAGAAACTTAAGTAGAAAGCAGAAATCTATTGGTAATTGACATGCCAAATTAGTAGCTCAGCTTGGTCTCCAAACTTTCAACTGTTATTTGTCTGTTGAACTTGAAAACTTTATCTGTGGAAATATTTGGTATATAACTATATGTCAGTATATATTTGAAGTTTGCTGCCTCTAGATTCTATATTCTTTTCCTCTAACTAACTAAAGAGCTCATAAATAACATCCGCCATGCGTGATGTCAACTTCATAATCATAACTTCATAATTTACAGTTCTATTATATAAATAATATAGAATATAAGAACTCATGTTTATTAAATTCCGGTGCTTAACAACTTTGTTGTTTACAATTTTTATAGATTTTTACATTTATCTAAAATTCACTGCCTTCAACTGCATTGAGACAACAACCATGGTTTATTATGTTAGTAATTGATGTGAAAAGCTTATAGCTCAGTTTGGACTCACAATCTGTGCGGATGTAGGGCTTTCTTTATATATTTCCTATCTCTGCTGTTCTTGATACTGACAGTGTCTATGAAGCATTGAGACTTTAGCATTTGAAGACTCTATCTTGCAGACTCATTATACTCGCTTTTACCATCCGAACAGAGTATATTAATAAGGCGTACACCACGGCGTATGCGTGATGTCAAAGAACATAGGACACAGCAAAATCAAACACCTGTGTGCTATGTTTGTTCCTTGTACTCTTGACTAGCTTCAGTGAGAGGGGAGCGATGTTTCGCTGCTTCAATTCGCTAAAAACCATTTCAGTACAGCCCAGAAAACCCCATTGTCATCCCTTAAATATATATTTTTACTGCGTCAGCTGCTTTTGTCTGCCGCTTCAATGGGCGGGCAATAAAAAGGCAACTTTTGTGATTTTTCTTTGGCAAATAGGCAAACGAATCGGTTTGTGCTGATTATAAATACAAGCGCTCTCGACCAAAAACTTTTGACTTTGTAATTAAGCACACAGAACACCTGTCAGCTGGCAGCACAATTGCTGGACATTAGGTGACAATGCTGCCGATACAGAGCTCCAGCTGGGGAATGGGCTTGGATTTTTGTTGGTCACATTTCAGAATTTATTTGGCATTTAATATTTAAGCGCAGCGTCTGCTCAAAATGTGCCCATTGGGGGTTAAATGGAGCGCACAACTCGGCTCGACTTCAGTCCACTTGGCCGCGCTCTCTTGTGGGCCATTGTTGTTGCCGACTTGAGCAGCTGACAGACTGGCTGACTGACTGACTGGCTGACTGGCTGACTGAGTCTTGGCTGCTGGCCGGAACGTAATTGGTCACCAGGCCACACAGCAAAACCAACTTGGCCATAACTTTACCACGGCCATATACGCTGCTCAGAACTTTGACTGCAATATTTGCCAGAATATTTTCTGTTCATTTCACATCACGTTGCCTTTCAGCATGCTCAGCAGGATTTGAGGCCGAACAAAAGGCATGCACAAGGGGTAGTCAAGACTGAAGTGCACTAGAGTTTGGGATCAAAGCTTAACTTATTGAACTGCTTTGCACAAGCACAGAAAAAATGTGGAGGCTCAGTTCCTAGTTCAAAGTAATACCAAGCCTATATAGGGGGAGGAACTAAGCCATTGAAACGATTTTGGCTCAAAGCAAAATATGAAAATAATTGAGCAATTAGCATTGCTCGTAGAATCAAGATATTAAATTCGTATATTTCTTATAAATTCTAAATAAATTTTAAATTTATTAATTTTAATTTTTTTTTTATGTTCTTATAATTTTATGTTCTCATAATTAAACTATTAAGAAACTTAAATAAAATTGTATAATATTAAAGATTTTGTTTATTTTGTCAGGAAATATCTACTTGAAGTTTCTTGGCTTATTCATTTTGAGTTTCAATAACAAACTGCAATTAATTTCTTTTACTATTGACTTTCATGAGCTAAGCTTTCAAACTAGACCAGGTTGAATCTCTTGTGTTACTTAAGCTTACCTAGCTCTAACTATGAGCTACGCTGATACGACACAAATTCAATTCTCCTGACAAACCCTAACATATGGCTTAGGTCAAAACTCTGTGTGTGTGTGTGCGTGTGTGTGAGAGTGTGTATGCCCAGCAGCATTCCTTGAGCAAACTCTTTGCCATTACAGTTACTTTTGGCGCATGTAACGCAAGCAGATGTCCAACCATGTCCGTGGTCAGCTACATGGCTTGGCATTGGCTTTTCCCTTCCGGATTGCGCTATTGTTGTTAATCAACTGACTTCGACAAGGGGAAACGAAGCATTGCAATGCGACAGTTGCCAGCTTATTGTTATTTGCAGCAAATGTACGTGATACACAAACACACACACTCACACACATTGTGAAATATAATGTATATATATAGTATTTTGGCTGAAAACTTAAACTATCTATATGCTCTCTAAAGCATATGGTGTTACATGGCGAATTCGCCATTTTAATTAAACCACACAAACCGCACTTGACAAGTGGTTTTTAGCGACAACTGATAGCATAGCTGATCGTCTCGGTTTACAATGTTCGCCTTGTTCGATTTGCATAGTTTGGTTTTTGGCCAAAGCCAATGATGCAGACATGCAGACATTGCTGTGCAACGCGGCGTATGCCTGATGTGCACAACCATGGCCAATGCGAGTCACATTTACAGTTTGCCACCGCACATACGAAAGTCAACCATTTGCCCATTGTCACAGCTGAGTGCACACCGACATTTTATTTGGCTTTTATTGGCAACTCTCTTGCCTCTTGCTGCCACGCCCGATGCATGTAGGCGACAGTAACGTAACATGTGGCAAGCAGTTGATGTGGCGGCAGATGCTTAAAGCTCCAATTCCCTCGACTCTATTCCAATTATAATGCACATCGGCTGGCCATATGCAGCAGTCGTTAAAATCATAATTTGGATGCCATCGCGTGGCACCTGCAGCTGTCTGATAAGCATCCACCTGGACTCTTGCGACTTTGTTGCAGCAGGGCGCGCAATAAAACGGTACAAGCTTAAGCAGCCATCAAATTGGCATTTCCAGCCCATTTGGCCATCACATAATACGCATCAAGCTTGTCGGGAAGCTGTGCCGGCGCCCACTCCATTTCGCAATAAAAGTAAAAATGAAAATATAAGCATGCATCAACATTTTTACAGCCAGCAAGTGGCAGCCGCAAGACTTATGAGCCAAGGTATGTAGACTGCAACAAGCAGGTAGAAAACAGGTACCAAGTAATTGCCAGCCTCAATTACACTGCATAACAAAAACGAAAGGGTGGGAGAAATATATGAAATGTAAGCACAAAATTACCCCTGCTAAGAGAGCTGTCTAAGTGGATATGGTCATTAGTCGAAACTGTAATAGTGGACGCAGGTTCTAGCCCAGTCCAGGTGCATTTAGTTTATTGTCTTCTTCTGTATATAACAACACAATCTAATGAAAGTCTGGTATATATTATTATAGTATATATATCTTTGTAAATGTATTTCCGGAAACCTTTTCTTATAATAGAAGAGTATATAGTTTAGTATAGGGCATACAAATTTTCCTTTTCTTTTTAGATAACAGAAAGTAGGCATAGAATTGAGAAAGGGAAAACACACAGTTGACTTAAAAATATCTAAAGACAGAGGTGAAAATATGTAGACATATTGTAGTCCCTGCAGTTCTATTACAGTGGCTGCAGTTTTAAACACAAACATATCAATTCTACTTGCTCTGTTTCAAGTTCTGTTCTAGGTAATGTCCAGTAAAAATATTAAATAAATTAAATATGTATTATATTTTAAATATTTTATAATTTATTATATTTTATATTATATTAGAAAATATTTATTCAATTTATTTAATTCATATTTAATATTTTTTTGAATATATATCAAATAATTTAAATATTTATTTAATATTTTAAAATATATTCCTTTGAATATATATTAAATAAATTAAATATGTAATTAATATTTTAAAATATTTATTCAGTTTATTCAATTCATATTTAAAATTCCTTTGAATGTATATTTAATAAATTGAATTTAATATTTTAAAATATTTATTAAGTATTTTCTTTCACTTCATTTAATTCATAATTAAATTTCGTTGCATATATTTCGAAATGAATCAAAATTCCTTAACCGGAATTTTTATACAAGTTTAATTTTCACTGTAAACTTCTGCTTCACACAAGTAAAGTGGATGCACAATTTAAGTATTATGGGATATCTGAGATATTTTTAAACTAATTGTGGTGCTTATAGAAAGGAGTATCAAAATAAACTGCACAAATCTGTGGTTTTGCAGTACATCGTTGAGAATAATTCATATACAAATGCAATTTCATGCGCTTAGAGTTCCGACTCGTGCACATAGCAAACAAATTTGATAAGCCCGCTCAACGCTCAATTGCAAACTATTTAGTTTTAGTTAAATTCCACGGAAATGTTCCCCTTAACATAAATTTTCACAGCTTTATGTAATGCTATTTAAGCATTTTATGGCTCTGCGGTATTAAAACTAAATTGCTGTTGCATAGTGTTTAAAGGGCTGCCGCTTGACATGACATTTAGCAGGCAGCAGCCCGGTTGGCGCTGGGCCAATGTGCCGGAACGGCTTATGCTAATGCACATCACGTATACGACGCGTGTGTCGCAAATAATGCACAAGAGCTACTGCGGCTGCTGCGGCTTCAGCAGCTACTGCAACTTTGAAATGCGCTGCTGTGGATAAACTTTCGGTTCAAATACGGCTATACGGCTGCTCAAATTTGTTGTAATTGTGTTGCGGCTGGTTGGGTGGGTGCAGGGATCACGGCCTTTGCTGGCCATTTTGGTGGTTTGGCCTGGCTTTTTCACTTAACTTTTCTGGGCCCAGCACTGAAGGTGCATATTTTTGTTTACGCTCTCTGCGGTGCCATTAACTGCAGTCAGCTTACGTGAGAATGCGGCCAGCAGGCAAAAAGCATTCAGCCCCAAGTCCTTTAGCTGACGCAGACAATTTTAAGTATTTTTTATTTGTTAAAAAAAAAGAAGAAGAGATTATCTTTGTTTTTTTTTCGAAGCTCTTTGCACCTTTAAGCAGCGGTAAATTAAAAAAAGAAAACAGCAACTAAAAACCATAGCTTAAACTTGAATTGGTCTTGCCTGATGATTAACTAGACGTATACTTAATACTTTATATAATTTTAGTTTGCTGCATTCTAGCTGGTATCTTAGCTTACTAACCAACATTATTAGACTTAAATAATTGCAAAATAAACAATTTGCGCACCTGCAGCCAAATAAAGCTATTTCAATTGCAATTCTTATACCAATATTTAGCTCTTGTGCGCATATAATTCTAGCTGATATAATTTTTAATTTAAATATACAAAAAAACAAAACTTTATCAACTATTTTTCTGACTTTCTTTTTTCCATTCCCCGCCTTACCCTCTCTATATTGCAACTATCTATGCCTAAACCAACTACTGCAACTACCTAAATAAAAAAAAAACCAACCAACTGTATCTATATATTTACCTTTTACCTCTATGCATATATTTCTACCTATGAACTCTATATATAAATATATATATATATATATATCAATATATATATCTACAACAATCAACACTTGTACATTTTTATAATCAACAAAACCTGTTTGAACGACAATCAAAACTTCAAAACTATTCAAATACTCTGCACGTGATGTAAATTTTGGCTGCCACAAATGTTACTTTTCCACTTTTCGCAATATGAAAAATCCAATAAAATAAAAAAAAACAAAAACAAAAACTAAATCGATTAAAAACTCGACTCTAAAATTGCTGCAAACCAATAAAAATACAAAAATAAATATAAAAAAAAACAAAAAAAATTAATTTAAAAATAAAAAAAAATAAATGCTGTATATAAAATCGACATCAACTACAACAACAACAACATCAACTACTACAACAATCAATATGCACTGCCAACAACAACAACAACAACTACAACAACTAAACAAAAAAACACATGTACTCGTATTCCAGGAGGGCATCGATGTAAGTATTTACCATCCAAGCCGAACTAAAGCGAAAAACTAAACGTTGTTACCCAACCAAATGGAATACAAAACAAAAACAAAATACAGAAACAAAATACCAAAACCAAACAGCAAACAACAATAAAAAACAGCAAACATAAAAAGGAACAATTGGCTTTGGCCCAGGCCAAGCATTGAATACTCTTGCAGATAGCTTAGATAAGATGTGGATCTATTGAATTTTCTAAACTCACATTTTAGTAAATGGCTTCACTTGATTAGTTCATATGCAAGCCAGCCTCTCATCTTTCAAAATCTTACAAATAATCAAAGCAATTGCTTTAAAGTTTGTCTTGTATATTGTAGCTTAAAGGTGGCCTTCATGTTGCCTTTATGTTTTGCTCATATATATTTGAACTTTGAAATCATCTTAGTTTCGTTTCGTAAAACTTAATTTAACCTGATCGAGTTATTTCGGCTCAAAGGTAAATTTTCTGTTCGGATGCACAGAATCCTATAAGTAGATCATAAAAATACTTTTAGTTGACCTTATGTACCTAAAGTAAGGTGATATGGTTAAAATATCTCTATTTGAATAAAAAAATCTAATGAAATTAATTCTCAATTTTTCAGCTTTAGTTATATGCAAATTATAAACCTTATATTACAAAAAGAAAAGTCACTTCTTTACGATTTTCATCACTGAAGTGAGAGTTTTAATAGAAATAGACTCAATCCTTCCTTGATCTACGCGAATACTTTTAAAGGTATGATTACGCATACTAACTAAACAAAACAATTTCAAGATATTAAATATATAGTTATCATCTTTGTTTTAAATTGTCAATTAGCTCTTAAAACGAGCTTTAAATTAACTACTTGGCAAATAAAACATAAGAAATTCATAAGCTTTCATCATATGACAGCATAAAAAATCTTCTTTATTGCCAAGCAATCAAATTATAAAGCTCTCTGCCAGGATATTCAAGACACAAAAAAATACACTACATTCACTATTCGTATTTATTTAGCCACAAACAACAGGAAATTTACATTTCCAATTTAAAATGCCTCCCACTTGATCGACCCAAGCTTTTTGTTTGTATAGTAAAAAATATTTTCAAATTCAATTTGTTTTGTTCAGCAAAATAAAAAGATAAAAAACAAATACAATTTCCCATTGACTTTATTTTGTTTTTGTGACTGATTTATCTTTTGTCAGCTGTAACTATAGAAAACTAACTACATACTCTTTAAATTCCTATACTATGCATTTCTATAGACTACTTTTTGTATAGATACCATTTAATATATATATAGATCTCTATAGATAAATACAACTATACTACATTTAGCTTTTCAATGCATGCTGGTCTGCTGTGTGTTTGCTTTGCTTTACTCGAACAGCTTTTATTTTTTTTGTTTTTGATTATTCTTTTTGGCATGTTTAGCAAATAAACTGTGCAACAGAATGAGTGTAAGGGAAATGTGAAGGTGTGCGTGTGTGTGTGTGTGTGTGGGTGTGTGTGTAAGTGAATTTACATACGTATTCTCGACATGCTTGTGGTCTGTTTGATAGCTCAAAGAACTAAACCAAGTGTTTGATTAGCTCAGCTTGCTGAAGCGCAACAGTATCAAGTTGGAAGTCAAAGAGCTTGAATTGCTTATTTTCTTTCAATATTTAAAATCAATATATAGAAAATTCTAAAGAATATGTGTTAGCTATACTAAAGAAATTCTTGGACAATAGATCAAACTGACTAAATTAAATTTTAGTTAAACAATAAAACAAAAATAAATGTAATATAATAATTAATAAATTTTCTAGTATTCTTCGACTAAATTTATTTAAACAAATTGATAAATTTTGTGTAAATTACGTCGATAACCTGGTCATGTAAGTCAGGCTTAATTACTTTACTACAGAGTCAAGCAGCAGACGCTTAAATAGGGGCAAACAGAACTTAACAAATATTTAAGCTAACCTCAATGGGTGCTTAAGCTGCGAGCAATCCAATAAGTAAACGAGAACTATGTGCTATACTAATTAGATACACACACAGACACACGCACGCACACACACATACACACACACCTTGCTGAAGATGGGTGATAAGTGCATGTACGTGCGCTGCTTAAATCTAATGAAGGTCCAAATACAACCCTGAGCTGTGACCCTTTGCATAATTTAGAGGCCTGTAAACGAGTGTGTGTGTCTCTGTGGGTGTGTGTGTGGTACTTGGATGCCTTTCGGTGCTGCCCATATGGATAATGGCAGCCGCAGACATCCGCCGCCATCGTCGACTCCGTAACTGGGAATGGTTTTCAAAAGTGTTGAAGTATAAAATAATTACTTCATTTTATCAGAGCTGTGCGAACGTGACGGCTTTTGTAGGCTTCGCAATTTGTCAGAGGCAAGCGCTGACAAAATGTAAAGCATCCTTTTAGGCAGCCGTCCGCATAAATTCCGTACAATTTGGTGTGTGAAAAAGTGCCGGCGCACAAATTAAACACTAAGGCTCAACATTAAGCCCATCTTTCGTTTTCGTATTTTTTAAAGCACTCACACACACACACACACACACAAAGCGAAGAACAATGCGATAAAATGGCTGCCAGAACGGGCGCCTAATGGATTTCCAATCCCCAAAACATACACAAGCACACGAAATAACCGAATGGATGTGTTCTAGTTAAGCCTGCTCGACTGCTAGTTATTGTGTGAGATATAACTCCATGCAACTCTCCGAACTGATCTTCAATTACTTTACTACCTTTTTTAGGCATTAGATTATCATTATGAAAACTATACATATATATATATATATATATATATATCTATACATATATAAAATATACAACTTATGTCTAGACTAGTCACATTGTATCAAGCCAATATACACTGAATGTTCGGCTATAGGGTATATATGAGTAAGAAGAAGAAAATGCGATTTTGTCGTACGCGTCGTTTATAAGGGAGCTTACAAGTCCAAATAAAATAAATGTTATCAGTCCTTAGGGAAACCACAAACCCACACACTTAGCCACTCACACACACACACATACACAACAAATTGTTGCCTAGCGAAATTTGAGCCGTTTCCGTTTTGGTTTTTCGGCCATGTAACACCTGCAGCGGCTTTGAACTTGAATGGTTGATAGCTCAACGCTAGCTACCAGGTGTAAAACCTCGAACCATGCCCAATCCCTTCCGCACCTGCATGTCCTTCTTGCATAACCACAAGCAGCCAAAAACAAGGTGCAGGCATGTATGTTGGTGCCTCTATCCGTGTGTGTTGGACAGGAAGTGGAATCAATAAATCTAACTGGCGCTTGTAGCATACAGCACATACATCTTTCTTTCTCTATATAAACACATTCACACACACAAACACACACACACACACACAGCATTTTACACATGCGAAAGCTGCAAATGTAAGCGCTGAAATGTTTGCTACATTACTCTAGCCACACAGCGAAAATGAGGATAAATACGAGTCTTGTAGCAGATACCCTGTAGAGAGTGTTGAGTAGAATGCAAGGACAAGGCAGGACTAAATAAGTGAAATATTCTTGAATCCATTATCGATATATATCGAGCAGAAATGATATGCCTATTAGGCTTATGGTAAACTATAATAAATATTTAAAATTAAAATTCGTAGCTTCTTTAGTTTCCAACTAAACTTAAGAAAGGTTCACTTACTCATATTTACCCATATTTAATATACTCGTTTTCATCGCTATGCCGCGGGTACAGGGTATGGCAAGCCACAGAAAATTCGCAATTTACCTTAATGCATATTAATTACCTAATGTCAAGCGCATAAACCAAATTGCCAAAATGCTCAGGTGGGAAGGGAAAGGCAGCGACAGCAGGGCGAAAGGGGAAGGGGAGTCGAGAGAGGAAAGTCAAGTACAAATACAAATACAACGGAGCTTAATTAAGTCATTCGTTATAATACGCATAAGTATGCAATCTCTGGCTATATAAACGTTTGTCTTACGCACTAGAGATGTGTGCGTGATGCATTTGAGATAAGTGCGTGAGGACAATACTTAAAAAAAGAATTTTCGAAAGTTTTCAAATAGAGAAAATGTTTAAAAACTTATGCTAATTGAAAGTAACTCGAAAACTTTACTTAGTTAAAGGAATGTAAAGAAATATATAAAGAATATGAAAATGGAACTTTAATCTCTAGATGATAAAAATCTTGAATAGAATAAAGTTTTGAATTCAATTTTTTGACTGCGTATTGTATACCATTTCTGATTCATGAAAGCTAGGAGTTATATCCAACGAACACCCATCTCTAGTTTTAATATAAAAAAGTAATGCAAACAAGGAGCAGCTGCGTCTTAGGAGTTCGTTCCATTTGGTTGCCCTCAGGGCTTTGTTCTACGGTTTTTTTTTTTACGCCGGAATGTGCAAATAATTGTGCACAAATTGGCTGTAATATGAATGAAGAGATTGAGTCAGTGCAAACATGAATGCCAAAATGTAAATGAAAATTGATTTGCATGCAGGCCACATATGTGTGTGAGTGTGTGTGCGTGTGTGTGTGTGCGTGTGTGTGTGCGTTTTTGAGGGTGTGCGAATGTGGTTTAAATTTCCATAGGCAAACACGGACCTGGCATGGATTGCATAATAAAAAAAAAAGTCGAAAGCATGAGCATAAATGATTTTGCATGAACTGTAAATAAATATAACATAAGCGAGCACACACACACACACTCATAGCTGTCACACAACATACACACACACACACACACATACACACACATGCAAACACGTAGACTAGCGGCCCAAAACCATATGCCAATTGACATCGAAAAACATATATCCCGCAAAGACTAAAGTGTGTGTGTATAAATATTTATATATATTTGATATGGAATCAGATCTCTCAGATATTTCAATACGCTTTTCGTATGCTCTTTCTTTTCAATTGCCTATAAAACAGGGCGCCACTAAGCTAACCAAGGAGGATATTGAGAAAGTATTTTCGCTATACGATCGCGTAAGTTTGCAGTTTTTATATATATAAAATATAGAATTACAATATATATTATAATATTTGAAAACAAAAACAGGATAACAGCGGCACCATTGAGAATGAGGAGCTGAAAGGTTTTCTCAAGGATCTGCTCGAGTTGGTCAAGAAGGTATGCAATGCTATCTATTATACATGTATATACTCTATATATATATTTGTTTGACACAGGACGACTATGATGCCCAGGATCTGGCTGCCTTTGAGGAGACAATCATGCGCGGCGTCGGTCGTGATAAGCATGGCAAAATCTCACGCAAGGAGCTCACCATGATACTTTTAACTTTGGCCAAAATCTCGCCCGACGACGAGCAGTAATTTGGGCCAAGTAGCTAATGCAACACATATACATATATTTTTGTTACCAATTTGGGTAAACTAATGCAAATGGGGCGAGTTCTTTTGGCCGCAAGCCAAAGAACAAATTTGATTACTTTATAAAACTGCCCGCAAACTAGGCGCAGCTCGAGGACACAACCTCACAAATGCAAATTATAATAACACAAAAAAAAAAAAAAAACTTGAGAAAAAAATTGATGAAGCGCAAAACTACAAAAAAAAAGATGAAGCAAATAAATAAATAAATATAAAAGCTAATTCAAACTAAATGTTTCAAATTAATTAAATGTTTATGCATGTTAAGCTTTCGAAAGTCTATTTCCTAAACACAAGAGCTCCAAAATAAAAAGCAAACAAAATTATTATGTATGTGTATTCGTAAAGCAAAACATCTTAAGGGAATTTTAAAACAAAAAACAAAACAAAAATACCTAATACTTGAAAAAAATTACTTTTTGAAAAAGCAACTCGAAACCAGCCAGAAAAATACAAAATAAAATTTAATAAAAAAAAAGTTCAGTACATCGATTTTAAAAATAATAAAAATAATTTTCGGGTAGCCAGAGTACTCGTAATATCTATATTTTCTATTTCCTATATATTGCATATTTATTTATATATTTAACTAAAAGGAAAATAATTTAATTTTGACTTAATTACAAGTTAGCTAAGCGTAAGAGCAAACACTCAACAAATTATTGCAAAAAAACAAAAAAAAAAAACTTAAAAAAAAAAAAAACAAACAAAAAAAGAAATTAAATGTGAAATTTAAATTATTATAAATTATTATGTAGTGCGAATTTTTTAGATAATTGTTGTTAATAATTGTGTGTACTTATAATAATTATATATATATATACATAAATGTACTGTATTATGAATATACACATATATATATATTTTGATGCGTGCGATTTTTCTGCTTAGTTTATTATTTATTTTGG
This sequence comes from Drosophila nigricruria, assembly GCA_037075265.1. NCBI lineage: Eukaryota > Metazoa > Arthropoda > Insecta > Diptera > Drosophilidae > Drosophila > Drosophila nigricruria. The sequence continues at coordinate 2,749,012 of JBAMCI010000053.1, forward strand.
AAAATTTACCTTAATTTTTTGACAAGAGAAAAGTCATTGAAGCGGCACACAAACAAACAAATACCAGCTAACGATAAATATATCTATGTGTATTCCACACACAGTTTTTAGTGCATAAGTTTTACCAAAAGTAGAGGCCAAGCCAGCATCAATCAAAGCACTCGACAAACAGCTGCCAATTGGCACTCGAGCACGGTCCAGAGGCAGGTGAAAAAGAATGAAAAAGAAAAACGAGGGTAAACCAAAATGAAGAGAAAACTAAAATCCACTTACAGTTGGCAAGCGTCCTCTTCATCGCCCAACCTACTCCCTCGCCTGCCTGCCTCTTCATCGCCCTCCTTGAACACATGTCATACTTGTGCTCGTGCTTGTCCAAGTGCGGCACGGATTATGCAGAGGCGGGTTCTAAAAGGGAACTTAAGCACACACAAATTGAGAACAAATATATTAAAAAAAAAGAAAAAAAAAAGGAGAATCTACAGCTTTTACTCATGTTTGATCTAAATGTGCTTAATATATATATATATATATGACTACTTTCAAGAACAGCAACAGAAAATGTTGAAAATCTGCTTTACATTGTTTCAAACTTCTCAAGGTGCTATCTCTATTATAAATACTTGAAGCCAACTATTGGTATAAAACAATTCTTTCGATTTGGAATTTTGATTTGCCCTACAAAAAATATAGCCAAAGAAAACCGACATTTCTCAGTAAATATTTAACTAAGCTTTTAAAGTAAAAACAAAGAGGCAGAAAATTTCGTATGTAAATCTATAAAAAAAAAAGTTTAGAGAAATCTCCAAAAACAATAACAGTATAAAAAAAAAATATATATATATGTATGTTATATAGAGAACTGTGCGATGCAACAAAATGCCAAGTAAAGAAAAACAAATATCGTATATACTTATATATTATATATCTTACTTATGCTAATGTTTAAGATGGATTATCAGATGATACACATACAACAACAGCTTCAGAGAGGACTTTCTCCAAACACGATACCAAAATACATTATTAACTATAACTATACACTACAACTAACTATAAATATATATATATATCTAAATATATATATATACAAAAATATATATATCTATATAGATACTACATACCTACATATATGTCAAGCAAAAATTCTATGATATGAAAAATCGTGTTTTAATAAACTATCGATAGATTACAATCTCAAAAACACACAACAAAATATTTGTTTGTACTATTGTGTTCGAGTCCACAAGTCCTCTGCATCTACATATTGCCTTGCTCCCGATTCTGCTCCTCTAGCAATTCATTTAGCTTCTGTAACAACGTATTAATACCAATAATATTCGCATTCATATCGGGTATCATTTTGCCATTGCAATTCGAAGCAGACTCCTGCTCCTCCGGCGTGGGCATCGCGCCGTTAACTACCTCATCAATGTAGTCCATGGTGTCCTTGATCTTCAAGCAGTGGCTAGTTTTTATAGTAATCAAAGGTGTTAGTTAGTAGTTGAAAATGGACCTATTCAGATACATATATATAGATATATGTATATACTGGTAGCTGGTCTTGGATACCTAACAGATTGATGAACATGGGCCACAGCAAAAAACTAGTCTACATCAAATAAGTGTCCTTTAGTCGGGAGTATCCGACTAGGAGATACCGTGAACCCACAATCGTACATAGCAAAGAACACATGCGCAAACATACACAAATTTTTTTTTTGCGTTTATACGGACGAAAAGAGGGACATAGCTGGGTCGACTCAACTCGTCATTCGGATTAAAAGTTTATATACTTTTTGGTGTTTGCTATCCTTCTACAAAGCATCGTATCCTCAACTGAATTGTCAGATAGTCAAACATAAAATATCGTTAAAAATATACTTGTAAAAGTTACGAACAAATGTTTTCAAGATTTGAATTTGATGCTCCCGAAGCAAAATATAAATTTGAGAAGCTATGCCCCTTGTTAATTGGGCAAATAATACCCGAGCTATAAAAGGTATTGAACCAAGTTTGGCCATACCAACCATTTGGGCATCTCATAGTCCTTGGCACTAATGTTTCTCCACTTGCAGCTGTCCAGATGCCAAGCGAGGCAAGACACTTGCAATCGACCCTTGCGCCTAACAATTTTTGTAGCACGCTTCGGAGTAACAACAGGCACCTCCTCCAGATGCCAGGTGAAGAGCTTCGACACCTGCTGCTTATCGTTCTGTTGATGTTCTCCATCTGTCATCTGTTCGGGCTGGTGTGCTTGCCCAAAATTGGTTGCTTCGTAATGTGCATAGTCATGAAGTCCGATAGATGAAAGCATATTGCATAGAGAAGGCGTTTTCTGGATGCTCCCGCCACGTCCGAAATGTCGTTTAAGGAAGCCAATACCCTGGCTGGCGCAATCCGTGCAACAGCGACAAACCGTGGAGCCCATGCTGCGGAAAACGAAACCGGACGGATTGTTCATCAGAAAACGCGTCGAATTGTTGGCATACGTGATGTGCGTTTGGCTGAGGGCGTGGCAAATGGATTTAATCAATGCGAGTGTCAAGATCGAGAACACAATTCACCTACCACTTGTTAATGTTAACATTCAATTTGGTAATGCACCCAAACGACATGGCCGCTCTCTAGGAATTTAATAAGAATACTGAAATACCAGTAAATTTAAAAAAAAATGCTAGGAAAAGAACACAAAAACATTTAGATTAACTAGAAACTAAATTCACGGACTACTCGAAGAATAAAAGTAAAGCATAATAAAAAATTCATTCAACTACAAATTTATATAGAGACGAATCAACTAGGGATTATAGTAGGCCTCCTGGTCCAGTTTTTGCTGATAGGCCAATCTCTGCAATATGGTTGGATGCGTATGATGCCAACGAGCATAGCAATTATCGTAGACCGGGAAGCTCATGTGATCCGCATAGATTTTCATGAGTGCTGAACGCAACAGCATGGAGTATCCCAGCCGATGGGCGAAACGATCTGCGGCATATTCGAAGCGCCGTAGATTCCACAGCATTAGGAAATTGGCCAGCGTCAGATATGGCGTGAGTGCAAAGCGCAGCACAATTAAAAAGCCGACAATAATCGGCCAGAGACCCGGGACAAAGCCGACCGCCTCATACAGATACGGACAGTGGAAGAGTAAGCCGAATAGGACCATCGTTAAAAAAAAGTGCAGCTTCATTATGAATGTGGCCTTGTAGAAATGTCCACTCTTCCAGTGGCCCAACTCGTGCGCAACAACAGCTACCACCTGTGGATTGGTCAGGCCACGTCCCACCTCATACGGATTCAGCTGAGTGATTGGCAGGCCCTTGTTCAAGAGTAACGTATCGAAGATGACGATGCGTTTCAGGCAGCAGCTGCCATAGAAATAGGCATTGCTATACTGCATGGACTTGGTCTGAATGATAAAGACACGCTTCATGGGGAATCCGGTCTGATCGCAAACGACCTTTACATCCGTATAGAGGGCGCTCGTAGGCGGCAGTCGACGTTGGACACCAATGCAGGGCACACATAGATAGGGCAAAAAGAAAACGAAGAACAAGGTGAGGGCGGCCCACATCACCCAGAAATATAAAAAGAAAAAGAATCCCATGACCTGGACACTGAATACAATCAACAAGGTGAGCGGCACCAGGATTATCTGTGCGAGGATAATGCACAGTAAGCCAATCAACAGGTACATATAGCAGGGAAATCGTCGGTGCGTTCCATATCTCAGCTCCAATATACACTTATCATAGATCAGGATGGGCAGACAGCGCAGCGATACATAGATAGTTAGGTAGAATACAAAGATCAGGCTAATCCATAGCTCTCGGGATGTGACGGGGGCCAACGTGCTGGCGGCCAGGCCCCAGACAAATGGATAAAAGCCAAAATATAATTCCAATAGGCTAATGATCAAATCGATGATATGTTTCCATATAAAGAGCTCCATTTTGTGTAGTTCATAGACGCGGGCGCGATGAAAGATCTCCGGCGGTATAATGTCTCTTAACTGCTCCGGCACCATAATGGCATTCAGGCAGGTCAGTTGCTACTGGACGGAAATACGTTTAAAGGGAATGATTTGATTGGCCCACTATCAAATCAGTGACACCTCCGCTTTCACTCACCTGTCGCTTAGCCAATATTATTTCCCACACATGGTCGAGGAACAGCACCACCATCATCAGATAGAGCAGTATTCGGGGATCTATCTTCGGCCAATCGTAGGATACCATCGCTCAGGATATGATCATGTTACCTAACCAATATAAACAATAGAATAACAAATAAATCAGCGATTAGCATATATAAATAAATATATATTCCATCAAATATTCGAAAATGGCATTTGGATTTGAATATATACATGTGTTCGTAGCTAGCTAAGTTTTTTTAATTCTTTCTCATTTTCAACTTCTATAGTTTTCGAGTTGCTGCAAGCGCTGCAAACGATGCAGCATCGTGGGGTGCGTGTGATTCCAACTGGAATAGCAGGGATCCGATAAAGGGAATGTAAGATTGTCCGCATAGAGCTTGAGGAGCGCCATGCGCAGATGGGCGGCATAGCCCAGCTGGAATGCAAACTTATCCGCCTCGTATTCAAATTGACGCGTCATTGTTAGCATTAGTACATTGGAGATGGTCAAATAGGGCGTCAACACAAAGCCAAAGATAATGATGAAGCCCACTATAACCGGCTCGACGCCCACTTCGAAGCCAACCGCCTGATAGATGGGTCCATGTGCATAGCAGATGACAAACAGCCCAAGCGTTACCAGTAGATGCAGCTGGAACATGACGATAGCCTTGTAGAAATGCCCCTTCTTCCAGTGACCCAGCTCGTGGGCGACCACGGCCAAGACATGCTCGTTGGGCAAGCCCATGCCTCGCTCCTCCGGCGGCAGCCCAGCATCGCTGGCCAATCCACGATTCAACAAGAGCGTATCGAAGATTACAATCCGTTTCAGGCAGCAGCTGCCAAAGAAGAAGGCATTGCTGCCCAAGTTTGGGTCTCGGACGTGTATAATATGCACATAACGCATTGAGAAGCCTACGCGATGGGTGAGCTCTTCGAGACCCGCTTTTAACACTTGGTTTTCGAGCTGCACACGTTTGCCAACGAACGGATCAATGGCAAAAGGCACTATCAAAATGATCATCGCGGTCAGCAGCACGGCCATCAGATAGATGCCCACGAAGGCAAACTGATGGAAGGCGTGCACCATCGACACAACCGCCGCAACCACCACGGCCATGAGCAGCAGCGAACAGGTGATGTCTATCAGCTCCATGACAATGCGCTGGGACCAACTTTGTGTGGGTTGCTTTAACAGCTTGACGATGCAGAATTTCTCATAGAGTTTGCCCGGCAGCGACTTGACTAATAGATAAATGCTCAGAAAGATCACATAGATGAAAGACATCCAGATCTCGTGCTTCATCCACGACCAGATGGCGCAGCTGGCAACCAAGTCCCACAGGCGTCCATAGAAACCAAAATACAATTCAATGCAGCCACAAATGACGACCACAATGAGCGTATTGACTATGATGAACCAGCTCTTGTGCAGCTTATACCTGCGCATTCTGTCGAACAGATCCTGTGATAGATACGGACGCAACACCTCCGGCACATGCTTCGCACTATAAACCAATTTAATCTACAATAAAGATTGCAAATCAAATATTGAGTCGATCAAGTCCGGTTGTTTACCTCGCGCAAGAGCAGGTAGAGGCTCCACAGATTATCCACCAGCAGAATGATCAATAGACTGAGGAGTATTATGGCGGGATCATTCCACAGCTGGACGATCATTGTACGTTAAAGGGATCTGACATTTTAGCCAAATACATTTGATATACACATTTTTGAATTTGGTCGTTTTTTGTTGTTTTTATTTGTTTGTGGGTCAAGTCGGCTAACGCTTGCTTTATTGAAATCTACACAATATACAACTAAACAAGGAGAGAGAGGGACTACTACGATATGGATACGGATACGGTTTACAGGAGACAGAGACACGGAGAGAAGCTAAATGCTTTGGTCTACAGACTCGCAACTAAATGCGCGGCTAAAATGCCCACCTCGTAATTTACTGCACCTTCTTCTGCGACTGTCCCAATTCCTTGAGACGTGCCAAGCGCTGCAGCAGCGTCGGGTGCGAATGATTCCAGGTGGAGTACAGCCAGTCATAGATGGGGAAACCCAAATTATCCAAATTGAGCTTGATCAGTGCACGTCCCAATTGTTGTTCGAAGCCCAGCTTGTGGGCAAACTCATCCGCCTGATATTCGAAGCGACGCGACAAGATTGTCATGGCAAAGTTGATAATGGCATTGTAAGGTGCCATCACATACGTAAAGACAATCAGTAGACCAACGAGTATGGGTCGTGTGCCTGGTTGGAAGCCCAATGCCTCATAGAATGGCGCATACTTAAACAGATAGCCAAAGACAAGGAACATGAGGAATAGATGGACCTCCATGATGACAATATTCTTGGTCACATGCCCCAGCTTCCAGTGGCCCAGCTCATGGCCGAGCACAGCCAGCACCTCCTCGTCGGTGCAGCCCTTGCCCTTCTCATCGTCGCTCAGCTCCGAATCGTCCGGTTTCCCTTTGTTCAATAGTAGTGTATCGAAGAGCACAATCCGCTTCGAGTTCCACAGGCCATAAAAGTATGCATTGCTGTGCGAAGAACGTTTCGAGCCTTCCACAACGTACAGCTTAGTCAATGGAAACTTGAGCGAAGCAGCCAGATTCTCAATTGACTGACGCAACGGGCCCTGCTCCAGGGGCGTGTACTTGTCGAATAGCGGCGCAATGAAGATCGGATAGAGGGTGAGAAGCACCAGGGAGATGACGCCAGCGAATAGCCACAGCCAGATGAAGAAATTATCGCCGCCGCGCTGCACAATAAAGATGATGGCCGCTGTAATGGGCAGCATCACAACCTGGGTAACCAGGAAGCTCTTCAGCTGATCCCAGGCAAAGAAACCCGCCGTTTGCTTGTTAAAACCATGCTTCTCCTCCAGCACGAAAATCTTGTAGATCTTGAATGGCAGCGATTTGAATGTGGACAGCACATTCGAGATGAGCACAAATACGAGACTAACAAGAATCTCATTGCTCGAATCCCATTGCAGACTCTCGACCACATCCACCGACATCTGCCAGAGCAGGGCAATCAATCCAATATACAGTTCCAGGCATAGAAGCAGCACGTCCATCAGCACGGCCTTAAAGATGCCAAAGTTCTCACCATCCAGCCCATATTTGCGCGCCTTGTGGAACGTCTCCTCGCTCATGTGGGCTTTCAGTTCATTGGGCACAGTCAATGCATTGCGATAGACTTTCACCTGCGAGGGCGGCAAATGCGGTTGATTAAGTTTATTATCTAGCAAATCAACGAACTTGGCTGGCATTTAACGGGCTAAATATACACACATATATTGCATGTATTGTAAAATACATGGGCAAACGTTAATTGCCGCCTTGTACGCTGGCACGTGCCGGCATTTAAATGATATTGACTCACCTGGCGATAGGCTATATAGATTTCTAGAGCATTCTCAATGATGACTAATGCCAAAATGCTGTACAGCACATCGTCAGCTTCCAACATGGACATTTTCACCTGAATTTCATAAAATTAATGTAGACGTATGTATATACTTCAACAACGCCGCACTCTACGGCTTGCACGTAAAGCCTTAAAACAGTGTTGTGAAGCGTTCAACTATCGTCTATCGATTGTACAGAAAAAGCACCGATTACTTTAACATGAAGTTGCACGAATTTTGAAAATAAATTCTGTTTATTTGTTACTTTAAAATCAATTTTATTTAACTATGACTAGCGTATTTGCACATTAAAGGTCTCCACACTGGCATCGGCTATGTGTTTGTGTATGTCGTTTACTTCAGCCTGCGTTAAGGTGCGTTCCATATGACGATAAACAATGCGAAAGCAAAGGCTGGATTTGCCCGTCTTTGGGTGCTTGAATTTGTCCACCAAACTTATCTAAAAATATATAAAAATATTTTTTAAGTCATGTTGATTATATGTAAGGTGAAGTTCGCCCACCTGCTCCACCACATCCCCAGCTATGGTGCGCACCAGATCATAGAAATCGTTTGCTGAAAATCCAGCGTCGATTTCCACATTGTTTGGCAGCCAAAAGGATAAATCGTTTGAGCATTGCGGATAATGCGAGATAGGTTTGTATTTGGGCAGATTTTGTAGATCTTGTTCACTGAACTGGGACAGGAAGCCGCTGTCATTCGACCAGAACAGGCGAATGTCTGGTATATCGAAGAGGATCATGGCCAGGCGCTCCAGACCCACGCCAAAGGCATAGCCAATCGACTGATGGACGCCCGCCTTTTGTAGAATCTCGTGGCGCATGATGCCACAGCCGAGCACCTCCAGCCAGTTGTCCTTGAAGTGGATCTCCAGCTCCCACGAGGGCTGAGTAAAGGGGAAATACGTGTCCACCCAGCGATATTTGATGCGGGGCCCGAAGAGATCCTTCGTAAGACCCACCAGGATGTGCTTCATTTCGTGCTCCATCAGCTTGACGGCCTCTAGAGTGTGACACGGCTGCTTAGTCTGGTCCATGCACTTGGCCGAGGGCAAAATGCGCTTTGGATCTGCCAACGAACCACTCCACGTCTCCTCGAACAGCTCCAGACCGGGATTACGCTCGAACAGCTTATCCTTGGTGACCAGACGCACTGCATCCGCCTGATGGAACACTGGGTAATGTGTGCTATCGATCTCATCCCGTCTGTACACCTCCCCGACGACCAAGAAGTTATCTAATCCACCCGAAATCAACTCCACCTGGTGGGCCGTCGTGTGGGCGCGCAGCAAATGCTCCCGATTCACATAATAGCAGTCAGACTTCTGACGACTCACATGGTCGCTTGGTATGAGCAGATTGTCAAAGTTCTGCTGCACCGTGACTACGGGACTCAATTGATCATAGACGGAGAAAAGAGGGTTTCCACGCTGGTTGCGATAGGCGCCATAGAAATAGTTAACAATGCGCTGCCGTATTATCGACAACGGATGATCCCGCTGCAGATGTTTATTCAAGCCCAGATACGACAATATCTTCGGGGTTACATTCGTCCAGCTGTCCGTGGAGTACGTGCCGCCCTTGATTTCCAGTTGCAACGGGTGTTGGGTTGTCTGTCGTTTGGCCTCTTCGGCGGCACTGCTGGCCAGCAGGCGACGTCGCTGTTGGCCGAAACATAGGCGGGAGCCCGGCACACGCAGCGTTAATAACATTCTTTCAGGCTTCTTTATTTATATATTTATTAACTGGCAATAGATTGCATTATATGTATTATAAAACAACAGCTGTTTGGTATCGATGCGCGTGTCTATAAAAGAAATATCGATAAGCTTGCATAACAATCGATTGTACCAGGGATGCACGCATGACAATTCATATCAGCTGTTACTTTGTTTAAATGTTCAAACATGACTGCAAATTAAATTAATTTAATTATAAATTTTAAAAATAAGTGGCGGTTGATTTTTAAATAAAAATGGTAAATATTATTTACGAGTTTCACTCTTGGCTTCAAACTAAACAGCTGTTCTATTAGCTAGTATTAATTAATTGAAATTAATTAAATTAAATAATTGAAAATTCTTTTTTCTATTATATTAAGAAACCATTGACTTTTTACTTTATAAAATACGTTTTTATTTCATACAAAACATCAACATTGTAATATGCCTAATTTGTATCAACATTTAAATGGCAAATCATAAAGAAATTGATGAGTTTTACAGGTTATTAAATATGCCCATTAAATTATAAGATTTTACTTTTGAGATGCTCGCATTGGAATATAAAAGGTTCTTTGTTTGTGATTAAATTAATGAGGTTGAGCGTGGATGCAAACACATATGGATATCGTATCGTCTTAGACCAATGGATAGCTAGAAGCGGAAGCAATGCCGCACTGATTATCCTCATTGCGAGCCATCTTGATGAAGCCCTTGTCTCCCCAGGTGGTGCCCCACGAGTTCTTGACCAGCCAGTAATCCTTGCCGCTCTCGTCGGTGCCATAGCCAACAACGAGAACACCGTGATCGAGATTTTGGGGATCACATTGGGGTTCATTGTAGATGCCCTCAGAGTAGAACTGGAACGATTCGTGCGAGGCATCAATGGCAACCGAGACGGGGCCAATGGTGGCCACAGCCTCCGCCATCTTCTTCTCGTTGCCCTGGGGAATGTCAACGAAGCCGCGATCCGTAGCTCCAATGGTACCCTTATTGAAATGGCAGGAGTCATCGATGCCCTCATAGGGATACGATTTCTCGGTATCAATGCCACCATTATCCTTAATATAACGGAAGGCGTTGTCCATCAAGCCACCGTTGCAGCCATTGTTGCCATACTTGGTGGAGCAATCGACCAGATTCTGCTCAGAGAGCGAGACCAGAGTACCCGTCTTGCGGAAATGCTGACCCTCGAGAGCGCCGGTGCTGGAGAACGCCCAACAGCTGCCGCAATGTCCCTGATCCTTAATTTCGGTAACGGCTCCCTTCTCGCGCCAATCCACAGACTTGGGCACCTTCACATGCGCCGGCGAGATGAACGTAACGCCCGTAAAGCTGGGATCCGTAGCACTATATGTATTGATGGTTTATTAGATAATTCTCTTAAGGACTCTGACTGGTCTACTTACCGCAGCTCCTTGTGCAGCGTGTAATTGAATCCGTTCATCGTGTCATGGAACTCATGATGCAGCATATCGGCGTATTTGTTAACGGCCATCTTGAAGGTAACCTCGCCGGCAGCATAGCGCTGATTGTGCTTGGCAATCTTGTGTTTGTTCTCGTTGAAGATCTTCAGGCGGAAGCGCTCCTCGGTCTCATCTTGATAATTCTTACGGTGCTCCAGCTGCAATTAGAGAGTAGAGTGTAGACATATATATATATATGTATACAATTGTGCTTATCAAGGGAACTGTTATCAGGACTTGTTATTAGCTTTGTATTCTCCACACGGCCAGCGATTAGATAGCTCTACACACACTCGAATGCACATGCCCTGACAGCGAGTCGAAGTTCAGGTTTTACCTAAGCAAAGCATCGATTCTGATTCGGATTCTGATTCGGTTTCCCAGATTCGATTTATTGCTCTTAAGACATTGAATGAGATAAGCCTCTGACAGCTCTCTTATCGCCCGCCCAGACAAAAGGTGGCAGCACGAAGCCCAGTAGCTAAGGCCAATAAAACCCGTTAACGCCCGTAAAACTAGCCATAAAAATGTTAACAACCCAATTCGTGCTGAAGTTGTAAAAATATGCTGTGAAGAATAGTAAATTTGGCTAAAAGACAAAAAACTGCTATTTATGTAAGCGGAATAGACTAGGAAATACCTTATAGTAAAGGAGTAGGCATAATAACCTGAAATATACCCTATAAAGGTATTTGGACTTTGGTTTTAGACCAAGAGATTTAACTTTATAGCTGAATATAACCAAATATCTATAGTTATTATAGATTATATCAATATATTTATAGGGAATATCTAATATATCAAGACATATTTGAAGATAAAAAACACCTCATGATCATAAATCCCCTATTACCATTAATTAAGGGGCTTCTTCTCTCATCAATTAATGCTGAATCAAGAAACAAAACTCATGTACCCTTCATTGTTCAACTTATAGGGTATCGACAGAATAACGAACATTCAATTGATATACAGTAAAAATTCACTAAATGCAGTCAAACAAACTGGTCAAACAGGCCGCCCAGCCCACATACATATGTATATAGTATAATTATAGCTGACATGGGAGCAATTGACGCCCTGACCGGATGGTCATCATAATGATGATGACGATGTTAATGGTGACTCTGTTGATAATAATGTTGCTCTTGTTGTTGGATGACTTCCCGCGATAAGCGCCCAGTCATACGCTGTTCTTTTTCCCCTCTTCTCTTGCGTATTATTGGTATAATTGCTAGAAATTTTCTGTACCGACGGGGCACGGGGCACGGGGCATAGGGCAGGCATCGTAAACCCGCCTATTGATTTTTCGCACATGCAAAAAAACAACTAATTTTTATCTTTGTTTTTGTTTTCCTTCTTTTTTTTATTAAACAAATTTACACATTAAAAAAGACTTGACGACTCCGTAAAAAGTGAATAGAAAAATAAACGTAGGAACAGTAATTAAATGCACATGCCTAAATATACATATATATAAAATCGTGATAGCTGACTGTTTGCACTAGGTTTTTTTTTTATCTATTATCCATTTGTCAATAATGTTTTCTGTAAATATACAGTGGCTGAGTATCCAAAACAACTTTTGTACTAAAATTAGTATTATTCATTATACGCTAAGGCAACACTGGCTGACTGGCTGACTGTCCGCCGGAGTTTGGCCGCTAAAGTCGCTCCATTTCGATTGGACAGCTGCCGCCTTCCGTGCACACCGCTGAGGTCGTCGGCTCATCAGCTGCTGCTGCTGCTGCTGCTACGCCCGCTGCTGCTGTTGCTGCTTCTACTTCATTTGCATTGCGCTCTGCCAAGTATTCGTATTCTTTACGTTTACGCATTATGATTCGCAGCACAAAGCAGTTGACCACGCAGAGTGCAACTATGAAGAGCACGGGCACCACTACGTCCACGATCATGTGCAAATCACTGGCGGAGCTGGCCATAACGTATTTGGCGTGTTTTATATAATTGAATAATATCCGTAGTTTTTTTATAGTTGTGTTTGCATTAGCACGTTTTTCTGAATGACGCGCGTGCTTTCCTTTAATGTCTCTTAACGGGTATTTCTCTCACTCTCTATCAATATCTCCGTTTCGCTCGCTCTACTTTTGATTTTGGCGCGCGCGCGTTTACCCTCTCTCTCTCGTTCTTGCTCTTGCTCTTGCGCTCTCTCTATTTTGTTTGCACTCTAGCGCTCGCTCGCTCGCAGCAAGTGTTGCGTCTGCTTGCTTTGAGCGTCGGGTGGGTAATATCAAAAAATGTCCGTATGCCTGTTTTAGTACGAAACGCTGCTAGCGCACACACACACATACACACTGACACGCACAGATCCAAAAATAAGTCACACACACAAATGCATGTATGTGCGTGTGCACGTATATGAAATGCTATTTGAGTTTTATACACACACAAAGAAACAGCTGGGCTTCTGTATGTGTTAATGTTTACATGCAGATGTGTATTATAAACCGTTTCGCATGAACGAACCGGTTTGATTCGTATAAGACCGCTGATTTATTAGGATATGCATGCATATGTGTGTGTGTAAGACACTCACACACACACACGCTTACAATACTAATCGCCCACTTGCTAATTCCACTTTGCTCTCCATTTTCGCGCAGTTTGCAAGAACAACAACAGCAACAATGAGCTTAGCATAGCAAAAACAAACATTAAACCAAGTGATAAGCTCGTCAAGCTAGTCACACGCCATTTCGCGAAACTCTGACGCGCTTAAACTTGGCATTGTTGTTCTTGTTCTTATTGTTATTTGTTTTGCGCATAAATTGAGATGTCAATTGAATGGAACAAAAATGAAAAAAGAACAAAAAAAAAACATTCGACAGTGTTTGGGGGGCCGCATTCACACGCTTATCGCAACACTTTCGGTTCAAAGTTCAGCGCTGTCTCGTTTGATTTTGTTTTTGCGTTCCACTTCTCGATTCGAGTGTGAAAAATCACAAAAAAACAAAATTTGTTTACACTCCATCTTTGCAAGTGTCGAACAGCAATGACTATAAGTTAAACACAAAGCCATATGCTTAATCGCCAAAGTTGCCCGATGTGCAAAGTGATTTGATATGCGGCTGCTGTTGCATATGCTTTTCACGCTGAGCACTGATTAATAAATGCCGCGCAAAAGTAGGCAACACTTTTTGAATGTTATCGACTAGCAGCAGCCGGCGCCAAGAATCGAATGGCGAATTAATCGACAATTGGTAAATTAAATATTCCTTAAATTCTAAATAAGTTCCTTTAATTAAGAGCAGTACATGCAAAAAATAAGCAAATATCCAGAGATTAAAGTAATTAAATAGCTAAACTTCAAACAAGAGAAATTTATACCGGCGCTCAAAAGTAGGCAACACTTTTAGAGCGAGCTTATAAAAAAATTTGATTTATTGTTGATATTGTTATTGTTATTTTGTTATATTAAGTATTCTTGCCTATAGCAAGAGGTTTGGCCAATGAATATTTAATATTTGTGTTGTGAAGATGCTCAATTAAATATTAATCAATATAGCATGCTTTCAATACTTAAGAAATATAAATATATAAGTCAAATTTAATGCTTTAAAACTAGATTTCAAGGGTTTGTGGCATTCAAATTTGTTTCTATTTCATACTTATTCAAAACTAGACTACATATCATAAAAATTGAACTTATCATTGTCGAAAAGACAATAAAGTCGGAACTCCAATTGTAAATATATATTTAATTTAATGTGAATAAATAAATAAATAAAACTAGATTAATTTGCCACTAAAGGTAGGAGAAGTTGTTAAACAAAATATGCACATTTTTTTAATAATAATAAAAAAATAAAAAAGCACTTGACATATATACTTCATATACGATAACTGTCCAACATTTTTGGTATATAAAAAAAATATATATATATATAAATATATTAAAAAATAAATATACGAATATTTGAAAAATAAATAAATTGAATGCAATAAAAACTCCTCAAAGAAATCGTTGATTAAATAAGAGAACTCTTATTTACAAAATATAAGCTTTAAAGTCAATAATAAAATTATTTGTCAAAAATAATTTAAATTCTTAATATAAGAGACGAGCTGATATCAACTTGCTTTTTAGTCAAAAAAATGTGTTAATTTTTAATAATAATTCAAGCCGCTCTCAATGGAATTTTTAGCGATAATAAAAGTTTTTGGTTGATTTTAAAGACGTCATCGGCGTCTGCCAGGGAAATGCCCTTTGTATTGATAAACAAGATTTCTTTTGTCTCTTTCTAGGTTGGAGTGAAGCTAATACATTATTATTATATATTATTAATATATATATAACTATTATATATATAACTATTATATATATTATTATTATATACTTTATGAAACTAGTGAATTCTAGTCTAGACAAAGCTGAAAACCTTTCGTTCCATAGTTGATAAGACTAGCACACATAATATTTATTGCAAGTAAGAGCTGATAAGCTGATTAAGAGCGAGTTCAAAGCGCTCTACGCCGTAAAACTAGCCCAGGGCAAAGACAAAGAGCCAACCAAACCAATTGAGAAATAATAATCGATAATTAACAATGCAAGACAAATATATATGTGAATGTAAACACAGGCATGAATAATGAGTCAGTTTTGAGCACTTAATGTCAATTGTTTAGAGTTGATTGTGTTTTAGAATTTGTATGCATGTGGCTTATCGCCGACCGATTGATGCCAGGCACAAGCCGGAACGCGCGCTTATCAATCGCTGAGCGGCCTAACGGTACAGCAAACCCGGCCATTGATAAAGGGATTTATGTCGGCATCTCATGTGACAGATCAGCTATACTGAGAGTTTGTCATGTGAGCCGGCATGTGACAGGCTTTTAATCAGCTTGGCTTGCAGAAACATTGCCTGCCACAACAACATTAACAACACCAACAATAATAACAATAATAATAATAATAGTAAAATTTATAATAAGAACAATTAGTCATTGCACATGACTCAACGGTCAAAAATGCATTTAAACAAAAGAATGCGGAACAATGGCTCCAAAATCCTAAGTCAACAAAGGCATTAATCATGCAACCTCCATTTGACACCTGCCACTAAAACAGTTGCTGCTAAATTCGAGCCAATTCTTTTCTTTGCTCTCTTTCTCGGATTACAGAATTCGAGTTTCCGCTATTTCCAGCCGGATAACTCAAGTCGAGACTATTTACTTCATTCGAGTCTTCTGCTCTCTCTCTCTCTCTCTTTCTTGCTTTACTCACCTTAAAGGTATGCCACTCCTCTTTGACAACATCGGCAAAGGAGACGGCCTGAGCCACAGCCACCAGGGCCAATAGAGCGTAAAGACAGCGCATTTTAGCTGAAATTAAAAATGAAAATCAGTTAAGTTAACAAATTAAAAAACATTTCTAATTGAGCTGAGCTTTTGGTCTCAACCTTAATGTCTGCTCGTCACGTGATGAGCTTTTTACACATAGAGATGAGCAACAGGTGCATAACAGTGACTGTGACTAAGTCACTGTGAGCGCGTATGCTATTACATTAAATTTCTTAAAAATGATTACTAACCAAAATTGTTTATACATATATGTTTTCGTTTTAAGTGACTAACTTTAAATATTTTAATTTTTTTAGTGTTATCGTAAAATATCAACTTTGTAAGCTTACTGGGAGCAGCTATCGCAATGATAAATTTTTAATTTTTTAATGGTGAAATACAAAGTTTTACTGATAAACATTAATTTCATGTATTGTGATTTTTTGATATTTTTAAATTACACTTTTAATTACATTCAATTTAATTAATTGAATTTAATAGCCTAACGATATATTCCCAATCACTACAATCAATCACGCTCGTTAACAGTGACTGTAAAGTATCAATAATGCGCATCTCTAGATTTGGCCCACACACACAGAGAGCGAGTGAGAGAGAGAGAAACAATAAGCTTCATGACTTTTGTACTAACAAACAAGTATGGCCAGAGCTGAATTTCATCAGAAGCAAAAACAATAACAGCAATAATAAATAGCAAGGCAACGCAATGTTAAATTTGCAGCGTTAGCGTTTTATGTCGATAACATGATCCATGAACATGAACAGCAGACCAAACAGATGCTTAGTGGGCGGATATGTTAGCAAAGCAGATAAAATAAGAAATATGAGAGATAAAAGAGAATTCCGTCAATCTCGGTGCAAGCCGATACGAATGCACAGTTGTTTAGTTTTCGCTCATATGTATGTACATGCATATTTCGAATTCGAAAAACAGTTTCCGTTATCTTATCAGCCATTCGCCTTCGAGTTTGTAGTTTTATTTGCTTATTTTTGATTTGCTTTGCTTTTGTCCGTTTTATAGGATATTAGTCAATGTTTTTGTCATATAAAGTGTGACAAGGTTGAGGGCAGAAACTGGTTTTGCAAGCAGCAGCAGCACGCCAGGTGAATTAACAAACAGAAATAGGGTATAGAAAGAGCGAAAGAAAGAAAAAAAAACCTATTGATAAGATAGACGGAAAAATAGGCCACAGCAAAGACTGAAGCAACAGCTGAAAACAAAATGCGCAAAAGCAGCAGCAACAACTGTTGGCAACGCAATAAACAAAGACGCCAAAGGGGAAAGCAGAGATAAAAGAAATGCAATAAGCGTAATAGAATAGAAGAGATGCTGCTGGAACAGGCCAGACAGAGACAGAAGAATGAATAAACAATGGCGACAGTTTTTCTCTTCTTGTTTATGAAAATTAGTGCGTCATGCATTTGCTTTGCCAAATAAACAATAACTATTCTGTTTTTTATATAAACAGAAACACATTGACAATGATTATGCGGAAATGAAATTAATTCTTACCACTTGAGTTGAATGAAAAACAATTCACGATTTACTGCGTTTTAAATTTCGCGTTTGAACAAACTCCTGGCTTCAAAGGCAATTTAATGAGTATATATATATATATTTTAATTAATTATTTGTTACTAGCTTCTACCGAGCACCTTGCTCGAACACTTTTCGGTTTTAAATAAATTCAGCTGCGATTTGTTGTTGCGAAGAAATCTTACGTACATATATATTAACTTTGAAATGTTATGGTCACACTGGTAATGTTATTGAGGTTGCCAGACTGTTGATATTACTTGTACCAAAGTAATTGTTGCCAACGAGAAAATCATTAGATGCAAATAAATTATTCTTAGATATAAATCATATACAAATATACTTATAGGTACAAATAACAAGCTTAAATTTGTTAGTGAAATGTGTACACTTTATTTATATATTTATTTTATGCAATGATTTTAACCTTAAAGTTAACAATATTTCTATATTTTATGAGTGTATTGGTTTAAAATTAATAAATAATATCAAAGAACTTTAGGTATATTCACATCGAAGCAATTTAGGTACTTTCATGTGACAGCCCTAACTTTAGAAATATGTTAAATATGTCTTGCTCAAAGAGAGCTGTTAACACAGCATCATTGTCATTGGCAACTCTGGTTCGATTTAATATCGATTTGTTTCCCATCACTAGCTGAAGGTGTCAAAAACTGCTCGTCATCCGCAGAGCAGGCAATTTTTGTTTAAAGGATAACCAAATTTGTATTTATTCCCACACATTATATATCCAGTAAGTGTGCGAACCAATAGCAACGAAACCAATTTAACTCTCAAATACAATTGCAGCTCTCGAGAAGCGCCCGCATCATGTTTGGCAGGCAAAGCGGCTTGGGCAGCTCCAATAGCTCCAATCTTGTGGAATTTCGTGCTGGACGCATGAATATGGTTGGCAAAATGGTTCATCCGGACGCCCGCAAGGGCCTTGTCTACATGACCCAGAGCGACGACGGCCTGATGCACTTCTGCTGGAAGGATCGCACCAGCGGCAAGATCGAGGACGACCTCATCGTCTTCCCTGACGACTTCGAGTACAAGCGCGTCGATCAGTGCAAATCGGGCCGTGTCTATGTCCTGAAATTCAAGTCCAGCTCCCGTCGCATGTTCTTCTGGATGCAGGAGCCCAAAACCGACAAAGACGACGAACACTGCCGTCGCATCAACGAGCTGCTCAACAATCCCCCGTCGGCCCATCAGCGCGGCGGCGGCGGCTCCGGCAGCGAAGGCACCGACTTGCAGTACATGCTGAACAACATGTCCCAGCAGCAGCTAATGCAGCTGTTCGGGGGCGTTGGCCAGATGGGCGGACTTAGCTCGCTGCTCGGTCAAATGAAGTAAGTGTAAACAGTATAATATATAATATGGTTTAAGTAGCTAAAAAGATTTAAGAGACACAGCAAGTGGAAACGGTGCACTACACACTATATTATTATATGTAGGAGAGAGAAATATCGATTGATATACGAATCTAGCTCAGTAGAGAATTCACATTATATCATTTATTATATATATTACAAGGCCTCACTAGTTAGAAAGTTATCAGAAAGAGAGCAAGTGGAAAATGTGCATTCACTGCATTAGAGACGTTTTAAATATCTAGTCTAAGTATTTATAAATATATAGGAGAGGAATATCAATTGACATACGAATCTATACATCAGTAGAGTATTTGCCTTATATCTATATAAACTATATATAATATATACATTCGCAATATATAATATATATTTAACATGTTTTAACTAGCTAGAAATTTATGAGAGGCAGTGGAAACGGTGCATAACTTGCTATCGCGGCAGTGGAAACGGCAAAGATGTAGAACGTTTGAATTATATATATATATATATATATATATATATATATATAGGAGAGAAAAACATATAGCCCATTAGAGTATTTTACCTTATATATATATAAACTATATATAATCTCCAGTTGTAAGTGGATGCAGAGCAAACGTCTTATAAAATGTAGCGTTAATTGAAATTGAAATTTATAATTATAATTTATTTATTTTAGATAGTCTAATTGTAAGTGGAAATGGATTACTCATTGGATTATAAATCCTAGAAAGAGATTTGCGTTATTTCTAAATCTATTGAACACCTATAAAAGAGATCTACTAGATTATATAGTAGAAACAGGGCGAAATATGCTTTTATAATGATGTAGAGTATGTCAGATATAACCAATAGAAAAGTATTTATATATCAAAATAATTTTCCTATATTTATATATATCGACTAGATATATATCTAAATACTAAGCTATCCTAATGCTTATTCCCTTTCTTGTTCAATACGTAGTCTTAACGTATAGCCTAGTATTCAGAGAAAATATAAACAATCTTATTACAAAATATTATATTTTATAATGTATATATTATATATTACAAAACATATATTATAATATATATATTATATATTATTTTCATACTTTTTTTTTGTTGTCTATTTACTCTAAAAGTTGCTGATTATTTAAAAATATAGAATATATATGAAATGCGATAACAAAGAGGATATCTTAAGCACAAAGATTATATATGCTAGTACAAGATTATCAATAACTATATAAATGTAGAAATTATACAGATAATAGTATTACATTAAATTATAGAAATTAAATTATATTATATAGATTATATATATGTATATATATTTATAGAAAATCGTTAGACAGTAAAGTTAGAGAAGATTAAGTATATATTTCATATGAAATACGCAAAAGTTTAATTTCTAAAACACATTTGCTTCAAGATATATTATATATTTAACAGTAGTTTCCATTTCTATTTAAATCTTGAATTGCTTTAATTAGCTTGAATAAGTTACTTTTATGAACTTCTTTGCATAACAACTTAAACACGGGTGGGCAAGTAATAACGTAAAATATTGATTATACAATACAAATTTTACTGAAATACAAGTTAACTGAGTAGATTAAGACTTTAAAGAAATGCCCAAGAAATGGCATAATTGAATAGTTAAACATTTTAGCTAAGTCAGCTATATGTTGGCCTAGAATTCTAAACTAAATATATAGTTATTTAACTAAGCCTATAAAAAATTATTAAAAATTTTTTGTTTAGCCTTCATCACTTATTATCAATTATCACTTCCACTTTCAATGATCGCCTTTCCTTGCAATTCTCATGGCATTAAAATGTACAGGAAAATCTTATCATTTTACGCATCAGCTGATTACATAGCTTAATATATAATATGAAATCAATACAATACAATACTTTAGCTCAAGACTTTATATATTATATATTATATATACATATATAGTTTTAGTCACGCCTTACGCCCATCTCTAATACTTGATAATGTTTCTCTTGAACTATATAACTATATATGTATATAAAGTAATTTTTAATAATATAAGTATATATATAATATATATTAGATTCAAGCTAAACCCATTCAGATTTTCACGCAATTGATCACGAGCTTTTCGTGTCACGCTTAGTAGTGATGAGCAACTAATGCGTAATTCATTTGCCAATGATATTACTTATCATAATAGCCATAGTTTATATCAGTATTTCATTCCATCTAAAATATTATTACACTTTCTCTGTTGCAGCTCCCGGACTCCGTCGTCTCGTAATGCAGCCTCATCGGGTGGCGGTGGTGGTGGCGGCAGCGCCGCACTACAAACGCCAGAGAATGTGAATGTGCCGCGCACAGTGTCCGCTCCAAGCAAGCCGAGCAAGTCGGGTGGCACTCGGAGCAGCAGCGGCGGTGGCAGCAGCGCCGCCAATGCGCAGAGCGATGCAGCCGGAGGAACAGGCGGCGGCAGTGGAGGAGGGGTCGTAGGCGGCAGTTTGGCTGTCGATGCGGATGGATCCGGTAAGAAAAATGCGACAAATGCGACAGCAGCAACAACAGCCAGCGGAGCTTATGCCAATCCATTCCAAGCCTATTTATCCAATCTCTCCCCTGAACATGGCGCAGGTCGTTCCCTAAATATCGACCTCTCGACTGCACTGTCCGGCGCCGAGGCGATCAATCAGCTGATTGCGGATCCGGAGCGTGTCAAATCGTTGATCGTACATTTGCCGGAATCGGAAGATGCCGATGAGGATCGCAAGCAACAGATCAAGGATCACATCAGCTCCCCACAATTCCAGCAGGCGCTCGCCCAGTTCTCCAATGCCCTCCAATCGGCTCAGCTGGGACCCGTGGTCAAGCAGTTCGAGCTATCCCATGATGCAGTTGCTGCCGCCTATTCGGGCAATCTGGAGGAGTTCGTACGTGCCTTGGAGAAGAGTTTGCCAGCCGGCGCGACTATGTCGTCGGATGATGCCACACCCACAGCCGCCTCCAAGGATACGCCCGTTGCTGAGAAGAAAAGCGAGGCCGATGAGAGTGCCGCTGCAGCAGCCGATAAACCGGATGAGAAGCAGAAATAGCGCGCACAATACATAGATATACATATATATATATATAGCCCACATACATATATATCTATATACACACATATAGGCCAGGCAAACACACACACACAGAGACACGATTAATCGTAATTTCCGAATTTGAAGAAATACTATCCCAATCAATATTTTAATTTCTTTGCACATTTAATCAAGTTTTCGGTTCTAAAATAAATTGGCCATGCAAATGTTGCAGTAAACGCATTATCTATTTGAGTACAGTGAAGATTCGCTTGAACCAACACTATAAATATTTATTATTGATGAATTGTTTTATACATAAACTGCTTGTCCGAGAGAATTGATCATTAGTTAGCCTTAGTACAGTAAATGCTCCTATGAGCGAACAAAAGAGTAAGAATATTTAACAATTAATGTTAATTATTGATAAATTGGCCTAATGTGAAAACAAAAAGCTGTTCGTTAGTCGAGTGTTCACTGTAAAGGCATGTAAGTACAAGTTATTACAGTGAAAACACTTTAAATTGTTTCAAAATGCAATTAGTAGAGGTTTCACTGTGCATTTACGTAGTACAGTGAAAACACTTCTGAGCAAACAGCTGAGGCAGAGATTTCACTGTCAGTACAGTGCAATGTGGCTTGATTGAACAAACGCAGCTGCAGTCGGATGTCAACTTAACAAATATTCAAAAATTAATGCCAATTCATATGATGCTCAAGGACTTTCGCTTTAGAGGTAAATGCAGTTTGTTTTCTATTAATTTTTTTATTGAAAATAAGAAATTTTGTTATTTTTGTTTATTTTATTTAAATTTAAAGCTCATATTTTAATTAATTTTATATTATAAGTCAGCTGTACTTTAGTTAGGAGCTGCTACTGTATGTGGTTGAAAGCGACAAGTGCTGCCAGGCTGTTGCTAGAAAGCACCGTTACACTCCGAAGTTGCCCTTGACTCGAGTGTGTGTGTGTGTTATGATTTTTTGGCGCACATACGCATACAAATGGCACGCACTGTGCTAGTGGCACTCTCTCTCTCTCTAGCGCGCTCACGCGCCGCCGCTCTCTCGGCAAGCGCACACAGATACACACAAACACAACGAACAGAGCGTGCGTGTGTGTGTGTGCATGGTTTGCGAATACTTAGAGCAGATATCTGTATTTATTCAACTTCAAACGGGCAAACCGCGCGTTCGCTAAATCGCTTGATTTTGATTTCGTATTTTGATCTCGACAAGAAAAAAACACAAAACAAAAATAAAAAACACAACAAACGCGCTCGATTTGACTGTGTGTGTGTATTAGTGCTGCATAGCGGTTAAATTTTTCAAAATAAATAAAAACAGGCGAATTCTGTTGCTGTTTTGCGTCGTAAGTTGTTGTTTTTGTTGCTGCTTTCATTTTGCAGCAAGCTGCTGCTGCTGCTGTTGCCACACTCACATAAGCGTTCGTGTGTGTGTGTAGGTTTGTTTTATATATTTTTTTCAATGCATGACTGCGCGCCGCATTGTTGAGAAAAGCTTTTTCCTCAACTGTATGGCATAAAAGTTAGCGCGTCGCCGCAATAACAAATACAACAAAAAACAGAAAAAAAAGAAAAGAAATAACAACAATTAGCAGCAGCGGCAGAGCGGTGAGCCAGCTGCGCTGGTATTGGTGAGCAGAAACGAGCGAACGTCGTCGTCGTCGACGTCAAAATCTTTGGCTCGCTCGCACACACACACATACACTTGCACGCAAAAGCTTGCGAAGAAGTATATGAAAAAAAACGTCAGCGGCTGCAAAAACTGTTGTTAAGACAAATAAACAAAAAAGCAGAAAAAATAAATAGGAATAAAAAAATAAATTCGCAAGTTTGTTGCCGCTGTGTGAATGTGTGCGTGAACGAGAGAGAGAGAGAGGGAGAGAGAGAGAGCGAGCGCAAAAGTTACTTTATCCCGGTAACGATCTGGCAACACCAACAACAAAAACAGCAGCAAAAGAAATTGCGTTGCGGCAATGCCAACAATTTGCAGCAATAAGCGCTAAAATAATCACGTCACAGATTTAACCAATCAAACAGCAACAGTAATAAATAAAAAGTAAAAAAAAAAACAGAAATAGAAAAAAACCTGCAAAAATCAACGAAATTTTGTAAAGATCTCAAGCCAAGCCAATCAACTCGTTTTTAATGTGTAACAATTTTGCAACAAGCATAACAACAACAACAACAATACTAATAACAAAAGCAACAACGATAAAACAACAATTTGAACAACAGCGAACGACTTGTCGCTGATAGGCAAATCCATAAAGCGCCGCATCAGCTGCAATTCAGCGATAAGGTGAGAGCGTAGTGTGTGCGTGTGTGTGTGTGAGGGTGGCAACGCCAAGAGGCTCGCGTTTGCCTGCATGTTCCAGAACAGCTGCAGTAATTTCTGCACGCCCACGCGACTGCAGCGCGCGCGCCATTTTAGCTAAAAGTTGCTCAAGCTACTTTTATATATATATATATAAATATATACATTATATATATAAGCATTGTCTACTTGTGTGTGGGTGTGTGTGTGTTATGCTGTGCTGGCGCCTGAGCATATGCTACGGCAGTTGGACTAGAGAGCGAGCGCTAGGTGCGAGCGAGACCACCAGCTGTGTGCTGAGAGAGAGCGCGCCAGTTTGTGTTTATGTTTTGGTAGAAAGGTCACACGAGCAATTTGCTTCGTTTTTACAAGTGCAGCAATGCATGTGTCTGTCTGTGTGTGTGTGTTTTGTATATTCCAATAAAATTGATTGAAGGACACACATTGCCGAAAAGTGCACCAGTATAGGTATCTATTGCATTTAACTGTACATGCAGAGAGTTGCCACTGTCTTCTGTGCACACTTTCACTGGCAGTAGTGCTGCCAGCTCCTCAGGGGTTCAACACGCCAGATTCACTACTCAAAAAAAACCGGAAATAGCTAGAAACAAAGCTTTTTATGGTTTAAAGACAATTTTTGTATGAATTTTGATATCAACAGAGGCATAAAATACACCGAAATCAGTCAATATTGCATAAATTTGAATATTTATGATTTTTTCAGCTAGATCACAATTTTTACCCGTATTCTGTGTTTGTGCAACTCCAGAACGGGCGGGAAAATAGCTAAATTGGCAGCACTGCCCAAAAGTCTGGGTTATGCAAACGCCAACAGGCGGCCTCCAACAATAATTTAATGAGATCGTGGAGGGGGAAGGGGAGGGGGTTTTGGTGTTGGTATAGGGTATATATTCAGACAGTGAACAATTTTCCAATATGGCCGACGTGGCGAAAAACACGCACAACATTTTGGGCAAGTTGGCATAAAGACGAAATATGAAGCTTTTTCTGACATTGAACTTGAATGACGACACTGTCTATATACATGAAAGTGTATGTGTGTGTATGTGTATGCGTGTATATAACACACCAACAGGAAAGCACACACACACACAAAGAATGTGTGCTGTAACAGCTTTCTCCATGTTATGCAGGCTGCATCTCAACAGTTTGTTGTTTTTATCTGCAGCAATTCTAATCGATATGCATTGCTCACACACACACACACACACACACACATATACACATACACGATTCGCCCGCCATTTTAAAAGTTCAACTCGAAGCTTTGGCTTTTGCATACGCGAGCGGCTAGTGCATTTTTTTTTTGAAGGGGGTGGGGCGCTGGAAATTTTCAGTTGGCACTCACACTATTATCTATCTTCCTCTCCCTCTCTCCACTTGTGTGTGTGGCAAAAAGAAAAAGCAAACGGCGAAACGAAAGTGAAATTTTCGTGTGTTTTTCTTCGTTCGTTGCGTCTTCTTCTTTGCCTTTGGTCTATTTATTGCAAGGCAAACACCTGTTTAACCCTTAGGCAGTGCCACAACACTCATATATGTACTATATATAGATACTTATGTATCTGTATGTATGTACACCTCTTGAAGACTTTTTTCTTTAATGGCCAAAAAAGGGCTATATCAGTTATCTGGTTTGTTCAGATTGACCTCCTTCGCCCAAGTCCAATTATATGAGTTTCCACTTAGTGCAATTATATAGCTGCTGCAGCTTCCTCCATTTCCTCCTCCTCGTTCTGCTCTTCACCTTCCATTCTCGCAAAGCGCAATCATTGCAATTATAAGGCTGTGCCCTGCGTGTGTCTCTCTCTCTCTCTCTCTTGATCTCTCTGCCCACTCCTTATTCTCTCCTGTCTCCCTTCGGCTCCTGCTGCAGCCGCTGTCCCAACTTTTTATTTTCGGCTGAGTGCGGCCAAAGCAGATGATTTTCCGGTTTAGAAAAGCAAAAGCTGTTAAAAGAGGCGAACAGGAAAGAGCGAAGGAGAGAGAGTGAGAGAGAGAGGAAGAGAGAGATAGAGTTTAATGCCGAACACTAAATACTCTTACATTTGATTTAAGACAAAAGCATTCAAATTCATTTAGTTCAACTAGTTGCTTTCAATCATAGCAAGGGGAACTGGAATTGCCTAGAGAAGCTAGAAAAACCCATATTTTAATTGGTTGTTTCTTTTTTCCATTCAAAATGTTAAAAAATTCTATATTCTATATTTTTAATATTAATATATTTTTTTTTTCAATTTTAAATTTTACAATTTTTTATATTTTTAATATTAATATTTTTTTATTTTGTTTATTTTTTCAATTCTAAATTCTTAAATTTTTTATATTTTTGATTTTAATGTTTTAATTTGTTTTTTTATTTTTGAATTCAAAAACTGTAAATTTTAAAATTATGTAGTTTTGTTTAGTCAATTGAATATTATAAATGTCATAAACAAAATATAGTAATAATATATAAGATTAATATTAATTAATATTTGTATAAAAGAGCTTAAAAAAATTGTGAAATATTTTGTCCACCCTCTTAGATAAAGTAAATATTATTATTTCATATGGAGTCAGATTTTATTTTTATTTCTCGTGAGTTTTATTTGCAATCTGCCTGATTGGACAATCAATAAATTGCAATGACTTGACATTAACATTTGATTGAGGTGTAAACTTGCGGCTTAGGGGTATGGGATTATGGAGGAGGGTATAGAGTGAAGGAACTCAGGTCCAACGGGTGAGATCTTCTCAGTCGGGTTGGGTGGCTGCTACTGTAGTCAAGCAGGCTTATAGCGAAGGGCTTGACATGCCTGTCCAGGCGGTCCGGTCCAGGTGGGCTTCCGTTAGCCTGGCGATTTCCTGCTGGACCCAAGGGACTTACGCTATTTGGCTCAGATATCTGATTGGTTTTTATGGGTTTTTTTTTTTTAAATAAATATAATTTTTTTGTTACTGAATGTATATTTTTTGAAAAGTAGATTATAAATATACAATTTTATGTATGTGTATGGCTTAGAAGACTACATACGTTGTCGGATGCTACTGAGAATCTTAATATTGGTCCATTTTGTACTGTAGTTGTACCAGAAGTAAATACCACAATTCATCATAATTTTGTCTATATAATTCTATTATATGTTGCATTATATACCAATTTTTAATAAACAATTATTGAATTTAATCATTTATTTAAAATAAAATAATTGTTAATAAAAAATTGGGATATATAAATGCAATATAGAAATAAAAAAAGAACTTAAATAAATAAAAATTGGTCCGATTCAGATTCGATTATATAAGATAGGATAATAATATCACTAGGTAAACTTTAAGTAGTCTTCTAAACTAAAAGACCTCTGTGCTATATAGACTCTGCTAAACAACAATTTCCCAAATATTTATACAAAATATATTTTACCTGAATCATTCTATTCAATGCGTCACTTATTGCCCCGTGAATGGCCGCATACCCTTAGCAAGTGCAAGAGATGCTGTTGCTGAAAACTGGTTTTTCGCTGCCAGCAACAGGCAACAGGCTTTGAAGTCGAATCTCCGACTGGTTGAGTCGCCGAGTCGCTGAGTCGCCAAGCCCCAGCGCCCCAATGCCCATGCCCATGCCCTTTTTTGGGGGCAGTCGTGCAAAGCAAAGACAATGGAGTGGAGTGTTTTACATGTTAAAGCTTAAATATTTTTAATGCTGGCTCACAAATCAGAAATCAACGGGCTTGATGGTGATAAAGCGAGATAAAATGAATGCCACCAAAACTGTGGCACAAACGAAACAAAAGGCGAACGTGTAGAAGCTCTCCTCCGTGAAGATATCGGTGAAAGCGGGTATGTCCTGATAGATCTGCTCAATGACAGCCAGCGTGCCCTTGTGCTTCCGCGCCATGATTTGGGATCTAAGCGTCCTGGATCACAGAAAGAATCTATTTCTTTTTGATGGGCTTCTTGCCACCAGCACCGCCGCCCAGTTTCTGTTTCTCCGCCTTGGTCAGAACTCTTTGAACAATCTCTTCCGGCGGCGCTAGTGTGGAAACGTGCTTGTTCAATAGCTGCAGCAATTCCAGGGTATTCAGATTGTCGCTATTGAAGCGTATTTCCTTGACTTTGGCTTGCTCTGCAATTAAGTGTTAAAGGATTGATTGATTGATGGATTGACTGAAAGCTAGAGAACCTACCTTGCGCCGAGTCGATAAGCGCAAATTTAATGAATGCTGGCGAACGATCGCAGACAATATCCGGCTTAACAATACACTTTGGATTCGACTGCGAAACTTTCGGCGTGGAGAGCAGGAAGAGAAATTCGCTGTGAAGTAAAGGAATTTAGAATTACTTAAAGTATTTATGTAGAAGCTGAAAAGGAACTATATAGATTTGATATTCATATATATATGTATCTATTAGTGAGTGAGTTTACTCAAAAGAGTTTAGAGATACTCTCTCCTGTACTTCTTTCAATTCCACTATTTTTAATGGGTTAATGGGTAACTTACTTAACAAATTTCCCAATATAATCCCATTTGTCATTATTTTTTCTATCTATTTATAGATAAATTTCCCATTATAGACAAGTTTCCCATTATTATCCCATCTGTACACGTATTTGTCATTACTTTCTTATATTTAAGTCTTTTTATCCTTAACATTCTGATATTAGCTCAAAGTCTATTTATAGATCAATTTCCCATTATAGACAGATTACCCAAACACAGTCGATGGATAAATTTACCATTATATATAAATTTCCCATAGATAGTTTACAGATAAATTTCTCATTATAGACAAATTTCCCATACATAATTTATGAGCAAATTTCCCATTATAGATCAATTTCTCTTACACAGTTCATGGATTTGTTGTTTGATACAAATCAAATAGGATATATTTAAAGTAATTAACTTTTTTCCAATATATTTCCTATAAATTTATATTTTTTAATTGAAACAGTAAATTCTTTCACTAATTTTCTATTATTCACATTCCTTTCCAGCTGTCTCTGTCAGTGGGGATAGAAGGAAGAACGCCTCAAGCTGACGCCGACACCGACTAAAATGTCAACGGAGCGGGAGCTGGCTGGCGGACCAGCTCAGCTCCATACGCTGCCGTTTCCCCCAGATCTGGGCACCTCGCTGCAGCTGAACACAGCGGTGGGCATAATTGGCAAGGTTTATGGTAAGTGGCCGAACGAACTAGTGCCGCACAGTGGTCACATTTAGTTTTATCTTTCATCAAATTTTATGTGTCATTATTTGTTGCACTTTACTCAACTTTTATTTTTATAAATTTATTAATTTTCTTACAATTGTGGAAAACGCACTTTTGTTTCGTGAAAATCTTTTACCATATGCGTTGCAATGCGCATGTTTCATAATCGATAAATTGTGGGTCGCTGGGAAAGCGCTTTTCCAACCCTATCAACACCCCCCTTGTTTCCCTCTCACTCCCTCCCCTCTCTCACTCACTCTCTATATGTATCTTTCTCGCTTACCGTGTGGCTTTAACATTTTCGGCAAAAGGATCGAACTGCACAGTAATGCGTTTGACGCCTTTTAGATTAACGCTTTTGAGCTGCTTGCCTATGGCTGACACAATGCCGCCCGAGCGGCGCAACGTGCCGCTAAATGGAATTGACATTTTAATACAAGTTATTTAGGAATTATCAAAAAAAAAAAACAAGCGCAATTGGTTTTATAACAACACACACGGCGCTGCCGATAGACAGCGTTGCCATTTGTACAGTGTGGCCACACTGTGTGCAGTGTCTGTCTTGTTCAACACTTAAACCGAACTTTGCCAGCACTAGTGCTGCCATTTTGAGTTTAACAGTGCCAATTTGAGTTAACATTGAACTTGCTTGCACATGTAATTTATGAAAATATACCATGTAAGGGCTATTAAATATTAATAATCATGATAAATTTCTAAAAATAATATTGCCACTTTGTTTAAGCTGCAGAAAATGCGTCACGCTCACACGCTCGAGCGTCAGCAACATGCTGTCATCGCACTCACACAACACCAACCCCCAGCCAAAGTGCTTTGCCCTCATTTAAGTGTGGTTAGCGTACACAGTATGCGTCTCACTCACACACGTCGCGAGTTAAAAATTTTGTGTTTGCTGCGGGACGTCCAAGTGTGAAAAACTGATGAAAATTGCATATTTTGCATAATGCGCGACGTGAAAAGCTAACAAAAATTGTTGAAAATTGCAATACAATAGTCTGGCTAACGATTGTGCATAGTTTCTGGCAGCGCATACGTGTTCGGGTGCACAAAAACGACGTCTCGAAAAAATCAAACAAATCTATATATATACGTGTGCACACACACACACACATTTTCTGCTGCCCAATCTAAAACGCATACAAAAGCATTTTCTTGCTGTAGAAGCGCCTCCGTCGTCGTCGTCGTTTGTCCAGCGGAGCACCCAGCACACACCTCCACATACATACATACATACTTATATATGTATATGTATATATATGAGACACCCACACGCGCACTCACACAGCCAAATCAAGATAAAGAATAATTTGTTCTTAGTTGTAAAAAGCAAAATATAAGAGCATTAGAAATACATATGTACATACATATGAATATGTATGCGTGTGTATACATAAACATACAAACATATACATAAAACGAAAGCTGTGCCTACATTTGTGTTCTTTTCCAATACTTACAATAAACAACAATAAGAATAATATTTAAAGTATAAATATTATTAAGTAATAACACTAATTAATTGAATGAAGACTCGACAACAACAACAACAAATAGTGTGTCCTGTGTGAGAAATTCCAATTTTTACAAAAAACAACAACAACAAAACGCGCCCGCAACAACAAATTTAAATGCGAAAATCAACCAAACGAATAAAACTACTTTAAAGTGTGATAAGCAAAAGGCTGAAATACAAAAAACAAAATAAAACAAAAACAAAATATAATATTTAGTAGGAACGAAAAGCAACAAAAGAAAACCCAACTACAAGAACAATCAATTACATTTAAAACACATACACGAAAAAAAGCAAAAACAAATCTTTGTATACATTCTTACATTTCTTAAACAAATACTAGTGCAAAATGTATCCAGTTGGACAACGTAAGTGGCGAATATTGCAATTGAAAAGAAAAACGAAAAAAAAAACCAGTCTACAAATCTGCCACATGTTACACACACACACACAGACAGTCATACCTCCTCCCCTTTTCGTTGTTCTACTTTTGCAAACGCACACATTCGTTTGACTTTGCAAACACAACTCTCCAAAACATAATCAAATTGAGAATGAATGAATGCGTAAAATGACCGAGGGCGAGGCACTTGAGACAGTTGTTGACGACTAACTGTGAAATGCAATAGCGCTCAAAGCTCCAATAAGCGCATGCATAAAGAGAAGGGGAAGAGCGCATAACGATTGTAGACTTCTGTAGACTGACTGTAGGCGCATCCATTGAGAGAGAGCGATAGAGAGGGCTAGAGAGATACAGGAAGAGTCGAGTCAGCCAGGCGTTTGTGTCAAACATGTGCGCAAATTGGGTCAACGACCGCAACGCAATAGTTGAGTTGAGCGTTATTCTGTTGGGGTTCGGGGTTCAACTGAAGTATTTGTTCATCCTTTCTTCCATCAGCTCGCTCGTTCGTTCGTTCGATTGCCCCTTCGGAGTGTAATTTCAATACGACGCAATTTTGTTGTTGCATTTTGCGTATTAGAATTGAGAAGGAAAAGTATGTAGAATAGTGATGGGAGACTTTTTCGTAACAGTGGGGCAGAAGCTAATGAAAAAGTTAAAAAGTTTTTGAGCTTGAATTGTGTTAACAATATTTAGTCACATGATATTATTGCTGGTCTCCACACACACACGAACACACACTAACATGTGGCTGATATGAAATTGATTGTTAATAAAATGATATATGGATAATGAAGCTGGAAGAAAGCTGTAACTAAAAATATTAATCGCACTCTATATAATATTCAACATTTTTCTTTATCGCCTTCTATTTGTTTGGTCTTTATTTCTCATTATTATTCATTTAATTAATCAAACATGATTGGCCATTTGTTTTAATTTAATTTAATTTGTTTTAACTTTTTATTTTGTTTTAATATTTATATTTTCATTTTTCATTTCGTTTTTTTGTTTTTTGTTTAATTTTTGACTATTTTGATTTTGATTAAATTTTCTTTTTATAGAGTCACAGTGGACCACCTCCTCGCCCACGCGGCCTCAGAGCCCCTCTCAGGCGCAGACTAGCTTCGACACGCTCACATGTAAATTTTTCTCCAACAAAACCAAATTACTAAAAAACTACTAAAAAAAAAAAAACAAAAATCAAAAAATTCAAAACCATAAAACTTGTTTATGATTTTAAGTTTGATGTTTGACAAAAAGAAAAAAAAACTTACTAAATTCTAATTAACAAAAAGTCTACACCTTACTTACTAACCCCTCTCCAAAAAAAAAGTCTACACACTAATTTTCATAGTAATGTGCAAAATTTTTACTAACAACATTTTTCCGTTTCATGTAATGTTTGTTTATGATTTTGACATTTGTTGAATGCTAAACTTAATGCACATTTGTACTAAAACAAAGAACAAACCAACTTTGACACAAAATAAAAACTCTACACAGTGCGACTACCGTTATATATAACGTTGCATAACTTTTGTGTTTATCGTTTTACTCGTGTAGTGCAACTAACTGCATGCGAGTGTTACTCGTAAAGTTACACCTTGAGTACCCTTTCAGAAGTTATAACAAAAAAATT
Source organism: Drosophila nigricruria (assembly GCA_037075265.1). NCBI lineage: Eukaryota > Metazoa > Arthropoda > Insecta > Diptera > Drosophilidae > Drosophila > Drosophila nigricruria. Next base: position 2,782,187 of record JBAMCI010000053.1, read on the forward strand.
TGGTATAAAATGCTTGAAATTATTATAATATATATATATATATAATAAGGTAGTATATGATCCGTTCATCCGTATATCCGTATATGATCTGTTCAAATGTTAGAAAAAGCAATTTGAATATCAGCCTTGATTAAAGTTGATATAGAATCATTTGAATAATAAAGAATGAAGACGAATGAAATATAAAATATATAGATAACTTGTAACGAAACTCTCATAAACATCTTCTTGATCAATGATCGTCGTTTATGTATCTATGTAAACCGAAGCCTTGATAAGTATTTGTATGATAAGCATATCATATGCCAATTGTCACTTGAGTGTTTATTGGAATGTATATATATTCCTGATCATAAATGATCTGTGTATCTCTGTTACTATACAAACAATAGCAGTTGAGCTAAATTTTTTTGTACTGTTTAAAATATTATATAATCTAACTCACAAGGAAGTTATATAGCAATATACTTCAATGCCCAGTAAGCCAACCAGTTATAGATCCCACAGCAATGTTTCTTTAAGAGCTAGTTTTAATAGAAACTTTCTGCAAGAGTATTAAACATTCGGTTAATCGAATAGAATTGTTTTTTTTTAGCTTTTACTTAGTACAATGATGTGCCTAGTTGCTAGAGCGTCGTCTAGTCGTTAATTACTTGCGTTTTTATCTATTTGCTTTTTCTTTATTTACCGTAAGTAGGGTTTGCCCTTTGATTAGACTAATTCTAGATTTTTTACAGCACCACCAGCGCCCGGTTCTTCGGTTAATCCCACCGCTGTGACCAGTCCGAGTGCTCAGAATGTTGCTGCAGGTGGTGCCACCGTTGGTGGCGCCGCAGCTGCAGCTGCTGCTCAAGTGGCGTCTGCCCTGGGCACCACGGGCGTTTCGGCGGCGATTGCTGCGGCAGCGGCATCGCCCACAACGCAGCCAGATATGCCCGTCTTTACGTGCCCGCGACGTCCAAATCTAGGAAGGGAGGGCAGGCCCATTGTATTGCGAGCGAATCACTTTCAGGTGACAATGCCCCGTGGCTTCGTACACCACTATGACATCAATATACAGCCGGACAAGTGTCCGCGCAAGGTGAACCGTGAGATCATCGAGACTATGGTGCAGGCTTACAGCAAGATATTTGGGGTGCTTAAGCCAGTTTTTGATGGACGCAACAATTTGTATACACGCGATCCGTTGCCCATTGGCAATGAACGGCTGGAGCTGGAGGTAACGCTGCCCGGTGAGGGCAAGGATCGCATCTTTCGTGTGACGATTAAGTGGCAGGCGCAGGTGTCGCTCTTCAATTTGGAGGAAGCTCTCGAGGGGCGTACACGGCAAATACCCTATGATGCCATCTTAGCGCTTGATGTGGTCATGCGGCATTTGCCGAGTATGGCGTATACGCCAGTGGGACGCAGTTTCTTTAGCTCACCAGACGGCTACTATCATCCTTTGGGTGGCGGTCGTGAAGTCTGGTTTGGTTTCCATCAGAGCGTGCGGCCATCTCAATGGAAAATGATGCTCAACATCGATGGTGAGTGAAGGCACCAAATAGCCTAAATGTGAATTTCTTTATATCTTAAACTAATTCTATTCCTTATCTTTCAGTTTCGGCTACTGCTTTCTACAAGGCTCAACCTGTCATTGACTTCATGTGCGAGGTTCTGGACATTCGCGACATTAATGAACAACGCAAACCGCTCACCGATTCGCAGCGCGTTAAGTTCACCAAGGAGATCAAGGGACTCAAAATTGAGATTACGCACTGTGGTCAAATGCGTCGGAAATATCGCGTCTGTAATGTGACCCGTCGACCAGCTCAAATGCAATCGTAAGTTGGAGCAAAAGTGAGAAGTAATCCTTAGCAAAAGAAAGTGGAATGTAAGCCTTAGTTAAAGTTAGGTTTAAAAGGAGCTACAATAAGGGAAATTTCTATTGCATTGGTCCTTCTTTTATGTTGGATGGAAAGCCTGATATAAGGCTTATGATATTTCTAGTAGATCTTGAAGGAGTTTAGATTGAGAAGTTATAAACTTAATATGCCTTCTAAGATGAACAAGATTGGTCCTTTATAGTTGACAAAACAATGTTTAACAAGGGATTATTTACAGCAAACTTATAGCTCCTCATGCAGACATAGAGAAGTTTTTAACTGAGAGTATGAAAATTTTTATAGGCTTTATCGTATACTTTGTACTCCCCTTAACACCATTCAAAGCGTCTTTTTGATTAACTTTAGTATCGCTTGTCGAGTTACTAAATTATATTAGTAAGATATCCTTTTAAGCCACCAACTAATTACGTTCTATTTTTAGCTTCCCACTGCAACTGGAGAATGGACAAACTGTCGAGTGCACCGTGGCCAAGTACTTTTTGGATAAGTATCGCATGAAGCTGCGCTATCCGCATTTGCCCTGCCTGCAAGTGGGCCAGGAGCACAAGCACACCTATCTACCCCTTGAGGTGTGCAACATTGTGGCTGGACAGCGTTGCATCAAGAAGCTGACCGATATGCAAACATCGACCATGATCAAAGCGACTGCACGCTCGGCGCCTGATCGCGAGCGTGAGATTAACACGCTGGTGAAACGTGCGGACTTCAACAATGATCCCTATGTGCAGGAGTTTGGCCTAACCATCTCCAATTCGATGATGGAGGTGCGTGGACGTGTTTTGCCGCCACCAAAGCTTCAGTATGGGGGACGTGTGTCGTCGGGAATTACCGGACAACAGCTGTTGCCGCCACAGAACAAGGTCAGCTTGGCATCTCCGAATCAAGGCGTTTGGGATATGCGTGGCAAGCAGTTCTTCACGGGTGTCGAGATCAGAATTTGGGCAATTGCCTGCTTCGCACCACAGCGAACGGTACGGGAAGATGCATTGCGTAACTTTACGCTGCAACTGCAAAAGATCTCCAATGACGCTGGCATGCCCATCATTGGGCAGCCGTGCTTCTGCAAATATGCCACGGGACCGGATCAAGTGGAGCCCATGTTCCGTTATTTGAAGATCACTTTCCCTGGATTGCAGCTTGTGGTTGTCGTTCTGCCGGGCAAAACACCAGTCTATGCCGAGGTCAAGCGTGTCGGCGACACGGTCCTTGGAATGGCCACGCAGTGTGTCCAAGCTAAGAATGTGAACAAGACCTCGCCACAGACACTCTCAAATCTTTGCCTCAAGATCAATGTTAAACTAGGCGGCATTAATTCGATTCTGGTGCCATCCATACGACCCAAGGTCTTCAATGAGCCCGTTATTTTCCTGGGAGCCGATGTCACTCATCCACCAGCAGGCGACAACAAGAAACCATCGATAGCCGCTGTGGTTGGCTCAATGGATGCTCATCCGTCACGCTATGCGGCCACGGTGCGTGTGCAGCAGCATCGCCAGGAAATCATCCAGGAGCTGAGCAGCATGGTGCGTGAGTTGTTGATCATGTTCTACAAATCCACCGGCGGATATAAGCCGCATCGCATCATACTCTATCGTGACGGCGTCTCCGAGGGACAGTTCCCACACGTGCTGCAGCACGAACTAACAGCCATACGTGAGGCGTGCATCAAACTGGAGCCGGAGTACAGACCAGGCATTACATTCATTGTGGTCCAGAAGCGACATCACACGCGACTCTTCTGCGCCGAGAAACGCGAGCAGAGCGGCAAGTCGGGCAATATACCAGCGGGCACCACCGTCGACGTTGGCATCACACATCCCACAGAGTTTGATTTCTATTTGTGCAGCCATCAGGGCATCCAGGGCACCAGTCGTCCCTCTCATTATCATGTGCTCTGGGATGATAATCACTTTGATTCCGATGAGCTGCAATGCCTTACTTATCAGCTGTGCCACACCTATGTCCGTTGCACGCGCTCTGTAAGCATCCCAGCGCCAGCCTACTACGCGCATCTGGTTGCCTTCCGTGCCAGGTAATTATCAGTTCATATATATAGGATATGAAAATTAGACAATATACTAATACAATACCATTCGCCCACACAGATACCATCTGGTTGAAAAGGAGCACGATTCCGGCGAAGGATCACATCAAAGCGGCTCATCCGAAGATCGTACGCCCGGTGCCATGGCACGCGCCATAACGGTTCATGCCGATACCAAAAAGGTCATGTACTTTGCCTAAGCAGTAAAAGAAAAAACCAAAATCAAACCATAACAACCAGAACAACAAAACAACAGCAACACCAACCAACAACAACAAAGAACACTGAAATTTCGAAAATTAATTCGAATAAGCAAAAAATGGAAAAAATATGTACGAAAGCCAAGTCGAAATCATTAGAGGATAATTTCAAAATGATGTTTTTTATATATTTAAGTTAAAAGAAAGCCAGAACATTAGCTTTTAGGTCACACACACACACACACAAATACACAACACCCACACGCCAAAATCGTAGGGATTAGAAAAACAAAAGGGAATCGAATGTTTAAGCACAAGCAGGCGCAACAAATGTGAAAGAGAATTCTCAAAAAACAAAATTTTATAATAAAAAGCGTAGCGAAACAAACTAAAGGGAACAAACGAAAGTCAAATACAACAACAGCTGAAACAACAACACACATTTGCGATGAACTTTTGTAATAGAATTAATTATATTTTTACACAAAAAAAAAGAGAAAAAAAAAACAAAGTTAAAAAAAATGTGAAGACAAACAAAATGCAGACAACCAAAGGTTTTTTAGTATATCAAAACATGAAAAAAGTTGCTGATTCAACACACAAACACAACACACAAACATACAACACATTACAACAACAACAACAACAACAACAACAACTCGGAATTCTCTGTACTGTGAACGAAGACCACCAACAAAAGCTTAAAAACTAAAAAAAAAAAAAAAACAAAACAAAACAAAATATGACAAAAATTAACAACAATACGACAAGCATTAAAGAGAGTGTAATAATTAGCCATAACAAATCAAGTGAAGAGCCAAGTGTAAGAAATACAACTCAAAAGTCCAGAATTGTAAAAAGGCAAGCTTTTTAGTAGACTTAAGTGGTGAACTACCAAAAACAGAAACAAAAACAAAAACAAAAACAAAAACAAAAGCAAACAACATATTTAACGAAAACTCCAATTTCAACAAGGGACATACTTTTGGTCAAACAATGGCTAGTTATATAATATGTATATATGAATACATACATAAATATTTAGGCAACTATATTGTAATTGTATAAGCACACAAAATCAAAAACAATACTTAAAAAAAGTTTTCGTTTCAAAACAGAAAAAATAACCTATGCTAAAAGTCAATAATTGCTGTCTTTAGTTAACAGCGCGTTTTAGTTTAAGTTAAATAGTTTATGTTTTGTATAAATACACATACACACACACAACACACTCACACAACACACACACACAACACACACACTATAAACACGGCATATCAAATCCCAATGTCCAACTAATTTATGTACCTCTTATTAGCTCAACTTAAGTTTCATATTTTAAAAGCAAAAACATTGTTAATTGTATTTAATGGAGTCTTAAGCAGATTACGTGGTGTACGGGTAAACAATTAATATGCTAAACATATACAATGCTCTATATATAAATATATATATATACAAGCATATATATATATATTCCATAATTTCTTAAATAATAATTTCGCATCCTTTAACTCATATGGCATATTTAGTTATAGTTTTAGTTCTTATATATACATATTCGCCAATTTTACAAATCTAACAAAATACCATATGCATATATATATATATATATATATATCGATGCGAATATATATGTGTATTATTATGGAAGACACAGTTCAAGTTAACATTATGCTGATTTGTTCTATTATGGAACCAAAACAAAAAAACAAACAAAACAAAAACGAAATACAATGCAACCCATTAATTTATAACAATTTCGTTGCACATTTCAATTTTTTGTTTAGATTCATATTTAAATCAATTTTTATATATTTTTTTAAAAGCCTGTTTAAATGTGTCATTACACACACACACACACACACATACACATTAAAACACACACATTTACATACAAAACATTTATGTGAGCATTATAAAATACATAAATTATAATCAATTTTCTATTACAAATTAGTTTTTTAATCGAAACGCAAACAAAAACAAAAACAACAAAAAAAGCAAGGGATATATATATATATATATATAAATATATATTAATTATTTAGCATGTTTTAACACAAGGGATTAAATTTGTACGTTTATTTCTTAAAAACAAAAAAAAAAAAACAAAAAAGAAAGAAAAAACACAAAAGCCACAATAAAGAAAGAAAATCAATTATAATTTTAAGCACATCCAAAAGCAACAATGTAAACGAAACAATGCAAACAACAAAACGAGAAAAATCTGCGGGGTCTCTTTAAGTTTTAGGGTCTCTCAACAAAAACAAACCCCAACAATTTTACAAATTACCAATTACATTTTTATGTACTTTAAGCTTAAACAAAACAAAAACAAAAACAATTTATGTGCCGACAATGAATGTATCCTTGTAATTGTAATCTGTACTTGTATAACACATAGACGAAACACGACATTTATTGAGCAAAGTCTAAAGCTTTAACATATATATATATAATCGATATATATATATATATCTGTATCTATATCTATAACTCTAGATCGAACTATATACGCAGACTCAAACAAAACAAAAAATCAGTTGAAATTTGTGATTAACACACAAAAAAAAAAAGATTTTGGCGGCATAACTTATAAAAAAAACATAAACTATAACTATATATATATATAGTCATCTGATCTAATTGCAAAAAAAAAGAAAAGAAAAAGATTTATAATCTATTTTCCACACACACACTCACACAACACACACATTTCATGGTTTCTTCAAATGTCGTGCAGCTAAAAAACAATAAACATTATAGCAATATCTCATAAACTAACCTATATATACATATTTATATACAGCGCAGATAGAGATTTCCATGCATTATATAGTCTCTATATAAACCAAAACGCAAAGCCGACTATAATGTTTCTCTCACTTTCTATGTGTCGAAATTTAATTGAGCTTTAAAAAACAAAAACAAAAAACAAAGAAAACAATTAATAATACTTATAAATGTGCCGTTTATTGCAAAACTCAATGATAAAATTATGAAAATATTAGCAACTAAGTAAACACACACACACACACACAACATATAAATGTCTACAATAATGTACGAGTATATATATAGATATATATATGTATTCAGTATAGAGATCAATCGAAGCTAAAACAGCAATTGCACAACTCTTCCTAAAGGAAATAAAAATTTATGCCACAATTAAACAAACGAAAAAAAAAATAAGAAGAAGAAGAATAAGAAGAAGTAAAGGACTAACTCCAAAGCAATTATATATGTTATATATTACTTACCGATATATAATGTATATATATATATATATATTTATTTATTTAAATATATATATATGTATATGTGTAACTGTGTACTCTATTCTTCCAATTAGTCCCAAAAAAAAAGTCCCCCTACAATTGTCGTAGTGTTCCAATTAACATGCAAAGACAAAAACAAAAACAAAATAAAATAATAATAAAAAATATTGAAAAAACAATATGAATACAAATAAACCTTAGCTGAAATTGGATTAGTAAAAATCTTGAATAAAGTAAAAGTACTCGTAAATCAAAGGTATCAAAACTATCTAACAGAAGCTTACAAATACTTACTTCACTTCATATATGTGTATATATACATACATATATATATATATATATATATATATATATACATACGATCCACTTATGAAAAGATCAATTTAAAAGAAAAAGAAAAACTCTTACTTTAAATGTTTAAACCAAAACGCCGGGTAATTAATCAATAATTAATTATTACTTAAGCAGAAATGAGCAAAAATACATTATTCGTAAATGATACAAAATAAAAAATATATAAAAATAAAATAAATAATTGAGAAACGTAAGCAACGTAATGGGAAATCTGTAACTTTGGTGATCTTTTTAAATGTTATTAGTAAAAAAAAAAAAAACAAAATACAAAAACAAAAAACAAAAACTAACGTAAAACAAACACAAATCAAACAAGTTCTAAATGTGACTTAAATTACGACGTAAACATTTTTTCCACAATATTAATATTTGATTGTGTATCATCAGAGACAATTAATTTAATTCAATTGAAATTTAGAAAAGAAAAAAAAAAACATAAATTAACAAAAATCAGCTGTCTAACAATTAGTGTTAAGCGCTTCAATACAAATAGTTCTTATGTCTAACAACTAATTCAATTAAGTTCTATTTTATACAAACAACAACAAACACAAAAACCAAACATTTCAAATTAGTTTGCAAGTTTTTGCGGTTTTACATAATTATTTAATGTATTTTTCATTTCAAAAACAAAATCTACATTTCGCATGTCCGTATGAGTGTAAAACCAGTAACAGAAAACATATTCTATTGCAAACAGAAAACAAAATACATAGACACCTATTTTTTGTTCAATAAAAATATATTTAACTAAAAAGAAATTGGTTGAAATGAATTTTGAAATGGAGTCAGCTCAAAAATACGTTACTTGCTCATTTTGGAACTTGATAAATTGCAACAGAACTTCATTTAGGGCTTGAAAAGGAACTTGAACTCGAATGACGTCACAATTGTCAAAGTAAGGCGCGCATATCCTAAGAACTGTTTCACTGGTTCACTCACTTCACTATTCGTTCTTGTGCCTTTGGCTCAGGTTCAGGTTCGCTTTCTTTTTCTTACAGCCCTGGTTCGTTATGTATTCCAACAGTAGCCTTAGCTTTAAGGCATTGAATAAGTATTCAATCACTTTATACAAGCGAACAAACTACATTTTAATATTTCAAAATTCGAAACTGAAAATTTGGAGCTTGAGCAATTAGTTGAGCATCGATAACGAATCCACAACAAAACTATCGATATGTACTCAATGCTACGCTGGCCACTGCGACTGCTAACGCTGGGCAGAAGCAGCGACGGTAGCGCCCTGAGCATAGCAATACAACAGCCGAAGGGAACGTACATCAATCAAATGGAAGGGAAACGTGCATTGATTGTCCTGGCGCCAGGTGCCGAAGAGATGGAGTTCACCATTGCGGCGGATGTGCTGCGCCGAGCGGGCGTAAGTGCACAATATCTAAAGCCTGTCTATTTATAGTAAGGTTTTTTTTTTTTACCCTGAACCCATTGAAAATGGGAAAACAGGGTATATTTTTGCTGTTGAAACGTATGTAATAGGTAGAAGGAGGCGTGCCAGATCCCATAAAGTACATATATATTTGATCCGCTCGATGAGCTGAGTTGATTTAGCCCAGTCCGTCCGTCTGTCCGTATATACTATATAGATCACAATTTTCTCCCGCATTCTGTGTATCGAATGTTGGGAATATCGGCTCTTCGCGGGGTGCACAGTATCTCCTAGTCGATCAGTCTCAACTAGAGCTTTCTTTTTTTTCTCTTTCGATTTAGATTAATGTGACGGTCGCTGGCCTGGAAGGCAGCGAACCAGTCAAATGTTCGCGCGACGTGACCATTGTGCCGGACAAATCGTTGGAGGAGGCCGTTGCGGATGAGGTATACGATGTTGTTGTGCTGCCCGGAGGTCTGGGCGGCTCGAATGCCATGAGCGATTCGAAGGCCATTGGCGAGCTGCTGCGCAGTCAGGAGTCGGCTGGACGCCTGATCGCAGCCATTTGCGCTGCGCCCACAGCGCTGGCCAAGCACGGCATTGCCACTGGGAAGTCGTTGACTTCGTATCCGGCCATGAAGCCGCAGCTGGTTGACAAATACTGGTAAATATATCTGAAATCGATATGCCCATTCGATTGCTTAATGTGCTCATATATTCATTAGCTATGTGGACGATCAAAACGTCGTGCAGGATGGCAATTTGATAACCAGTCGCGGACCCGGCACGGCGTACGAGTTCGCGTTGAAGATATCCGAGCAGCTCACGGGCACGGCCAAGGCGCAGGAGGTAGCCAAAGCTATGCTGCTGAGCTTCAATTAAATTATTTAAATGATTTTTATCTCTCAAACACAAAAGTGATAATAAAATGTAGCAAAAAAATAAAAGAACTTGAATAAATAAAAGAACTTGAATAATAAAATGTAGCAAACAAATAAAAGAACTTGAATAAGCTTTGATCAATAAGATTTTCCGTTACGGTAGCAGCTGCTTGCAACTATCGATACTTCTAATGTATCGATAGTTTATATGTGAGTATTCGATGCCCTTCCAACGACCTCGCGATATAAATTCAAAAGAAATACGTTTTTTAAATAATTAAAAAAAAATTAATATATTTCTCTATATTTTGTTTGCATGGATCTTAAATATATTATTATATCATTATTATATCATAGCTTTATTTTCAGTAACAAATTTACTGAAAAATGTTCAAATTAAATACTTTTTGCCCTATACAAACAAATAAGGGGAAATAAATCAAAGCCTAGCCTAGAATAATTTAGAGCTTGGCGCTTCTCATATGCAAACGTACATGACGTCACAACGAACTCTCCATAAACTGTCTACCTTATACGCACGCGAGCCATGCGCAGAATGGACCTGTTTCACACAAACAGTTGCGCTCTCTTTGAACGCGCGCTCTCTCTCTCCCTCTCTCTCACTGAGTGCAATCGCCGCCGGATAGAATTATTTCACTTGCTCAATCGATAGACGATATCAGTTTCAATTCAAAAGTCAACGCGGTAGGACGTGCGTGCGCTCGCTCTACTTGTACCGCCAGGTCCGTTACTCGCATTGTATTTCGGTAGAATTAAATTTCGCTGCACTGGGAAATTTTCATTGCGTGCGTGTGAGTGTGTCTGTGTGTGTGTGTAATTTGGGCACGTGAATTATAATTTATTATAGCAAATACGCCTTCTACATGGGCATATGTATGTGTGTGTGAGTGTGTGTGTCTGGCTGGCTGGCTGGCTATTCGTGTAAGTGTGTTTGTTGTCTGTGTGTTGTTGCTGTTGTAAATTGCACAAGTGTAACGGTATCTATATGTAGAAGTGCAGCAAGCACAACAACAACAACAGCTCTATTGTAAAGTGTGTGTAAACGAATTGCAAACCAAAGAGTAGCACCGAAAAAAAAAATAGTTGTGCAGCTCATTCAAACTGCAAGCGTGTAAAAGAGATTTTCCAGCAACAACAACAACTCGATTCGCTTAAATTGCCATAAATTATTTTATAATTTTTTTGTGTATGCACTGCATGCATATATATATGTGTGTGTGAAAATTAACATAAGCATCAGAGCAACGGCGAACAAAAGCAAAAATGTTGCTCGAGAAAAGCCAAAACGAAAAGTAAAAAAAAATATTGTGAAAACAACAGCAACTACAACAACAACAACAACAACAGCAAGAGCAGGGCGCTCAGTCGCTCCTTGCGCTCACGTCGTGTCTCCTTGTCTATCTTTCCAACAATCTCTTTTGCTGTAAGTGCGCTGCTCTCACTCTCTCTCTCTCTCTCTCTGTCGCTCTCATGCTGCGGCTGCCTCTGCTGCTCCTTATGAGTCAGCCTGCAGAGCAGCGCTGCTTGCGTCGGCGACCGCAGCACGATTTGAGGGCAATGCATGGCAAACAACAAAAAGCAAAAAAAAAAAGAAAAAAAAAACGTGCAAAAGAAATTGTGCAAAACACAAAGCTTCAACGTGTTTCGGTCCTCTACAAGATGACAAATGCAAAGTGAGAAACAGAAACTGTAAGAAAAAAAAGAACTGCATGAAGCAGATCATCGAAAAAAGCAACAAAATTAAAAAAGCTCCAACAATAAACGGTATTTGTTCTCATGTGGAATTTTAGTTCCAGCCGTCAACATTTGTTTTTGCTCTGCTAATGTGTGTGCTTTTGTATCTGTATATGTGAGTGTGTGTGTTAAATAAACAACTACATAATTTGTTTATAAACTTTTTAATGGAGCACAAAGGCAACGTATTTACATATATATGTCTGCATATATGTGTGTGTGTGCGTGTATTTGTAAATTGTGTCAACCCTCAACCCTCGTCAGAGACCGTCGCCGCAGCTGCGTCGCTGCCGGCAAAGGCCGGTTTGAGTGCAGGCTGCGCTGCCTCTGCTTCTGCTTCTGCCAAGATGCAGCTACGTTCTCTACGTTATCTTTGTCAGTGATGACACCGAAAGCTCTCTTCCCTTCAAATTTCGCATTGTGATGCTAATAAGCCGCTGCATGTGATTTTTTTTATCTACATTCATTAAGTACTGTTTTTTTTTGCGGACTCTTGAAAAATCGATAGCAAAAGTCAGGGATGGGGGTAATTTTTTGAGTGGTGGGTGACACATTTTACTCACATTTCACATGTTCCGTTTTGATCAGTCAATCGTACGCATTACTCATACACACGCACACACACACACACACACACTGACATTCAACCTGCTGCCTGCCGCCTGCCAATGGCAGCCCTGACACTGACCACAACAACATTCATAAAGCAGACAGCGCAAAGAGAAAGAGAGCGAGAGAGAGAGTAAAAGAGTGGCAGAGGAACCAAGTGCAAGACATTCGCTCTCAACTTTACCGGCGCTCTGTTTACAATTTATTTTTTTTTTAAATTTGTTTTATGCTGTTCGTCTTTCTTTATTTTGCTTGTTCTTTTTATAACAGCAAAGTTCAGTGGCTGCTGAAAATGCACGCAAACAACCCCCAAACACGCACACACACACACACACGCACATAAAAATATGAACACGGAATATTGGATGTGTTTGGCCTTTTGGCAGCTGTTCTAATACAGTGAATGCACCTCAATGGGAGATTTGAAGTGGTCAAAAATTAATTAAAAAATTAAAATAAATTTCTTTTGAATAAGATAAGATAAGATTTAATTCTATTAGTTTTAGCATAAGCTTACAGAGTATATTTGAGTCGCGCATTATAAATATAGTTATATAGTATTATTATAATATTAAGAATTACGTTTACGAGCGTAGCGTTTACATTAGCGCGCATTCACTGTACATTGTAATTCATTTTATGAGTTGCAATGCATTTTCTCTCGCTTCCATCTTTGTTGCTCTCCCGCTCTATCTTAACGAGTTGTAACATCATCAAATTGATTTGCGGCCCTAGCCTAGAAAAGCAACAACTCAAGGGTTGTCGAGGTAGTTGCTGTTGCTGCTTTTGTTGTTGTAGTTGTAGTGGTTGTTGTTCTGATGTTGGCCCGGAAAATGCACTCGAGCGTTGACTGTAGCTGTTTTATTGCTTCGTCTGCCTGGGTCTACATCCACTGCCCCTACTCGTCTCCTCACTCTTCTTTTTCTTCGCTTAGCTGTCTGACAAGCTATGCGTTTTTACCATGCACTTGGCCCATGTTTCTAGTTTTTTTTTTTTTGCTTTTACTCCTCTTAGCGAAAAAGTTGCCCTCGGTCTGTTTGGCGTCTGGGTGTGTCGGCCCAATCCCCAGTCCCCCAGTCCCACAGTTCCCCAGTCTTAGTCTCAGCGGAACTCTGAACTCGTAACTAAAGTTCAAGTGTCGCCGCTTTGCATGCGAATTAAGGGCGTGCCGCTCAAGAGTTGCCCGATTAGCCTAATTAAAGCTAAAGCCCAGTAGCTATAATGAAGCTATTCTACAATGTAAAACTCTATTGACGTCGTTTGCATCATCATCGTCATCGTCATCGTTTAAATTAAAACATCATATACACTAATGCCAACTATTACAGATAAAGAAAATGTATTCTCTGATGTAGAACTTTATTGACTCTTCTGCATCTTGCTTCATCATTACCATCATCTCATCATGATTGTCATGTCTCGGGTTATCTGTCATGTGGCATCTCTGATAAGCGAACAACCAACGCAATCAACAAGTCAGTTTCTACGGAATTAATATTAGTTACCCAGCTTCAAACTTCAAAATTTCCAGCTAATTAAAATTCTGCAGAGGCAACGCCTACAAAAACTTTAAACGAAAAACAAAACTATATTCTCCATACCGCGCTGTGAAAGGAAAGCCCCAATTAGCCCGCCAACTGACGCTCGTAAACATGAAAAATAAAGTGTTTCAAACAGACCCCGTTTAACAATTAGCGGCTAGACAGTTGAAAAGATGAAAGACCAACTGATGATTGGATGATGCAGACATATGAACACTTTAAACAGTGACTGATCTTTGAGGAGCAAGCGATATATGGTGATGTGATTAGACAACGTACGAGTAGATTTGCTTATGAAAAGCGCAGAGAAGGATAAGGAATATCTGGATTTTGATGAAAAACTGATGTTTGTAGGCCTATAAAGAGAAATAGAAACCAAACTGATCTTAGATGATATGACTTAGGATATTCTTAACCTAGCAATGAATAATGAGAGGGATCAGCAAGCTAAGCGAAGATTCAGAACGATATGCTAATGAAACTTGTATTTAAATACTTTCAATATCTATCGATCGGTGATATTAATGTTCTAAATATACTTTAATATTCATGAAAGACATGTCATGAAATAGTGAGTGATTACTAATCGCTGGAGTACGAATACCCCAGTGAAAAGTTTAGAGCAAATGCAGACAGAAATAAACTTCTTATAGCTTCTATCAAAAGGCAAAAGGAAGTTTATAATGATAAGGAAACGTAAAGAAGACTAACGATTATAGCAAGATGAGATAAACAAAGCTAAACTAAACCTAAATTTAAAACATCCTTACTTAAGAGACATACTCAAGGACAGTTAAAGGTATAAAAAGGAATAGATTGGAGAGTAAACTATTCTCGTGATAGTTATACATAAGATATCTATAACAAATACTTTATTATTATTAAACATAATAAAATATAGTCTAAGATCTGTATTGAAAAGTCCGCTCAGCCTAAAGCTACAAACTGGCTAATTTGAAAATTGGGCTTTGCATAATTTTACGCTTAAATTTGATAATAATAAACTAGATGATGACTCAGTTAGGCTATTATGCCGCCAGCTGTTGTTCGCCCAATGCTAACTGGAATGTAAATTATAAAATTTGAAATATTTGAAATAACTATTATTTTTAATTGAGCTCGTTTTCAACTGATATGCAAAATGTTTGTCTAATTGGGTGACCCCAGCGGCTGCCCGATAACTAATTGCATTGCCCCACAGCCCCCAGGCTCGTGATAGATGACATAATCGCCGATATGCGCCTGTACTATATAACACAAACAATATAATGATCTAATATAGTCGTTTGCTCAATCAATGCAATTGAGAATATGATTTCATTGGTTTCTAGCTTTTTGTTATGAATCGAGACTAATGTCGCTTATTAATGCCTGTCGGCTTTCGAGACAATTAAAAAAGTGTACAACGCTTAGTTCCCATGGTCGGGTATTTATGCCTACCCCACCCCCGCTCACCTGCTGGTATGTCGTTTCAAATTCTATATTTTATACCCAGTAAATATTAGGAGAGACTGAGGATATGATGCAGCTGTAGGAGGCAAAAGAAATTTGCCATAAATCTAAATAGGTGTTAAATTCATAGTTAACATTGTTAACTCACTCGATTTTTTGGTAAGATCAATTTCGATAAATGAAAGCCATTAATAACTTCTCGTAATATCGATACTTACTCAAATTTCAGCATCAATTCATATTTATAAAATCGATAAATATCGATTTAGGCCTAGTTAAGCTCACTGTCGGCATAAAAAAGGAGATACAAAATGTATGGCTTTGCGATGATCTTAACTATCCAGTCTCCGTTAACCTTACTTGACTTTAGCATTTACATTTAAAAGTGATCTTAAAGTATAGTCCATTGAATGGCATAACACAAAGAACAGGAAAAGACTTTTATAATAGGATATCTACTAGTCGTTCGCTCTTGTCAGATTCTCCATGTGCTTTTTTTACTTTTTCTAAGCGATGACGTTGTCAAACTGGTTGCCCATTGTGTGCGTTTTTATCAGCATTTATTGTTTTGTGACGGTTTTTATTTCTCCCATTTGCTGTTATTGTCCGTTCAACTGTCGCTTAATTGACTTTGTGGCTGTCCTCTCTCTCGGCACGTCGATTCCTCTCTTCCTCTCTTTGTGTCTCTTTTTGGCACTGGGAACCCCAGTGGTGATCTAAACTCGCTGCACGTGCAAGCAGGTCTTGCCATTGCTTTAGTCTTGCTTTGAGCGAGGAATCAACTTATGAAATAGACTCCTCTCTGGTCATCAAAAAGTCTTGCGGTGTTTGCTTCAAGTGCTTTTTTATGGGCTCTTCACACACAGAAATCGAGCAACGACTTGTCGAGTTATATAAATGTGGCATTGCTTACCACATTGTTGTAGGAATCTTTATACAAGTTCTAAACCGTCAGTTCCGGTGGTTTGCTTGATAACCAAGGCTTAGGAATGTGTGTGCGAAAAAACAATAGAGAAGAAGCTGGGTGCTGTTTACTTTTAGCGATTGGAGCAGAAGCATTACGCAAAAAGTGAAAAGATAAGCTAGAAAGAGGTGCAAGAATTTGACAAAATATATTTCAGTTTTCCTTTCCTATTTGAAAATGGGTTATGGGATTTTGCATCTTTCCAATAATAGTTATAGAAGATCTTGTAGATGGAACCGTAGAGCGAATTGAGCCAATAAAGTCTTGAGAACAAGCTCGATAAGCTGATCTTTTTTCTTAACTTGAAGAAAACTAATTTTAGGCAAGAACTTAATATAATATAGCTCTTCTTATTTATTAGAACTGATATAATGAAGAGTGTTAAACTGAACTTAAAATAAGGCAACTGGAAACAACATTAATGTATTACTATAGACAATCCCTATATAGTTAAGTGTAAAAGTATTCTTTATGTAGAATATATATATAGGCTTTGTAGTCTATCATTCTTTTAGCTCTGTTGATTTACTTAAAATTTGCATTTAAATTTAGCTCACAATTTATTGCCTCTGCAGATATCCAGTTTCCTGTCTATCATCTAGAATATCTTCCTCTTGGTCCTTAATTCTAATTATAGTTATTTATTTGCAATGGCTCCTAAACTTTAATTATAGATGTTTGCTAACTCAGCAGCTGTTTTCTGTCTCTGTCGTCAGCCGCCACGCAGCTGGAGGGCAAAGCGTCTCGTTTTCATTTTCTATTTTTGACTATAAATTGGATGCCTGCTAATTTACAAGTTAAATGTGCGAACCATTCGGATGTTCTTAATTAAATCTGTATAAAATGTAGTTTTAGAGCTTCTCAAGAGCTTCTGTCTTAACGCACAATATAGCTTAGCCATACGATAAATCAACGTTTGAGCAACCTTCGTTAGATTGGAACAGCGATTAGATCAGCGTTTTTACGTTTTAGATACCCTGTAATCAATGCTAAATTGTTGGGATAGAGTAAATATGTGAGGTAGGCAGAGAGATAAAGTGTGTTATTTATGTGTATATCTAACTTATGTGATCTGCATTAACAATTGAAGATTCTTCTTTACTTCCGTTCATCTGTCTATATCTTTACAGATGGCTATGAATTATCCTATATACTTATATAGTGATATCTTCTATATAACTATAAATATATTTAGTTTGTGTAGCTGATAAAATTTGTTTTCTTTTCTCATAGACTACAAAACTCTGTGTTGCTTTTATACCCTGGAAATATCAATTTAAGAGAAAATCTCTAACAATTTGAGAAAAAATAAGAGGTTTTATAGTCAAAAACTCTTTCTGAACAAATTATGCTTCAAGTATACGCACATCATTCAGGTCCCTCTCTCTCTCTCTCTCTTCCAATTACAATTCTTACAGGATATGTCTTAGTCTACAATTACTAAGCTATTTTAGACCATTCTTTTGCTATTTTTAGTCACATTGGCGAGAGGTACAAAAGTTAAGGCCGCGCCGATTCCATGTGTTTTTTTTTCATTTTTCGTTTTTTTCGTTTTCTGAATTAGAACTGTACAAGTTATCAGTCAAAAAGAAAAAAGAATTCATAACGCGCTTATCTGTTGATAAGCGCACGCACACAATTATTTTTGTTTGTTGTTGGTGCATTTTGGGCTTTTTATGATAAGTTTGTTGATTTGAGGGCCGACAGTGACGCCGTTGACGTCGGCGTCAAAGCTTACAGAGCCTGTCCACAGTTTGACACGCACTTCAGCGCAAGTGTCAACCTGCGCATTGTACAGTTTGACGAGCACTCGAGCGTGGCGGCTGACAGGCATTTCAAATGTTAAGTTTGCCAATCACGTTTGCCTAGCCAATTCCCCCTGCCTCTTGCTTTATTGTACAGTTAGTTATTCGATGTGACTGACCAAATGTGTCCACAAAAGACTTTGATAAAAGTCATAAAAAGCATGCGGCAAAAAACAAAAACGCGTCAAAACAATTCCCATAAATACACACACACGTATATATATACACTTATACTTGAACAGTTATTTCATTGCCAAAATATATTCAATAATAATACAATTTAGCAGCAATAATTGGCCATTGAGCCGATTGAGAGAGAGAGAGAGAGAAAGATATAGCGAGATAGGCAGCTAGGCTAGCTAAACTGGAAGCCTGCCGTTAGGTGTCCAATAAAAGTTTTTCTGGTTCTACTGTTTTCTTATTTGGTCCGACAATTTTTTACTCTTGCACATTGCACGCTGCTTCGCAACGTCTGCAGCAGCAGCAGCAGCAGCAGCAGCAGCGGTGACTATTTCCGGTATTGCATTGCGCTTGCGCAAATGCTCTCTGCCGTTTCTCTCTCTCTCTGTGTCTCTTTATAAGAAACAAAAACCGGTCTCGCATTTGTATTACCGCTCGCTTGTGCGCTCTCTCGCTCTCTGGTTAGCTCTCTTTGCATTTTGATTATGTTGACATTTCGCTGCACTCACACACGTACGCACGCACACACACAGTCAAACCTATGTACTTGCACACACGTGCACCGTTTGTTTATCAGCAAACGTAGTTTCCGTTGCCTGTTCGAAATTCATTGATTGTAAATTGCGCGGCTGTTTTTCGACATCGAAAGTGCTGTTGCTTTGTTTCTTTATTTTCTTATTTATCCAAGGCACAGTGACTGTCAAACTAATCGCATTTATCGCAAATACCGTTTTCCGTTTGTTCTCTGTGTGTGGGTTTTTGTTGTTGTTGTTGTTGTTGTTTTTATTGGCTGGCATTGACCCACTGGCAAACCATTGCCTCGCGAGCAGCTGATAACAAGTGTCTTCTTGTTGTTGTTGCTATTGTGGCTGCGCATTTTACAAATACAGCTCCGGCCAGACAGAGTCAGCTGCTGTTATTTTCAGTGCTGCCTAAAAGTATGCTGTGTATAATTTAACGTCAATGATTCTCAAACTGTAACATTTAAAAAAATCTTGCAAAAATTACCATTAATGATGCATAAAATATAACAAATATTACAATAGGATATGTAAAACAAAAATACAAATTTAAAATAAAGCTAAAAATATAAAACAATAACAAAAAAAAAAAAATTACAAAAAAAATTTCAAAATAAAAAAATTTGTATGTAAAATACAATAAAATAAAAAATGTTTAAGTACAGTGAAACCTTATACAAGATGTGAATTTTAAACTTTTATTATTTGTTTCAATTAATATTACATAATAATTTTAAGTTTGAATAAGTAAAAAAAACAAGAAAAAATAATGGAATAATGTTTAATTTAACATTAGAAAAAACCAAAATATTTATTTATTAATTTTTTCTTTTTTATATTTTTATTTTATTTTAATTACAGCCAAGTATTACAATGAACAAAAACAACATTAGCTAAATTTTAGTACAATTTCAATTAGTGCTTAAGTAAAACAAATACAAAGCTCAGCACTGGAGCAAGCGAGACAGCAGCAACGCACCATCTCGCTCGCACACCTCGTCTTCAATACACGGAGGAGAAGAAGACGCGGCAAACACGGCGTCCCCGCGAGGTTACGTTCGCTCTCGCTCCACGCCGCAATCGCCGCACTCGCCGCAGCTGGTGGCGATCGCCGGTCGGGGGGAGGAGTTGGAGATCAATTGCAACGGCAACAGCAACAGCAACGGCAACGGTGGCCTTCAGCATACAGCGACAACAGGTGCCGGCACATCGGGCTCGTGCCCCCTGCTGCAGCCACGACATCATCAGTCCGAGCAGCAGCTGTGCAAACGCCGACGCATCTATGCATCCACGGGCAGTGCTGCGAATATTATGATGGATCGCGAATCCCTTAGCGAATGGGCTAAGGACAAGCCGCTCAGCATACTTCAGCTGGATCCGGCGGATCGTGCCGTCCTGCGTATAGCAGGTGAGTTGCGTATATCTTAGAAATAAGTGGAAGTACCTATATATATGTCATTTTATTGTTTTTCTTATTGCATTGCAATATTTTTGTTCTGTGGTTACTTACTGTGATATGATATGATATTAGGATATTAGGTATGACGGTTTAATATTATTTAAAATTTTTTAAATAATCTTAAAATGAGAGAAAAGTTGTTTTAATTGATATCGATAACTGCTATCAATCGGATGTTTTCAAAATATTAATTGCTTGATAGCTGAATGTTATCTATGTCGATAATGTTAATAAATCGATATACTCACTTTAAAATGGTCGATTTTGATAACTACATCCGCCATAGAATAGTTTTCAATACCGACAGCAATTTTTTTGATTATTGACATAGATTTGACAGACTTCATAATTTACTTTTTCTCATATTGACATAATATTTAGCAGTAAATAGCATATATTAATATGCATACCAATTTATCGATTGTTGTTAAAAATTAAAATAGTATATATTATAGTTTCGATAATATTTTAAAATGGTAATCGATAACTATACTGCATATAGATATTCATAACTCATTTTTATCGATAAATTCGAAAGAAGAACTTTCACTTTAAAGACCTTTTTGATATATCAACTGCATTAGCATATAGGCTTAAAATTTAATTTTATTTAAATAGGTTTTGTTCACAATCAGCATTCTTTATGCTAAACAGTTTCATTCACAATAATCCCATCCCCATTTAGACGGCAGGCAATTGTGTGTGCCAATTCTTTGTTGGCCAAATATTTGCACTACCCACTTGAACAGGGCTCAGAGACTGCAGTGTTTCGCCCGAGTTTCCCACACATTTGCGCGACGCTTGGTTCATTGCACTTATTTTCAGACAGTGCTTGTCAAACTGTGCCACAACTTTGCTACAACTCAATGCATTAGGCCACGCAAACGGCTGCCGCATTGACATTTTTCCAATACATTGCCAACAGTTTCCCTGCTTTTCGCTCTTTCCCCCTCACTCTCTCTCTCTCTCTCTTTTTCTCTCTCCCTCTCTCTATAGCTGCTATTGACGCTCCCGATCCGCTGTTGGAAGTCGCATATTATGCGCTAATTCCACGCCTAACGGTGCAGCCTCCGCTGCTGTCGCTTTTATTCTATTTCTGTGCCGCCGACGGAGTCGCTACGCAGCCTACAGAGTTGGCGGTTGCACCCAGCCTCACCTCGGTCCGCACCGCCCCTACGCCCCCTTTTACTGCATGCCTTTTACTAGCGTTTTGTATCTGGCCATGTTTTCATTATTTTTTGCTGCGATTTGCATGCACTTGTTGGAAGGGTATTTGTTATTTTGCTGTGGAATATGTTAATGAATAGATGTTTTTAAATCATATATTGTATATAAATGTATTCTTGATCAGCATCGTCAGTTCAGTTCTTTTAATCTATCCTGTATCAGACCATCTATCTAAGGATTCATGTTTAATGCTAAGATTCTCTGTTACAGATAACATCTTTTTCATACTATCTTAACTCTTGATATTCTTAAAAATCGATATATATATATATCAAGTTTTATGTTGGTCCTTTTATAATTTAGACTTTCTCTAATAAATAGATAATATCTTTTCTAGGAATAATTACGTCAAAATAATATAAGAAGTTTTTCTTTAGTCTACGATCTTCCACAGAAACTTTTTTATCATATGAAAAAGTATATATTTTATAATTTAATTCTAGAAAAGACATCTTGGTATAGAAAGAGTATCTCAGCTTCGGCTCGCTTAAGAGATTTTCTCGCTTTTCTTCTTTTTTTTTTTTTGCAATTGCAACATAAAAATTGAAATTTATGTCGCCGTCATTTTGTTGCCTCCGTTGAGGGCATTGTTCGGTTAACAAACAAATTTCTGCTGCCAGCTTTTTTGCGTATTGAGTCCAATGAATGCTCTACAATATTTACTGGCAGCAGGTTCTCAACTATTTGTGACCTGTTCCCCAGCTCTTGACGGAGCTGCAGTGGAGTGGAATGTGTAATGTGTTTGCTTGGATTTAGTTGAGGAATTTTTAGAATACCAATTTCTATTTGATTTCTATGTTGGTTTAAATTTAAATTAAAAGGGGAAAAGAGAAAAGGGAAGAAAAAGTGTCCAAATTTGTTCTAGTTTATATTGAGTATGTTGAAGATGTGGACGTAAAGTACGCCTTAGTCTTTATAATATACTAAAAAAATACTTAAATTAGTACTACAAAAATACTGAATTCTAGAGGAAATCTATAAAAATAATAGGTGTTTGTCGGAAATGGGAAGAACTATGAAACAAAAATGATATTTAATATATATTGAAATGATTTAATAGAAATTTCGAGAATATCTCAGTCTGTAAGAATATCTCAACTTATTTTTATAAAGGCCCAAAAATCGATACTAATCGATATACAAAACTAATGAAGATATTGAAAACAATAAACTAAGATTTAAACATATTCTGCGTATGATATACCAGTTTCTACATGGAATGAACTGACTAACAGAGCTAAATCTAGATTCAGTTTAGATACCTTGTAAGGCTGGCAATACTTTCTTTTGAGTCTTCCATACATTTGCTAGAAAAAAAACTATTTAACATATAAAATGGAATTTTGGTTTTAGGCCTCCATGAACTATATACATATATATTACACATAAATACATATAAATTGTCATAAATTTTAATTTTAACACATTTTCGAATCACAAAAAATATTTCACTTTTAAATTTGGACATTTTTTTTAAAACATTTTTGAGCATTCGAATTATTGCCAATGTCTTTTATGGTTACCTTTATGAGCTGTTTGAATAAAATTTAATGAAAAACAAACACAAAATTAATCGGATGTGGGTTGATTTCTCTTTTAGATCTTGATCTTGACTCATCTGCTAAACTCGATCAACTCTTTGCAAGATTTCAAGTTCAAATAGTTGGCTAATCTTCTACATAGCCTTGGCGTTTCAATAATTCAACACTTTCAACCACTTTCCGTTACGCCCACAAAAGAACCACGCCCACAAATATGTAACATTTAGCGGAGAAAAAAACAAACCAGACTTGGGACAAGATTTGCAATGAAAACGAAAAGCCGCTTCAGGCTAGAAAAATAGATACGTTGATTGAGATTGACAGCTGGCGGCAGCTGGCTCTAGGGGCGTGGCACACACACACACACACTGGCAAACAGACAGACAGACAGAGAGACACCCACGAATGGCGGGGCAGCTGCGTAGGCTTATAAAAAATCGAACTGATTTGCAACAATTTTCAAAGTTTGTTAGACAACTTTTAATGTGGCAAAGTTTTGCATTTGCATTTGGATTTTGTTGTTGCTGCTGCTTTTAGAGTTTTAATTAGCCCTGAACCAGTTAACCCACACACACACACACGCACACACACACCCACCCGCTTTGTGTTCGTGTAACGGAAAAACTTGGCTGTAAACAAAAATAATTTTTTTGTGATTCAACAATTCGCATTCAGTTTATAAAATCTACACCCACACTGTTAGAGCCAATGGGGGGCCACACCCCTGTCCCCAGTTTGCCTTCTCTTAACTCACCTCAGCTCTCTTACCTGGCGCATCAATTCATTCATTCAATCATTCAAAATAATTTTTTCATTTTGGATTCGTTAATAATTTGATCAAACATCATTTGTTAAAAGCGCTTTAATTTATGCCTATTTTTAATACAGTTTACGCAGTCTTTTTTTGTCTCTCTCTGTCTCTGTTTCAATTTCAATTGCTATCTCTTTCTTTTAGTCTGTCGCTGTCTCTTTCTTTGTCTATATTTTTTTGGTACGCCTGCGCGACGTTTCCGTTTTTGGTTGCGCCAATTCTGCGGCTCAAAATCTGTGGGACGCGTGGGCTGCATTTTCTGACACCGTTCGCCGGTTAGATGGTTTGCTTTAAAGGCTCTAACATAGGGTATATTGATTATGCCGGTATGTTTGATAGATATGTTGTAGTATTTGTTGATCAACTAGTTTAATATAATACTTATATATATATACATATATATATATATATATATATGCGGTGTGCAAGTTAGTTTATAAAAGTTTGGATTATGTTATTAAATTTTTCTTGTTAATCGATTAATTATCGATGTACTCATTTAATTTATTTTCTAATATTTAATTTTTTAATAATTTATTTTTTAATATTGGAATCTTTGCGGAGTTTTTTTTTGTATCTTATATTATATTATTGAAATATTTAAATGAATTAAATCTGAATTGAGCACATATGTTATTTATATAAAGGGTATTCCCTATTCAAAATTAAAATAAAAACTAAATCTCTTCTTTCATATTTCCAAAAAAATCTTTCGTTACCAATTGATCGCTCAAATTACCTATTTTAGTCGCAAGGCCCATAAAAATGTGTTCATATGCTGTCACAGCTTAAAAAAGAGCCAAGCATAAGCTTTTATTTTTAGCTTGTTATCGGGCGGTAGCCCGTTATCGATAGCTGCCCATAGAGCGACAGGCCAAACCCCTGAATTGCAGTTGAGTTGATATTTATTTAGCATATTTCATTAATAAATTTCATGACTTGCCTCTAGCCGTGTTCAATGGAATCTCATAGATCGATTCAAGCTACTTGCTATGCAGCTCACAAACGGAACGTGTGCACTGTTTTAATGTTTAATTGGCCTGGCAACAGGCCCCGTACCGGAAGTACAGTTGAACCGCTGCCAGAGTTGTTGCCCGATTGAAAAATAGTAAGCGTGTGAATTTTTTAGATTTTTTTTGTAATACTAACATATATTTGGAAAGAGAAAGAAGTTTATTGAAATAGTAAAAAACTTAAATCCTATACAGAGACGAAAATATATATATAAGAACAGGCTAAACAATACTATGATTATATAAGCTAATCGGATTGCTCTATCTTTTCTACAGTAAAACACGCGGGAGTGCATGGCAGTTATATAAATAGATGTTCGTTCACATATATTAGAGTTCTACATTTATAATTTCTCTGAACTGAGCAGATTTTTCGAACACTGAAAATTAAAATATCTTCATAATTTGCCCGTTAGTTTGATTTTGCATTTAAATTATTTTAGGGTGTAGAACAAAAATTTCTCGGTGATTTTTTCCTGAAATATAATTTACTTTAAAATTTATCAATTTAAATGTTTATTTAAAATTATTTCTGCAAATTAAAATGAGCATAATACTAAAATCATAAGTGAATGGATATATGGGAATGGATATATATATATTAAAATTTAATTTCGAATAACTGAAAAAATATTGGTATTTTCTAAGGGACAAGAGCTTGACTTCAAACTTGCTTTGTTGAAACTGAGTTGATTTATCATTTCTACGCATCTTAAGATTGATTTTGTATTCAAATTTAACTAAGATATGAAAATGAAATATTTTTTTTTTATCAAAAATCTTAAAATATTCAGGTTTATGTATATAAAGTTACCCTCACAGTAGAAAGTGAATATTTGAAACATGGGGGATTTGATATATAGCTAGACATGGACATAAGAATGTCTAAAATAATAATATTTTCGTAGAGTTACAAATGAATATATCGTAATATAGATTTTAGCCTATTTCTCTTATCTGAAGGTTATTAATTTCTGTTATCAAGTCTACAGACTCAATACTAAGATTCTATGCGCTCAAATGAGCGCATCCGTTAAAAATGCTTAGAATTCATGAGATATATAATATAAACTGGGCGCGTGATACTTCCGTTTGTATATATCTTCCACTATTTCAGGGTTAAAGCTGTTGAAAACCTGTTCGATCCTCTTTAGATTTAGCATGTTTTTGGTATGCCAGCGAGTATTGCGTAGTCAGTAATGCCTAAGATTCCAGCTCGTCTTCTTTTTTTTTTTAATTTTGTGTCTTTTAGAGCTTTTCCTTTTTTTTTTGCTCTTGTTTTTTATCGTTTTTATTTGGTGTTCTTTGGTGTTTTTATTTCGGCATTGCGCTTTGTTTTGTATCTTATAGATACGCCTACTACTGCGGGCGTACATAACACGACGTTGTTAATTGAAAACTGATAACTGTGTGAGCACCCACTTCCGCCCCTTCGGCCTACTGGACGGGAACAGTTGTTGCACTTGGAACCTGCTTCTGTTTGGAAGGCACGTAGTACTCCACAGCTGTCTTTTCTCTCTCTTCTCTTTTTATACCCTGAACCCATTGAAAATGGGAAATCAGGGTATAATGTTTTTGTGAAATGTATGTAACAGGCAGAAGGAGACATCGCAGACCCCATAAAGTATATATATTCTTGATCAGCTCGATGAGCTGAGTTGAAATAGCCCTGTCCGTCTGTCCGTCCGTCCGTCCGTCCGTCCGTCCGTCCGTCCGTCCGTCCGTCCGTCCGTCCGTATGAACGCAGCGATCTCGTAAACCACAAAAGCTAGATATATGAAATTTTCAGAGAATACTCGTCTATAGCCTACGCAGTACGAGTTTTTTTTAGATTTTCGATAACTCATCCCGTTTCCTTATTATCGATAAAAATCGATAACTTTTCTTCGGTTAAGCATACCGTAAAAGCTAGAGACTCCAAATTTACTGTGTAGATTTGTGTAATGAATGCGGACATTTTGTCATTTTTGGATTTTGGATGCCACGCCTCCT
This sequence comes from Drosophila nigricruria, assembly GCA_037075265.1. Classification (NCBI taxonomy): domain Eukaryota; kingdom Metazoa; phylum Arthropoda; class Insecta; order Diptera; family Drosophilidae; genus Drosophila; species Drosophila nigricruria. The sequence continues at coordinate 2,809,090 of JBAMCI010000053.1, forward strand.
TCGCCCCCAATTTGCAAAATTCGTATTTCAAATACTAGAGACTTGTGCTTTGGCAAATACATACATATGAATGACATGATTACGCTGCGCAAGTTTGATTAAGAAAGTCCATCCACAATAAAAGTTATTAAACATTTAATTTCCCATACAATACGGATATTGCAGCCCGAGCGCAGTCGCTGCGTCAACAGCGCAGTCAGCAGAGCGCGTGCTTATGCGTGCGTGCGTATGCATGTGTGTGTGTGCGTTGCTCGCAATATTTGTATATGTAAAATAAGCATATAATGTTGGGAAGATTGGATCTTCGCAGGGTTCAGGGTATCTCGTAGTCGAGCCGTCTCGACTAGAGCACTCTTACTTGTTTTTTTTGCTGTATTTTGCTTTGTTGCTATTTTCCTTGATTTCGTTTTGGTTTTTTAATTGTCATTATGTATGCGTGTCGTTCGACCATATCGCGGGGCGTGTTGTCAAATCTGGCATGTGTATGGGGTATTATATGTCTATATATACATATATCGGTATGCGTGTGTGTGTGTGTGTTGATATCTCTAATTAGTTTTCAATTCAATTTGCATTTTCTTCATCTCGCTCGCTCTTAAGCCAAACGTTAATTAACCGTTTGGAAATTATGACAATTTTAAGTGCCTGTGAATTTAATTTGAATTTAACGACTTAGTCAAACGCAAATAAGAAAAAAACAAAAAAAAAAAAAAACTAAACTGGCCAAAAATAAATCGATAAGAAATAATGATCTTCGTTGACAATCTGTTGACTATTTTATGTGCATTGCTTTCATAATTAGCTGCTCGAGTGAGTTGTGTGAAGACTGAAGGTCAGCTAACTTATTAGTCGCATTTCTAACCAAATCAACTTCCCAGTTTTTTGTTTAGTTTCTCTGTCTGTCTGTCAATATTCCAGTTCCCTCAATATTTACTATTTGTACACATCTTTCATATCGCTCTGATACTTTTTTTTTATCTCTCTCCAGCGAAGGCTGTGCAAACCATATGGCATAGTTCCCTAGCTGACTGTGGCTCTTCGTGTCTCTGTGACTCATTAAGATAAGCAATTTTGTGTGTCAATTTGTCAACTCCAAAAAAAAAAAAAAAAAAAAAAAAACAAACACAAACTGACATCGCAACTCTTAACGGAACAGACAATTTATTTTGGCTATGTGTCTCTGTGGATATGCCAAAAATAAACGTTGATCAAAAGCCCGTTTGCCGCCCTCTGCGCAATTCAATATAAATTGATCTGGCAAATAAGAGTGTTTGACGTAGCGAACGCCCTGTAGTTAAGCCGCCAAAGGCTTTGAAACTCTTTTATTTATATTTTGATTAAATAGCGTTTCTGTGATTCGTAACTAAACTCTAGAATAAATTGTCGAGATTTTTCTTGACATATTCAAACTTGTTTAAATTAATAGATACAATTACAGCGATGCTTATTCAATTTGAGTGAACTCCAACTCACAAAAGATTCTCAGCTAGTTTAAAATAGAATTAATATTTAAAATAAAATTTTGCAATGATGGCTTGGGAAAGATTTTGCTATTCATTTATTCATTCATTCATTCATTTAAATACTTTTATAGTTTATAAATACATTGATTTATTACAGATATGCTAAGCCAAATATGAAAACTATGAAATCCTATCAAGCAATGTTTTGAGTTAGGTTTCAACTGTGAGAATCTTCACGTAGCCCTTGTTCTTTATTCTTTGCTTCTATTTATATAGCTTTCTTTATTTTCTTGGAAAGTTAAGGATATTATAAGGTTTATTTTGATGTTATATTTATTTATATATTTATTGAAACTTTAAATTTAATAATGTGAAATACCAAAAATTTTGGAATTCAATATATTTCTTCCAAAATTTTAGAGATTTTCAAACTTCACATTTTAAAATTTAAAATTTCAATATAAATAAATGTATAGTATATTAAAGATTTAAACTATATTGACTTGGCACAACTTGCATACCAAAATTTGAAGGCTAAACCCCTGCTAAACTCTGAGTTTAATGAGATTTGTGACAACTTTAACTGAAAGTATAAGCTATTCACGGCGTATTTGCTACAGGGTATCTAAAGAGAAATACTAAAATGAATGGGAATTGATATAAACCATAAGACAATACATAAATGTATTTGCATTGCATTGTACACAAATATTTAATTACGCTACTAATTGCCATTGACGCCGACAACAATCAAACACTTTAACCAATGTGCGAGGTCAAGAGACTTATGGAGAGACTTAACTCCTCCCTAACTTCCCCTACTCTACTTTAGTGTCTGCCATATAGCAGATGTTGTGCAATGCCTCAAGTGTCTCAATAAAATAACACAAGTGTTTTCTTCTTCTTTATATTTATTTGTGTATATATATATATATTTGCCGTTACACCCACAACTTCAATCAAGAAACTTTCAGAGAAAAATGCAATGAGATCAGCGACCAATTCCTTAAGTTAAAAACAAAAAAAAATTGCAACAACAATGACAACAACAATAACAACAACAACGAAAGCTATTATCATTTTTGTGTTTGGGTTTATTTATGGCCTGTTATACATATCACAGCTGTTGTCTGTGTGGGAGGCTGTTGTCCATGACGTCATCGTGGCTAAAAACGAGCTTGCGAAACAAGTTGGCCTTTTAACAAAGCCAACAACAATCGCGCAAATCATTTAAATGACATTACACGCAAATGAAACGTAAACAAGTTAAAGATTGTTAGCAACACAGCGAATGGCTGCCTTAAAGATACCCTAGAATTTTGCATAGAAGTTGAATATGACGTCAAAAGAAGTCGAAAGAATCAACAGGGGTAAAGCTGAAACAGAAATGATAGAATTAAACAGAAGTTATTAAGCAAATAAGGATGTGAAGATAAAAGGATTAAAGATTCAAACTATCGAGATTATAGTTTAATGAGCTTATAATTATGTGAAAATTAAAGCATGGCATATATGTAAATGGAGTTGAGCTTTAAGAATTGAAAGGATAATGAAATAAGTAATTGAATTCTTGGCATAGGCCAAGAAGATAACAAAGACAGATGTGAAGTATTTCTACTATCAAGGGTCAAGAGAAGAAATATAGCTAATTTGCCAACTAGAGTTATAACTATAGTCTAGAGTTATAGCTCCTGTAATTCAACGATAAGAACAATTGTGAAGTATTTCTACTATATAGCAAGGATCAAGAGAAGAAATATATCAAATTTGCCAACTATATATATATATAGAGTTGTAGCTGCTCTCCAATCTTAACTTCATACCCTGTATGAGACTGATATTTCAAACGACGATTGCAGGAGAAGGCTTAGACATGTCTAGACCAAGACTTCAACCTTCATCAATCAAAGTCTTTTGAAAGCCATGTACACACGCTATCCACCATAAAGTCACGTAGATCTTGACACCCGAGCACGTAATACTTAGGGAATCTAATACACCCTCCGCTGCCTAACATTAAAAGTCAGTACGCCTACTACACGAAACCTGTCTGTGGGTGGGTAAGCGAAAGGGGGAGTCTACTGCGACTCGCATTCGGGGTCGGGGTCGGGGTCGGGGTCGGACTCTGTCACTGGGTCACTTACTGGTGCCCTACTCAATGCCAAAGTGAAAACAAAACAACATGGAAATGCCATTGTTTCACCTTTCGCAAATAGTATCTGAATTGTATATGTATATATATAGACATGCTTTTTATTCATTCCCAAGATCAATCGGACTTGACATATTTTAGCGTTTCGAAACAACTGAGAGAGCCTAAAAACATTGTCCAGTAATGTCTTCATCTCCAGTTTTAAGTGCATGACGCGCACTTGGTGAATAACTCACTCACTGATTGACTGACTGTCTGAGTGACTGAATGACTGAATGAGTGAGTGATACTTATCGTATTTACTTTTCGGTTGACGCCCTGCACAGCCGGCATATTTTGCAGCACTTCAATTATCATTACGGAAAATTGTCGTCCGACTCTGAGTCTCAGTCTGAGTCGTGTCTGGTCTTGGGTCGAGTCTTCGGTTCGACTTCGGCTCGTGTCTGGGCTGGGCTGGTCTGTCCCATTGCCGGTTTGTCATGAGACGGATGTGGCCTCTGACAGGCGGAATTCAAGTGGCTTGGGCGTCAGCGCGTGGGCAGTTTGTAATAGATGGCAAAGGTGGGTTGGCTAGTTGCTAGTTGCTCAACAGACATTTTTCCTCTCTGGTTTTTCGTTGCAAATTTTTTTGTGCAAAGCACTAAAGAGTGTTATTCATGACTACTATTCATGAAAATTGTAAGAGGAATTTGTGTAGAAGTGGGACTCTTACGAAAAGCCACAAGTTTATATTGTAATACAAATGTAAATAATGAATAACTATGAGTGTTATGAATACCTCTTATAGGTATACTCTTATTTTGATAGTCACTTGTTGTTCTATTTAAGAAGTATAACAAAATGGAACTTTAATATATAATATATCTTAATAATATACATACATATGTAGGTGTTATTCATATAGAATTGTATTTATACAATATAGATTTTAAATGTTTAAAGTCAACATGAATAACGAGAGCTTAAAGACAAATGAACTTTGTGGGTGCTAATTGGTGGTGTGAAAGGTATTCATGAGCATTCTTGCACTTATGGAAAGATTCATAAATCAATTATAAATCAAAGCTTTAAGATAAACTTAAAAAGTCAAATGATTCATAAAACACTCAAGATTTTTATTCATATATATGCAAGCGACTTCATTCTAACTTTTAATAGTGATTGAACTATATTCATGATTTTAATTCATAAATATATTCATAACATATTTTTTATATATATGTATATTTATATTCGTTGAAGTTGCTATAATAATGTTTATTTAGGTGTTGGTGTTTATTTTAAAATCTCAATTATGAATCATTAGAAATCCCACGATTTGACATTCTTCGAATATTATTTTTTTTATCCATTGTATTAGTAATAATCAGTATTCCTCTATTATATGCATAAATTTGTTTGATATATATATAATTAAAAGAGTTTCTATTGTTAGCTCTGATGAGTGTTATTCACTTACTAATACAATGTATTAGAATATTATAGAAAAGATAAGAAATGCAAATCAGATTCATATTATATATGTTTTTTATAAGTTTTATAAGCATTATTCATGAAAACTAATGAATGTTATTCACATTTTATGGCTACTCGAAGTAAAATATATATAAATATGTAGATTATAAAAGTCTTAGCTATGAATAAATGTTAGTTAAGAATGAATTATATGTGTAGCATTCATGAATGCTAATATTTCACACTTAATGTTCTATGTACATTGAGATATATGAGTATCATTCATGAATAATGTGCAATTGAGCTAAAACACTCAAAACAATTCATTTAAATAAAGCTCGGATCATTTATCAAGCATTCATCCTTGTCGCTGGCCTTCTACGAGCTGCAAAACTTGGCTTTAATCCCCAGTTCATGAATGCAAAGAGAGAAAAAAAACTTTGAATAAACGGCAGGTCAAACTATGTGTCTAACTGTTGGCCAACTGTTTACTAACTGTTGTTAGGGGAAGGGGGAGGGGGGAGACCACCCCCGCGTGGGCTTGAACTTACCTTCATTGTGGCCACATTAGCTAGTTGGCGTGTCTGAAGGCAGTTTGAAAAGCCTAAGGCAGTCAGTCAGTCGGCTGGCAATTAAATCAACTGCCAATTGGAAATCAGCTCAACCGATTTTGCGACTAATTAAAAATGAAATTTGCGTAAGCGCGCATTTAGACACCCACACAAATACTCACACACACACACACGCACACAGTCACACGTACACTTTTATGTAAAGTGCAGCTCGCAATCTGAATAACGCACTTGTATTGATTAAGGCCGGCCACTTGAGCGCTCAAAGAGCAGGCGCTGCACAAGTGGGCTGCTCTAATAAGCGAGAGCGGGAGAGAGAGAGGCGCGGACGAGAGGTTGAGCTTATATCTGGATGTCAGAATCACTCGAGTGCGACCAGCGCATGCAAATGAATGAAAGGCAAAAAACTAAGAAACTAATACAGAGACAAACACACATACACAATGTTTGTGTATGTAACACTCACTCACACCCAGTGAGCTTTAGCATTAAGCCTACTCATTTGCACTCCCGTTTGGAGTGCGGCTTAGTCACGACTTCCAAGGCTTTCGAGGCGCGCAACTGACTCATTCAAGTGACAAAACTTTGCTCAATTTCGGCATCAATTGCCTTGCATTTCCGTTAATTGAAGCACAGCACACACACAGCTGTTATGTGATCAATGCGGCTCAGCTTTCCATTTTCATAAGACTGCACTCAATAACTGTAGTACTTGCGTTCATTATGTACTGTGACAACTGCATCCACACACACGCACTGCAACTTTCAAAGCGCTCAGCTGTTTTGGCAGTTGCTCTCTGACTGTACGCGCTCTCTCTCTTACTGTCTCTCTCTCTCTCTCTCTTTTGGTTTGGCTGCATTTTTACATTTTTATGGATTCTTCAACTATTTTTACACCTCATAGATTAGCTTTGCTGTTTTTTGTGTTGTGTTTATTACAACACACACACATACATACGCTAAGAAGAATTATAATTTGTTTCTTTTTGGTCAGCATACTCTTAATTCTAATGGCGTTCCAGTTATCGCACCCGCATCGCAGATCCGTTGCTTGTTTATATTTTGCTAAGTTCATTTTCTGGCTATTTTCGTATATGTAGTGAGTGCAATAAGGAAGTGAATGTATTCAAAAAGAGAGAACGATAAACTCTCGCGCGGCGTCTTGCTGAATAGCTGATGCTTAGTTTAGTTTAGCTGCTTCTTCTTCTTCTTTTTTCAGCCCGTTCAGCTGCGCACCAAATTAGGGCTTTTTGTTTATTAACGGCCATGACCATTAGCGGTTTATTTTCTCTTCTTTTTCTTTCTTTATTTTTTTTTTGTCAATTTCTTATTTCTTGTATTTTCGCTGGCAACCCACATGCTTGACCGCAGCTTTTTGCCAATCCCGCCCGCAGTTGTCGCAATTAAAAACCCGCAGCAAAAGGCGCTCAGCGAATTTGTTGACCAAATATGTGGCATTTTTTTGAGTGAGCAAGCAAGCAAGTGAGTGAGTGAGTGAGTGAGTGAGTCTCTCGTCTGGGTCATTCATACAGTTGTAGTCGCTCGCTCACGCACTCGAAGAGCTTAAGCCCTGGCGCTCCCACGATCGCGCTCAGCCCACACACACAGAGACATAGAGTCAGACAGCGGAGAGAAAAAGACAGAGAGACACGGAGAGAGCGCTACACCTGCTTAGTTCACGCACACACATACACAAGAGCACACACTCATACACACACACACTCAAACACTGGCATACACATGCAGGCAGTCGACGCTCGCAGCTCGCAGCTCGGCACCCATTCAAAATCGTTGCTTGCGCTCTGGCCGTGTTCTCAGTCCAATTTGAACAACGATACCGAGCGGTTGGCGTCCTCTGCAAGCAAATTATTTCCGTTATTTGAGTGTGTCCGAACAGACAGCAGCAGCAGCAGCAGCAGCGACAGCAACAACTACAACAACAATTTGTAAATTTCTGCTGCCGCTGCCAACGCACAGCCGTTTTTCTAACCTGGCCCTAAGCAGCAGCAACAACAACGCGAAAAAAAGTTGTCGTGTGTGTGAAAAATTGTGCAAAGTGCGCAGAGAAAAGAATTAAAATCATTAAAAGGAAAAAAAACGTAATAATTTCCCCAATATCCGCAAGCCATCATAAAAATAAAGTGTGTTTATCTTAGAAGAAAGAAAATGAAAAACTATTAATAATAGTGACTAAAAAATCAATTGATTAACTGATCGAGTGCGTGTTGCCTGACTGCCTGCCTGTTGCTTATCAGCCTCATAAAAATGAAATAAACGCACTGGAAATTGGCAGCTGTATTTGCGCGCTGCTGCCTCTTCCAGTTGTGTGAGTGTGGCTGGGCCTGCGTGTGTGTATGTGTATGTGTGTGTGTGCATTTTTCAAATATTTTTGCCAGGTCTCAGCTTCAGAAGAGACGCCCAAGAAACTTCTTTAGCTTTGCTTCAAATTTTTTTGTGTGTTTTGTGTGGTTGTTTTTGCCATTTCTGTTGGCTGGCTTTTCATTCAATAACCAGTTTCCTTTTGTTGTGTGTGTTCGCCTTCCTTTTTTTTTTTTAGTTTTGTTTTCTTTATTCTTTTCATTTTCGGTACCTTTTTCAACATTTTGTTTGGCTATGCGCCTGCGTGCACGCACAGATTTGATTTCCAGTGGAATTGCCAGCAAATTAGTCATGCCAAACGCACTGTCTCCAGCGCCTCAACTGGAAAGTCTACCTGATATTTGTCCGTTTGCTTGTCAGCCACCACATTCTTAAGGCTCCTTGCACACATGCCAGACATAGTTGATGTCGAGTGCACTCGCTCTCCCTCTCTCTCTCGTTCTCGCTCTCGCTCTTTCCGACTTAGAACAATGCTGCCCACAAATTGAGCAACGATTTGTTGTTTCTTTCGAATGCAAGCTGAGCGTGCGCTCTCACTTAAGCTTAGGCCTGGCTTGGAAAAAGCGACTGGAAAAAAACATGTGTGAGACACAAAAATAACTGTGCCACACAGTGTTGGAAAAAGTGCGATAGAAATGAGTGATGTGAAAATTAGTAAACAAGAAACACATTTTTATGAGTTATTGTGTGAATTTTTGCATGTGAATGAAAAACTACAACAAAAACAAAAGAATTAAAGAAAAAAATCAAAATAAATTAATAAAGAAATATTAGCAGTGAAAACGTACTGAAGAAAGTTGCAATTTGAAATAAATAAGAAACAAATTATGCAAAACCAATTGCCAAAAAAAAGAAAGAAAGAAACAAAACAATATGTAAATTGAATAATAATAGAAAATTGAGTAAAAGTGCAATGCAAAACGAATTCATTTGATAATTTTTGTCGTGCGAAAACTAAAAACAATGCACAATAACAAATGGAAGCAATAAACAAATTGAAAAAAATCAACAAGCAGGCAAACACGAGAGAAATTCAAAAAGATATTTGTACAAGTATCTGTTGCGCCCAGTATCTGTATCTGTATCTGTAAATGTAAATGTATCTGTGTCTGTGTTGTGTTGAGGGGCCATCGGTATCTAATCAGCGCGACAGCTTGTCTCATTGGCCAGCTGCGCGTTGCGTGTTTCAACTATTATTTATGTAGTTATTTATAAATTTATTATGGAAGTTGCAAGTTGAAAGAAAGCCCCGCGGCAGAAGCAGCTGCTGTCACCCCAACTGCTGACCTCATGCAATCGAGAATGCAAAATGAGCAAACAAAAAAAAAAATAAAATAAATAAATACAACAAAAATTTATCAAAGAAATTCCATTTGTAATTCAACTTGAATAAGCACCTAAAAATAAAAAGTGAGCCACAGTTCAGACTTGTCGCAAATGAAAGTACAAATTTTTTATGGCCATTGTTCAGTTTAAAGTGCAGCTAAAAAAATGATATATATATATATATATATATATGTATAGAAGAAGACAGGAGGAGACAAACAATTTAGAGCATAGCTCACTTTTACTGCGCTTTTGTATGTGTGTCTGTATTTGTATCTGTATCTGTACCTCTAGCTGTCACAGCAGCTGCGCTGTCTGATTTCAATTTATCTTTATAATTTCAATTTGCGACCCGTACCGCGCCCGGGCAGACAATTTACGCCCATACCCTACATAACCTTTGAAAGGGCAACAAAATATGAACTCTAGTTCAAGAAAAAAGAGAACTCTTCATAAAATGAGACGTCCAATCCGATCTATGACTTAGTCATATAAATGATAATCAATGAAATATGAGCTCTAAAAACATATATTAATAAAATGTAATTCTGTCATTGATGTCATATATATCATATATCAATGAAAGTTTATTAAATTCATTTTCTATTTTAGAAGAGAAATTTCATATTTATTGCAAAACTAATTTACTAGTAAACGAGTTACTAGTATTCGAGTAAACAAACAATTCTTGAGGTATTATTAATAGATTCAAAAATAGTCTACATCCAATTAGATCTACAACTTGAAAGTTTTTGTTTTTCTTAAGAATCCACTGTGTGTGTGTGGGGTCTCTATCTTGGACCTCATACCTTCTGTGGAAATGTCTCTAACAATACTTCAAAGTCCACAAATAAGCTAATTCGCTTCTATAGTTTTTGCTATAAGAGAGTTTTATCATAATAAAGAGTAAATATACCTAAGTTTTCAAGCCTGTCAAACCTTCTATGTGATATAGTTGCATAGGGTATTTGAACTTCTGGCCGTTTATTCTGTTTGCCTTTCCTTTTATTTTTTGTCAATTGTCTGTAGTTTGTCGGGACAAACAGTTCAAGAGCCGGACGACAAAATGCAGAAACAGCGAGTCGTCTGTCATTTGCAGAAAACATATAGAAAGAAAGATACACACACACACACACACACACTAAAAAGATACAAAAGATACTCGCAAGCATGTGCAAAAGATACAAATGCTGCGTAGCCGGCGGCTGAGTTGGTTTTTTCTTTTTGGCTGTCAGCCAATTGGAACAAAATGCCGGCAAGAAGAGATTCGCAAATAGACTTCCTCAACAAAAAACAGCGCGAGTCAACAAAAACTTTTACTCACATTTTATTGCACTTGATTTAAATTTTTGGTTTTATTTTGCAATTCGATTCGTTTGTTGATTTCACGTTCAAGTACGTAACGCTGACTCATGCAGTTAATTTGCATCTCTCGCGCGACTCGCAACTCGCAACTCGCCATTTGCAACTCGCAACTCCAAGTTTAGCCTTTTTAATTTCGTTTTGTCAATCACTCAGTCAGCGGAGCAATAAAAATAAAATCACAAAGTGCCATCCACAAAAAAGAAAAGAAGAAGAAGAGCAAAATACCCAAAAAAATAAAAGAAAACTGCAGCAAACGTGCTAAAAATAATAATCAAGAGAGATACGCGCAAGCGAAAGTATTTCATGACAACGCAAGATGACATCGCATTCCTATTATAAGGATCGCCTCGGCTTCGATCCCAATGAGCAGCAGCATGAGCCGGGCAATCATCACAACAGCGGCGCCGGCGGCGGCACCAATTCGATGAAACGGAGCAGCTCCAGGCAGACGCACCATCATCATCAGAGCTATCATCATGCCACAACGACGAGCAGCTCAGCCGCATCGCCTGTTGCACGAATCTCTGTTTCCCCCGGTGGCAATGGCACCCTCGACTATCATCAGGTCCAGCGGGAGCAACGCGATCGGGAACTTTATGCCAATGGCCATAGCAGCAGCAGCACTCATCATTACCATCATCATCAGCAGCATCAGCAGCAGCACCATCCGAGACACTCGCATGGATTGATCGAGGCGAGTCCGGCGGCTAAAAAGGCCAAACACTCGTCAACGCAGGCGCAGCCGCAGGGCGGCTACGAGGATGCGTTGACGCAGTTTAAAGGTACCATGTCCATTTGGGATCATTTTATAGAAGATTGGGATATTATGCGTAAGTCGGCAAAGGTTCATTTTTATCACTCGAGTTGTTTGTTACTCGTTCGTTTGGCCGTTACTCATTACTTGTTACACGCCACCAGGCGGGCTGCCCGTCCAGATGTTCAACTAACTGAAATGCTTTGATATGCTGCTCGTTACTCCTTGCCTACTGACGAGTTGTTAAGTTTTTATGCTATTTAACCAGTTATTCGTTACTCGCTGCTTCATACTTGCGAGTGGAACTTACCCTATTGATGTAATAAACATAGATATAAGGAATTAGCCCCGGTTGAGATGACCTTCTTGTTATTTAAGTGTTTACTCGTTAGTCGTTATCCATATTCAATGGGTATTTGTTACTCGTTTGTTATACCTAGTTGTTATTGTCTACTCGTTACACCTGGAATTGGTTATCTTACAGACAAATTCTGTTATAAATTCCATTCGATAAGCCTCTCCGATTATTTGTTGTTCATACTTTAAACCTCCTTTACTCGTTACTCTTTTCACGTCTTTTCCCACTTGTTACTCGTTATTATTACATCATCTGCGAGTATCTTTTCTCATGGAGTCTTTAAGTAACACAAATCCATGAAAAGATAGCAATAGTAACTTCACTGTTTCCTAGACTTATTAGTTCTCTATCAATCAGATCGTCGGTAATCTAAGTTATTGAGCTCTTAACTAACTCTTATTCTTTGTGGTCCACTCGTTGTTCATTTTTCGCCACTCGTTATTTGCTTGTTTTCCGTATCGCAATCTTGCGAGATTCAATTTTTGCCCGTTGCTTGACTAACAATGGTTCTATTAAAAATGCCGCCTGCGGAAATGATTTGCATTTGCATAATGATTAACGAAATCACGATTAGATGAAGAAATATGCTTGCATAATTCCTTATTCTAATTATGATATGGTCTATAAGCTTTTAGCAGCTGGTCAGGGTTCAAGGTCGTTAGCCGCGACTCAATCATAAATTAAATAAAGCTTATAAATATGCAAGGTATACAGTGAGAGAGACCATTTGACACCTTTCCGTTTTATGAAAGCACTTCGATTGTCTGACCCTGACCATGAAATTGATGGAACGACAACAGCCCGAAGAGTGGTTCAAACCCTGCCCATGTTTACAGTAAACATTTCACCACCAACTAAGTATGAGGTATTTTACTTTAGGTGGGTCGGTCGACGTACCCATGTCGTATGCAAAGCTATGTCAATATTATTTTAACGTTTGCTTCGCCACCAAAAAATATTGATTTATTTATTGATTTTTACGCGTAAATATTTCAAGACTGGTTACTGACGATTCGCTGAGTCGTTGTCATATTCTTTCTTTTGGTTCTTTTGGCGAACCCTACAAGCTGCGGCAATTAACCCGCTCGCTCAAACAAATTAGTCGTATTCAAAATTCTCCGAATTTCTGCTGAGTATTATATATATATATATATAGAAATAACTCTGTACATAGGAACCAGTTTATGATTTTCTAAAACACAAATTTTATGAGCTTTTTATGTTAATTTGGTTTTGTTTTTGTTTTTTGTTTTTTTGTATTATTAATTTGACTTTTGTTTTGAGTGGACAGAAATCTGAATATTTTCTGAAAACTGTTAACTATGGAAACTCGATATTTGTTATTAAATATTCGATATTTACCGATTTGCTAATTTGTTGATGGGTAGGCGCTTAGCCCATGATAAATGCCTTTTCAAAATTCTTTTGTTGTTTACCTACCACAAATTGGGCCGTACTTTGAGCCCATCAAATGCTTATAATTTGTGTATATAGGACATGTATATATACATATGTGCTTGGTAGTACTTGTGACAGACTCGTTATGTTATTTTATCAAGGCTTAAGTGCGTAAAAGCATTAAGCGACTGTGTGCGATCAATAAATACTCTGCACATGGCTTATAATCTTTTATAAAAATATCTTAGATTGTGTAATTAGAGGTGAATACGTAGAGCTGTGAAAGTATGAAAGTACTCGGCTTAGTAGGGTATATGAGCGATAATATATACCCAAGAGACACACTTGAGATGATAACTCTCTCATTCTCTTAAGGAAAAATAATAGGAAATGTGCAGAGCTATCAAAAAATATAACTATATTTAATTTCTTAGTGCAAGCAGGCGTTTGCTTACCAATATTAAAGACTCTAGCTCTGATTGGCTATAAGTTAGATGAGATCATATAGTTATTTAGATCATACAGTTAGTTAGAATGCTATAGCAGATCATATGTATGAATATTCTATTTGAAAAACCCAAAAGAACTATGTCAAATTAATGCTTTAAATATGATGATATTTATTTATGAATTCAAAAGAAATTTTGAAACCATATACAACCACTTCTACGTAGGTTGGGGTATAACAAAACCAATTTTGAATAGTTCAGATTGGCTAGCAAGCATGCAGAAATACATATATATTTTCCTGTTATATATAGTTTCACTAGTTTGGTTTAACCCATAATACCTGTTTTTACAGTTTATATGAAATATAAACCAAATTGCATATTCTGCTAATTAAAGAAATTATTCTAAAAGGTTATTAATACATATTATTAGTAATTATAGATTAGTTAACATTTTGCTCTTCTCTTGAACACTATTCAACTAATTACAGGGTATACAAAATAAGATATGTCCAACTGCCCTACAGACTTATTTATAGGCACTTTCATAATGAACCAGCGAAACGCTTATCAAGAACTCAAGTAGAAAGCCTACCAATTATCAGTGCTTGCCAAATTGTTGTTACTTTTGTTTTTGTAATTATTGTTATTATTATTATTAGTTTTGTTGTTGTTGTTGTTGTTGTGGTCAATCAACGTCCTTCGCTTCGTGGCGCTGACATTGAAGTGCGCTAATCAAAAAGCGCGACGACAGAATGCAAAAATAAACATTAACAAACTTCAAATATACGTATACTATATTATTTATTTTTCTTCTTTTTATACCCTGAACCCATTGAAAATGGGAAATCAGGGTATAATGTTTTTGTGGAAATGTATGTAACAGGCAGAAGGAGACATCGCAGACCCCATAAAGTATATATATTCTTGATCAGCTCGATGAGCTGAGTTGAAATAGCCCTGTCCGTCTGTCCGTCCGTCCGTCCGTCCGTCCGTCCGTCCGTCCGTCCGTCCGTCCGTGTGAACGCAGCGATCTCGTAAACCACAAAAGCTAGAGATCTGAAATTTTCAGTATATACTCGTGTGTATCCTACGCAGTACGAGTTTTTTTTAGATTTTCGATAACTCATCCCGTTTCCTTATTATCGATAAAAATCGATAACTTTTCTTCCGTTAAGCATACCGTAAGAGCTAGAGACTCCAAATTCACTGTGTAGATCCGTGTAATGAATGCGGACATTATGTAATTTTTGGATTTTGGATGTCACGCCCCCTTCGCCCCCAATTTGAAAAATTCGTATTTCAAATACTAGAGACTTGTGCTTTGGCAAATACATACATATGAATGACATAATTACGCTGTAAAAGTTTGATTAAGAAAGTCCATCCACAAAAAAAGTTATTAAACATTTAATTTCCCATACAATAGGCATATTGCAGCCCGAGCGCAGTCGCTGCGTCAACAGCGCAGTCAGCAGAGCGCGTGCGTATGCATGTGTGTATGTGTGTGTGTGCGTTGCTCGCAATCTTTGTATATGTAAAAGAAGCATAGCATGTTGGAAAGATTGGCTCTTCGCAGGGTTCAGGGTATCTCGTTGTCGAGCCGTCTCGACTAGAGCACTCTTACTTGTTTTTTTATGAAGTTGACTAAAAACAACAACAATAACAAAAATAAAATACGTTAACAGAGAAATACGTTAACAAACATTTAATCGTGGCAACAAAATTCAACTTAGAACGTGACATCATCACGCGCTCACGAAACGCAACGGCAACAACAACACCAATGTGTGTATATCAGATAGTGTGCTTGCCTGTGTGTGAGAGATATATACACAGACACAGACACATATACACTCATACACACTCACACTCACACTCGCACACACGTAGTAGAACTTCTACACCTTTTCGTGTTGTCAAATTGAAATGAACTTTATAAATTTATGAACTATGATATGCTGACTGACTGACGTTTTATATACAGTAAATGATAAACATTTGATACCCTGTAGGGCTTACAAGTGTGTTCATTACAAATACAAAAGTAAATATATAGAGATAAGTAAACATTATAAAATAGGTGTTAATATCTGCCCGCAGTGTTGAGCTGTTTTAGTGACTCAGTTCTTATTTCCGAGAATGCAAACGAGGCGTTTTAAATGTCATCTAAGTCAAGGAATATTTATCCAAAGTTGACTACACTCGGTTACCTAGTTTTCAAAAACCTCGGGCTCTACCCTAGCTATTAATATTAAATGTTAATACGTGTCTAATCTGGGCTCAAATTGTGTTAAAATTTGTGGATATTTCCCACATCACATCCGCTTAGCGATAGAAAATTGGTATAAGCTATTAAAATGTTTACGAAATTTGATATGCATTATTTTTAAGCATATTTGTCTAGTTTTCTTTATTATTTTTGAATTATCATAGTCATCTCATAAATTAGTTTAAGTTTAAGCCTGAAACTAGTTCACATCTATACAGTTTTAATAGGGCACTTGTATGTGTTAAGTATATGTTAATGTATGTAAAATTTGACGATAACACAAGCACGTAATAACACCAATCGATAATCGATAAAAATTACATTTGAATTAGATTATTGAACAAGTTTAAATAAACTAAGACAACGTGGCAGGTACTGAAAGCTGTAAATACTAGTTTTTTAAGAATCATCAATTGAATATCGATTGATTAAGAGTCTTAGTGAACAATTCTAGAAAACAGATTGATAAAATCGAAAAGAAAATCCACTTTTTTAATGTAAACAAAATTGTTTTTTCTTGAATCTGTTTAAGCATTCCAAAGTATTGCAGCCAACAGCTGGTAAAACTGGAAAACTTTGAATAGATTAGTCCGTTTTAGCTTGAATGAGTGTTTTTTTTATTTTTGCAAAGAGGCGGGCGACGGCAAGGGGTGTGCCAGCAGAGATTTTTAGCACAGTTGTTCTGTCGTGAGTCATTAATGAATTAAGTAGAACTTTGGCTAAGTCTGTTATTCAGTCAGCAATAATTAATACGAACACAAATGCGATTAATAACACGTTAACAGCCTTCACACACATACTTAAAGAAAAAGAGTTAAGACAGCGCGAGAGAGAGACACAGACAAAGAGAGAGAGAGAGAGAGAGAGTACGAGAATGGAGAGAGCAAATGTTGTATAGGCCGCTCTTCACTCACTCTCTTTCTGGCACAACTCTCTTTTTTTTAGCTGTTGTTCTTTATCGTGAGATTCCTATGTATATATAAAAGTATTATATTTTTTTTCTTTTTGCACACTTTGTTTTGCTTTTGAGTTTCTGGTTGCTCTCAGCGCTGTTTGTTGTCCCCTTTATTTACCCTGCACTACAATTTATCGGGTTTATTAACCGTAAAACTTCATTTACAACTATTACTATGTACCTTAGCACTCGACTTGATATCAGTCAAATGGGCACTGAACTTTATTTTTCGTATTGATGGGCTATTTGCTTTATGTTATTCCTTTTCCTTTATGGATTTACAACTCGCTTTGTTTCGCCAGACAGGCGCTACGTACATTTTAGATTAGATTTCAAGTCTTAAGAAATCTAGATTTGTGATTCCATATTTGGCGCGATATAAGTTCAATGTGTACTCTACTTATTCCTGTTAACTTATAGAAAAGTACTAATAATGACTAAGAATGAAAGCTCTAAAAATGTATAAAAAGAAATTCCCAAAAATAAATGATATATATATAAAAATTTAAAAACTCTTTAAACATTTTTACAGAATTTTTTAAATGTGGATATTTAAGATTTAAGTATTCTCAGATGCAAGTTTTCTGTTCTGAAATAGAAATTAATAATAATATTAGGATTCGATTTATAATATCAATTACGAGCATTCAATTTTGCAATATTGTTTATAAATATTGTAAAAATATTTAAAAAATGACGCAGAATTTTCTAAAAAGTATAAATCTAATTAATTTTATCTTCTTAAATCAGTGACTCTTATTAATTTATTTTGGCTATGAGTCATTCGCAATGGATTTGCTATAAATAAAACGATTTGCTAAGTTGTTCCACTTAATTGCCGTAAAAACCGATTAGATATAATGCTATTGAAAACCAGATTTGTTATGAATGATATGATATAATGTATAGATACACTTGACACTAATTGCGCTGTTCTCCAAAGAGCTAAGCATGTGTTTTCAGCTAATCAATGCGAAAAACTAGTCCCAACTGTGGGTTTTTTGTTTTATGTCATTATCAAGAAATAAAGTACCCTCTCACTCACTCTCTCGCCCTCACCTCTCTCTATCTCCTTCTCTCTCTCTCTCTCTCTCTCTCTCTCTCTCTCTCTCTCTCTGTTTTACTTTAACTGTGGTCAACAAATCACGTCAAAGAAAAAAATGCTTATCAGATTGTCAACCTTATCGGACTTTGGCCAAAGTCAATGTCTGAGGCCCTGAGATTTGTATAGACAATTGACAAATGTTCGCTGCTTGAAGCTAATTACGTAGCCTTAACTTAAATGAATTGTTCAATTAAAACAGCAATAGCAACAACAACAAAGAAATAAAAATACAAACAAGCTCATTAAAAGTTTAGGCCATAATTCAGCGCCCACACATTAAATACTCGCATATGATTAAATATTTATTATGGATACAAATTTGATTTTGATTATTAATTTTGTTCTTGCTTTTGTTTTTGTTTTACAAGTAGGCGTTAAATATTTAACATAAATTATACATTTTTCAAGCCAGCAGCAATTTTCGTTGATGTCGTCAGCGCTTGCAGTTTAGATCATATCATATCAAAGTGTCTAAGAGCCATATATGTATATTGATTGCCGTTGCATGACTCCTAAATGGAGAAAAAATAAATCAATTAACTACTTCATTTAATCTTTTTAAATGTTTATCGATCTTAATATAAACCTTTCTCATTTCTGCCAGACGAACGCGATGCCATTCAAAAGAAGACTTTCACAAAATGGGTTAACAAACATCTTAAAAAGGTGAGTGCATAGCAGAGCCACAGAGGCACAGTTATCTTCAGACATACATATCATCAACATAAGTGCTCCATTTAAGACCCCCATCCAAATTAAACATTTACAAATATTTACGAGCAAAAGTTAGGATTTTATCTACATATTTATGTAAAATTAAATAAAAAGCATTCTTTATGCTCTCTCTCTTTATCTTAACTACAAGCAGCATTGGAAGTATGCCAAGGTATAGTGTTTGTATAAAACATACTTCGTTTCCAATTTGATTTTGTTTTTCTTAATATTTTCTTAAAATACTTAAAATCTCACAAAATACTCTATTGAATTTGCAGACCTATACCATGCTACATGTTTGTGTTACCACAAATGGTATACCCTGTTGTTCACAGTCTGTAAGTTATGCAAAGTTCAAGCATTTTAATGTATATAAATGTTTTGCATATGTAATTATATAATATATATATATCTAGTACTGACAGATGTATATGTATATATTCAATTTTTATTTCAAGAATTATTATTTTTTATTTAAATATATAAAGTTTTTTCAATTGCAAATTTAAATTGTTAAATTTATATTCATATATTTAAAAAAAAGTTGCATATTTTGAGGCGTTGTAAACTAAAATTTGAGTTTTTTTTTTGTTATTTTCTTTATGCTCGTTTGTGGTTGTTTCCTCACTAAATGCACCCACCCACTAATTGTGAATTCCTAAACACTGAATCGTTGTAAACACTCTCTTAACACCTTGCATGCATATATATATATATATATATATATTTGTATAACCTTCAACTTTTACTTTTCAACTGTCGCTTAACTTGTTTTTTTTTTTACGTTTTTCCACTTCCACAGGCCAATCGGCGAGTTGTGGATTTATTTGAGGATTTGCGCGATGGTCACAATTTGCTTTCACTCTTGGAGGTGCTATCTGGCGAACACCTGGTAAGTAGTCACAACCAGCTACAACTTGTGTATCCAAACTGATTTTTGTACTCGTTTCTGTTTTGCTTACTCGCTACTTTTCAATAGCCACGGGAGAAGGGCAAAATGCGTTTCCACATGCTGCAGAATGCACAAATGGCGTTGGATTTTCTGCGCTTCAAGAATATCAAATTGGTCAATATACGCGCCGAGGATATTGTGGATGGTAATCCCAAGCTGACGTTGGGCTTGATCTGGACTATTATATTGCATTTCCAGGTAATGTCGACCATTCATAATTACTCGTTATAAATAATTGAATGTAAATTGAGCAAGTTCTTGATGATGTATTCATTTGGTAATTACTCGTTTCTCGAAGGATAAATAATAATAAGTATGAGTATTTCGAATTAATTCAGTCACACATTACATAGCTTTTATAGATGTGGAAGACGAAACAATTGATTGATTTTGTTTAAATGAATGTGTTATATATGCACATATATGTATATAGTATTTATCCATTTCTTACTATCTACAACTGCAAGCAGTTATTATGAACTATGTGAAAGATCTCGGTTATAAGGTATAAGCTTTCCTAACTCTTATTACGGAAGACCAGTAGAAAAGGTCTTCAGAAGAGTGATAAAACTCTCTTGTTGTGCAAATAAGTGAGCAGAAAGTTCTCTCTACTTTTTCTTTTTATACCCTGAACCCATTGAAAATGGGAAATCAGGGTATAATGTTTTTGTGAAATGTATGTAACAGGCAGAAGGAGACATCGCAGACCCCATAAA
The DNA here is from genome assembly GCA_037075265.1 of Drosophila nigricruria. Lineage (NCBI taxonomy): Eukaryota > Metazoa > Arthropoda > Insecta > Diptera > Drosophilidae > Drosophila > Drosophila nigricruria. The sequence continues at coordinate 2,829,475 of JBAMCI010000053.1, forward strand.
GTATATATATTCTTGATCAGCTCGATGAGCTGAGTTGAAATAGCCCTGTCCGTCTGTCCGTCCGTCCGTCCGTCCGTCCGTCCGTCCGTCCGTCCGTCCGTCCGTCCGTCCGTCCGTCCGTCCGTATGAACGCAGCGATCTCGTAAACCACAAAAGCTAGATATATGAAATTTTCAGAGAATACTCGTCTATAGCCTACGCAGTACGAGTTTTTTTTAGATTTTCGATAACTCATCCCGTTTCCTTATTATCGATAAAAATCGATAACTTTTCTTCCGCTAAGCATACCGTAAGAGCTAGAGACTTAAAATTTACTGTGTAGATTTGTGTAATGAATGCGGACATTTTGTCATTTTTGGATTTTGGATGCCACGCCCCCTTCGCCCCCAATTTGCAAAAATCGTATTTCAAATACTAGAGACTTGTGCTTTGGCAAATACACACATATGAATGACATAAATACGATGTGAAAGTTTGATTTAGAAAGTCCATCCACAAAAAAAGTTATTAAACATTTAATTTCCCATACAATAGGCATATTGCAGCCCGAGCGCAGTCGCTGCGTCAGCTGCGCAGTCAGCAGAGCGCGTGCTTATGCGTGCGTGCGTATGCATGTGTGTGTGTGCGTTGCTCGCAATATTTGTATATGTAAAATAAGCATATAATGTTGGGAAGATTGGATCTTCGCAGGGTTCAGGGTATCTCGTAGTCGAGCCGTCTCGACTAGAGCACTCTTACTTGTTTTTTTATCAGTTAGTCATCCTTATCAATAGAAATGAAACATTCCAACGAAACATTCCACTGCAGATAAATAAACACAAATTTATTAACACTTTCTTAATTAGTTAATGATGTTAGCTTTGGTAGACTGTCTTGTTAGGCATTTGACTCATTGCAGATTCGGTCAGCTGTGCTTGTTACTTTACTTACTCGTTTCTTCGACTTACAGCTGTTGATTGACTGATTGACTGATTGAGGCGAAAGTTCTCGTTACTTGTTTTACTAGTTCTGGCCGTTGTTGTTAGTGAAAACTTCTTGTTGGTAAGAGGCAAGAGTTCTTGTTACATTCCTATCTCGTTACTCTTTGCAATTTTAAAAGCAATTACTCTCTGGCTTTACCTCAGCCACTCGCTGCATTTTCATCAAGCACTGAACTGGTTTTTGTTGTTTATTTTTCGTGTGTGTGTGTAAATGGAGCAAGTGTTGGATAACTGTAGGCAGGTCCACGAATTGTTGCCCAACATGGCGACAGTATCAAAGTCAGCGTCAGTGGCGCCCACACGTAACAATTGGGCGAAGGTGACCCTCAAACTGGCCGCCCAATTCGTGAGATCGTTAACAAATGTTCACACAACAAATTCGTTTTCATTTGGGCGTTATTCGCTGTATATCTTATGGATTTGTACATATATATATACGTGTATATAGAGTTTCTGTTATAGTTTCGTCATCGATTCATTGATTCAACAACTGCAGCTCGGCCCACACACATACACACACACACACACACACATACGCACATACATATTAGTTATTTCAGCTTCGATTTTCGGTTAAATTTTGTGGCTGATCTACTCCTACCCAGCAGCTGCTATTTTTACAGCTCTCCGGCTCTGTTGACTTATTTTGGCGAACGCGGCGCTGCCTTTTAAGGCAGCCAGTTTACCTTCTCTTCATCACCATCGTCGCAGCGTCTACTGAGCGATTGACTGACACACATAGCCAAGTCCAAGTGGCTGCTACAGTTCGTCAACTGTTGTTGTTATTGTCCACAAGGCCGCCACAAATCAGCCACTTGGCCAGGCCACCTACACAGCCAAAAACAAAAACAAAAAACAAAATAAAAATTAACAACGCACTCGATCGTATGGAGCTCGGGCAAAGACTCTGTCGTGCCCGTTGCGACACCTTTGTGAATAATGAAGCTGTTCAAAAAATAACAAGCATCTTATCTTGAAATTATGATTGCAACCTTAAAAGCATCGAGTCAGCTTGAGTAGAGCTGTAAATGTATTAATTTAACTATTTTCGAATCAATCAACATTTTCCAAGATAACATTTGTCAGCCCCTCGAGCAGTAGCTAAGATTAATGTGAACCCATTATTATTAGAAAATTATACGAAAACTTTGAATATTTGTTATATTGCATAATAAATGTTTTATAAGCTGTTTTATTAGCAGTTCATTTCAAATTTCGAATAGATAAAAAACTACATAATTGACTGAAAAGGAAAAGTATGTTTTGTAAGGCTTTTAATGCTGAAATAAAAGATCTTTATCTTTATTGTTTTAATATTTTATACTCTTCTTAAGTTGTGAATCCTCATGATTTAAACAAAAGTTTTAATGTCGATATATTGTAATTTACATTATTTTAACTTAAAAGTTTTTAGCGTTGAAGACATTAGCTTGAGGAAATAAATTTTCCTCCTTCAAATTATTGATAAAATTGATCAAATCAAAAACTTTAAATAATACTATCTGGCTCCTTGGATTCAAAACTAATTTAATGAACGGATGAAGATTGAGTGTTAAATTCAAACATTTACTGCTATTGATAGCTGATAGTTGTTGTTAGGAAGTTTCGTGGAGACAATTTCAAAATGAATTTCTTCTTAATTATTACCTTTTTACGACTTAAACAAAATTGAATTTCGTTTTAAGCTTTAAATTTCTGTTTAAGTAAAAGTGTGAGCTAAACACAGCTTAACATGCCACTTACACTTGCATGTATAACACTTATCTTTCGTATGCAAGGCATTTCGTCGAGCTGTCTATAAATAAATTCGTTGATGGTTTTCTCATTAGTTATATCAACTCTTAACTTTCGAGTTGAAGTCGGATTGGCTCTGGGCACGCCTCTGGGGTTCGCTTAGTCATCGGGCATGTTGCACATTTCCGCACTGCGTACGTCTCCGTGTCTCAAGTCGCAATGTGTGTCAACAACAACTGCAGCAGCAACGACAACAACAGCAACAACAGCAACAACAGCAACAACAACCAAACTAGATGCAACTTAAAACTCGGGTATTTCGTAATTTGTGACGGCGCATGCCGCATCGAGCTGCGTTCGATGCTCGGCGGCTCGGCGGCTCGGATTGATCGATGGGGCGCATAAATGCTCAATGATGCTGCCAGTCAGCCGCGGTGGCAGCCACCAGCAACAACAACGGCCATGAGGCAACAACAGCAACTGTTGCTGCTGATTCAATTGAGGCAAAACGAATTGTAAATCACTTGACAATGTGAAACTCAATCGCGCGTCATTTACTGTTTATGTTATTTATTATTTCTTGCTGTCTCGCATTTAACTTGTGCCCCCTCTTGCCCCTCCTCCATTTGCCAATTGTCGTTGGCCAAGGATTTATGTATATTGCGGCCTGCAGTTGCGGGTGTCTCTCGCTCTCCGTGTATCTGTGTATCTTTGTATCTTTGTATCTGTTTCTGTTTGTGAGTCGCTGATGTCATTTAGTCATTCGCAATGCAAATTTGTGAGCGCGACTTAAAAGGATATTTCTGCTTATTATACACAAATGAATGTTATATATGTACCCTATGTAGCCCCAAAAATGGTTAGCCCAAAATAAAAATAAAAAGAAGGGTATAATCAAGTTGTGCCAGTTTATTTAAGGGGCTGGCAGTTGACTTTTTATGGTTATATATATTTCTTCATACCTCTATGTATTGAGAGATTCTCTAACTGATTTAATTTGAGATATTTTTATATCTTAAATTCCTATTGAATATATCTTTCATATTCTCATTATGATTTTTTAAAGAAGTTTTTTAACTGTGAGTATGTGGGCTGCCAAGTAGCATTGATAGTTTCTGCTTACAGATATTTTGGAATAGTTTAGGCTAAAATTTACTTAATTAAATAAATATTTTGTCTTGAAAATTCCTTCAGTATTCCTATTAGTCTATCTGCACACAATGCTCAATACGCAGTATTTCTTTTAATAATATTTTCTAAATCTCTTAGAAAGTCTTATATAACTTTCTAACTATATATCTTCTTTATCTCAGTATTTTCTATAGCTCTATATACGATCTGTCAATCTGTCTATGTGTCCATCTATCTATCTATCTATCTATCTATCTATCTATTTATCTATCTATCTATAATACATTTTCTATATATATTTCTATCTCTCCGTCTCAGAAACAATTAGAGTTCTAAGATTTCATCTATAGATTCGCATAAATCAAAAATATCTAAATAATTTATCATTTATTCTTCACTATAATAACAAAATTAAAAACATTTTAACTTTGATCTGAATTGAGTTTTTATTATGCCATTTTGCATTTGAAATTGCATTTAACTGAGACAAACTGCCTTTGGGGCGTTAACTTCTACGAAATCTCGTTTGGAGATCGCGTTTCGGTTGAATTTCAATTATGACATAATGCCTATTTATACGGCAATTGCATAAATATTCGCATTGTTATTTATTTTTTGCGAGTCTGTCTGTCTGTCCGTCTGTCTGTCTGTCTGTCTGTCTGTCTCTCTGCCCGTTTGCATTAAATTCAATTAAATGGCGCATTTTATAGGTCAATGTGCAAAATACAAAATGTTTAATTCAAAGCGAAGCCGATGCCAATAAATTGCCAACAATTTGCCAAGCAAACCCGGCGGCAGTTTGTAACGCTGCTTTGGCTATAATTAAGTTATAAATTGTGCCGTAAAGCTAATCACAGTGATCTATGAAACACCCACAAAAGCTTAGAGTTTTCCTCAAATGAGGAGTGCCACGGGGTGTTTAAATATATATTTTTATAACATACCTACATATATATGTATATATTGTATGTGTGTATGTGAGTCTGTTCAAGTTCTGACAGGCCTTCGCCTTGACTTTAAAACATTTGCTGACTTCCGTCAGCTGGCGATACTTAGTTGCTGTTAAGCTGTGCGCGCTCTCAATTGTTTAATTTAAGCACAAAAAGGCAGAAAATACAGAAAAATTCATAACTGGTTGAGCATGCGCCACGAAAAGTTGCCCTCTAAATAGAATTTGTCAAATATTTTAATAATATTTCTTAAGCAATTTATGTAAATAAAATTGTGAGGAAATTTTCGTAATTTCTTAGCAATATAATTAGTTAACTTAATCAGTTTTTCACATATATAAATATATACTTATTATATATTTAAATAGTTGAACTGCATTGATGATATATGAATAATGATATATTTGATATATTTAAGGTTTATTTAGATAGATCGAGATAGATAGATAGTTTAACACTGAGCTACTGCTGATGATGAGCTTAACTCGAGTTTACTTATATTTCATTTTGTCCTTGAGTTAACTTAGCTTGTTATACCCGACATGCTCGACGGTTACAGAGCATTAAAGAGTGCCGCTGGTTAACTAGCTACACAGCTTAAAAGAAGTCTGTGAAATCTATGTCGAATTACGCCTGACAAACGTTTTCATTATAAGTTTTGCGTCTAATTTTCCAAGCAATTTTTTTTTTGCACATAATTCAACGCTTGTTTTTGGTTTTTGTTTTCATGGCTCTGCTTGGGCACAGCTCAGGTGTTTCATTTTCGCCGTATCCGACAGATACAGATGCGCCCGCTGTATTTGGGCAGATTACCATAAAAGTGTACACAGAAAAAAAATTAAAAAACAAGCACTTGATGTTTAGCTAAGGCGCCCATGCGTTAAGTTTTTTAAATTTTTTAAAATTTGTTCTCTGAAGAAAGTATTTCGAGGTGCTGCAGCTTCTGCTCACGTCATCAGCATTTGGTATTTTGATTTATTATAAGACATGTGCTACAATAAAGTCAATGACAGGCGATTCAACGCTTCAGCTGGAAGTAGAAAAACAAAACCAAAGACAAAAGAGAATTATTTCGTAAAGTCAACAACAAAAGGCTGAAATGTCTTATTTGTTTATGCCTTGGTCATGACATCAGCTGTATAACTATATTGCTGACCCACCGCGTTGGAAGTGTCACGTACTAAGAAGCAAAACGAAAGACTTCAACGCAAGCAACGAACTTGCTAGCTGAACCAGAACAGAAACGATAAAATGCACCTATATGTCTCAATTTATGATACTGATGACTGAATTTTGTTTATGGGGTGCGTGGGCAGCTGCTCAAATATCGAATCGAACATCAAATTTCTATATCGAAATGTATATATATATTGATGTATATAGTATATAGCCAGTCACAATATTTTTAAATGTTTGCCATTTCGTTTCATTAATAAATTGCTTAGCAGCTTTTGCACAAATATGGCCCGAGTGCCTGCAAACAGGTTGAACATGCGCTCAATCACTCAATACATTCTCAATATATATATATACCAATTTATATATTTATATATATACATATATACAATAGCATTGGCCAGTTTAGACAGCGAGGCGCAACCACGCAAAAATTCCGCATTTTCGTATGCAAATGTTTAAGCTAGCCATATAAGCAAAGATCAGTTCAGTTCACTTCAATTTGAAACGTATCTTACATGCGGCTCGAACGTGTTTCAATTCACAACCGTTGATAATTAATATGAATGAACAACAATTACAACAATAACAACAGCAGCAAAAATATCAACAATCATTTCAATAGCTCAAGTACGTATCTGTGTGCTTCACATTAGCCACATTCTCAGTGCCCAGTCAGATATCTGGTTATATAGCTATAGAGTGATATGTAATTTATAATTTTATTGATGACGAGCCCACACGCTTAGCCGCTTGACAGTAAAAGCAGCTAGGAATGCTACATATTTGGCATGTCAAATGACGTGCCCACACTAAAGCGCAAATAATCGCGACTGAATAGCTAAATTACGTGATATATAATAACTAAATTCAAATTTCTGTTTCTATTTGTTATAGTTATTTACATCGATATATCATATTAACCATTAAGTATAAAAGCAGAAGAGCAGTTACATTGAGCATTTACATGAACTTAACAGCAACTTTTAAGTCACTGTCAAGCTGTAACCAAAAGCTTATTATAATATGATTGATAGTAAAAAAAAGCTTGGCACAAATTTTCATTGAGAATGGAATGTTAGCTATTCCATGAAGCTACGAAGCAAGTGTAATGCCAATTGCGATCAAGAACTAACCAAATGTCCAATCAAATATCTCTTCTAGAAGAATTTATCTGCTTAACTTAAATCAGTACTTTCTCTGCTCTTCATAATTTTGTCAGTCTGTAAAATATTCAAAGAAAATATGTAAACAATTTGTTGCTAAATTATCTTGATCTATTTCATAAAATCTGGGCTAAAAGCATGCAAAGCAAAAGCTTTGGATAATTGCTTTAAAAATTCCTCTAGCTTGACCTTCTTTAAGCTAACCTATATTAAGTCAAATAATCATAGTCTGTGCTTAAGAACATTAAAAACTGCTAGTTCAAGTCAAATTAGTTAATATTTAATATTAATAGCTGCTAAAACAGTTTGGGAATTCTAAGCTAAACCTTCAATAGTTGCTGCGGGCATATATTTGATTCAGTTTTTAGCTACTTCCATATAATTTACTATGAGTCTTGCAGTTACTACGTTCACATATTATTTACGTACACAAATTGTTCATGCTATTGGGATTCCCTATTACATTTCCTTATTTACAGCACTTATAAACGAAAATCACGACAGATTTGTTTATCGTATCGATAACAGATACATTAGAGAAGTATTTACAATTTTGATCGTGCGGGTTCTAATTGCAATTGCAATTGCAATTGCATTGAGCTACTGTTTGGGATTCTAGCGCTTGCCACATTTATGAGCTATACGATTGCAATTTTATTTAGCCACCGCAAATAGCACGTTCTAAGTGCGAAACGTTGCTCAAATTACCACAAAATGCATAGATAATGCACAAATTGTTTACACTCTTGCATCATATCGGTATTAATAAGTCAGTCAGAGACCTCTCCCTCAGCTATATCTCTTCTGCTTTTTGTTTGTTTTTGACTAATTAGATTTGCAATTCTATTGGTAGCAGCAAATAGTAGCTAGAAGCGAATAGCCAACAACAATGTTCCATCGTAGCGCTTCTCCATTGCTGTTTACATACAAGTACGTATGTATATATATTTATTAGCTGTGTATATGTTTTGTCTATATACGTACCAGGTAATACAAAACAGCTGTAGTTACTGGCTTTTTAGCCATGTAGGGCAACACGGGCTGGCCGCTCATGCAAAATGCTAATTAGCCTCATATATGTGACTCCCTAACTGTCAGTCTGTCTGTTTTAGCACACACCCTACTGCCCCCTCTAAATGTCTGTATTAGTGTGTGTGAGTGTGTGTTGGAGTGAGGAGGTAAACCTCTCTACCTACCATATAAATCAATCGTTACATGGCATTTCCCGTCTCTCGCATGCGAGTGTTACATTTATAGAGATTTCAACACCCACTCGCATCAATTACACTTTCTAGACAACCATCTATAGAGGATATTGCGGTGACAGTTTGTGTGACCATTTTTGATTAGAATATGAATCGAACGCGTTTCAATTGCCGCTCGTAATGGTTGCTTTAAGCACAGCTTAGCGCACACTTCCAGATAGACTGCAAAGCAAATTCATTTAAATATTTAGGTACTTGGGCACACGTTTATTCGTTTAAAAGATTTATGAACATTTTTACTGAAGTTTTTAATTTGTTTAAATTTTTATTCTCCATATATAAATGTATGTATTTATTTGAAATAGTAATTAAGTTGTTTAGCAAACATTTTAGATAATTTTAGCCCACTTTTTTAACTTTATTTCAACGTGTTTAAAAAGTAATAACCCTTACTTCAATATAATTTATATGCGGGGAGTAATTTTTTAAAACTTTTTTAGTGTATACACAACAAAAGTTTTTATAACATAATTCTACATAAATATGATCATTCCATAGCTACTTTTTATAATTTAATGCATGATCTAAGTTTTAGTACATATTTAGTACGATATAAAAAGTAATAGTATTTTATTACTAATTTAGAATCTAAGAAGCTAAGCAAATAAATGTCCATTGCTTAGATATGAATATAGCTAAACATGATATATTTTTTTTAAAGAAATTTAAGAAAATTTCAGTAAATTTTATATATTTTTAAATTTCATTTAAAGCACATTAAATATAGGGAAAACTCTAGATTTGTATATTTTTAGTACAGCTAACTGGAGATATGCTAATATAGATTTATAATAATATTTAAATAAGTTTTTAAGTTCTTCATCTAACTTTAGTATAAGGTTCGCACACGTTCTTTTGCACAATTTAGTAGATTTTTTACTACCCAATGCCAAAATTTCGCAAATTTTCCCTGCTTTTTCCCATTGTGGCATTTTACTGAGCTGCGAAAGAGTTCCCAGCATTTGGGTTTGTTTTTGGTTTTGGCTTGTGTAACCTGTAAAAAGTGATGGTCGTTTTGGTGGTCTGTCCAAGTTTTATTTTTGGGTCACTCCATGGGCTTTGGCTGACCAGTTGGAGCAGCGCGCTTGCCCAGCTGTGTAATGACTGAGTCGTGATATGTTATGAGCATCAAATTCAAATTACTTTTGCCTAATTTAGTTTTGTGCGAATCGGCAAAGGCAAAGAAAATGTCGTGGGGTCAGGCAACAGCAAAAGAAGCTGTAGAAGTCGATGTGTTGCCTCTTCTAATTAGTGACCAGGTGGTTCTCCGATTACAACTGACTTGACCCACTGTGCGACTGCGCAGAGCGTCAACTTTTAATCACAAAACTTGTTGTTCTTTCTGGTTTCGCCCGAAGACATTGGTTTGTGTTTTGTTATGTTTGGCATTCTTATTGTTATTATGAGCATTCTACGGCTTTGACTTTTGTCTCGATTTCTATTTTGGGCCAAGAAGTACTAGCAGAACGACTACCTGACGGCTTTGATGTCTCGATGACGCAGCCCGAAATGTTTTGGCTCACAAAGGTGAATAGAAGCCCAAGTCAAACATTGTAGCAACATGGTAAATTTTGGCTACCGCAAAGCAAATGACAAAAGCAGCAGCTAAGACGCCTCAAAAAAAAAAGCTTATGTAACTCTTTGGTTTCATATACCCTGTAGGGCTAAAAGACAAATGATAAATTACATGATAAGCAGTAGAAATATAATGCAAGTTTTGTTTTTAGATTATATGTGGTAGACTAAGTGCTTATCAGTTGCTTTGTCTTTGCCGCCTGAACTTTATAGTTTTAGTATATTAAATTTAATAATCCAATTTATGTCATTTTGGATGCTTTCTTCATTAACTTTTCAGATATATTACGTATCTTTTCTTGTATATACAATTTTAGTTTTATGCTGTCTAAACTGTAATCTAAGTTTTTTGGCTTCATCAGATGATAACTTATCTATATAATAAATGTAATGTCCTGTCATGTATCTATATGTAATATAGTTTAAAGCATAAAGAATTCAATAAATGAAGGACCCTAAAAAGACAGACTTCTCAGGGACTTATTGAGTCAGCCAAAGTTATCTTATTAAAGATGAAGTCTACGAGGTGTTGGAACTTGTTGCCTAGTATTCATATTCTATTTGAAAGATATCTCTTAGTAGATCATCTTAGGACATTCGTCTTTGTTTAACCATTATCTAGCCCCATTTTTGAGAATATTCACGTCTGATTTAAATAGTATCTTTTGGTCGATCATTTTGAAGCTATGTTTCTTTGCTATTGTAACCTTCACTTTGCATGCTTGTTGTTGTTCTGCGTTGGCAGCTGTTGTTGTTGTTGTTGTTCTTGCGGCGTTGCGTTGGCGTAGGCGTTGGTTGCTATGGCTACCACACTCACACACACACACACACACACACACACAGGTGTAGCTGTTGTTGTTGTAATATACATACGTCATGTGGTAGGAGCGTAGAGCTCGAAGTCAGCAATCCATAACGGGGTTGGCTGCTGGCAGCGACGTCAACGCCGACGTTGGCGTCAACAGCCACACACACACACACGCACAGCTGTCAGCACGATCGCAATTTTAGTTCCAATTCCGAATTAAACAATTTTTTTCAAGCTTTGCCTTTGGAACGCCAACGCCGGTTGGCGTTTTTCTTGTGCCAATTCCGTTTCGTTTCGTATGCGTGTTTTGTTGTTGTTGCTTTTCTATTCTCGCCACAACCGATGCTAGCAGCGCTGCCAGCAGCGACGGCGTCAACCGTAAACACCTGGCCAGAGCAACACTTTAAGCGTTTTAACTTGGCCCGATCGCGTTTAGTCGTTGTCGAGTCGCCGCACACATTTGTTGTTAGTGCCCCCCGTCGCATGTATCTTTCATTTGTATATATATATAGAGAAATATAGATACAATTGTAAAACTATCCATAAGTCGTAAAATGCCTATGTCCAGCTGAGCGTAGAGCGATTGACCAGAATTTGTCGTGTGCCTTGTTGAACGTTTTTTGAATATATAAATATATATTATTAAAAACAAAAAATATTAGCGCGGGTTTTAAGGTTCAGATTAAAAAATAAATAAAATATTTAAAAGCGTAAAAAGAAAACATTTAAAATCAGAACAAAATAATTATATTAAAACAAATATTTATTTAAAAATAAAACAACATATTTAAAGTTATGGAAAAAAATTCATGAAATAATAATTTAATAAAAAAAATAAATAATTGTAAAAATAAAATATAAATAAAAAAATATAATTGATAAAAAAATAGATTTAATGAAATAAAATAAATATCTTACATTCATTATAATTCATGATGCTAAAAAATTTAAATGTATTTATATACATATATCCGACAAGTTAATTAAAAATATATATAAAATAAAAAAAATAATCAACTGCAAACATTTTGAAAAACAATTCAAAAGTAATTTAAAATATATATACATATATATTCAAGACAAAGCTAATAAAACAATGCTTAAAACACACACATAAATAAAAACAAATCGCAAAAAAAAAAACATAAACAACAACAACAAAAACTGAAACAAAACAAAAAACAAGACAAGACAAGTTAAAACTCTTTTTGCATGATGTCAGAGAACGCGACGACGAGCTTCAATTTCAATTTCAATTTCCATATGGGATTTATATCTGGCTAGCGGCTCGTAAAACCCCTCTCGAGCTGCCTGTCCTCCGTCTTTGTATCTCGATTTATTAATGCGTCTGCTGCAGTATCGTTATTTTTGATTTATTAAATGCCGCCTATATCAATTGATTTCAATCTGAATGCAATTGAGTTCAATTTTGTTTCAATTAAGTGTGCTTCATAAGACGAATTCATTTTTTCAAGTGTGTGCAGAGAGCGGCGAGTGTGTATGAGCGTAATAAAGTGTTGCTTTAATGGCTGTAAAAATAATGACGTGCCCAGACATATGGATTCTCCCTCTGTTCTGCTTCAGCGCATTTTAGCAAAAACAAAGTTTTTTAATAAAAAAAATATTTTTAGCTTTTTTTGGCTGTTTATTTTATGATTTGTTCGATTTGAATTTATGTGCTGTCAGTGCAAAGTCAATGCAAATTCGGCTATAATATTGTCTAAAGCACAGCTCTTAACGCGTCGTCAACTTCAAACAGTAGCCAGCAGCCAAAATAGGCAAGAGCTACTTGGTTGTAGAGAGAACAACAGCTGCTGCTGCTGTGGCTGCTGTGGCTGCTGTGACTGCGGCTCCATTCAAAATGTCAAGCTATTAACGCCTCTTAGTGTCGCCTCCGCAGACACTTAAAGCCAAAAACAAAAAAAATCACTTCATTCCACTGCAACCTTTTTATTTCTTTTTTTTTATTTTGATTTTAATAATGTTGCAATTAGCATTTTGTGTTGATCTGTGAGTGTGTGTGTGTGTCTGTGTGGGGAGGAGGAGCTGGTGACCGCCATGTCACGCATTTGCGCAGGCGTCGCCTTTCAATAATAGATTAACGGGTGGGTGCTCATTTTGGCCAAACAACTTGTTGTTGCTGCTGCTGCTGTATCTGTTGTTGTTGCTGTTGTTGTTCTTGCTTGATCTTGAGCTATACTGATTAGATTTGTGTTTTTATAGTAGTACAAATATCATGTCATATCTGGTGGCCTTGCTTATCAATGCGTTCAAACAAAGAGACTGTCAGGCTAATTGACATAATAGCAGATTAAATGAAATGCTCTAAAGATTTCTCGGTCCAAATCAATTTTTATCAAAACTCAATTGTAAGCAATTGAAATATCTCGTCTCTATTTTTGATAGACATTTATTGAAGCTTATCAAAATTTGTGAATAGCTTTAAATACATTTTCCGATACAATTTGTGGGACAGCTTGTTAGCCCTCAAGTGAATGGTTTCAAGCGTGTTCCATTCCATAACGTTCCTTTGCAAAATTATTCATTTTTTTAGCTTCACAATTAGCCGTATTGTTGTTGTTGTCGTGATTTGTGCCCCGCGGCTTCGCTCGGCCCGTGCACATGAACTTTTAGTTATGGTCGTTGTTGTTACTTTTTTTTTTTTCGTGCGCATAAATAGATGGAAAGAAATATTTATAATAAATAAATAATATTTGGCGTAACGAATAGCAGATGCACTAAGTACCTGAGTATTATGTATTATTTGAATAAAATTAGTCTTGGGATGTATTTTACACTATATAAATGATTTTAAAAATTAAAAGTAAATAAGACATATTTTTTTGTTACAAAACCTAAAACCTCGATTATTACTGATCCCAAATAGCTCTTCAGCTCTTGCTGAATGAGATTATATACATAAATCTATAATGTAGATATGTACGTTTAGATATATATATATATATATTTTATATATACACATCTCTGGGTTTGTTCCATGTCTCCGTTACATATTATATCTATAATATGATATGCTCTACCTTAAGGCACAGTAATAAAAATCTCAAAGACAGTTAGACAATTGGACGGCCAATCTCTAGTTGGTTGGCTGGATAATTATGTGTATGTACAAGACATAAATAATTCGCTCATCAGCAGTAGCAACAACAATAACAACACGTTGAGCACTACAGTGGGGCAAAGCCCTCGACTCTGTGGGTGCCTTTTGGCTGGCTTTTTCGCACTGACTAAGAACAAGACATCCGGTGCCAATGCCGGTGCCAATGCCGGTGCCGGTGCCGGTGCTGGTTTTGGCCGGCTTTTGACTTAATTAAACGCAAATTGCGGTGCCGGCAGCTCAATTGTCTGTGAGCACGATAACTGCGGTGGGGCGGTTGGGACAGGCAGTTTAAACGAATTAAAATCATTTTGTTTGAAATCACGCACAAAAATAGAATTACGAATCCAAGAGCTGAGAGAGTCAGAGACAAACAGAGAAAACGAAACGAAACCCAAAACGAAAGAAATTAAAGTGCAAAACGAAACAATAAACCAACGATATCTCGATAACGATAACGATCACGATAACAGGCTGGAGTCGAAATCGAAATCATGCACTCCAGCTCCAGCTCGCAGTCGACTCTGAAGCGCACTCAGCAGCTGGTGCGGCAAACGAATGGCGGTCCACCCCACGTAAGCAGCGGCAGCGAAGTGGTGCATACCTCCCGTGGACCTGCCATAACGACCAATATCGATGACTCCAGTCTGCGCTATCGTCATGAAACGAAACGCGAGCGCACTGTTGAAGCAGTCATCACGGACTATCCGGGCGTAGCGCCGTTTGGCACTGTGCCACACGAGCGCTCGAACTTTGAGCGGATCGTCACGTTCCAGGATGCAGTGGATGGAGGTAGAGGCAGCCTGAGGCGCACATCGGATAGCAGTCGCGCTTTGGTACCCTCGAGTGGTGCACCCACCACCAGCTATCAGCAGGTGACGCGCAACAAGCGCATCTCTACGGAGGTGCTTGGCTCCAGTGTGGAGAGCACGAAAACCTCGCAACGCGCTCCGAATGGACATCGACGGGTGACCACGCACATTGTGCGTAAGGTGACCACGCTGAGTCGCGCCGAGGAGAATCAGCAACCGGCGGAGGATTTGCTGCCGCCTGCTAAGATGATACGTAGCTCCGAGTTGGAGTATCGACGCGCACTGCCGCCGGCCATTGAGTCGAGTAGTATGCAGCGCAGAGAGGTAAAGCAGATGTTCAAAGGGCAGGGAAATAATCAAGGAAAACATTTTAAATATGTATTAAGATATGAGAAAGAAGATTTGATCTATCTATCTATCTAAATAAATAGAAATCTTTTAATTTTGCTTTCCAGTTGTATGTGATGAATTACTTTAGGAAAACTTGGTCAATTTACATTCAATATATAACAACCATCATCTTAAATAAACTTAATATGTATATCTAAAAATATCTAATTTAATTTCAATTTTATTCAGATTTCCGATATTGTTGTTGGCAAAGAGGACAACGTATCCGCACGTGAGGCCCTACTGCGCTGGGCGCGACGCTCGACGGCTCGGTATCCGGGCGTCCGTGTTAATGATTTTACATCGTCGTGGCGTGATGGATTGGCTTTCTCGGCGTTGGTGCATCGCAACCGACCGGACTTGCTTGACTGGCGAAAGGCAAGGAACGATCGGCCGCGCGAACGTCTCGAGACGGCATTCCATATTGTGGAGAAAGAATACGGTGTTACACGTCTATTGGACCCAGAGGGTGAGTAACGATTACAATTAAATAATCTTAAATATACAAGTTATACTAAAATCTGCTCAATTTGTGCTCTCAGATGTGGACACCAATGAGCCGGATGAGAAATCCCTGATAACGTACATTTCATCCCTGTACGATGTGTTCCCGGAGCCACCATCCATTCACCCCCTGTTCGACATGGACTCACAACGTCGTGTGCACGAGTATCGCGATTTGGCACAACAGTTCATTTATTGGTGCCGCGAGAAGACAGCCTATTTGCAGGAACGTTCGTTCCCGCCCACGCTGATCGAGATGAAGCGTCTGTTGAGCGATCTGCAGCGTTTCCGCAGCGAGGAGGTGAGCGTGAAAAAACGCGAAAAGTCGAAGCTCGTACAGATCTATAAGGAGCTAGAGCGTTACTTCGAAACAGTGGGTGAAGTGGATGTGGAGGCCGATCTGCGTCCAGATGCCATTGAAAAGGCCTGGTATCGTATGACCACAGCCCTGCAGGATCGTGAAGTTATACTGCAGCAGGAAATTGAACGCTTGGAGCGTCTGCAGCGTCTCGCTGACAAAGTCCAACGCGAAATTAAGCACGTGGATCATAAGTTGACCGAGCTAGAGACGCGCATCACTGAGGAGAGCAGACGCATCGAGCGTTTGCATCCCGTAGATGCCAAGAGTATTGTTGAGGCACTCGAAACCGATATTAGACATCTGGAGGAGCCCATACAGGATATGAATCAAGATTGTCATGTGCTCAACGAGGGTCGCTATCCCCATGTCAGCGAGCTGCACAAGAAGGTCAACAAATTGCATCAACGCTGGGCTCAGCTGCGCACCAATTTCCATACGAACCTGGTACAGAAGCTGTCCGGCTTAAAGTTTCCCGTCCATGAGACGACCGTGACGCGTCAAACGCGCATGGTGGTCGAATCACGACAGATCGATACGAATCCACATTTCCGCGATCTGCAGGAGCACATTGAGTGGTGCCAGAATAAATTGGTGAGTGAAGAACATAAGAAATGTTTAAGGCTTATAACTAACCACATGTTTTTTTTTGTGATTCTAGAAACAATTGCTTGCCGCTGACTATGGCAGTGATCTGCCATCGGTCAAGGAAGAACTGGATCGTCAACAGCACGAACACAAAATCATCGATCAGTTCCATAGCAAAATACAAAACGATGAGCGCCAGCAGACGAAGTTCTCGGGTGATGAATTGAACCTCTACCAGCAGCGACTTAATCAGCTGCAAAAGGTCTATGCAGAGTTGCTTAGCACCTCTACGAAGCGTCTATCCGATTTGGATTCACTTCAGCATTTCCTTGGACAGGCCTCAGCTGAACTTCAATGGCTTAACGAGAAGGAACAGGTTGAGATCACACGCGACTGGGCGGACAAACAACTCGATTTGCCTTCTGTGCACAGATACTATGAGGTAAATAGTTTAGTTCTAATTTAGATAAATGCGATCTCGAGATAGATATTAATGCAGAATTCTCGGCATATTGTTGAGAGAGAGAGAGTCGTGCATGTATTACTTATCCGTTTACTTTTTCCTGTCCGGAATGTTGTAGTTTTTACAATCCTTAACTTCAAGGAAACATCTAAATGAAACACAGTTTCTTTTGAATAGTGTGGGTTAGAAAGCTTAACCCATGAGGGCTATTGTATTATTTCAAAAGAATGAGTTCTTGAAAGGAAACTTACCTGATTGCAAATCGGAAGTCAAATTGATGCAGAACGATATTTGTATATGATACAAATATTTTGCTTAGTATTTCTTATGATCAGATTACTCTCTTATTTATATGCTCTGTCTTCTACGTTCTCAAATCTTCGGCAAGCCGTTGATAATGGTTTTTGATGTTTTTTTTATATGTGTTGTACTTTATCTATTCCAAGCGTGCATTTGGTAATGGCGACGAGGTAAGATTGGTTTTAAGTACCCTCGAAATTAAAGCAGAAATACAAATTGAAAGCAACCAACCAAGTGCACTCCGCTAAATCAATTCATATTTCTTACTAAGATTCTCCATTTGAACTCTTCACAGAACTTAATGTCCGAACTGGAGAAGCGTGAGATGCACTTTGCCACAATCTTGGATCGTGGCGAGGCTTTGCTTAATCAACAGCATCCGGCATCCAAGTGCATTGAGGCCCATTTGACGGCTCTGCAACAGCAGTGGGCGTGGCTGCTACAGCTTACACTCTGCTTGGAGGTGCATTTGAAGCATGCAACGGAATACCATCAATACTTTGCCGAGATCAAGGATGCCGAGCAATGGCTAAGTAAACGCGATGAGATACTCAACAGTAAATACTCGCAGTCTGATTTCGGCTTGGATCAGGGTGAAGCACTGTTGCGCGGCATGCAGGATCTGCGCGAGGAGCTGAATGCATTTGGTGAGACAGTCGCAACGCTTCAGCGTCGTGCCCAGACGATTGTGCCGCTCAATAAGCGCCGCCAGCCGGTTAATCGACAGGGTCCGGTCCAAGCGATCTGCGCCTACAAACAACAGGGTCAACTACAGATTGAGAAGGGCGAAACAGTTACTTTGCTGGATAACTCAGGCCGTGTCAAGTGGCGCGTGCGCACTGCTAAGGGACAGGAGGGTTCCATACCCGGAGCCTGTCTGTTGTTGCCGCCACCCGATCAGGAGGCCATTGATGCTGCTGAACGTTTGAAGCGTCTTTTTGATCGCTCCGTTGCGTTGTGGCAAAAGAAACATTTGCGCTTGCGCCAGAACATGATCTTTGCTACGATTCGAGTGGTCAAGGGCTGGGATTTCGATCAGTTCCTGGCCATGGGACCCGAACAGCGAACGGCCATACGGCGTGCCTTGAACGATGATGCTGACAAGCTGCTCAGCGAGGGCGATCCCAATGATCCACAGCTGCGACGCCTGCGACGCGAAATGGACGAGGTCAATCGCTTGTTCGATGAGTTTGAGAAGCGCGCCCGAGCTGAAGGTGAGTTGGTGGGCGTTTCACAAGTGGGAAATGGGCGTGGGTGTCGACAAGTCGCCTTTCAATTGGCGGCGTTTGGCCAGCTGTCAACTTTTGACTCTGGCGTCCAATTAAGCGCTTAATTGAATTGAATTTAATGTGCGCTTGATTTGTACCGAAGCTTCGACCAGGAAGCACACAACTTAGTCTCAAGTCACAAATCAAACGTAACGCAACATGAAGAAACTATTCGCGAGTGCTAAACAGCGCGGTATTCTTCACCGAAACTCAAACTAATCAATATTTTAATCCCTTTTATTCATTTACAGAGGAGAGCAAACAGGCGAGTCGAATCTTTACGGAGGAATGCATTGCCATAAAGAGCAAACTGGAGGATATGGCACGTGAGCTAGATCAGATTATATTGGCTCCATTGCCACGTGATTTGGATTCACTTGAACATGTGCTTGCCATACATGGCGACTATGAACGTCGCCTGCATCTGCTCGAGCCAGAGCTGAAGCACCTGCAGGAGACCTTCCGCACCATAGCGCTGAAGACGCCTGTGCTCAAGAAATCGCTGGATAACCTGAATGAGTTGTGGAAGGAGTTGAACACACAGAGCAACCTGCACAAGGATCGCTTGAAGCTGCTGGAAGCTTCGCTGGCTGGACTCGAGGATAACGAGCATGTTATATCCGAGCTAGAGAATGAGCTGGCCAAGCATCAGGATCTGCCCTCGACAGCGGAGGGACTGCAGCATGTGTTCAAGCAATTGACCCACATGCAGGACATCATCACACAACAGCAGCCACAAATGGATAAAATGAATGATGCGGCTGATCAGCTGGGACGCATGGGCGTGCCCACCAAGGTGTTGGGTGATCTGAAGCGCCTGCACTCGAACGTGGAGCGTTTGAATACGCGCTGGAGTGCGGTCTGCAATCAGCTGGGCGAGAGGTAAGAACTCGAGCTCAATTGAATGGGTCATTTATATAAACTACAGAAGTTATTCCATTATAAACTTTACTATCAGTAATGCTATGTTAAACTGATATGGAATTAAGTAGAAATGACTAGCAATTCCTGAAAGATATGTTCTACTGAGCTGTTAAGCTTTCTGAACAACTCAATAACTGACCAATCGAATTGCTCTTGAAAATCTTAAACTCTTGTCTCAATCATGAACTGCTGAGCTAGTAAATATATTGATCCATAAAAAAATTGAGTATAAATATAGATGTCCCAAATCACCTGTTCGCTGACGGAACCTGTGTGACAAATCGCAATGCTTCATTAAACTCTCCATATATGTTTCTATATACATTACTCACCTATTTACCTTTTCACGCCTTCCTTTTGCAGAATGCGCTCATGCGAGACGGCGATTGGACTTATGAAGAATCTCCAATCGAGCGTGCAAGTCGAGGAGTCATGGGTGGACGGCACCACCGAACGTCTATCGGCCATGCCCACAGCGACTTCAGCTTACGAATTAGACGTGAGTAGCGTTTGTTCATTATACACATATATTATCATTTTTACTTTTTAATTTTTAATCAGTTCTGATCAGTTAGTTTATAGTAAATATATGAACATTTCCCTATATATATTTAGCATAAACCCAAACTTGTATAGTTAAACCTCTCAGTTATTTAGTGAGATTATTCAGTTCCCCTTTTAGGGCTATATATAACTTCAAGCAACACAAAGTATATATAAATATATTGACAATATGTTTTATGATGTATATATAAATTTAATACCAATTGAAATTGAAAGCGTAGTTAACTATTTTTTGCTTAACCAGTGCTACGTCACCCAATTCCTCTGCCCAAAAAGTAGTTTTACCTAAAAAATATTTAAATGTTTTCCAATTTATTTATGGGTCAAAACTTTGGTGTTGGACATGTTTTAAATGTCTGTGTGTTATATATATATATAGTAGAAATTCAATTTCTATAATGTACCTTCAAAAAACATATAAATACCCTGTAAATTGTTACTGTAACTTGTCCCAGACTCTCAATATTTCGTAGTTTTTGTCTAATCAAAATACAAAGAAAAACTGTAGCAAGCTGCACCTGTTGTCAGGCAGCTACATACATACACACACATACACCCACACAGCTATGTATTATATGTATATATACACTTTATGTATTCACACCACCTATGTGATGTCGTCCCTCACACACCCAACCTCTTGAATATACCCATTTGTATATCCCAATCCGTGTGTACCCAGTACAATTTTGAATATCTTATTATTGTTATAAGTAAATGTTATATTTTTGTAGATTTGTTTTTTATATATACATCTATATGCCATTACGATTTCATCTATATATCATGTCATTATTGTAGTCTTATTTGTATTTGTAGTTGAAAACTAATTGTATATGTATTTTTGTCTAATTTCTTGTATTTTCACCCAATATCAAAAACCAAAATCAATATCACATTCTATAAACAAAAAAAAAAAACGAAACACAAACACTATGAAACAACAAAAACTCAATCAATCAACTTTTACAAAAATTACCAAAATGAAACAAAAAAACAAAAAAATTATCCACAAATTGCAACCAAACCTCCCTCGCAAATGTATTTGTATATATATATATATAAATATATATGTATATATAGAAACTGCTCGGAGCTGCTATCGAACGAAAACCAAAAATCGAAAATGTCAACGTGGCTGGAGGACGTCTCATTCGCGAAGCTAAGGTAAAAATTTGAATGACTGTCGTTTGTATGACTGAATACTCTATATATATAAATATGATAAGCATAGGGCATGATTTTATATAGATTTGTTCTAAACAACTTTTCAATTAAAAGTATTCCATAATGCTAGATGTGAGATTTGTTCCTATTGCACTTTAAACGATGAGATATAGATTTTGTAGAGTCAGTAGGTTGAATTCCTGGGCTCGAAAAAGGATTTAGTAGTTTCTTAGCTGTAATTTTGTAATATTTTTAGAAATTTATAAATCACCTTGCAATCGAACTCAGATCTCATATAGTCTAATATATAAACACTATATATATTAGACTAGAAAAACCTAAAGAAAATCGATAGACTGTTCATAGAATATATAGATTTATACACAATATATACTAGTTTTATAAAGAAACAAATTTATAGACTTATAAAGTTCATTTTTGTTCAGTTCAGAATTAATAATAGTTTGGAATAAGATAGTTAGAGATCTCTGTGTTCCATTAGTCAAATGCTTAAGATTATCCCATATTAGTTGTTACTATAATGCCCATCATACAACTAGTTTTCGGATAGTAAATTATATAAATAACAGAGCAATCTATATAACATCTGCTCTATGCTAAATATCTACTCCTTTACCCTTTTCTTCTGTATGTTTGTGCGTGTGATTGTGAACAATTTTCGAAATACTATTATATCAACTATGTGACTCAATATTCTATATGTTGAGTTTACCCTTTACCTTTGTCTACCCTACACACTTTTCGTCTATTATCTCTGCTATATTTTTATTGTATACGAACCTTTCAATATTTAATGCTTTTTAAAAACAATTTATGAAAATTTTCGGCGCTTGATTTGTGAAGCGCGCGATTGCGAGTAGTTTAAAACTGCGGGTACAAGGTGCGTCAATAACACTTGGGTTAAACAACAACAACAACAACAATATTGACCAACACACCAACAACAACAAACAAACAAACAGTAAACCAAACTCACACAACAAACAATTAAAAAGCAATTGTAATCAACGTAATTTCGTATTGATTAATCAATGAAATAAAAAGCACTAAATATATGACTAGAACAACAATATTTACCCCCACACAAACCCCTCTTAAACTTTTGTTTAACACGAGCAAATTACTAACATTTAACCGAAAAAATTAACCCAAAATGCTGCGGACAACGACAACAACAACATCATCAACAACAACAACAACAACGTGTTCAACATTTGTGACGTCACCGTTTGCAACGGATTCAGATTTACGATAGTAAATGTCTGCGTTTCGTCGACTGGCTGCTCGAGGCTCGACCCTCGTTCTCGCCGCCACGTCGTGATCTGCGTCCGGCGGACAGTGATCCGGGTGCCACACAGTATTACAGCCAGCGTTTGGATAATTTAAATACGAAATACGACAGATTGCTGGAACAATTGTCGCAGAGGCTAAAAACTGCAATCGAGGTGAATGGCAGCGATGGTCTGGTGAGTATCTACATGATCACAGAGAGAAATAGACAGAGAGAGAGAGATAGAGAAAGGGAGCTGCACAACTCCTGATGCCAACTGCTAAATTTAGAAACAAACGTCAATTACCTTACAATGAGTCAAAAAGTGTATATAATTATAGGTAACGAAATTTTAATGACGCAACCTTAGCAACGTATTCAAACACTTGCGCGGTAGCAAAATATTTGAGTATTTACAACAAGAGGTGCTTAAGTATCTGTATCTATAGCTTATGTGACGTACAGTTTATCAAATTCGAAAGATATATTTCTGAATATCAGCGATATTTGTAATTATTTTAGGCAATTATAGCCAGGCCAACGGCAAGTTCACTAGGCTCAAAAACTATCTGAATTTATATTGTTTATTATTTCAAAATATATCTGTATCTATAGTTAATATCAGATTTATCAATAGTTTTTCGGATGCAATAAGTATTTGCATCAAAACATTGCCCCCACTCAAAACTTCCCAGTTTCGAAAAGAATCTATATCTATTGTTAATAACTGAGTATTTTATGAAGTATCTCAGATTCATTTAGTATTTGTATCTCAGATTCATTTAGTTTCTGTATCTATATTTATATAAGATTTAGGTAAAGTAAAATTTGTTTAGACTTACTCAAGTCACTTATCTTTTAACAAAATAGTATCTGTATCTCTTAGGATGAATTGATTGTCGCATACGTAGACATACCAATTGAAAGTATAAAGTACTTTTAGTTGTAAATATTTGTGAATATAGTAAAAAAAAAAACAATTTTTCCGCTTAATTGTATCTGGCAGCTGATATCATATTTATCTACAGCATTTGAGCTTCAAGTTCAGCATTGAAACTACTTGAAAGCTTTCGTTTTCATTGAATACTCTTCGAGTTCTAGCGCACTTTGTATCAGTATCTGTATCTTTGTATCTTTTTGTCAGCCTTATGCAATGCTATTATTAAATTAACCTTCAAAATAGATAGACCCACACACACACACTCGCAAATAATGACATCAGAGCGCAATTCCGTTGCGTTGTCAGCGTTTGAAATGTTGTCTTATAAATCACCATTTGATTAATTTATATAAATGTTAAACTATTTTTTTTATATAAATTATTTTATATCATTTTTTTTGTTGTGCTCGTGACAATCATTTGTCTAATGTGCAAATTGCATTTGTAAGATATACGAGTTTATCTATCCAAAACTACCTCTATACGTCGTATACAAGAAGCTTGCCTTTTCTATTTATTTTTTTTGGCCAATTAGGCAAATGAAGTCAACTTAGCAATTAAGAATTCTGTTTATAACATGATGTCAATATGCATATATTATAAACATATTTCGCATATTTTTTGGATACCTAATCTTCGCTTCTAGGAAATTCAATGCCAGACAACGTCATCAACAGTTCATTGTTGACTTTTTGTCGCTATAATTATTTCAACTGTCAACTCTTTAGATTTTATTTCTTTTATATATTTTTTGCTGTTCTCCGTAGACTGTTTTGGGCAACTGGTTTTTTATTTATGCGTCGAGAAATTCAATTAAAAAATTCATTTAACCACAGAATTGTGTAAATATTTAGTTTATAATTAACATATAATGAGTGGGAATAGAGAAAGGATTGTTTCCACAGTTGGTTGGTTGGTTGGTTGGGTCAGCAAACCTTCAAGTGGTTCGCTGTATTGATATCTATGTAGTCATCAGTTCGCACTCTAGAGCCCTTAACAAAATTAGCACCATTTACCTAAGAATCTATACTCTACATATGTATGTCTATTGTGTTCTTAAAGGTGTTGCTCTTGTCTAAGAGTGACATCATGAAATGCTTCTACGCATAGCTATATATATTCACAGATCTATGTATGTATTAGACAACTTCATTGCCAGCTTTGGGGTTTATGTCTCAGGCTTAACTTGATATGCATAACATGGGCGGCCAAGCTTAGCATTAAGTGGAGTGAATGAGCAGATTGCTATTCAGAAGGTTAGCTTCAACATTTGACTACAACAAACTGGTTTTCTTTTTATTGTATATATTTTTTTTCCATTTATGTAAATACCCTGTAGACCTTAGATGAGAATAACTATGATGGCAAAATATTGCAAAATTGAAATAAATTGATCTTCATCTAGTATATTCAGGATCTTATAAATAAAATGTTAATTTACTTTAAACACAAAAAGTTCAATATAAAATGTAATTTAATAATTTAAATTATATATAAAATATATTAAAATATATTGAAATTTGCTGTTCCAATCCAAATCAACATTAACTCATCCGTCTCTAGGGTATCATTCTCTTTGATCAGTTGCCGTTTGTCGGCTTTTATTCTTGTTTCTTTTTGCTAACCAAAAATCGAAAACAAACCAAATCTCCAATCTTAACAATTTGACAGACCCCAAAAACAACAAGAAATATATAAAATGAAAAAAAAAAAGAATCTTCGAACGGTAGACAAACAATGTTGTTCGAACACGTTGTTTCCATTCTCAACGTGAACTTCCGTGTATTGTTTGCAACATTTTGACAGCTTCGAATCGAATGGGCAATTGTAAATGGATTTTAGTTGATAATCAGCCGGAAAAGCAACAGCTGATGAGCGCATAGCCGCATAGCCGGCATATTTTGCTGCTCTCTGCAAAAGCTCGCTCTAGCACAATAATTTCAAAAGCTTTCGCCGCTCTCAAGTGCCGTATGAACTACGGCTGTGAGTTCCGTTCAGTATCAAATGCGACGTGGTTGTATAACGACGTAAAACTGAACGCGTACGACGCGTTTCTTAAATAAATAAGAAGTTTTTTGTGTGTGCGTGTGTGTGTGTGTGCGTGCGTGAACAAAGGCCAAAAAAAACCTACATAAGGTTGCCCTTTAAGTTGAATAAATTCATTTGAATTTCAAATATTTCATTTATTTTTTGCACATATTTGAAACGTGTAAGCAAAACCTCAACAAAATACCCTAACCCAATAAGCTAAAAAATAAATAAAATAAAATAATAGAAGAATACATCACGTATAATAGGGCCGGCGCGGCAATGCTCATACGCCGCGTTGTCACATACAAATAGAAAGTGCGATTGTATCTGTGTTACCTTAGCTGTGTGCGTGCCTTCAATTGAAATACTCGACATTCACGTCTGTGGCCCGCTTTTATTTGTTTAATAGAAATTTAAATATTTTATATAAAGTTCTGCGGCCCACACGGGTTCCAAATACGAATTCGAAAAATGAAGTCACTCGCCGTAGAGCCAAAAAAAAAAAAAAAAAATAATAAAAATCAAATTCAAATAGAATAGCAAAACTAACGCCTAGAATTCGAAGTGTGAAACTGAAAATAAAAGATGAGGAAAACAGAAAAATATATAAAATAAAACCAAGAAATAACATATGCAATATTCATATAGCCTTGAACATGTCGCAAGAATCCATATGCTATTTTTTTTTTATATTTATATACACATGTGGACACACATATACACTGTATTTATTTGAGTGTTAATGAAGGCAGACAAAACGAACAACAAATTGGTTTATTTTGTAGGAGTTGTTGTATTTTTTATGAGCCAACACAAGTTGCATGAGTCCCGAGCTTGTTAAAAGAAAATTGCCTAAAAAACAATTTCGAAACGGTTGTAAAAAAAAGTGTATTAAAAGTGTTACGCTTAACTAGATCCATTAGACCAGCCAACTGACCTACACACGCACATGGACACACACACACACACACATACACAGAGACATGCACACTCATCCTCAGCTAGTGACATCTGACAACGACTATCAATGACTGCAATCAGCTGCTGTCAGCAGCAAGCCAGAGCTGAAGGCTGGCACTACGGCTAATCTAATCTATAGAGTTTTTAAATAAAATAGTAATTTCTCCATCTAATGTGTTGCAGTCAGGTTTTAACAAATTTATATACTTTTGATTATTATTATACTCTGCTCTAATAAGGATCCATAGAGCGTATTAGCTTTTCTGTGTTAAATTCAATTTTGCTCAATTTTAAATTTTGGGAAAATATATTTATTTGTCAGACTTGTTTTAATCTTTCTATGATTATATTCAATTGGATTAATAAATCTTAAACCTGTTAGAGCATCATCAATCTTTTTGAAAGATACTTCCTCTTTTACCTACGCAAAAACACAAAATTTTTATATGCTTCGTCAATTTACGATTAGTAGAAGTTCCTTTTATAGAATGTCTTAATTAGTAGTCCGTCCGAAATAGCAAAATTTATATCTAATATTTTAGTGTCGAGTCTATGATTAAAACTCGTTTTTAAGAGTTGCTCTTTCAGATTGCTCTTTTACAGTTTCATTCTTAAGAAATAAGTTTCACTTTTATTAAGTTTTGATGTTTAGTCAGTTTTCATTTAATATTTTTGGCAATTGTTACCCAAAGTCTCTCTAAGTTTTATGGTTCTTTGATCTAGGCTATAATTCTTAGCAAAATTCTTTTGCTGCACTTATTAACTGAAACAAATACAGTGTATCTGCGCGTTGAAAACTTTACTCTAAATATGACACTTACGTATTCTTTTATTTTTAGGACTTTTAACATTTCATTTGTGTCTTTTATGTGTTTTCTGTTTTGTTTGCTTTTCATTTTCTTGGCCTTTTCTGTTTGTTGTTACATTTTCGTTCAGCTTTTTCATATGTCATTGCGCTTGGTTTTTTCTGCATTTCTCATACATGCAATACGCTGCTCTGTATCGATTAAACTAGACAGAAAAATTTTGGCCGCCGCCTTAAACACACACACACACACACATGTATTTTTAGTTGCTATTTAAGTGTGTGTGTGTGTGTGTGTGGTCTATTAAATTAGATAGAAGAAAAAGCAAATGAAAGCGAATGCGACATCTCTTGAGAAGCATCGCGTCGCCGCCTATTTTAGTCGTGCAGCATGCGGCATGCAGCGTGTTGCAGCTGGAAAGCTCGTCGATTAGCCGGCAAAGCTTCTTAAAGCGTGTCAAGCGCAAAGCGCAGCAATGCAGGAGCGCAGCGAGGGCAACTTAAGGCCTACTTTTTGCAGGCGCTCTCAGTTTCATTTAACTGTTGTTATTGTTTTATTTTTTTTTGTTGGGGGCGCTCGGCAAACTTGTTTTAGATTATATAGAAATTACGGATGACATCATTGTTTGTGCTCGGTTCTCAATGTGTGTGCGTTTGCGCTCTTAATGTGTTTGTTATTTTTTTTTTTTTCTATATATATATATTTATTTTTTTTTTTTGCTTTTTGCATTTTTGTTAATTATAATTTATTTGTTGCCGCTACTAACTCTAGGGCGACCTTCGGCAGCCGTTTTGAATAATGAGCAGTGAGAAAAGAGAAAGAAAAAGTGATTGCCGCAGCGTAAATTAAGAATTTTTTTTGGTTTTTATTGCCGAACAGACTTTAAAGTAAAGCAACTCCATTAGCAAGTTGTGTATTGCGGTTGCTGATAAAACAAATTGTGGCGAATACTACGTCTGACAGTCAATTGAATTTGAACGTTGCTTTATACTCTAGCTAAGGGTATACCGATTAGTTATGAAATGTGAGAGTATTTTTAATGCCAGAATCTGAACATCTACATGTGTCTCTGAACAATATAGTCTTCGGAGTAAATCAATATTAATTAAACTTTTTATTCACCATATGGTTACTTGAATTACTATATTGTTTTACTGTAAATTGCAAGAATAATTTAGTCCAAATGTACTTTTAGTATAGTAGAACTTCATTGACATGATCTATAATGATTTTTATTAACTACAATGTCTGTTGTCAATTTGCTTTCAAACTATGTACATTTCACTTCAGCAAGTGTATTTAGTATTCGGCTTTCTGAATATAACCAATTTTTGCGTGTCTGGCTACCACTTCAAAGCTTGAACTTACATATGGCCATATGTTCAGATATGTTCAGATATCAGAGATACCATTTTCCTAGTACTCTGTCATGTATCAATGCTGGCCCTGTTGTATTTGCTTAATGCAAACAAAGATAAAACTTAATTATGCACTTCTTGTGAAGGGTAATCACCCGTGTCGAAGTAAAGCACTTTGAGAGTTATAGCCACATCCTCTGCACTCTATATCTGTCGTATATATGTATATATACATTTATATATATTTACCGGGTATTTTTTGCAGTGCGTTTGTATTTGTATGTCTCTCAGACTGTGTGTGTGTGGCCCTCAATAATAGCGTCATTTCTATTTTCATAAAGGCTTGCTTTTGCTTTCTGTGTCGCACTGTGTGTTGAAGTGTGTTAGTGTGAGTGTGAGTGAGATATGGTCTGCGCTTTGGTATGGCTAGTTGATAAATATAATACTTAATGTTTTAAGAGCGCTGATAAGTCATCAAATGCCGGCATTCTTAATGTTTTCCATTTTGTTTGGATTTTTGGTGAATGAAATTAAATCCCGCAAGTTTAATTTATTTTTGGGCAGACACAAGGGCTCCAAGTTACGTTAAGATATCAACCTGCAGATTAGATAGAGAGTGATAGAAAAATATCTCTTAGTCTTGAAGCAATAAGAAGTTAATACGTTGGTGTCAGAGCTAATTCAATTGGTATGTTATAAAAATAAGTTCATAAAAAAAACTTTTCCGGATTCTTCTGTTCTTCTTTTTTTTCGATTGGCGATATTTTGTAATTTATTTACCACTAATTAGCTGCCGAAATCAAAAGGCCTTTCAATTAAATATCTGATTTAGTTTTTTATTACCTAAAATAAAAACTTTCAAAGTTCTATGATACCGACGACTTATAAACCAACTTTAGTCAAAGTCTCTAGAATTATTTTGCTAGTGGATTTTCTACACATTTTTTATTGGTCTACAAAGTTTTGGCTTTTAACTGGGGCTCTTATCGAAACACATTTATAACTGTCATAAAGCATTTGCAAATACACACATGCATAGATATAGATACAGTCGCAAAATAATAAAAATAAATAAGTTGAGAACATTTTTGAAAGCGAAAAAATGCGCGTAAATTCGTTCGTTATCTAATTTATTACAAATCTCGCAGTGCATTGAAGAAACGTCAAAATTAAATCAAGCGCCTATACCTACCAGTGCTGACTATGACTATGTCAAATTGAAAGAAACGCAAGATTTAGACATGCCTCAGCATAGATCGGGTCGCAAAGCGGCCCAAACTAAAACCAAATCCCAAACCACAACTGTCCATGTGACAGAGGAAAGTGACTATGACTTCGCGTTCGAGTTTCAGGTAATACAATCCCCAATCTCCCCCAAACATTTCCATACTCTCCCCAACAATCTCTTTCTCTCTCTCAATTGCAAAGTTTAACTACGCAACTTTTTTTTACATTTTTGGCTAATGAGTATTTTGTTTCTTTTTCTTGGCTGGTTTAGCAATACGCTGAAAGTCTGCAGAAACCGCTCAAGACCTTTAGAGTTGACTTCAGTGCGGGCAGCGTGCCAACTGGCGATGGCTACGCTGCACGCCCGGATGATCTCTATACAACAACATATAGCACAACACAGTAAGTAAAGTTGCCATAAATTTCTATTAAATACACTCAACAACAAAACTTAAGTTTTAATATGAAAAATGATTAAAGAAAATTTAGAATTGACTAGAAAAATATATTTTTAGTTTGTATTACTCATGTATATACAATATATTCTATCTGACTTTTTAGATTCAGCTCAACGAAAACAACGAAAAGCTCTTCGAAGAGCATTTACAGCAGCGATGGCATCGATGCCGCTGGACAGGAATCAGGAGCTACACCACA
This sequence comes from Drosophila nigricruria, assembly GCA_037075265.1. NCBI lineage: Eukaryota > Metazoa > Arthropoda > Insecta > Diptera > Drosophilidae > Drosophila > Drosophila nigricruria. Next base: position 2,859,986 of record JBAMCI010000053.1, read on the forward strand.
GTCGCAAATACAATTCAACGAGATACGTAGCCTTAAGCGGGGAGGTAATATTACCTCTGTGCTGGATATTGCCGGCATACGTGATCCGCGAACGGGTCGCGTTTTGACCATTGGCGAAGCTATACAATTGCGTATTCTGGACGTTCGCACTGGCGAAATGCTGGTGGGTGAGCGTCGCATATCACTTGAGCAAGCCGCCGAACAGGGCTTGATTGATGCACAGCTGGCGATACAGTTGCTGCAGCCAGGTGCAGGACGAGATGCGACCGGACGTGAACTCTCATTGCTGGAAGTGATACAGCGAGAGATAAGCGAAGCGGAGTCTGGCTATGAGACGGCAGAGAAACGCATCAAGGTAAACAACACAGTCACAGTAGAGCAGTTGCCATTGCCAACGCAATCCCCATTGGATGTGGCATCCCCCGAGAAACCTAGAAATATTGTCGATGCCATTTGTGCTGGCAGTGTGGATGCCAAGACGGGCCTCTATCGCGTCAAATCGGGCCAAACAATTAGCCTGGCCGAGGCGTACGAACGTGGCTATCTGATACGCCACGAATCGGTGACAATTAAATCGAATGCGCTGTGCTTAAGCGATGCCATTGCCCATGGCCTGGTGGATAATGCTGGCTGGATAATAGATCGCAATTCTGGTGACAAGTTCCGTTTGGATTCGGCTATTGCCAATCAGCTAATCGATGCGAGCGTGCGCGAAATAGTAGATGCTAAGCGCGATGTAAAAATTACATTAGAAGACGCGTTAAAATCGGGCGTATTGAATGCTAAAACCGGTCGCTATCTAAACGAGGTGACCAAAGAGAAGCTTAGCTTCTTGGAGGCACGTAATCGTCAATTGATTGTTAAGCCGTATACTCTTAAAGATATTTGTGATTTGAATTTGCTCGACAAACAGTCCCTGATCACAAGTCCCATGCGTCGTGAAAAACTAAGCATTATGCAGGCCATCGAAGCGGGTGTTTTGGATGGCAACCAGCTCAAGTGCATTACGAAACGTAAGGGTGAGTTAATCACTTTGCAGGAAGCCATTGCCGATGGCATTGTGTTACCTGCGGAGTGTAAATATCGGGATTTCATGACTGGGGAGTTAATTAGCATACCCGAGGCTGTAGAACGTGGCCTGATAAGCTCGGTATCGCAGCGTTCCATTTTTGATATCGATGGTTTCAAGGATTTGCGTAGCAATGATTATGTTAGCTTTAATGTGGCCCTCTCGCGCGATATTTTACGTCGCAAGAGCACGGGCTTTGCCTTAGAGACAGGTCGAGATAGTCTAGTTCCACTAGAGGTGGCCGTTGGTGAGGGCCTGGTGCGGCAGGAGGTTTATGAAATGTTTAGTCGCGGTATTGGCGTGCACAATGCCAGTGGCAAGGAGCTAAGCGTATTCGATCTGGTCTATCACAATCTGATTGACCCGAAAACTGGCTATTTGCTAGACCCTAAGACTGGTGAAACAGTGCCTCTGGACAGCGCCATTGAGCGCAAGTTCATCACACCCGAGGGTGCTTTACTGCTGAGCAGCCTGCTTAACATAACGTTGACCACAGAGACTGTGACTAGGACGATCAATCGTTATGTGACCATACGTGCCGGCTCTCAGGAGCCAGGTGATACAGTTTTACTGACCTTTACCGAGGCAGTGCGTCAGGGTTTCATTGATGAGGATAGGCAACTATTCAAAGATCCCAAAACGGGAAATGTTTACTCTGTGCAACAGGCGCTCAACTATGGGCTTCTAGTACCTGATAGCAATCAAACGGTGCCGGAGCCTACAAATCGCAAAAAGACCAAGTCAACCATAACAATAGTGACCAAACAAATAATACCCGAAGCGGAGCCTATTAAACTGAACACCCAACATACAAAATATGTTGAAAAATCAGTGGAAATACCAATTTCTCAGGAATTAATCAAACCTCAACGTGTTGTCTCGGAGTTTATTAATCTTGAGAAGAGCAGCTATTTGGAGCAGAATGTTACAGAGCGTCAGATTATGGAGCTGCCGCCTGGTGGTTGGCGCCTCAAGGATGCCATTGAACAGCATCTATTCAACCCAGACACAGGTGTGTTCCATGTTCAAGGCACAGATCGGCTAGTAAACTTTGAGGAGTGCATAGACAAGCAGATTATCAACAATTTATCAGTGGCTGTTATCGAACCCAACACTGGAGATAAAATTTCTGTAAAGTCTGCATTTGAACGTGACATTCTGGACAGCTATGGCAACTATACAAACAATAGGCAACAAGTTCTGGGCATGCGCAGCGCCATATCGGAAGGTAAAATTCTACTAGAGACGGTGCCGGCTACGCGTGGTGCCAGTCAGAAGACTATTTTGCGCATAACGCGAGTGAACAACTTGCCCGACGTGCTGGAGGTATCGACACCATTAAAGGATGCTCCACCACGATTCGTAGAGGTGAACACATGCCAGCGTGAGTTGGCATCACCAGAACCACTGCAAATAGCACCAGGCGCCATTTACGATCCGTCCACAGGACTCGTCATATTCACACAAAACGGCGAGACGGAGAACATCTTTGACGCTGCGCGTCAGGGTCTAGTTGACGAGCAACTTATCAAAATCGTTGATCCTACAACTAAGCAACAGATTTCTGTTACAGAAGCCATTGCAAGATCCATTTACGATCCACGCACAGCTACGATACTGGATGCCGAGGGACAGCCGATTGACTTGATTACGGCTACCAAACTGGGTCTGTTCAGCGTGGTGGGTGCCCCACTCGTAGCGGCTGAGGGTGCACTGCGCACTGTTCGTTTTGTGGTTGATCCCCGAACCGGTGAGCAGATACCTGTTGAGGTGGCCTACGAACGTGGCATTGTATCACGTGATCAGCTACAACGTGGACGCTCCTTCGATTATGAACCAACAACAACAACTTTAACAACAGAGGAGAAGGTTGTAGTGCTGCAGAAGATGCGCAAAGTTATATTAAAGCCACGAGATGCTCTACGCAAGGGCATACTTGATGAGGAGACCTGTCAAATACTTGAGGATACGCGAAACTTTACAAATCCCCAAGGTGAAGTTGTAAATATTAGCGAAGCCTTGAATATTGGTTTAATCGATGGACGCCGTGGCCACGTGACTGATCCACAGCGCAATCGCGTGCTCAATCTGCGACAGGCTGTTGAACAAAAGATAATTGATCCGGAGCAAACAAATCATATTCTAATGCCGCTGGCCAAGAGTCTGTCCATACCAAAACTTGAATCACAGGGTCTTATTGATCCACAGTCACAGACCATTGTACACCCGGAGAGCGGTTATCCCCTGAGCATACATGAGGCCATTGTTTGTGAAGTACTCGACCCACATTCTAAGCTACACAAACCAACAAAGTGCACCCTAGAAGAGGCCATTGAAAAGGGCATTATCAATCCGGATGAATCCACATTCAACTATAAGAACAAAACCCTAAACATTTCGGAAGCCATTGAAGCTCATCTATTCGACACGAGCTATGATAAGCAAAAAGTCAAAGTAGAAATACCGCCCGTGGGTATGATATTCCCAGTTGCTGTAGAGAAAAGTCTTGTGGAGCCCACTAAGTGTGTTGTACTGCATCCTAGCACCAAGAAAGCACTGCCCATTAAGCAAGCTATCAATGAAGACTTTATTATGTCCATACCATATGCTCCAAAAGCGGATGCTATTGAGGTTGTACCTGCGCTGAAACGCGGTCTTATCGATGTGGCTGCACAGACCTATACACATCCCACGACTAACGAGCGATTATCATTGCGACAAGCACTGGAAGATGGTGTGCTAGTCGTTAAGCCCCTTTCCGACTTTGTAGTCAATCAAAAACCCATACCCAAAACAGAGGTCATGGAGACAATACGTGCGGTGCACACGGTGACCACTAAGACAATTGAGCTTATGCAGGGTTACGTTCTTATCTCCAACAACGAGGTACAGAACGTAAACACTGGTGAGGTGTGCAGCCTGGAGCAGGCTAAAGAGCTGGGTATACTACGCGAGGAAGAAACAACACGCGAGACAAAAGCCACAGCAGGGGAAACAGCGGAGCAGTTGGCTCCAATTTCAGTTCCCAATACCAACGATCAGTCAGTGGTTGTCGAAGAGCGCACACAAACAGTTGTGGTGAGCTCAGATACTAGAAAACAGGAGCTGCAAGTAATTAGCACCACACAGTCAACAAAGGAAACTCCTGAAAGTGTAGTTAAATCCAACAAGGAACCATCCAAGACACTGCAGAATGTCAAGGAGGCTGCAAAAATGGGCGCTTTGGGCGTCATTGCAGCCCCTGTGCTGGCAGGTGGTGCTATTGTCAGCGGCGTTAAGAGTCTTATTAAGTCCGCCAAGTCCAACGCTGATGAAGCGAAAACTTCCACAACCACAACATCGATAAGCAGTACCAAGGAAACCACAGTGCAAACAGGGAAACCACAGAAACCTCAAGTAAGTTTCATTGAAGAAGAGCGCATGTTAGTTCATCAACAACCGGAGGCACCAGCAAAACAATTGCCTACTGAAGTAGATAACCTCCTGAAGGATACGGAGAACTTTATAAGCAACACAACAGCCAACTTTATAGCCAATGAAAAGCAGCATTTGCCTAAGGATCAACTTAAGCCAGAAGAAACAACCACAGCGTCCAGTTCCACAACAACAACAACAACAACCGTCACAACGATAACTACCTCAAAAACAAGTGAAGCAAACGATGTGATTCCTGAAGTTCCCAAAGAAAAGCCGCAAAAGGAGAAGTCAGTCGAGCAAGGAAATATTGATGACAAGGAAATTTCTGTGGGAAAACAAGAAGTTACGAAAGTTATAGAAACCATCCAAACAGAAATCAGTGAGAAACCTACAGAACCGGAAATGGGTAAGCCGATAGAGCAACCAAAGGAGATAACAAAAATTGCGGAAACTCCCGAAGAAAAACAAAACATCACTAAAGTGACAGAAACCGTTCATACTATATCGCAAGAAGAACCTACTGCAGGCCCAGTCCAACCCCAAAAGGAATCGCCAAAACCTGCTCAGAGAGAACAGACGCCGGAGTTAGCTGCCAAGCAAGATCTTGCTGCCAAACATGAGACAGGAGCCAAGCCGGAGCCAGCACCGAGAAACACTGTTAAGGAAGAAGTTTCCGAATTGGAGCCACTTTACACAGCACCACTTGCGCCTTTCCAAAAAACAGTAACTGAAATCGTCAAGGAAGAACCAGTTAGCTCAGAATCACAAAGCACTGTCACAACAACCACAACAACGGTAATAACGACGAAAACTTCTGAACCAATTGTGCAAGAAGTAACGAAAACAATAGTGTCAAATGAGGAGAAACCAGAGAAGCTGGTTGAAGGCTCTGAACAAGTGCCAAAGGAAGTTGAGCAGCAATCACAACCAATTGAATCTTTAAATGTTTTGGTGGAGGAGCGCGTTGTGACTGTCGAGCAACCCACTATCACTGAGTCTACAACCACTAGAACTACTACTACAACAACTACAACAACCACAACTGAAGAGCAAAAACCACAAGTTGTCAGTGTAACAGAAGAGATTAATAAGGATGAACCTGTTGCACCCAAGGAAGTTGTGACTGTGGTCGACACAAAGGAACAACTTAAGAAGGATGACTCGCCTCAGAAAGAACCAACTGTGACCGTCTCAGAAGACACTAAGGATCAGCCCAAAATACTGTCTTCCACCAAGGAAACTGTCGTGACCGTCACAGAGGAGCCCACGAATAAGCCTAAAGATTCAAGTCCAGAACCAACAATTGCAAGCACACGCACCACAGAAACAATAACCTCAGTAACTTCTGTAACATCACATCAGCAACAACAACCTGGAGCTCTAGAAGAAATCAGGCAACCGGAAAATGTGACAGAAAAACACCAAACAGTTGTCGATTTTATACAACATGAGAAAAAAGAGCAGCCTGCTGGAGACAGTGGCACCAAGATAATGCAGAATGTCAAAGATGCGGCCAAATTGGGCGCACTGGCTATAGTAGGAGCCCCCATCTTAGCAGGCAAAGCTCTGGTTGATGCGCTAACTACAGATAAAATTTCCAAACCCACACAGGAGGTTACAAAAATTGTCACGCAAACCGGGCAAGAGCTTACACCAACGACAATCGATCCTGAGAGCTCTTCAAGAAGTACAACAATTGTGACAAAAATAACAACAACAACTACAACGACAAACAGTAGCAGCATAGAGACAACACCCGATGATGAAGCACTCGATACAGTGGAAACTGTCACCACATTGGAACACACAGGTAGTCGCGAAGTACCCATGACATTGGTCATAGGTGATGCTATATCACAGAAATTGATCAGCCCCGAGGAGTGTAGAGTCATACTGGACGGTGAACCACGATCAGAAACTGTATCCACATTGCTCAAAGAAGAACAACTTAGTCCTTTGGATGAGCTGCAAATCATAGACGATACATTGATTGTCGTAAACCGGATAAACTATCTGGTGGATGTGGATACCGAATTGACGCCTGAGAACTTCAGTGACTTGAACATTTACGATACACAACTTCAATGTTTCATAGATCCCTCGACTGGTCAGAAAATTTCTTTCCAAACACTAGTGTTCGACATGAATATCTTTCATCCTGATAGAATACTGGTCAAGAACTTCAGTAAAGGAATATATGAAACCCTGGCAGTTGCACTTGAACGTCCTTTGATGGATAAACACACTGGTCATATGGTCGATCCCAAGACAGGCAAGAAAATACCGTTTTTTGAATGTATTGAACGTAAGTGGATAATAAGTGCCAATCCCGAAGAGCAGAGGCCCGCAGCCATTGAGAATGTTATAATAGATCACCGGTCAGGCAAAGTGGTGCTTGACGATGGTCAAGTTTGCTCCATTGTTGATGCTATTAACAGTGGCAAACTGGACATACAGTCGATATCGGTGCGCGACCCAGTTAGCGGTGAGGTAATCCCATTGCGTATGGCAATTGAGTTGGGTGTGGTTGATATGCAGGCTGGCACGGTCATAGATATACAGACATTAAAAGAAATACCCATGGAGCTTGCTTTGCAGTTAGGTTTCTTGGTGCCCGGTGCACGAAAACCCATTTCTTTAGAAGCAGCTGTACGCAAGGGTCTTTACGATCCAGAGACTGGCAAACTCTACGATTCCGAGTCTCAAAACCAGGTAGATGTACAAAGATCTATAGAAATTGGTTTGGTTGATCCTAAGATTTCGCTGATTGTGGATACAGTCACCAAGAAGGAGCTGAAGCTCGACTGCGCTATTGAGGATGAGCTGGTTCTCACAACGGGCCAGATTAAGGATAACAAGAATAACACTCTTGTGCCGTTTGATGTTGGTGTTGAACAGCGCTTGGTGAAGACCGACAATGTAACCTGGAGCCTGCCCGAGGTGCTGCAGCGTGAATACTATACTCCCAGCACGGGTAAGGTATTGAACCCAGTTACAGGTGAAGATATTATGCTACAGCAGGCTATAGAAATGGGCTTTGTTGAGTTGGATTCCACATTGGTTAAGGATACCGAGAATGATAAAATTGTGCCAGGGAAGGAAGCTGCGAAAGTGGGTCTTTTGGATACAGTACGTGGCACTCTTAGTTCGCCAAATATTAGCCTGGACGAAGCCTTTGTCAAAGGTTACCTTATAAGTACTAAGAAACCCTGGTCCCTTGTCGATTGTCTGCTGCGTGGTCTTTACGATCCTTTGACAGCTAAATTCAATATTGACGGAAAACAGCTCGACCTGAAGACGGCCATTGCACAGAAGCTCATCAATCCCGATGAACTGGTGCTACTTGATCCCAAAACTGAATCTATTATTTCTTTGAATGAAGCCATTGCCAAGGGCTATCTAGATCCAGTTGGTGGGTTTGTCATTAATCCGTATGCTTCAACAAAGCTTTCTCTACACGAAGCTCTCGAAAATCGTATCCTTATACCACCCAAACGAAAACGCAGTCTGCCCGATGCAGTTTACAGAGGTTTATATGATCCAAAGACCGGCCAGTTTAGCAATACTATCACACGGGAGAAACTGACAACTGAACGTGCCATTCGTAGGGGTATACTCGATCCCGATTCGACGGTCGTCAATGTTTGTGGTCAAGTTGTGCCATTTGGCGTTGCCACCGAGACAGGCATAGTAGACAGTCAACAAGGCACGGTTAGGGATGCGAATGACGAGCATATTGACTTTAAGGAAGCTTTCGATAAGGGTGTGCTGGTGGAGGCTAAGAAACCTTTGCGTCTCATTGAGGCTGTTGTCAAGAATATTTACGATGAAACTGATGGTCACTTTATCGATCCCAAGTCTGGTGAGAAACTGAACTTTGCCGAGGCTTTAAATACCAATCTCATAGATGAACATAGCGTGCAGATCCGAGATTTTAAGAGTGGCTTGTATAAGCAGCTCAATTTGACGCATGCCAAGGACACAGGTCTCATAGATCCCCAGAATGCCAAACTGCTTTATAACAACCAGTCAGTTACCATAAAGCATGCCTTTAACATTGGCATTCTTATGGATGTGAATGCTCCTATAAGTGTACAGCGGGCTATTCACCAGGGTCTTTTCGATGATAAAACTGGTAAATTAAGTGACCCCAAGACTGGACGTAAAATAACTCTATTGGAGGGTATGCGGAGCTTTGTTATTAATCCACAGCTACCCTGCTATTTTGATGAGCAGTCGGAGCAAATGCTCAGTCTCAGTGAGACTTGCCGTAATGGTATCATTAATAGAAGGGAGGGTGTCTTTAAGGAACCAGGCAGCACCAGCTTTGTACCGCTTGGTGAGGCCATGAATTTGGGTTTGATTGTGGATATCGAAAATGCTGGCTTCGGGCTATATGAGCTCTTGGCCATGGGTTTCTATGATGTGAAAACATGTCAAGTTTTGCATCCAGTGACCAATCGAAAGCTGAATCTAAATGAAGCCTGTGTCGAGGATGTCGTTAGTCTATCCTCCAGTTTGGTTAAGAATAGTGAGTCGGGCAAGTATATGCGCCTAGCAAATGCCATTAAGGAGCAGCTTATTGATGATACCAAGGGTTGTTATAATCTGGGTAATGAACAGTTAGATTTGCAGACAGCTAGAGCACGTGGCTTAATTGTATCCAACCGTCGTCTACTGAGTCTCGAAATGATTCTACGTATGCAGCTTTACCGATCCGAAACAGGCAAATTCTGTGATCCCACAACCGGCGAGTATCTCGATTTAATTGAAGCTATACACTCAGGCTTTATAGATCCCGCGAGTACCGTTTTTAAGAATCAGCTAACGGGCAAGGAATTACCGCTAACAGCAGCTATAGAAAATAGTGACATAGATGTAACTAAGGGACGCGTTCTTGATCCGAAATCCAAATCTACCTACAATTACGATGTAGCCTTTTCACGTGGCATACTTGTGACCATACCGCGTCCTCTTACTGATCGCAGCGAAATCGTACGTCGTCAAGATAGCGTTGAACTTTTAAGTCAAACCCCCGTGAGCGTTGTCATCAGCAAACCCCGCGAAATGTCACTTGAGGAAGCTATCAAGTATAATATAATCGATCCGAAGACCGCGCTCGTGCGAGATTTTGATAGCTTTAAATTCCTGCCATACGCTTTGGCTCAGGAACGCGGTCTTGTAGATGTCACAAAGCGCACGCTCGTTGACCCTAAAGCCTTATACTTTGCATTTGATCCTACGCTGTTGATCTATGTGCGGGAACCCGTTACATTCGATCAGGCGGCTGAATCCAAGTGCTTGGATCTTCAAACCGGTATGTTAACCTATCAGCCAATAATCCCTGCCAGCGATGACAGCGCAAACGATTCACTAACTGTCATCGAAACGTCGCCCAAGATATACACGCTTAAGGATGCCGCCGGCACTGGCATTATTGATCCCGATTCAGCATTGGTCAAAGATTTGGCCAAGGCTAAACTCGTGCGTTTACCAGAGGCCTTCCGCAAGGGCCTAATGGATGCCAACAAGGCGAACGTATTAAATACCCAAACCTCAAAGCTATGCACACTGCAGGAGGCCTACGAGAGTGGCTTGATCTGTACACCCAAACGTTCATTTGGTTTGCTAGAGGCTATCACATTTAACCTGTACAATCCAACCAATGGCTGTCTAGTTGATCCCTTCCAAATGCATCCCGATATCATCAAGCGTAAGAAGTATACATTGGCCGAGGCCATTAGTGCAGGCCTAATCGATCCCTCCTCGACGGTGGTACGTGATCCTAGCTCTGGTGTCATCCTACCACTGGCCGCTGCAATAAGCAGTGGCTTAATCGATGCCACTGAAGGTCGTCTGAACGATGCCAATGAGCCCAAAAATAACATCGATTTGGTGAAGGCCACCGAGAAGGGTTTACTGCTGCCAGCCGAACAGAGGGTAAGTTTCACAGAGTTATTCTGCACCTGTGTCTATGTGTTCTAAAGGTTTTTTTATTACTTTCCAATTTTCAAAAAAAAAAAAAAAAAAAAAAAAATTATAAACCAAACTCGAAAATTCACTACAAAAATTTTTATACAAAATTGTACACTTCGTGGCATGTTTCTTTTTGGTATATTATATATTTATAATTTATATAATAATCATTATTTTTTCGAATTTTCGTTACATACTTTTTGATCACTGCGCTATTTACTCTCTTCTTTCTATCATCGGACTAACTAACAGCTCTGTCTGCTTATCTAAAATGAAAACTTGAAAATTTTTATTTGCTAATCATATTTATGATTATATTATTATTTTATTTTGCTTGTCCTGAAAAATGGACAAAACTTTTCTTATATTGCAGCGCATGGCATTGAGTTTTATATGTTCTCGTTCACAAAACACATCAATTATATCAAATCTATTGCATAACTTTTTAAAAATGAACCAACTAAGTTTGCTGAACTTGCTTTCAAAAGATTTTCAAGTTATGAATGCAGCAAGAAATATGTCTATCAGCAAGTACTACATACAACATAATCACCACACAGATCGATTGCTATCATATCAGACAATATTAAAATCAAACATCAAATTGCTTGATCTGGCAAACGCAACGCAACGCGCGTCTCCATTACTCTCCATAACTACTCAGCACGAATGACGTCGGCAATAATTTATTTATAATCTTTCTCTATCATATACATATCCATACATATCTATCGATAACACAAAACATATACATACACATATACTTTTACAAACATATACTTTTTATATTCTTAATTCTCGTAAGCCCCAACTAGGCAGCATTTTCTTGAGGTCTATTCCTAAGCATACCAAACTGTAACGATGTAGAGTCTATTTGTAAATCTATATATAGTAAGCCTACCCAATCAATCCTATCGGATATTATTCATGCAATTACTATATATTCTTATTTAATCTTCCATTAGCCTATCCTAACGTCTTTGTAAACACTTTTCCAATATTTTATTATTTAGTTTTTTTTTTTTGTAAACTAAGACCCAATCTAACCTGACTTTTTATATATATTTAAAGTATCTCTGCCCTTATAAGGTTTGTTTACGTTACAGTTTGGTCGGACTGCAGATGCTATAAGATTCTGGCAAATGTAGTTCTTTTGCTAATCATAACTTACTCTTAGCTTACCTCGAATTAGTCAGTATTTTTTAGTATTTTATTTTTTACATATGCATATATTTTAAATATCGATTTTCTACCTATTTTCAGCATTTTATACATACAATTATTCTTATATTATTTCAGTTTTAATTTTTTGAGTATGCTCAAACAAAAAAAAAAAAAAAACAACAACAAAAATAATATAAAACCCAAACCTTAACACTAATCTTAAAACAATAATACTCAACAACAACAAAACAAAAACCATTAAAAAGTAGTTAGTTTCCCATACTAAAAAGTATAAAACTTTTCTAGTTTTCCCAGTCCAAAGGTAGTGCTTGTTAATTATTTAGTAGTGCCTAGTAGTAAACCTTGGTGTTATTTTGTGCGTCCTTTAACTATTATTTATATTTGTTATGTTCATTGTACTATAAAATGCTTAAAAGCCTAATCTAATTTATCATAACTCTTGCTTGGCCTATAAAATGCTTTCAAAAAACTTGCCTATGCTTTTGCCGCCGCTTAAGTTTTTTATATTTCAGCAATTGTATGTTTGTGTGCTCTATATATATATTTTGTGTTACATATCTTATGCCTTTCAATTATATACTATTTATATACAAAATTCTTTTAAATATTTTCATTTATTATCTCTCTACATATATATATTTTACCCCCAAGTATAAAATATTTAAGTATGAACCTGTAACTGGTTAAGTTGTGATTTTCATTTAAAACTTTACTAATTATTTTCTTTTTTTACCATCATTATCAAACATAAAATTTTGGTATATAGCAAGCAGTATTCGAGAAGTTCAACATGTGTGAGGAGAATGTGAACGATCTGCTTAAATGGGTTACATCAGTCGAACAGAAAATCTCAAGCGTTGGCGGACCACGTGAAAAAATCGATGAGCTACGCAATCAAATCAATGCTCTCAAGGTAACATAGTCTGAAGATTTAATATGAAAATAATATATTTTTTTTCTTTAAAATGGGTGATTCAATGATTCGCGTGTCTTACAATTTGGCATGGATCTGTTACCCATTTTAGCTCATCATTTATATGCTGTGTTTCCATATTTAACCTGTATCTCCTTTTTATAGCAAATCAAGGACGAAATCGAATCGCAGCAGCGCCCAGTGGCCACCTGCCTGGAACAAATACGTCAAATTGTTCTCACTGGTGGCGATGTGCTCTCCGCACCTGAGGTCACCACCCTGGAGAACTCTGGACGTGAATTGCGTTCACGCGTAGATCGTGTCAATGATCGTACAGTGCGTCTACTGCGTCGCCTTGAGGCTGGACGTGATGAGCTGACCAAGTTGCGCAGCGAGTTAGATATCTTCTCCGACTGGCTGCAGCTGGCACGTCGCACGCTCGAGGATAAGGAACGTTCGCTGTCAGACCTGACACGACTTGCTTCGCAAGCAGACACCATTCGTGAGTTTGTCAGCGATGTGATTGGCCACCAGGCGGACCTACGTTTTATCACAATGGCCGCACAGAAGTTTGTGGATGAGAGCAAGGAGTTCTTAGCTGTGCTCAACGATTTCCGCACCTCACTGCCAGAGAGACTGCCCCATGTGGAGCCATTGTCTAGTGCCGAGAGTCCCATACGCCAGGAAGTTTCGCTGGTATCAGCACAGTACAAGGATCTACTGAACCGTGTCAATGCGTTGCAAGATCGTGTCTCAGGCTTGGGTGGCAGGCAGCGTGAGTACCAGGATGCATTGGATAAAGCCAATGACTGGTTGCGTAGCGTTCAGCCCCGTGTTTCTCGTGTTATATCTGAACCTGTCGCCGGAGATCCGAAAGGCGTGCAAGATCAGATGAATGAAGCTAAGGCATTACACAATGAGCTTTTGTCTAGCGGTCGACTGGTTGACAATGCTCAGCAGGCATTAGATAATCTTCTGCGCAGTTTGGGCGGTCAGCTCAGTCCCATGGAAATCAATCAACTGGAGCTGCCCATAGCTGATTTGAAGAATAACTATCAACAGCTGTTGGATACGCTTGGAAACCATTGCAAGACCTTGGATAAAACTCTGGTGCAATCGCAGGGCGTGCAAGATGCTCTCGATAGCCTGGTGGGCTGGGTAAATCAAGCCGAGGACAAGTTCAAGCTGAACTTGCGTCCTGCTTCGCTTATCAAGGAGCGTCTACAGGAGCAAATACGCGAGCACAAAGTGCTCCTGGCTGATTTGCAGTCACATCAGGCTAGCATCGATAGCGTCCAAATCTCTGCCAAGCATCTGCTAGCCAGTGCATCCAATGCGCGTATAGCCAAGAAAGTGGAGTCAAATTTGAACGATGTAACCGGCAAATTTGAAAAACTCTATGAGAAGGCTAACAAGCGTGGTGAATTCCTGGATGATGTATACAATCGCCTCTCCAAGTACCTGGATGATATTAGCACCATGGAACAGCGCATGGGCAGCCTGCAGGAGGCCCTAGATAGCCGCGAGACCAGTTTGCTCGCCACCGAGGAGGTAGCTCGTCGCATGCTTGACTTAGCGCGCGAAAAGGACCAGCTGGCACCACAGTTTGAGGATTGTGTGCGTAATGGCAAGGAGCTGATAGGATTGCGCGATGTGACCGATACGGGCGCTTTGCGTGATCGTATCAAGGCTTTGGAATCTCAGTGGCGCAACATTAACATCAGCATAGATGAGCGCGCCAAGCTGTCCAAGCAGAAAGCTGAACGTCGTCTAGCCTATGAGAGCCTCAAGGACGAGGTATTGTCCTGGCTGACCACCACAGAAGGTCGCGTTAATGGACTTGCACCTGTAGCCATCGATCTGGACAAGATTCGCCAACAAAATGATGAATTGAAGCCCATCTGCAAGGACTATCGTGACTATGCGCCAACTATTGACAAGATCAACGATATTGGCTCTCAATATGATGCACTTGTTCGACCGGAGAGTCCCTCACGTAAAAGGTCAACGTACAGCCCCATTAAGAGGACAAGTCCGCTGCGTCGCATGTCCGGAGACGCCAGAAGCCCCAGCCCGACCAAGGGAGGCATACTGTCGCCACTATCGACTGGTTCCAGTGGATTCGGTAGCCGCAGATCCTCTCAGGATGGCTTCCAGCTCTCTGAGCTGTCTCCGGTGCAGCAGCAGCTGAGCGAGATTAACAATCGCTATGGTTTGATTGGAGTTCGTCTGAATGATCGTCAGCATGAGCTGGATAATCTTAGCGAAGAATTGCGCAAGCAGTACGAAAACCTCAAAGGGTTGGCTCAGTTCCTAGAACGTATCCAACGCCAAGTGCCTAAGGAGTCGGTTTCCAACAAAGAAGAGGCCGATCGCTGCATTAAGCAAGCGCGCAAGATCCTTGAAGATATGTACGAAAAGCAGAGCCTGCTGGACACTACAAAGGCACAGATTAAAGACATTCTGCGACGCAAGTCAGATGTGCCCGGCGCCGAGCAATTGCGTGTGGAGAACGACAATATCCAGGAGAAGTGGAAGAATCTCAATGACATCTGTAAGAATCGCATTGCTTTCTCTGAGAAGCTGCGCGACTTCCTGGACACCCATGGCAATCTCAAGAGCTGGCTAGATAGCAAAGAGCGCATGTTGACTGTGCTAGGACCGATTTCCTCGGATCCACGCATGGTTCAGAGCCAGGTGCAACAGGTGCAAGTATTGCGCGAAGAGTTCCGCACACAACAGCCACAACTAAAACACTTACAGGATCTAGGACACGATGTTGTCGATCATTTAGCCGGCACACCCGATGCTCAAGCAGTTGAGGTTAAGCTCAAGGATGTGATTTCCAAATGGGATGATCTAATGGGTAAGCTGGATGATCGCGCTAACAGTCTGGGCGGTGCTGCCGATAGCTCAAAGGAGTTTGATGCGGCTGTCAATCGTCTGCGTGAGGCTCTGCAAGGTATTAGCGACAATCTGGATACGCTGCCAACCGAAGGCGATCACCAAGAGAATCTGCGCAAGATCGAGAATCTTGAACGACAGCTTGAGGGTCAGCGTCCACTTTTGGCTGACGTAGAGCAATCCGCGGCTACATTGTGCAACATTCTTGGCGACCCCGCTTCTCGAGCTGATGTCAACTCACGTGTGGCAGCACTAGAGAAACAATACTTGGCGTTGCAAAAGAAATTAGATACGAAGAAGGCTGAGACAGAGGCTTCTCTACGTGACGGTCGTCACTTTGCTGAGAACTGTTCGAAGACGCTCGGCTGGCTATCCGGCGAGTTGTCTAATTTGACCGATCGTCTGCTCGTATCTGCCCACAAGCCAACACTGCAACACCAAATTGACACACACGAGCCCATCTATCGTGAAGTTATGGCGCGTGAGCATGAAGTCATAATGCTGATCAACAAGGGCAAAGATCTGTCTGACCGTCAGCAGGATCGAGGCGTCAAGCGTGATCTGGATCGCATACAACAACAGTGGGAGAAACTGCGTCGCGAGGCTGTCGATCGTCACACGCGCCTGCAGACCTGCATGGAACATTGCAAGAAATACTCACAGACCTCAGAGACCTTCCTAGCCTGGCTGCGTACCGCAGAGGATAAGTTGGCGGATCTAACCCCCGGCGTGCTATCCAAATCTAAATTGGAAACACGTCTGCGTGATCTGCAAACGTTCCGTAGTGAGGTTTGGAAGCATTCGGGAGAATTTGAAAACACCAAAGGTCTGGGTGAAACATTCCTCAGCAGTTGTGACATTGACAAGGAACCAATCAAGGCCGAGTTGCAGGACATACGCGATCGTTGGGAGCGTCTGAACAATGATTTGATTGCACGCGCTCATGAAATTGAGAACTGCTCGCGTCGCTTGGGTGACTTCAATGATGAGCTCCGCAACCTGGATCATTCATTGGGCCGTTGCGAGGATCGCCTGGCCGCACACGATGCGCTAGGCGGAGCTGCGAAAGACCCCAAACTGCTGGAACGCGTCAAGGCTATTCGCGAAGAGTTGACGAATCTGAGTAAACCACTGCAATCGCTCAAGGCGATGGCGAAGGATATTAGTGCCGAGGCACGTGCCGCCGGTGGTGATGCAGACCATTTGACCAGTGAAGTTGATGGATTAGCTGATCGCATATCCGAATTGCAAGGCCGTTTAGATGATCGCTGTGGCGAGTTGCAATCAGCAGCAACAGCTGTATCTCAGTTCAACGAGCAGATGAAGAGCCTGGGCATCGACCTGAATGATCTGGAGGCTGAGGTTGAGAAACTTTCGCCACCCGCACGTGAAATTAAGATTGTGCAACAGCAAATAGATGATGTGGGCAAGCTTCAGAATAAACTGGATCGCCTAGTCGGTCGTTTGGAGGATGCCGAGCGTGCCGCTGATGTTCTTGTAGATGCCGGTTTCTCTGCAGATACTACACAAACTCGCGAGCAAATTTCCACACTGCGCAAGACCCTAGGTCGTCTGGATAATCGTGTGCGTGACCATGAAGATAAGCTACAGGGTACTCTTAAAGCTTTGCTAGAGTTCTACGATATGCAGTCACAAGCGCTGGATGATATCCAAGATGTGAGCGAGGAATTCAAGCGCATGAAGCCCGTTGGTTCCGAGCTAGATCAGATCAGACGCCAGCAAGAGGACTTCCGCAACTTCCGAGAGCGCAAGGTAGAGCCCCTGGCTCAGAATGTGGACAAGGTCAACATGTCCGGACGTGATTTAGTGCGCTCGGCAGGCAGTGGTGTTTCTACGACCACTGTTGAGAAGGATTTGGAGAAGCTGAATGACCGCTGGAATGATTTGAAGGAGCGTATGAACGAACGCGATCGTCGTCTGGATGTGGCTCTCCTACAGTCCGGTAAGTTCCAGGAGGCTCTCGCTGGTCTCTCTAAATGGTTGAGCGATACCGAAGAAATGGTAGCTAACCAGAAGCCACCAAGTTGCGATTACAAGGTAGTCAAGGCGCAGCTGCAGGAGCAAAAGTTCCTCAAGAAAATGTTGCTGGATCGTCAGAACTCTATGGGTTCATTGGCCAACCTCGGCAAAGAGGTGGCTAATCATTGCGAACCTGCTGAGCGCGCTTCCATTGAGAAGCAGCTTAATGATTTGATGAAGCGATTCGATGCCTTGACTGATGGTGCCGAACAGCGTGAACAGGACTTGGAAGAGGCCATGGAGGTGGCAAAGCGCTTCCATGACAAGATTAGTCCACTGGAATTGTGGCTAGATAATACGGAACGCGCCGTTAAAGCCATGGAACTGATACCGACGGATGAGGAGAAGATACAGCAGCGCATTCGGGAGCATGATCGTCTTCACGACGAAATTTTGAGCAAGCAACCTGACTTTACGGATCTTGCAGATGTGGCTGCCCAGCTGATGCATTTGGTCAGTGATGAGGAGGCCGTTAATCTGGGCGAGAAGGTACGCGGTGTGACCGAACGCTATACAGGTTTGGTAGATGCCAGCGATAATATTGGCGCTTTGCTTGCCGAATCCCGTCAAGGACTACGCCATCTGGTGTTGGGCTATCAGGATTTGGTTGCTTGGATGGAAATCATGGAGAATGAACTAAAGCGTTTCAAGTCCGTGCCAGTGTATGCCGAGAAGCTGCTGGAACAAATGGACCATCTGCTAGAGTTAAACGAGAACATTGCAGGACACGCAAATAACGTGGAGTCCACTGTTGAGTCCGGCGCAGAGCTTATGAAGCACATTTCCAATGATGAAGCCATTCAACTGAAGGACAAGTTGGACTCGCTCCAGCGTCGCTATGGTGATTTGACTAATCGTGGCGGTGATCTGCTCAAGAATGCTCAAAACGCTTTGCCATTGGTGCAGCAGTTCCATGAGGCCCACAACCGTTTGGTCGAATGGATGCAGAGTGCCGAAACCGCTTTGGCGCCGAGTGAGCCACGTCAAGCTGATGTGCTGCGTCTAGAGACCGAGCTATCCGATATGCGTCCGATACTGGACACCATCAATTTGGTTGGACCACAGCTGTGCCAATTGTCGCCGGGAGAAGGTGCCGCTACCATAGAGAGCATTGTCACCCGCGATAATCGTCGCTTCGATGCTATCGTGGAACAGATTCAACGTAAGGCAGAGCGCTTGCATCTAAGTAATCAGCGTGCTAAGGAGGTAACCGGCGATATTGATGAACTGTTGGAGTGGTTCCGTGACATGGACACCACATTGCGCGAGGCCGATCTACCGGCTATGGAACCTAAATTGGTGCGCGCTCAACTACAAGAACATCGATCCATCAATGATGACATCTCCAGTCAGAAGGGACGTGTGCGTGATGTGACCGCCGCTTCCAAGAAGGTTCTGCGTGAATCGCCGCAAAGCGAGAATACCGCAACGCTTCGTGAGAAGCTGGATGATCTGAAGGAGATTGTAGACACAGTTGCACAGCTGTGCAGCGAACGTTTGGGCATCTTAGAACAAGCTTTGCCACTTTCTGAGCACTTTGCTGATTCCCATTCGGGTCTGACCACCTGGCTAGATGATATGGAACAGCAAATCTCACGCCTGAGCATGCCTGCTCTGCGTCCCGATCAAATCACGTTGCAACAAGACAAGAACGAGCGTCTGTTGCACTCCATAGCCGAGCATAAACCACTACTCGATAAGCTGAATAAGACTGGTGAAGCTCTGGGCGCTTTGGTCGCCGAAGATGATAGCGCCAAGATCAATGAGATTCTCGACACGGACAATGCCCGATATGCAGCGCTGCGTCTGGAACTTCGCGAACGTCAACAGGCGCTGGAAAGTGCCCTGCAGGAGTCCAGCCAGTTCTCCGATAAGTTGGAAGGCATGCTACGTGCTCTTGCCAACACGGTGGATCAGGTGAATCAATTGGACCCACTCTCAGCACTGCCACAGAAGATTCGTGAACAAATCGAAGACAATGATGCTCTCATGGATGATCTGGATAAGCGTCAGGATGCATTTAGCGCTGTGCAACGTGCTGCCAACGATGTCATTGCTAAGGCTGGCAACAAGGCTGATCCCGCTGTGCGCGACATCAAGGCCAAACTGGAGAAGCTGAACAATCTGTGGAACGATGTGCAGAAGGCCACTAAGAAACGTGGTAGCTCTCTGGATGATATACTCAGTGTTGCGGAGCCCTTCTGGAAGCAATTGAACAGCGTGATGAAGACTCTTAAGGATCTAGAGGAGACGCTGTCATGCCAGGAACCACCAGCGGCACAGCCGCAAGACATTAAGAAGCAACAGGTGGCACTACAGGAGATACGCCACGAAATTGATCAGACGAAGCCAGAGGTGGAGCAAGTGCGTCGCCATGGCAGCAACTTGATGAACATGTGTGGCGAGCCCGATAAGCCAGAGGTGAAGAAGCATATCGAAGATTTGGACAACGCCTGGGATAATATCACAGCACTGTATGCTAAACGCGAAGAAAACCTCATCGATGCAATGGAGAAGGCTATGGAATTCCATGAGACACTGCAGAACTTGCTCAAGTTCCTCACCAAGGCCGAGGATAAGTTTGCTCATTTGGGAGCTGTGGGCTCCGATATTGATGCTGTCAAGCGACAGATTGAACAACTCAAGGCGTTCAAGGACGAAGTCGATCCGCATATGGTCGAGGTAGAAGCATTAAACAGGTAAGATTCGAATTTCTTAAAATTAATTGTAGTTAAATTCTCATATCTTATAATCTGTAATAATGATATATCAACGACGTATTTGTGTGGTCTACCTTCAATCGTACAATTGGCAGAGGTCTCGAAAGGCAAGATAGTTTCAAAATTTCGTACGTTCTTTATCGTTCGTTCGCTGTTATTGTGTACATTTAAGTGCCTGTGCATCGTAAGCTGTAATCTTGAAGATATTTCATCAAAGATTTGTGATGTCTTATCTGCAATCGCCAATCAGTGATCAACGATTTGTGATCTTTAATCAAGAATATTCTTTGATTTCCGTTATGTATTGTAATATTTATGATATTGGATCCATACTTTTCGATCTGCGATCTTCGATTGGTGATATTTAAATTGTGATCTCAAATCTGTGATCTTAGATTTGTTGTCTTAGATCTGAGATTTGTCATATCACATTTGCTTTTATGCATGTCTTTTTATGATTTATGCCGGCAAGCCACCGGAACCAGCGGTTCCATATTTACCAATGCATGTGCACCGGCAAGACGCCAGTTATTATTATTGTTGTTGTTCTGTCTGCATTTTAATCATCCGTTTTAAATAACCCATGCTAATTCTCTGCTAACCACTTACAGACAAGCTGTGGAACTGACGGAACGCACTTCGCCAGAACAGGCAGCATCAATAAGGGAGCCACTGTCCGTGGTCAATCGTCGTTGGGAGGCATTGTTGCGTGGAATGGTAGACCGGCAGAAGCAGTTGGAGCACGCGCTGCTCCACTTGGGTCAATTCCAACATGCGCTCAATGAACTGTTGGTCTGGATTAACAAGACAGACAGCACATTGGATCAGTTGAAACCGGTAAGCCAGCCACGGTGTAGCTTCTGTCTAGCGCAATCTAATACAGTGTTTTTTGCAGATACCCGGTGATCCGCAACTGCTCGAGGTTGAGTTGGCCAAGCTGAAGGTGTTGGCAAACGATATACAGGCGCATCAAAACTCGGTGGACACTCTCAATGATGCCGGACGACAGCTGATTGAAACTGAGAAGGGTTCCGTGGAAGCCTCCACTACACAGGAGAAACTACGCAAGCTGAACAACGAGTGGAAGCAACTGTTGCAAAAGGCTAGCGATCGCCAACATGAGCTAGAGGAGTCTCTGCGCGAGGCTCAAGGCTACATTGCCGAAGTACAGGACATTCTGGGCTGGTTAGGTGATGTAGATGCCGTAATTGGTGCCAGTAAGCCTGTGGGTGGTCTGCCAGAGACAGCCACTGAGCAGCTGGAACGCTTCATGGAAGTCTACAATGAGCTGGAGGAGAATAGGCCTAAGGTGGAAACAATACAGGCCCAGGGTCAGGAGTACATTAAGCGCCAGAACCAGATGAAGGTTTCTTCTAGCAATCTTCAGCATACACTGCGCACACTCAAACAGCGCTGGGATGCAGTCGTTTCGCGTGCGTCCGACAAAAAGATTAAGTTGGAAATTGCACTGAAGGAGGCTACCGAATTCCATGAGACACTTCAAGCCTTTGTCGAATGGCTAACTCAGGCTGAGAAGCAGCTGACCAATGCTGAGCCCGTCTCGCGCGTGCTGGAGACCATTCAGGCCCAGATGGAGGAGCATAAGGTACTCCAAAAGGATGTTAGCACACATCGTGAGGCCATGCTGCTGCTTGACAAGAAGGGCACTCATCTCAAATACTTCAGCCAGAAGCAAGATGTGATTCTTATCAAGAATCTGCTCGTCTCAGTACAGCATCGCTGGGAGCGTGTGGTCAGCAAGGCTGCAGAGCGCACACGCGCTCTGGATCATGGTTACAAAGAGGCGCGTGAGTTCAATGATGCCTGGAATGGCATGATGCAGTATCTGCAGGAAACTGAGCAAGTGCTGGATCAAATCATCGAAGAAGCCACCGCTTCGAAGGAGCCGCAAAAGATTAAGAAATACATTGGCAAGCTAAAGGAGACCCATCGCCAACTGGGCGCCAAGCAGTCCGTCTACGATGGAACAATGCGTACCGGCAAGAACCTCATGGAACGTGCACCGAAGGGCGATCGCCCGGTGCTTGATAAAATGTTGCTGGAACTCAAAGAGCAATGGACGCGTGTCTGGTCGAAGAGCATTGAACGTCAACGCAAACTAGAGGAAGCCTTGCTGCTTTCTGGACAGTTTAGCGATGCTCTTGGAGAGCTGCTCGATTGGCTTAAGAAGGCCAAGAGTCGCCTCAATGAGAACGGACCAGTGCATGGTGATTTGGAGACGGTACAGGGCTTGTGCGAGCATCACAAACACATTGAACAGGATCTGCAGAAGCGAGCTGGTCAAATGCAAGGCGTGCTTAAGACTGGTCGCGATCTGGAGCGTTCGGGCAACAATCCCGAAGTGGGTCGCCAGCTGGATGAGCTGCAGTCCATTTGGGAGGAAGTCCAGAATGCTGTGGGCAAGCGCGGAGAGCGACTCCAAGTGGCTTTGGTGGATGCTGAGAAACTGAACGGAAGTGTCCAGGCTCTTTTCGATTGGCTGGATCATGCGGAGCATAAGCTACGTTATGCCAAGAATGCACCTGATGATGAGAAGATCTCACGCGAGATGATGGAAATTCATACGGAGTTCATGCGTGATCTACGCGTGCGCGAACGTGAAAAGACCGAAACGTTTGAGTATGCAGAGGTGATCATTAGCAAGGCCTATCCCGATGCCATACCCATTATCAAGAACTGGCTATCGATCATTCAGCAACGCTGGGAGGAGGTTCGTCAATGGGCCATCAACCGCGAGTCGAAACTAGAGCAGCATTTGCAATCGCTCAAGGATCTAGATGATACCATTGAAGAGCTGCTCGCTTGGCTCAGTGGTCTTGAGGGCACACTATTGAGTAAGTTAATCAGGCTAGTATCTATGAAGTAGATTTTTAATGTCTCTTCTTTCTTATAGATCTAAAACATGAACAACTGCCGGATGAGATACCGCCTGTGGAGAAATTGATTGAGGACCACAAGGAGTTCATGGAGAATACAGCACGCCGCCAGAACGAAGTGGATCGCGCTTGCAAGCCACGTCAACTGCCGCCTGGCGCTCGCAAACCTTCACGTAGCGGCAAAACGCCAGTGTGAGTATTATAAAATTGCCCCATAATTTGTGTATATATGAAAAGTTTATTTTTATTTATTATTTTATTTTTTATTGCAATTTTTCACCAATTTTACTGCTACAAATATCAAATATTTTCCCCTGCAACGTTTTGCACACAAACTCTTGCCTATCGTCTACCCAAAATACCAAAAAAAAAACAATACTCTACACCTTGCAACAACTACTCAATATATAAATATATACAACTGTAGTCGTGGCTCCAGTCACGATCTGCGTGAACAGTCGCCCGATGGTCAGCTGCGACGTCAAAGGTTTGACAGCTACTTTATACTCTACACTATAAATTGCAAGCCACAAAAAATAAATAAGTGGCGAATGCGCTTACCAACACTGACTCTCTCACACACGCACACATTACCAACTGGTTAAAGTTTGCATTTAGCTTAACCATTGCAACATTAAACGTTTTATAAAACTCAAAGACTTTTAGTTAGTTAGTGTTCTATGTGGCGCTAAAATGAGCTAACATATGAAACTTGCTAAACATACCTACATTCAAATACATATATCATCTATTACAAACCATGCGCATATACCAAGAATTACATACTAAAGATTTCCACTTTTAAGATGAGGTTCAAAACTTGGACTATTGATGTACCTTTAATACTTAAATCTATAGTGGCTAATCAAAATTAATAATACCTTGTGTAGCCCTAAAATGCGCTAACAAGTCAAGTACCTACATAAAGATATCATCGCATACCAAGAACTTTGAATGAATCTCTACATTTAACATAAGCTTAAAGTAAATCTTGTTTTTCTCCTGATCAGTACTTTAATAGCTAATATTTTTGAAAAGGTTAATAGCATATGTAGCCTTAAATGCTAACTGATCTATCTATAGTTAGTATCCTTGCCCACTTACCACACCACGTATTATTCACTGCACCTCGCACACACACACTGCCTCGTTCACAGCACCCTGCTTTCAACACTGCTGCTAAAACTGTTGCTTTATTTTGATTTTTTACAACCCAACGGCTAGTTTAACTTATCTAATATATGATTGTTACTCTCTCTTTCACAGCTTCAAGGGCTCGCGTGATCAAGGACTTAACGCTCGCAAGGGCAGGTGAGTTATTAGTCTGGGTTTCTAGACTCATTCTTAAATAGTTTCAAGAAATAACTGTGCATGCACTTTCAAAATGCTCAATGAAATTTCCTTTGTTTACTCTCAAAATGTTTTTTTTTTCGGCTCTATGCAACACTATTTTTGGAAATGCTGCGACATGTTATTTATTTTGTGTATACATATATATATTTATATACTATTACCATTTGTTTTGTACTGTAATTTTGTATTTGTTTATATTGTTTCGTTATTTGATCGTTCTTGTTTTTGTCTCTCTCTTTTGTCTCTTTTTTGTGATTCTACTTTCATCACGCTACGTAAACGTTGCCTCATATCAAACTCTATGCATCTTGCTGCTTAAATATTTGCTCTGCATCATCAATAAAACAATATTTATAAATATATATATTTATATATCATATATATTTATAAATATATGTATATATATGTAATTGGCTGTACAGTCGTGTTACGCCCACGCGTGATACGCCCGACAGAGATCGCCTGCCGCACTATGGCCCACGTTTCTCGCCAAGGTAAGTGACCAACCGACCGATCGGTCGTTCATTCACCATTTAATGTTCAGTGCAGCTCAAACTGTGCGCTCATGCTAAATGCTCTGTTAAGTATTTTGTGTATGTTAAGCATTTTGTAGTTGAGCTCTTTTTTCCTCCATTGTGTACTATGCTTCCCATATTATCTTTTAAAGTTGTGCTAATCCTATATAACTATTTCCAAGCAGCTCCAATGGTGGTGAACTTGAATTCCGTTCACCTCGCGCCAAACTCTTGTGGAACAAGTGGCGTGATGTCTGGATGCTGTCATGGGAGCGTCAACGCTTGCTTCATGAGCATCTCATGTATCTGAAGGATGTGGAGCGTGCTCGCAACTTCAGCTGGGATGATTGGCGCAAGCGCGTAAGTACCTTGTTCAAATCTAACCAATATACAATCAATAACACTCGAAAATAATTTATTTCACATAGTTCCTCAAGTACATGAACCACAAGAAATCGCGCTTGACTGATTTGTTCCGTAAAATGGACAAGGATAACAACGGCATGATACCCCGCGAAGTATTTATTGATGGCATACTCAACACGAGTAAGTTCTGAAATCAAATTAGTCAATAGATTTTTGCTCATGACATTTCCTTCACAGAATTCGATACATCGGGTCTGGAAATGAAAGCCGTTGCGGATCTGTTTGATCGCAATGGCGAGGGTCTTATCGATTGGCAGGAATTCATTGCCGCTCTGCGACCCGATTGGCAGGAACGTAAACCCGCCACAGATTCCGATAAAATTCACGATGAGGTCAAACGTTTGGTCATGCTCTGCACGTGCCGTCAAAAGTTCCGTGTGTTCCAAGTGGGCGAAGGCAAATATAGAGTAAGGCTAAATTGACTTTCAGCTTTACAGATGTTAACTGATCTGTTGTTTCTTCACAGTTTGGAGATTCCCAGAAATTGCGCCTGGTTCGCATCCTTCGCAGCACTGTTATGGTGCGCGTGGGTGGCGGCTGGGTTGCTTTGGATGAATTCCTGCAGAAGAACGATCCTTGTCGCGGTAAGTTCCATAGCTCAAAACTCCTACACACAAACGTTCTAAATATAAACATAATTTGTACACGTACACACACGAAAATTATCGAGATATCTTGTTACATTTCAATCATTAATCGCATATTATTTCTAGAGTAACTTTTTGTAGTCCACCATACCACAAAAAAAAAAGAAAAGAAAAGATAATCATAAATATTCCATTCCCATCTCAGCTCATGCATTTTGTCTATACCTTAGATTATATATGAATCATTCTATTACAAACCCATTTTTGATCATATCTCATAATTCACATACATCAACTTAGGTACAGTTGTGCTTAACAACTAATGATACAATTTTTTTTATATACAAGCTAAACATTTTTTTAAAACATACCAAAATATCATATTAATAATACCAAACGGATATGGTCATTTAACCAACAAATAAATATCAAACTTTTGTGCCTAAATATATATAACTAGCATATGAACCCAAAAGAAAAAAAAAACATAACCTAAAAAACACAATTTTTGAAAACCTCATTAATTTGTTTGGTTGCAAAGTTGCTTTAAAATATATATATAAAAAAAAAGAACAAAAATTAACAGCGCGCATTATTTTTGAAGAATTTTTGACATTTAGCCAGCGCCTATTTTGACGCCTCTCATACACACAATAACCCAGCGAAATCAAAAATCCAAAAACTCTATCCTAAAACCCAACCACACCTAAGTTCACAATATAGGCCTCATCATGCTCATAATTTTGTTGCTTTTATATATGTTAACTCTGCGTTTTCTCCTACCCCCCATACCACACATTGTATTTTTACTACTTATTTGGTATTTTTTCGTAAACTGGGTTGAGAAACACCACTACGCCTATTGCCTAGCATTTAACCTTAACCAAAACTTTGATCTACCATATAAAAACTTGCTTAGTACATTTTAGTGCATGTTTCCATTTACTTTTGCTGTATTTTCTCATTGCTTAACTTAGCTACAACTTTGGCATACTGTTAACTAACAGTCGTGTCGGCTGTACCTAGCTGTAACTGTACTTTTTTCATGTCACGCCTCGTACATTCGTTAATTTCTGTTTGTTGTGCGCTCAACTTATTCAAATTGTTGATTTGAACTTTTTGTATTAATAATTTTGTATACCGTTTTTCGTTTTTACTAATCAAATTTTTATGTTTTCCCCCGTTTTTCTTTTTCAAATGTTTTTTTTTTTTTTAATTCTTATTTGTTGAAACGAAATCGATAATGATAACGATCGAATAATATATATAAATCACATCCATGTGTGCCACAAAAATCCGCTTGCGTTGCCCGACCGCCTGCCTGTCCACGCCAAACATGCACTCGCCTGCGACAAAAAATATAAAAAAATACCACCAAAATACCACAAAAAAAATCAAACAAACAAAAACCAAAAAAAAACTGACAAATACCATGCGGTAACAAAATTTCGTTGTTATTGTTGTTATATGTACAAAAATACAACAACAAACAAATGCGTGCTTGGTATATATGTATATGCGTGTTTGTATATATATATATATATATATATGTATATGCCATTTGGTATATTTCGCGGCATTTAACGGAGCAGCCAAGGGACGCACTAACATTGAGCTACGCGAGCAATTCATATTGGCCGATGGCGTCTCACAGAGCATGGCCGCCTTTACGTCCAGACGTTCCACGCCCAATGCTGCCCAAACTGCCAACAGTTCGCAAAATGGCGCCGGTAGCCCCAACTTGCCGCCATATATGAGTGGACAGGGTCCCATCATAAAGGTAAATCAACAAGCCTATCTCAGATGTGGGTTAACTAAACAAAAGAAATCAAAAAAACAAAATACATAAAGCAAAAAAAAGAAGAAGATTCCCTTCACAATCCCTACACTAATCCCGTATATTAGAGTTGTATGGTTCAGAACAAGTTCAATTGAGCGAATCATTTAAGTAAGTTACTGAACTTGTTCAGTGATCTGTAAACGATGACATTGAGTCTGTTATAAAAGATTCTCTCTACTGAGATGAAACGATTCATACTGTCCAACTATATATGAATGTCATACTTTCTATAGTTTCTATCGAACTCTTTGGGTTTCGATCATGAACTAACTTGATTGATCTGTAAACGCTTCAGTTCACTTTTGAACTATTTAACTGAAATTTATCTGAACAACTGAAAAACTTAAACCATTAAGATTCGTTCGTGACCGTATAAAGTCTGTACTAACTGAACTATGAGCAGTCTAGTTTACGCCTAACAAATGATAAATTGAACTTGGTCAAGAAATTGAACTATTATTCCCCAACTCTTATGTACGTATATCCCATGTTAGGCTTCGATTATCGATTATCCCAAAGGTAAGTTTTGAGCTTTCGTTTTGGGTTTATTGTGTGTGTTGTTGACAAACAAAAAAAAAAAAAAAGCAAAAGTAAAAACTACATGCTCGCTCGCTGCTGCCGCTGCGTCGCGCCGACTCTTGATTTTTGTGCATGAGAATTTATATAATTCTATATACATATATATTTATTGTATTGAACGTATTGTTGTTGCTATACTACATACATATCGTATATATCTTCTTTTACATATATATTTATTTGTTAATCCTCCAATTGTTTTTTATGTTCCGCTGCGTCATTTATTTTGAGTTAAACGCTAGCTACATTTTATTTAAGTGCGCCTACAGTTGCGCCTCCTGGTTAGGCTAGGGTTCTTTTGAGATTATGTGCAGGCATTGACTAGGTTATATTGAGGCCAGTTTGCTTAAATGATCATATACCGTTTAGTCAGCTATAAGCGTATGGAGCAAAATGCCAACCAAAAAAAACAACTTATTTCTATATATGTAGCTGATGAGCACTTGGCCGAGTTAATGCCAATATTTGAGAAAATCCGTGCACAAGACCAAGTCCCATGCGCCTTTCCCATACATATGGGCGCCGGCGGCACAGTATTCGTGCGCTGCAATACCAGCCGCTCGGTACCACTGAGTCCACACGTGCTTCATTGTCATCCAACCACACACTGGGTAAGTCGAACTCAACCTGAGGAAGCAGACGGACGTAAACCACGCCAGGTGGCAACAGGGCCAGTAGCAGGGGGCACCACCAAATACCCCTGGGATTACAATACTAATATTTTATCTCTTACCTCCGTTTAGGTACGCGAGCGTTCAGTACGTTCCATACCCATGTCCAGGCCATCACGCTCTTCGCTTTCGGCCAGCACGCCTGATTCGCTCAGCGACAATGAGGGAAGCCATGGTGGACCCTCGGGCCGTTACACGCCGCGTAAGGTCACCTACACGAGCACACGCACGGGCCTCACGCCAGGTGGCTCACGTGCCGGCTCCAAGCCCAATTCACGCCCGCTAAGCAGACAAGGCTCCAAGCCGCCGTCGCGACATGGCTCCACGCTTTCGCTGGACAGCACAGGTGGGTGTCTTGAGTAGTCCGTTATCGAGCTTCAAATATAATCTGTTTCTTGTCAATCTGTTAGATGATCACACACCCTCGCGCATACCACAGCGTAAGGCATCCGCTACGAGCACGATCAGCGGCACCGGCACCGGCACCACACCACGGCCGGCTCGTCTGTCTGTAGCCACGGCAGCCACACCGGGCAGCCGGCTCAATGGCACCAGCACCATCACGCGCAAAACCGCATCTGGTTCGGCGAGTCCAGCGCCCACAAGGTAAGAATTCGATCTACAAAATACTATAAGCTTAATTTTGTCAATTGGGGTAAACCGGGGGTTTATTTTATCAACACCTGAACTTTATTAATTAATTTATTTGTTTTTCAAAAATTATTTTCGGTTACTGCATTAACTTTTGACTCACACAACAACAATACCAACAAAATACCAAAATAATACCGAAACATACTCAACATAATACTCGAAACTCATTAATCTACATGCTACTCACACAACAAATTGGCTTCTATAAAAAAACATTCAAATTACAAAAAAAAAAAAACAATTATTGAATTGGCTTGAATATCATATCGAAATTGAATGCTTGAAATGCAACTAACTGCAACATCAAACAAAAAAATACCAAAAAAATATACCGACTTGTGCCTGAAACAATGAAAAAATACCAGCAATGGAGGCATGAGTAGATCATCCAGTATACCAGCACTAACAGGCTTCGGCTTCAAACCACCTAGGTAATGCCCAATAAAACAAAGTGAAAAACAAAATAATACTAAACATAACATTAATTTATACATTTATTATTTGATAAATCTAAGTTAGAATCAATAAGATTCAAGCTAGACTCTAAGCAGTAGCAAAATAGTATTTAAATTCTCGGTTATGGTTGTACTTATGCTAACTATTCATATATACTAAAGCCGCCCATCACGGATACCGGTTAAGATACCCCTCAACGATTCCAAAACATCATCGCCCACCAGCTCGTCTGCCAATCCAAGCAGCTTGGGGTAAAGTTCTATATATATGCTAACATATGATAGAGAGAGTGCACTATATATAACTATATCCACAGTAGAAATTATTTCAGCAAGTTCTAGCAAGTAATTATTATAATTTCTATACTTAAAATATATTGTTTTGTTCGAGTTTTCTTATCGTTATTGTGAGCCCAGTGCATGTCAAACTGCAAGCGCCTCGTTTGTTTTCTAAATTCTAAGCTCGACTAATGCTTTAAGTTTGATTTTGTTAAATAATCTTGCAGAAGGTATTATAT
This sequence comes from Drosophila nigricruria, assembly GCA_037075265.1. NCBI lineage: Eukaryota > Metazoa > Arthropoda > Insecta > Diptera > Drosophilidae > Drosophila > Drosophila nigricruria. The sequence goes on from JBAMCI010000053.1 coordinate 2,890,705, forward strand.
ATTTGAGCTGTCTGAATGAATCCCAAAAATATCTAACTAAAAATTAAACTTTCATGTAAAAAAAAATTATATATTTATATTAAATTTACAAGCAATTCTGTTTTACCTTAGAAGTTCGGATTGACATTATAAATATATTTTATAATTGAATATTTCAAATATTTTTACTGTAGAAGATTTAACCAAGTGTACCTATATCTGCAAGATCCTCAATCTTCGGTAGACCGAAGCTAGCTTTTATTGTTAATATACTTATATATTTTACTTCACTGTTCAATTGTTAAAGTTTCTATTTTAATTGAAATATTTGGATCACCTTTTCTCACATGATTGATATCCTTTTCACAGGCGCAACATTAGCGGCAGCTCCACGCCCTCGGGCATGCAGACGCCGCGCAAGAGCTCCGCGGAGCCGACGTTCAGCTCGACGATGCGACGTACATCGCGTGGCACCACGCCCACAGAGAAACGCGAACCGTTCCGGCTTTAAGGCGGAAGCAACAGTTGCCAATTAAAGTTAAAAACAAAACAAAAAAAGAAAAGAAAAAAACAACTCTTAAAATTACTAACCACGCACTGAAGTTCTTTCAACTAATCAACCAAATTGTGAATTTGCCCCCTGACTCTCCGACTCTCCACTCAACAAACTCAGAGCCTACATTGATGTAGAAAATGTAGCAACAGGAACCAGTTCAAAGAGGCGCTACGAATCGATACAAAAAATGGAAATTTGTATAAAACAGCGCAAGATATTCTTGCAAAATTTGGTAAAGCGTAAAAGACACCCAAGAAGAATAATGGAGAAATGCAAAATTTAGTTTTTATAGCAACCGTTATAAAGTAAAAAAAAAGCTATTCACACAAAAGTTGAGAAAACTAAACACGACAAGTCATACTAACTAAAATGAGAACCTTTTGCTACTACTAATATTTAATGCCTTCTATTTACTAGTTATACTTAAATATGGATTTCCAAGTTTATAATTTGTATATACTTATCAAAAATGCAAAATACACTCCAAGTGCTTTAAGGCAATTCAAAACTAAAATTAAAAAAAAAAAAGAAAAAGAAAACAACAAAAAAAAAATTAAACAAAAATGATAAAAATTAACAAAATTGAAAAAATTATAAAAGAAAAAAAAACATTCGAATTGCAAGTCGCTGCGCAATGTCATTAGCTCCTGCAGTCTCCGATCGCGCACACAAAATCGCCAGTTTGTGGGCGTTTTCTAGCTGTGGGCGTGGCAGTTGTGTGCGACCCAAAAAAGTAAACCCAATAAAAATGAAAAAAATGTAGGTAAAAATTTGATTTTGTTCTGTTAAAACTAATTGTAAAAGAGAAGCTTGTAAGCCGCATAAAAGAAAAAGAAAACAAATAAATATTTAATTAAATACTAAAAGTCATTACTATAAGTTTAATTAATATTTAGTTAATAAGACAAACAAACACACACACATACAATTTGTAATGCATATTAATTTTGTTTTGTATATGCAAGTGGAACATATAACTAATATAATAGAGTGAAACCGAAATGATAAAAACCTGCAGAACCTTTATATAAATATTGTATAATACTAATACTAAATTATTTTGTTATACAAAACGAGAGAAATGCATTCAACGTTTTTTGTAATTCTATTAAAATAAAACAATTCAAACGTGAAATAAACATTTACAACAAAAAAAAATATTAATAACAAAATATGATGGTTGTTTTTAATATTAATAACAATTTGATTACAGCTTGAAAGAAATATTTTTAAAATTCCAATTGGAAGAGAAAATTTGCACATTTCTTTACCAACTGTTAGCTCAGTCTAACAGCTATAGCCGCTGTTATGTTACATTTAACAGTTTTTTAAGAAAACTTCGCCATATCGTGCGATAGTTCTTAAGGAGATAATATTTTTCAGACTTTTGAAATCTGAGCAATGAAATTCTTGACCCATTATAAATAAATCACAGAGACAAAATATTTTATTATGGAATTGAATTTATTTATTTAATTTATGAGAGCTTTGTATTTGTATTTGTTTTTTTGTTTTGACACATTGAAATTTGGTATTCGTAGTACATGCATTACAAACCGCATGTTTTTCGTTTTTCGTTTTTGCCTTCTTGTTTTACACATAAACATTTAATTAATTAGACATTTAAATATGTGAATGCAAACGTATACATCTATATGGTTGCTAGTTAGTGTTATGTATTTGTAGTTTCTCGGTTCTGTCATCTAAAACTGACTAGAATGGCGCTGCTAATAGGAGGACATGCCTACAACTATATAGATATTGTGCCTAGGGGCTGTCTTTATGTCATTGTATTTGCTTGTTGTTTTTTGTGCTAATTGCTGCCAGAGAAAAGTATCGAGGGAAAGGGAGGGGTTGGAAAAGTTACGACGAGTCAAACATTTATGCTAAAGTTTCAAGTGCGGATTGCAGTTTATGCGTTGTAGTAAATATCAAAGTGTATATATGTATTTCTGTGTGTGTGTGTGTGTGTGTGTTTATGTGTGTGTGTACGTCAACGCCAGCGCTGCCAGTTGGTGCTGCTAATAACTATCATCTATTACAACGGAACCCCCTAATAATATCGCTGGCAATAATAATTGCAGCAAGTCTTTTGTAAGCCATTACAAGTACAAATATAGATATACATATCTAAGATAAAACTAAATACATAAATATACATACATAGATTCGTAGATCAATTGAAATTCGCTAAACCACGCTTGCCATACAGCTAAACTAAACATAATCAATCAATCAATCAATCTGCAACTGAGCCAACCTCCGGGCTCAGACAGTCAATCAGTAAAGCAATCAATCAGGAGTTGAGCCAAACGTCTGGCTCCAACTTTCACAGAAATCGAGTGTTGCACAAAAGACGAAACAAAAACAAAGAAAAAGAAGAACAAAATATAAACTAAAGCTTAGGAGCGGGTCTTGAAGTATGGGGCGAAATGTTATGCACGTTCTTGTTGTATATTAGCAGCAGGGCGGCAGAAGAAGGGGAAGCGGAAGCAGGGGCAACAGCTGTGGCATTGGTATTGTTAGCATCAGGGCTGCGTCTTTAATTTCATTTGGAATCGTTTGACGCAGCATCCAGGTGCTGCGCCACTGTCACCTGGCATGGCCGCTGCCGGCAGTTTGCGCCTTTGGCTGTTTGCCGCCAGCAGCGTTGGCACCGCTGCCAGCTCCACCAGCAGCAGCAGCAGCAGCTCCACCACTTCCTCCTCCTCCTCCACCTGCAGCTCCGCCAGCTGCTGTGCCAGAGCTATGCGCTGCTTCGGCTCGATGATGATGATGGTGATGATGATGATTGTGGTTGTGATGCCGCCGACCACCGCGATAATGTCGACGATTGTGATGCTGATAGTTGTTGTTTGTGGGCTCTGGAAGCACGCGCTGCGTCTCCTGCACCACAGGAGCAAAGCTGCTAACAACGGGCTTAGTCTGCGAGGCCGTGCTGCTAGCTGGCTCTGACGTGCCGGCCAGCTTCTTTGCTGCTTCGGCCTCTTCGCGATGTCGACGCCGACGCACATCCTCCTCCGTTTCGATGGCTATGACCGTGCCCGCCTCAGCCTCCGCATCGATGATGGCGCCGCGACTCTTTTGCTGCAGATAGAGTTGCGACATATGCTGCTGCATTAGCCGTAGTTCCTGCGTCACTTTGAAGTCGGGCGCGTTTTCAAGCTCGGAGGGCGGCATTGCGCACTTCAAACTGTCCGACTCGTCGCGTATATGCTCTCGACAGACGGGGCAGAGAGCCTGAAAGGGATCAGCAGTCTTCTGCAGCCAGGCGGGCAGCTTCTCGAACTCCTCCTGGTAGGTGCGACGCAGCGCATTTAAATGCCGGGCCAAACAATAGCTGTGTAGGTAGTGGAAGCACTCGGTGCGTGTGAACTCATCTCCCTCGCTGAAGCCATACAGACAGATGACGCACTGGCCACTGGGCAGGTTACTGCCGGTCAAGTGCTCGCGCACCACCTCAATCAGATCAAAGACGACGGGCAGGCCGAGCGACTCCTTGATTTTTGCATTGCACGCACTGCGTATGGCCTCCAGTCGGGCATCGTCCAGGCCACGGGGGCGCAGCAGCTTAAATTCTGGACTCACATCCGGATAGCCAGGCGGCGGTAACACCTGGAGGGTAACACAAATATATTGCTGCTCATCCTCCTCGCCAGTGAGCGGCAGCACCGTTGTCTCGATGATGTCCACAGCGCCACTAGAAATGATCAACAGTATATATAGTGTATATAGAGGGGTTTGGCGCAGTCGGCAGACCTACCTGGCACCGCGTACAATGCGCACATCGTCCATGAGAATCGCCTCTAGCGACTCCAATTCCTCGTCTAGCAAACTGCAAACGAGGCACAGAAAAACAACAACAACATGCATCAGCCTTACATTGCACTGTTACTTTGTCTACTTACCTGTCCATGTTCGTTGTTTTATTTTTTTTCTTTCGCTTATGTCTTTAAATGCTATTTTCTTAAATATATAATAAAAAAAATCGATTGAGACAAAAATTTTGCGCCTGACAACAACAACTAAAATTTGGCAATCACAGCGCAGCGTTAACACGATGAGCAGTCACAGCGAGCGTTGACATTGAGGGCTGGGGCTGCAAGGTGCGCCATCTAGTGTGGCGTAGCTGTAAGAAGTAGAAGTAGTGTGTTGTTTTTAACAGTCTGTTAGCTGTCTTAACAGAATGATTGTAACTATAAACTGTTAGGTTTACATAAATGTTCAATTCCGCGCCAAATTTGAATTAGCATGTACTGGATGAATCTGTTTTAGAATTTAAGTGGAATATAGTTACTTAAGTTTATATTGTAAGGTATTTAAAGTGAAATGTATAATTTTTTAATATATTAAAGTTATAAAAACATGCTTACAACGAAAACACACAAATACAAAAACAATTTTTTTTCAGTTAATATTTAATCAAATTAAATTAACACAAAGTTTAAAGCTTAAACAAATTTTATAATTTATTAATATCTTTGTATATTCAAAACTTACTTAAACTTTCTTTACTCTGCTTTATTAAGTGATCTTATGCCATGCGATTCTGTAAACCTGTTAAGTATAATATTTTAAAACATTTTTATATAATAATAATTTTATGCAAAAGAGCGTTTTTACTCTGGTTATTCTTTAAATAATGTGTTTTAGAATTAATAATTATATTTCTAAATTAATAATATTCTTTTCGAATTTTCATACATTTTTGTACGCTCACTTGTTCTCTTTCCACCTCTTGATTTCTCTTTCCCTTGCGCTGGGCACTAATAAAGGACACTGGTGGCATTCCCTTGAGTTGCTTGCCTTCTAACACTCACACACACACACACACACACACACACACAGCGGTTGGGTGTGCTTTTTTGAGCATTTTAATACGCTAGCCAAAATAATTTTAGAACTGAAAAATTTCCATGCCAGAGTCCTACGCCGTTCGTGTGCGTCAATTCCCAGTTGTTAGATGACGATGGTGCGCTGCGGTGGTGGGTCTGGTGGTGGTACCTGTGGTGACTATGGTTGCTCGCGCGCTTTTCACCACAGCCAGCTATCGAATGTGGGAATGGAAATGAAATCGAATGAAGCGCATATCGCACCCCAGAGCAGTCGCTATTAAATGGCACTGGCAGCATTTTCGGTACTCGGCGCCAAGCGAAAAATCAGTTTACAACGGAAAGCACAAAGCGACGGTCGTTAAAACTGAGTCAAGCTACGTGAAAATTATATACAAAAATTAATTTTCCCCCAAAAAAAAAATCCCAAGCATAGCAAAATTTAACGTAAATTTCGCGTGGTATATAAAAAAAATAGAAGGTGTTGAAATTCCACTGAGTGTGTTTACTGTGTGCACTAAATTCCACGAGTTGCCAAACAAAGTTGGCCAGCAAGGCTAATAAAGCGGTACGTGTCCTGAGTGAGGAAAAATCCGCCCCGAAAACCAGAAGCTAAGCCAACTCAAAGTTTGGTACGTTGTCGCATGGAAAAAGAAGTGAAAGAATGAAGCACAGATGAAATAGCGCATAGCATTTCGAAGCACTTTTATCCTGACGTGTCCTGCGCACGCAGCACATGCGAGCAGAGACACACACACATACACATTCATATACACACATACATATATATGTACATATAAGCAAAAGGGATGCACGTGCTTTAGTCGCGTTGTCTTTGCTTTTACATTTGAAATATTTAAATATTTGCATAAAAAGCAATTCCAAAAATACAATTTGAACAATCAGCAAATATTTTCATGCACGTCGCAGGTTTTTTTTTCTATTTTATTTTATTTTGTTTTTTTTTTTTTTTATAAATTTTAAAGCGAAATACAAACAATTGAAAGCGAGTCAAATTTATGTGTAAACGGCGACAGCACGTGTTGCAGCAGCTACTACAACTGTATAAAAACAATATATTTATTTATTTATCTAATAGTTATATTGTGAGAACATCACATAATTGATTTTTGCATAAGTCATAAACTGAAACAGTTGCCAGACATGGAAATACTTTATGAAATGCATTAAAAGAATTTTCAGTTTTTTTTTTTCCCGCAAGCTTTTCACGTCTGCTCATCCACTCACCACTCTCCCTCTCTTTCTCTCTCTTGCATTTGTCTTTCCTTCTCTCTTGCTCTCATCTGCGTGATGTGGTAAAGGGAAATTGCATTGAGGCTGGCAATGGCATTGGCTGGGGGTTGTTCTGCCCAAAAAAGTGGAATATAAATGAAAAGCTCACACTCATGACAAATCGCCCTTCCTCTTGGATACACATCCTCATCCGTAGCCCAACAGTTGCCAAAAAAAAAACATGACAGAAAAAAAGAGCATACGAAAGTGAACTTTGTGCTTGGCTGATTGCATTTTAGCCCTGGCAAATTTCAGTTTATATCTCCCTCTCCCTTCCACTGCCACTGGCAAACTGAGAGCGAAAGTGCATGTCGCTATATAAGGCATTGGTTCTCTAGTTTTTGGCATTTTCCGACCGTATTTGCCGATGTGATGGATGGATGAATCGCTTTTACTTGTTTCTAAGCATTATTCTATTGATATAGTTTCATTTCAGTTGCCATGCCTAGCATATATCAGCTGCTTTTGAGTGTCGCATAATGAAAGGTTTCCATAGATTCGTTGGAAATCAGTTTAAAGCGAGAAACAGCTGATTTTCAATTAACTTAAGTTACTTGGCTAGTTCATCGGCTTAGTGTCTATTTGATATTTGATATCTATTTCAAATGACAGTAGCTCTTCAAGACAGCTGAATTGTATTGGCCTATTCATGACGGTAGTTCGACTTAAAGTCATTATTATATAATATCTTCGATATTTAGAAAATTTATGATGAATTTTAGTATTCTATTATCAGGAAGAGTAAAGATATAAGATTTGATTTAGTAAGTCACTATGAAGGTAATAGAGATATTCACAGCCAACAAAAACAGGGGTAAATGAGTTGAGTTTTAGGAACAAATAATACTATATTAGTTTTGATTTCCAAGATATATTTAAAGCAGATGACTTATGTTAATCAAAGGACTTTAATTTATATATAAATGTATATATTTAAAATAAATGTATTAATGCTAACTAAGGATAATCCTTCAACTTTAATTAATATCTAGTATACAATTTTCAATATACATTATCAGATAAGAGATAGTTAAAAGAACACTTAATGGCAGGCCTAATATTGACAGAAGATTCGGTGAACATTCCATTGCTAAGCATCTCACAAATACTCGAAGAAAACTTTCCATATTCCTAACAGCTGAACTAGAGCCACATCAGCTGCAAGTGTTTACATAAGAATTCTGGCAACTTGCATAGACCAAGGTTAGGGATGCATAAACAATAAAAAAATAAATAAAAAACCAACAAGTAGATGAAATACAAAACCATTAAATAGAGCAGTTTAAGCCAAACTCAAAGCAGTTTAAGCAGTGCCAAGTGGCTCCAACCAGTCCAGTCCAGTCCAGCCCAATCCATGGCCAGCTACGACAGAGACTAACTCAGATTTCCAGGAAGCCAAAGGCGTCCAATGCGGGCGTTGTTTGTAACAATCAAGGCCAGAAAGAGAAAGAAAAAGAGACGGAGAGGGACGATTGTCAGAGGGAGAGAGGGACGACAGGCAGAAGGCAAGGTTGTGGATGCTGCACTTGAATTTTGCCATCGATTATATATATGGCATAGATTTTCGGCGCCAAATGAATTACTTTCATTGTTAGACCAGAACAAGTGAAAACCTAGCAGAGGGAGGCAAGCCACTGCGTAATACTCTGTTTATAGTGGGCAAACCCATTTAAAATTGAGATTTATCTTAAGGTTTAAACAGAGACTGCAAAAATATGATTTATTTCAAATTTAAATGAAATCTCATAGACTGTTTTTTATAACATTTAAATAATTTCTTAATCATGATAAATAATTGAAGTCTAACAAATTAAAATTTCTATGTTTTAACTTAATTTATTTTGTCTACTTAGGCAAATAGCTTATCCATATAATGGAATGGGAATGGATTATATTAGACGAATGTCATAGTTCCCCTATGCTGCAATAAAAATATATTGAAATAATTATAGCAATATACAAATGATAAGAAAATTAATAATCATGCAAATAATAGTAAACTTGTAAGAAAAGCATTTATCTCGATTTCTTTATGGATCATCTATATATTAATATATTGAAATTTTCAAATCTTCAGCCAATATACTGCTTTGCACAGTCCCAAGAGTGTAATTTTCAAGAGCAAAGGCCAAATGCAACGTTTGTGAAACAGTTTTGAAAAAAAGTGCCGCCAGCTAATCCGAGCAAATGCCAAAATATGTCGAATCCAAAAATAGCTCGGAAATGTGCAACTATTTACATGAATTGGCAGTGTTTACAAGTGCAACAGCGACGGTGCTTGTGCGGGCTCTGGAAGCAATTACAAATTCGAAAAAAGCCATAAAAAATGCGCAAATCGATTGCATGAATTGAATGCATTTTACAGGCAATCAAACTACATGATTTATGTAAAATATTTAAGACCCTAACAACTGTCTCGCTCTCTATCTATCTAGCTCTATCTTCCTCATGCTCACAGCCCTATCGCTTACCTCAATTCGCTTATCGATTTGCTCTGACAAACACGCCATGTCATATGCACTCAGGCTCCCTCGTGTGCCACATCTGACGACCCTTCCTATCCAAAAATTTTTGTGAGTGTATGTGAGTGTGTTTGTGTGAGTGTAAGAGTGTGTCTATCGGTGTGTGCTTTAAATTTGACGGAGTCAGCGACAATAGCTTTAAAGCAACCCCGCCCGTGCCCTACGCTTCGAAAAGCTGCAAGGGGGTTGAAGTTCAAATACCCTGTAGTTAGAAAATTAACATAAAGAAAGGATGCGTGGGATAGAAAATATTTGTGGCTGAGGCAAATATCAAGAGGATTTTTTTTTTGTTAGGATATTAAAATTTACTTAAATAATAATTATATGTTAATAGTTACAAAAATTTTTATGTATAAATAAAGAATATAAAAAATAAATGAAAATAGAAATTACAGATAAGTATATTTAATAATTATATATTATATTTATATTTAATATTTTAATATTAATAATAATAATGTAATATATTATTATTAAATATACATATCTATAATTTATATTTTATTTTAATGCTTTATATTATTAATTTATATAATTAAATTATATACAAATTTTTTTAATGAATTATATATAATGTATACTAATAATAACATATTCTTATTAAGTATACGTATAAATAATTTCTATTTAATTTTAATTTTTTATTCATTAATTTTGAAGCTTTTGGTATAATTTATACAATATGTTAAAGTTGGTAAGTTTAGCAACGAAAACGATTAAATTTGGTTTGTGAGTACTTATTAATAGTACTTGTAGCAGCATTCAGAATCTTTTATTCCGAATCATTTAATTTAATAAAAACAAAAAAAAAAAGTATTTTTCAATATATAGAATAGATGTTTGGTATATACGCAAGCATTGAAAAGTTATTTATTATTTTTGATGTATTCTTTATATCACACGTATCACACATTGTTATTTAAAGTTTAATATAAAACATAATGAAAACGAGTAGCATTTATAATAGGTTTAGTAGGAAATTTCATATTGATATATTCTCAGTAAATGATTGGATGTGGATCCGCCTATAGATAGTAAAGACTATGTACAGAATATATAAAGTCCTGTACTACAAATATTTGGGACTTACATGTAGTATGAATAGTAAATGGATTCAATTTTCTGCATATTCTGAAATGAATATTCAATAAACACTATCTATTGAGTTCTTTCAGAATTATTGCTTACTTCATCATTATCTACAGGACATCTGCTAGTCGAGCAGAGCATGCGAGTGCGCTTTCTTGTTTTTAATATAATATTTGGCACGACGCAATTTCGAATAGTCCTTTATTCTGGTTTCCAAGTTGAGCCGCACGAAAAAAGACACCAACACAAATGCTAAATGGCAAGCTTTTTGCCATCACGCGTGTGTGTTTGTGTGTGTGTAAAAGGTATACATAGGTAACGTTGTTTTAGGGGTTACACGCTGGTATATTTCCATTCATTTAAAATGTATTTCTGTGCTGGGAAGGAGCTCCCTGTGCTATTTGCGTTTAATAAATCTGTTTGCATTTTGCTTGTTATATAATTGGACGTCAGCAGGATATATACATATTGATATATACTGCTTGATATACAGTATAGATATATGTATAAATATTTGAGTGAGGCTCTTGCTATAGTAGGCGCTTGGCCTCCCCGAGTGCCAATAAAAAAACCATTTGGGCCGCAGGATATTATTGAGTAATTTCCTATACAAATTGTTTAAGCATTCTTTTTCATACCTCTAAGTGGCTAAAGCACATGTACACAGACACATATAACTGTATAGTTTGGCGTTGACAGGGCCAGGGCCAGACGTGTCCTGCGAATAGTAACGACTTGACAGCTTGAGCTTTATTTAGAAAAAAAACGCCGGTCGGGCGTGCTTGAGGAGTGGGCCCGCTGCCAGGTGGCTTTAACAAAAACAAACTGCGACGTAGAAATCTCAGCAAGCCAACAGCGACAGCAACAGCAACAGCAACAGCAGCAGCAAAAACAATCAACAACAATGGCCAGAGCCTCAGCGCTCGGCTATTGCAGGACGTTTATTTTTGCGCTTAGCTTTACGTAACACAAGTGGGATTGTGTAATCAACGGAGAGTGAAAAGGATAGAAAGGCCACGACAGTAAGGACAGCAGTGCTTTAACAATAACAATAACAATAACAATAACAACAACAACAACAACAACAACAACAGCAGCAGCTGTAATAACAACAACAACAACTATTGCAAGAACAACATCATTTGTTTGCACTAGGTCAAGGGTGTTTGCCCAGCAAACAACAAATTTTCAATGCAAAATATTTCCGACTTTGTTGTTATTTTGTGTTAGTTACTTTTTTTTTATTTACAATTATGAATAATTATAATTTATTACAATTAGTGCCAAGCCGTTCCCCCTCTGAGGTCTATCGCAACTTCGACTAATACGCAATTGCTGCTGGCTGTTTGTTTAAGGCAGGCAAAGACGTCATAGCGCATTACGTATACGCAATGATGGACACAGCAAAGAACGGCCAACACTTACGCACACACACACACACATATATATATAGTCGCCCACCCACACACCCACACACATACAAGCGCAACTAGGCGCATTTGCCATCAATGAAGCGGCTGTCGCTGCAGGACGCCGAAATAAAAGCTTTTTTGCTTAGCTTTCAACATGCTCTAGCTCGCTTACTCTCCCACAGTCAGTATGTTTCACTCTCTCTCTCTCTGCCTCTGTCTTTCGTGGTGAGTTTCTCTTTCATTTGTGCAGCAGCTGCTGCTGCTGCTTCTTGCTGCACAGCTGCTTACACACTTACACGCTCACACCCACACTGTGTGCGCTCTATGGCTCTCTTACGGCTGTTTGCCTCCCTCTCTGCCTCTTTTGCTTTCTCTCTCTCTCTCTCTCTATTTTTCTCTCGCTGTATCTTTCTGTGGCACTTTTGCTTCCGCATGGCTTGGACTTCCGCTGGCGACAATTTTTACTACGTCAGCAGGCGAGACGAGCCTCCAAGTAAATAGCACACAATACATAGACATAGCTGTATATATGTGTGTATACATGCATGTACTCATGTAAACATATAAGACTATAAGTGTATATGTGTGTGTCTGTATGTCTGTCTGTGTGCGTGCTCCCTTTGCTTTTTGTTTAATTTGCAACGACCTTCTACCATAGATTCTTTGGTTGAGGTTGGGTGTTTACATGCTTTGAGTGCAGTTTTGGGCTAATGGCAGGGCATGAACTTGCACCAGTGGCTGTCAAACTGTGCCACACACACACACAGAGGTACATATATATGTGCGAGTGTAGTTTAATTAGCTATGACCTTTTCATGGAAAACTGTTGACATTTGAGCTTTCGCAATAGACAACAAGAAATGTTTGCCAGCAGTTAAAGTTCCAACTTAACTTAAACATAACTAAGTTAGTTAATAAATTTAAGTGCTCAACTTGGCGCATAAATTGTATACAAAAAGGGAACTTTTGACTAATGGACTAGCAGTTAGGTCGCAAATTGAGTTAAGTGTCAGGCGGCAGAGTCGCCCACGCGCCAAGGCACTTGAAAGCACAGCTCAAGGACAAACCAAAAAATGGCAAGTGGCTATAACAGATTTCCCTATATAATTCATGAGTAACTAACACTAGCACAGTCACACGAATGTATACACACGCACACACACCTAGAAAACTCTGGGTAACTTATTGATCAAACATCCAGAGTGTCCTCAAAGAGTTGCATGCTGTGTGTATGTTTGTGGCGGCGCAAGAGATAGCGAGTAAGAGAGAGAGGGAGAGAGGGAGATAGAAAGTGGGCTATATAATATAACTTTAGCGTATATGGAAGAAAGAGGGATTGACTATTTGATGCCCTGTAAACCGGTCAAAACAGTACTCAGTCCAGCTCTATGGAGGATTTAAAAATGTATAGTTTTAGTTTTAAAATATATTAAATAAATAATAATAATAATAAAACTATAAAAATAATTAAATATGATTAAAAATAAAATAGTCATAAATAAGTAGATAAATAAATAAATTTGTCAGTTTGCTAAACATACTTGAGCATATTCAAGCTGATATTTCATTAGTTGCTAAAAATATATAGTTGAGAATATAGTTAAGAATGATCAAAATACTAAATATTTTTTTTCAAAAATATTAAATAGATTTAAGAGTCTTAAGCTGCGTTTTAATAGTTTTAATGATATATATGTTTGACCCTATTCAACTAACTAATTAAATAGCACTTAAAGTAATGGCTTTCTGTACTGGAACTCCGATTTCTTATTTGTTCCTCGTAATGGTAGGATTAATGATTTGAAATTAATATGTCATAAGAAAATTATAAATTTTAAGTCATAAAAAATAATTAACTTATTTAATTTGAAAGTTGCGAAACAAATCAGACTACTTGACTAGACTTTAGGGTTAAAAGTACACCAAGAAGTAATTCCTTTCAACAATTCGTAGTCATGCTTGAGAGATTTGGGAAAAAGTTTTCTTAACTAACAATAATATAGTTATATATCAAATATATAATATATAATATAACAACATACTTAATGCTTTGAATACAGATTTAGCTTATAGTAATTTTATTAGGATTTAATTTTATGAAATTATCCTCGCCCTAATCATCACTAAGCCACGCTTTGGATTCTAAGTATTGACAGGGTATATACATACACATTTGATTGCATCTTATAAACATTCCTATGACTGGTGCAAGCTAATGCACAGCTTTATAATTTGCTGACTATAGGGTATAATAAGCATGATTGGGCTCGTGTTTTAGACTGTGGCGCATGCAACAGCGCACTCGCCTTGCCATATGTCATGCGGCACACAATTCTTTAGAGACTGGGCTGATTATTCGCAGTTTATTCCAGTTCAGTTGTACGACCATAAACCACGTAAGCTGACAGCTTGCTACAGAAAGACTAATTAAATTGCTTTTATTTTTGTTGTCCTTGCAGAAGAAGACGGTTCGTTGGAAAGGCCAAGACATAGAGTTAACTGCCAACGTTGATGGCTGCTACGAAAATCATTGATGCACCGCGAAACGGCCACGAAATGGCGCCACTGAACACGAGAGCGCGGGGCGATGGCACCCATGGGGTGACCATTGTCCTAACTGCGCCGCAACGCAATTCGGTGCAGTCGGTGGATATACCTGGTGAGCCGGATCGCGCTGCCTGGAGTGGCAAGATGCAGTTCTTTCTCAGCATTATTGGCTATTCCGTTGGCCTGGGTAACATCTGGCGTTTCCCGTACCTCTGCCAGCAGAATGGTGGCGGTGAGTACAACCTATTGTTAAAGTGTCTATCGTATTACCCCAAAAGTCTCTCCGGTAACAGTCGGTCGACGAACGACCAAAAATGTGCAATGCTTGGCACAAATAAAAAAGCGTGTGCCAGTCAGTGGGCGCACTTGGCAACCCGATGATAGCAAACAAATACCCTGGGGAGTTCCAATTACAATCCCAGTTCCACTCCTAGCTAAAGCCAATCGTCACCTGTTCGACGTTGATAAAGCTAATTACTTTGCCTGCAGCTGCTCGATAATGGGTGCAGTCACTGGGTACAGGAGCGGAGTTAAAATTTTATGCCATTTCGCGCATGCTCAACTTTTCGAAATATTTGCCAGTGGTAAAATGAAAGACAAAATCAAAGAGAGAATTGAAATATTCAGTTGACTTCATTTAAAGTTTTAAAATATAGATCAATGGGGTAGCATCATAACTGTTGTCAAAAATCTTGCAAATATTTGGCTGACACTCCTTATTGAGACGAATAATAAATTATATAGATTGGGCGAAAAGTATTGGATATTTAGTTATGTATAGCTTACCTTCTAAGTAAAATATATTTTTCGCGGTATAATATTTGGTTCATAGATCAATGCTACGAATTGCTACCTAATAAATCAAAGGGTATACTATTTAAATATATATTTTTGTCTATGAATGCCTTAATACAAGCGTGGACTAAATATGCCTCCCATAAATTCATTAAATTAAATAAAAGCTATTTTCCTTTATCTAGCTATTATCATTTATCTAAACCTTATATATATTCCAAATGTCTCCTTCATCGATTTGCTCTTTTGGGCCTTGGTCATTGCCAACTCCGCTCCTGTCCGCTATGTACATACAGAACCGATATCGTGTGTCTGCTAAAGCTAATCAAATGCGCAACAATAACATTATGAGATTTAATGCGAACTAATTGCAGAGCTTTCGAATGGTCGAATGATTTGTTCGTTCAAAGCGTGCCAATGGGGCTCTGATGGGGTTGAAGGGCAAGGGTTATTCGTACATAATTTGTGCGCCTGCCGGAAGAGCTTAATTGGGGGACTTTTCTTTTTTGTGGGGCGGGTTCGACAGAGAAGAGCGCCTCGTGCCAAACAACGCATTTTTATTGAAAGACACATTCCAAGCTTAAATCCCACACGCTTCTAATTCAATTACGAACGAGACAAAAAGCAAATGAAGCAACAATTAAATGCAACGAATAGGAAATACACTAACATGAGCCTGAACATGGGATGTTCCCTTTTATATAATTACTTTTTACTACATTTATATAAATAAAACTAAAAAGAATTATTAAATCTATGAGTTTTTGGATTTTCATTTGTTGCAGGTGCATTTCTAATACCGTTCATGATCATGTTAATACTGGAGGGCATACCACTGTTTCTCATCGAGTTGGGCATGGGGCAGCGCATGAGGCTGGGCGCTTTGGGTGTATGGAATACCATACATCCCTGGCTGGGCGGCATTGGCATCTCCTCGTGCATTGTGACGCTGTTCGTGGCGCTCTACTATAACGTGATCATCACGTGGGTCTTCTACTATCTGTTTAATAGTTTTCGAGTGAGTATCTAATCTAATCAAATCTTTCGGCAGCTCTAATACGCTCTCATTGCTTGCTTAGTATCCGCTGCCCTGGTCCACTTGTCCCACTAACAGTAGTGGCTTTGAGCTGGAGGAGTGCGCGAAGTCTTCAGAGACCACATATTTCTGGTATAGAACCACCTTGGATGCGGCTCCCTCGATGGATGAGCCCGGCGGTCTGAAGTGGTGGATTGTTCTCTGTTTGCTGCTCTCCTGGACCATCGTCTTTTTCATTGTGATGAAGGGCATCCAGAGCTCTGGCAAGGTGGTCTACTTCACCTCACTCTTTCCCTACATTGTGCTGACCATATTCTTCATACGGGGCATCACGCTGCGAGGAGCCGGCGCCGGACTAATGCATATGTATACGCCGAAGGTGGAGAAACTGCTGGAGCCGACGGTTTGGCTCGATGCGGCCACGCAGGTATTTTACTCGTTTGGCTTAGCCTTTGGATCGCTGATTGCCTTCGGCAGCTATAATACGCCAAAGAATAACTGCGTCCGAGATGTGCTCCTGGTGTCTGTCTGCAATGCAGTCACTGCCATCTATGCGAGTGTCGTCATCTTTGCTATACTCGGCTTCAAGGCCACCGTCAATGTGGATCGCTGTGTGGCCAGGTGAGTACATACCCCTTGCATCCAATACAAAGTCGAGTTAATCGAGGGTATATTGGCTTTGTGTTTCGGCATAAAATAGCCAGAAAATAACAAATCCGAACTTAAAATGTATATTTTTGACTATTGTACTAGGATAACCCAATATATCCTTATAAACTTGCAGTTTATATAATATCTTTTACTATTATCCTCAGTAAATTTTAATGTTAAGAGCGCTCAGTACGTAGTATCTTTTAGTCGGGAACTTTTCACAGAAACTCTCTTATTTTATTGGGCTGGGGTCAGGTCATTGCAAGTTCAACAGCACGCTTCAACGATTTACATTGGGTGGGTCACTCAGTCAATCAGTCAGTCAGTTAGTCAGTCAGTCAGTCAGTCAGTCTGTGTACCCGTTCATCAGCCAGTTGTAACCGCATTGGATAGCGGCTTTGTCCATCTTTCTCTTTGTTATTTATTCATTGATATACCAATCGATACGCGCTCGTCTGTCAGTTCGTCCATTAGGCCCGTCTGTTAGTCAATTTGTTTCAATTAATGGGCGCTGCACAGGTTTTTGCATTGTGTCCCCGCCGCCCACTTGCCCGTCCCTTGCATTATTGACAATTGCTCTTGAGCTATTTGCATGGCCCATTTGTGTAGGTGGCGCCCAGGTATCGAGCTATTGTCTGCAATGCTGGTTGTAACCGATTTCAGCTGGCTATCCAATAATAAACCTCCACTCACTCGCTCTCTATTTATAGCAATACGGATATATTGGTTAAGAATGCGCTGCTGCCCTTCAAGAATGCCACCAGCGAGGAGTACGATTCGGCCATGCAAAAGATCAATGCCACCGAATTCAGTGCATTGCATCTCAGTGAGTGCAGCCTCTCCAACGAGCTGGACAATGTGAGTAATATATTAGTAGTATAATAGGCAGAAAAAGTTTCTGTTTTTTTTTTCTAATTATTCGTATTTATAGTAGAGGTCTTTTGTTAAGACCCATCACATCTTGATCACAAATTGTGTTTAAGTAAATTGTGTTTCAGTAACAAATTATGTTAATGATCATTACTATCATGTTGGGAAATTGGATATTGGAAATCAGGCAAAAAAAAAACTTTTCCAACCCCAGTCATAAGGAAAATAAATTACAATAAAATAAATTGGTTTGAGTTCAATAGAAGATTATTCAGAAGATCATTTGCCACCTCTAACTTCATGCCAGTACCACGAGCGCAATGTCAAATTTTTGATGACTTTGTAAGGTGGGCGCAGTGTTCTTCCGGCAATAGCTACTCGCATGTTGGCCATCTTCGCTTTTAATGATCTTGGGTGTTTTTCTATACTGGCTGCTACGGCGGCACTACTTTCTGGACACTTTTGATGCTTAATCATGATCTGACTATGCTTGCATATGTCCGTCTTTATGATGGTGATGATAATGATAATAATGTTTTTTTTTGTCATAATGAAGAAGATGATGATTATGCTGATGATCGTGATAACAAAGATAATGATGATGATGATGTTTAAGATAATTATATTGGTGATCATGATGATAATGAAGTTATATTTATGGTCATAATAGATATGATGATGGTCATGATGAAATGATTATTAATGATAATGATAATAAGATGACTATGATATTAATTATGATCAAGATGATAATGGCTTTATAATCATATTCATATTATAATCAATCATATATAAGTCCAAATATATATAAATCCAAATATGTAGTCACTATGTAGTCCCCATTTAAAATTCAATTGTCTTTGTTAAATTTTGTAATATATCTAATATTTGTATATAATTAAAATATTTCTTTATCTTTTTGCGCATATTTCAGGCCGCTGAAGGCACCGGCTTGGCATTTATTGTCTTCACCCAGGCTATTGTCGAGCTGCCAGGCGCACCGTTCTGGGCGGTGTTGTTCTTCACCATGTTACTGTCGCTTGGGTTAGGCTCTCAGATTGGCATTCTTGAGGGGATGTTGTGCACGTTGTTCGACATAGACATCATCAAGCGGGTTAAGAAACAACATGTCACTGGTGTGGTATGTCTATTCTGCTTTATTGTCGGTTTCATCTTCTGCACAGGTGCCGGTGAATATTGGCTCAAGATGTTTGATTCTTTTGCCGGTACAATTGGCTTGGTTGTAGTTGCCCTAATGGAAATGATAGCAGTTATTTTTATCTATGGCCATGAACGGTATGTAGCTCTGATATCCTTGTTAGATGTAAGCTAAATCTTTTATATCTTCACTTAGCTTTACTGAGGACATCTATCAGATGACGGGCTATAGACCCGGCCTTTATTGGCAGATGACTTGGCGCTACATTGGCCCAGTTATCATGGTCTGCATTCTGGTCTCCTCCGTAGTCTTTATGGTCATACGTAATCCGACATATGGTGCCTGGAATGCCGAAAAGGTATGAGGAGGTTCTAAACTTTTTAATTTACTATAATATATATTTATTTTTATTCCTTATCAGGGTATTGTTGAACAGAAGGATTATCCCAACTGGGTCATGGGCATTGCCCTCGCTATGATCATGGCTGGTGTATTGCCCATGCCCATTGTGTTCCTCATGCGCAGCTTCCAGTGCCTCAAAGTGGATCTGGACATACACCAGGGCTCCATTAGACGCAATGAGACAACCGCTTCAACTAAGGAAATGATCGACAACGATGATGATGTGAGTTACAGTTGATTAAGCTTATTTATAAATGTATTTATTTTTGTTTAGATATTCTTAATTTTTGTATAGTACTTGTATCTAATTTTTGGTCCAAGTTATTTGTTGCGTTTGTTTTGATACGAACTTAAGCTAAGATACTCTCTATATCTATCTCTCTATCGTACTATAAATGTAACTAATTGTGTCTTTCTCTCACTTAACGACTCATCCCACACATTTACGCTTGTTTCTCTATTCGATTAATAATGCTTTAAAAATAAAAAAAAAAAAAAAATACAACAACAAATATATCGAAAACAAACTTACATTCTTCACGCGCTTAATGTCGTTAAGAATTTGAGTCCGGATATGCCACCGCAAGATTTATTAGCGGCCACACGCTTCACAATTGGAGACTTTGAAGTAAGTTGTTTGTTTACCTATCCGCAAAAGAATCTATCCAGTAAAACACACGCTTCCCCAACTATCTGCTAATCACACAATTCTTGACTCTGTTCTCTCTCTCTCTCTTTCCTCTGTGTTATATTCTATATTCTACAGAACTAGAAACTGAAGTACTAAACACATCCAACAAGATACCTAACCTTAAACTTAACTAACTCAAAAAGTAGCCTCCCAAGAGAACAACAAAAAACTAAAAAAAAAAAAAAAATTATAAAGAAAAAGCAACGCCTGACACCCACGCTGTGAGGACAAATTTCACGCGTCGTCTGCCTGACTAGAAATACCCTACAAAAACCAAAAACCGCACATACGTTACGTAACAATTCGAACCGATCCGCATTCGCCACTAAGTAAACTATGAAAACTTTTTAAATACGCACAGCAAAAACTTAACAGTAGCAAAAGAAAAACAAAAACTAAAACAATCGCAATGCCATTTAAATGTAATAGAGTTTGATAAACGATAAGCGATAACTTCGATAACAAGTACTCGTCAGCGCCTTCTTTACAAAGAACAAAAACAAAAACAAAAAAACTTAAAAAGTGAAACAGAGAAAAACAATTACAATTATTTACCAGCAAACTAGTCTAGTGCAATGTTTATGAACTAAGCTAAATATTTATAAACTAAAGTTTAGACACGTAACGCTCACCTAGAAAGCTCAATGTTTAGTCCTAGGGCTGTAGCAAAAACAAAAACAAACAAATACTTTCGATTGGCTATGAAGACGGTTCAGAATTGCAATTCCATAAGGTAAAGTACAAAATAAGAAATCAAAAAAAACCTGTAAATCGAATTACTTCCAATTTTGTTCTCTTGTTTTATTGTTGTTTTTGTATTTGTATTCTAACGACTTTGTTTGAACAAATATTGTAGTATTTTTTTTACAAAAAGTTCTGTTATGGTTTCTTAGTAAAGAAAACTGCCACTACAGGCGCTGTTGCACACAGCGCCCTCTGGCGGTTGCTTACGAGAGCTTTTGCTGTCGGCTTACAGCTTTGTGATATTGCGCATACGCCGCGTGTCCATATGTTTTGTGTTTAATAACAAATAAGCTGAACATAAATATACGTGTTATTTATAGATGATTATGTTTTTAAGATATATTTTAATTTTAATTGTATTTTGGTTAACTTTTTTAATAAAATATGATCTTTGCAATAGGAGGACGATGATGAGGATGATGAGAATGACTTCAGTGGGCCCGCATTGGGAGGTCATGTGAAAACCCAGAGCGATTTCTCCGACGAGGACGAGGAGGATAAGCCCATGACCATGCGTATGATGATGATGCGTTCGACAACAATAAATGCAGCCACGCCCCTCAAAAAACAGGGCGGCAATCATCTAAATGTGCCAACAAGCAGAAAGCAAACCTACAAAAAGGACGCCTACGATGTTTAGATAAAAGCAAGTGTGGCCAGGGTAAGCCAAACCTTTCAAATATAGGGTTCAAGTCAAAGAAATACCTATACAAAAATTATATATGTATATATAATATATATAGCAATATGCTACAATATATATACATATATATATGCTGCGAAGATAGCGCAAAAAACCATTTATATATTTACACTAAGTATTTTAACAAAATTTATATATAAAGAAAAGAAACTTAAAGTTAAGTGAAAACCAACTTAAAATAATATATTATATAACAAGTTTAAGAAATATATAAAACCTAAAATTGTTAAATTAACATTTTAATACACACCCACACACACACACACATACATTACACACAACTAAACTATGTACAATGAGCTACAATTGAACTAAAAACGGGTTTTTGAAGAGAGTTAAAAAAAAAGAACATAAATACTTTTGCCATTTCTGTTGCCGTAGCATTTAGTTAAAAACTGTTTTTAGGCGTTAACTGTTAACTTTATAAATCCCTAAAGATATATATATATTATATGTACTATATATAACCCAGTTGTATACCCTGCCTAGAGCCATGAGAACTTTTACTTGCTAAACGCTTTTCGTAGTATAATCCCAAAGAAACTTTTAACCAAACGCATTTCCAAGAGTTTAACTCATTATGTTTTATTTACCTAGTAGCATTCAGTTTCAAGTTCAACTTATCATGCCCAATAATAACAAAAAAAGAGAAACTAAATATTTATATATGTATTCAGTTTAGCTCTACACAGATGAAATATTTAAAAACTAATATGTATATTTATAAATGCAAAAGTATTGTAATAATAATAAGAATTAATTCAAATGTGAATGATAAGTTAATCAAGTTGAAATATTAATGAAAATACTAGATCAGTTGTTGACTGCAAATAAAAAAAATACTTAAAAAATACCAAAAATATACTGCAAGCTAAACACACACTTACAGACAACCAAAAATAGGAGCATAGCATGTGTGATATTCTAAATAATATCCTCGAATTTTAGTCTAAGCAAATATCATTTATTCGTTGTTCAACACTGTCTACAGCCACTTGCTTCTCCTCAACCGCAAATGATTTAATTTTTAATGTTTTCTGCCTACACATTCATACACACACTGGAAGTATTTTCTTACATAAAAAAAACTGCTGTGAATAGTTTTAGTGGTTGTAAAATTCTATTACAAGAGATCGAAGAATTACGAAAGAAAAATAAACGTTATAAATAATTATATATGAATAATTTTTAAGATGGTATTAAGCTCTCTGATCTGATCTGATCTGATCAGATCAAATCAATCACTCACCTAAGTTCACTCTAGCAGATCCTAAAAGAAAACATAATCCAATTTTAAATTCGGTTTCCGCAAAAGCACTGCAACAGGTTTTTATTACAAAACAATCCACTGAATCCATAGAATCAAAAGGAAAATAAATACAAATTCTCGATTTCGGATCAAGCAACATAAGAATAATCAAAAATAGCAAGGAAGAACATGGACACTTTCAGTACTAGTACTCGTAAACGGCAAATGTTGAAGACAATAAAGCATAAAAATATAAAAATAGAGACTACTTATGATATGATGATGAACTGGACAGAACTGGACTTCGATGGAAGCGTAACTTTATACAGAGATTTTTTATGATTTACAATTTTTCGAAAAAAAGATTTAAGAAAACAAAAATACATAAAACCAAATAGAAGAGAACAGAAATTTCCTTTTGCAGTCTGTATAAATAGTAGCGGGATGGTAAAGCCATCTGAAAGTTCGATTAATGTACCTTTGCGATGACACAGGTCGTTGGGTTAGTTGAGTTAGTTGATAAGCTTATAGATGCAGAGAACAAGAGCAGAGAAAGGGTATAGCTGAGTTAAAGAAGAGTCTATATATATCTATATATATGTATGAAATCAGTTGACATACTTAGAGCCCAGAGAAATCCAATTTAAATGTTTTACAGATAAGGTACTCATAAGTGTTATAAACATATAACACTCCACAACAGAAAAAGATAACGAATACGGAATACGTATAATGCCACAGTTAAGAGCCATCAGATCATATCCTCGCAAACCGTTAACCGAAACCAAATAGTTACCAAAATCTTATTGTATAGTTAATTCACAACTAATTCTTAACTCAAACATACTATAAATATATATATAATATATATATATATATATATATATATATATATATATTGTATATCAATTATTGTCGTAGTGCTTAAGAGAACTAAGCGATATATATATATATAGATATATATACGCATATTAAATATATTTATGAGTATATGTATGTATGCGAAGAAAATGGACTCGTGTAAATTTGATTGTATTTAAAACGTAAAGTGAAATTACTTATGTGAAACATTATTATGATATACGCAGGTAATTATTATTAATGAAAGATATATAAATAAATAGTGCGTTAAGTTCAAGAAAAAGAGCAACAAAAAAAAAGAAAAGACTTTTAATTATTTTTCATTATTTTCAAGGGAAGTGATACATTTAAGGAATATGGAGTTGGAGTATGGGGTCTATTGTTTTAAGTCTTTTCCAAGAAAATTGGATCAAAATATTTTTGCATTTACTTTTGATAAAAAATTTAATTATTAACATATCTTCAAAATAGTTTTTGTAATTAATTTTGTAAAAATTTTGTTTATTTCGTTGCTTTTAAGATGTTCTGTTCTATTTTACAAAAACCTTTTTCTTTCCCTATACAAGAGAATGGTTCAGTTATTCCTTAAAATCTAGATAAGAATTTTAAAATTTGCAAATTTGAAGCAAATGTTCTACTGGGTCTCCATAGTGTCATTTATGGACATCTCTTTCTCTATTCATAACAATGTTGTTTTTTTTTATAATTTTTTGTTTTTTTTTTTTTCTCACAAGCACTTTGCACTGAGAGCAAAGCTTGCCAAAAGCTGAAACAACTCTCATGTGCAGATTAGGCTTATCGCCTGGGTTCAAGTTTCGTTTTGGCTGAGTTGGTTTTTTGCAGCGCTGCAAAATCAACAATCTACTTCTCTCTCTCTCTTTTTGACTCTGACTGACTACTTCTCCCTCGCTCCCTATCTCTGTCATATTAAACAGCTCATTATGCAAGTGCAGCGTGTGTGACCATAGTTCAGGCAATGAAGGCAGCTCTCATAGTACAAATTTCGATTAAAAACACCATTAAATGTGACATTGGAGGAACTGAAGAATTCCGTATTGCAAGCGAGAATAACAATAATAAATGTTTCGATACTGATCAATTGATAAGCTTGGCGTATGCCAGCACAAGGAAAAGAATACTTGCTAAAAGCTATCGACTAGCAAATGCCCTGTAATTTTGAAGCAAATGAGCAAATGAGAGAATGATATGCATTTTCGAGAACTGTACATATTCTTTTCATAAATGTATTTCACAGAGAGCTAACCCTTGTATACCCTGTACATCATTTCAGTATTTTAATACATCAATATATCAATACATCATAGCAGCATGCACGTACAAAAGTATTAGAAAAATGTAGGAAGTCTTTCATATTATATATAATATAAAATATAATAAAATATATAATGAAATATATAATAAAATATAAAGTTGGCTTAAAGTCCTCTATAATATCTTACATACCTTTACAGCTGCAGATTACAGGGTATACTGTTAATATTGTCTTCTCTCTGCAAATAAATAGAATAAACATTTAAATTTTTAACAATATTGAACAAAATATGGCAAATTAATGTCTGCTTTTATTGGACGGCCAGCAAATACCCTATACTTAACAGGCTATAGGGCACAAGGTATAATTATGATTAAATTAGTGGATCGTTTTACTTATATTTTAATTAGTTAAAGTACCCTTTACTAGTCGATTGCTATACGATATAATAGCTGGATAAGTAGTAGGAAGCAATTACTTTGCAAAATTACTCTATTACTTCGTCTTTGTCAATATACCTTTTCTTACTTGTCTTAATACAGGGTATAATACAAAATTGCTTAATAGCAAACATATATTTAAATTTTTGTATAGTTCGCTTTTATTTTATAATACTGTGTTAACAGTCACTACAATATACCTATTCTCAGGCTCTTATTACAGGGTAGGCAAAATCAGAGCCACAAATAAAAGATAAGCTGCAGCGGCTGGGGCTGCTGCTGCTGCTGGCTCTGGTCGGCTGATGAATGATGTAAGCGGGGCAGCCGCCTCTTAGGCCACAGGCCACAGCCATCGATAAGAAATATTCGAATTTGGCGATGGGGCAAGAGAGTTTCATTGTCTGAGTGCGCCTGACTCGGTATGTGTGTGGCAACAGCTGACTTAAACCGAGCTGGCTGAAGTAATATAGCAGCAGGAGGCGCGGCGTCTGGTGCATGCAGTGGGTGGCACGTACATGGAAATCGGCAGGCGATGTGGGCTTGACGCTTATCTTATCAGCCAGCCGGCGCTGCATAAAAATACACAGAAAGAGCGCAAAATAAACTCAAGCACACACACAGACACAGAGAAATGGTTGACTGAAATGATGTATGTACAAATACTCTGAATAATGTGTAGTACATCTGTTACTTAAGCGCACAGGCTGACGTAGAGTTTCAGTTTCGTTTGTTGTGTGAAGGCAGCAACAAGTGCCCCGGCAGCAGCACCAGTAGCAGCAGCAGCAGCAGCATCAACAGTTGTTGAAGCGCAACAAGTGCCACGCGTAGAGCGAGAGAGAGAGAAAGGGTGAGAGAGTGAGAGAGCGAAGGGAGCAATGAAAAATTGCTAGAGCTAAAAGCGCGCCACGTCTCTTCAATTAGCTCTGCTGCAGTTTTATTTAAATATAAATTCGCATTAAGACATTCGCAAATTGATCAAATTAAACTACGAAATAAATTCATTAAACGCAATTCAATTGGCAGCTGCAACAGCTGAGCGAAAAAGAGGACAAAAAACCAACGAGCAAAAAGTGAAAGGCGACAAGGAAAAAGGGAAAACAATAAGAGGAAATGTTGTTCAAAGGCGTACAACTGCTGCGCAGCGGGTGAGTCTCAAGAGTTTCTGCATAAAAACTAGTTATATATATATATATATATAAATATGTATAGAGCAAGCGGGTCAATGTCAGATGGTGGTCGATGGTTCCAGGTACACTCTGTCATTGGTTAGCCTACTTGACTTACCTGTACGATTTGTCATGTAGGCGACAAATAACCTACCTCAATAGTAGCCCATATTACAACCGAAAATGCTGCTTATCGCCGCGATAAAATATAAATTATTAAGTTCATTCAGCGAAAAGTTCAGAAAAAAATTCCATAGTGATCTTATGCATAGCGCAGCAATTGCAGCAGCCACAACTTGAGCCTCAATGTTAATGTCGCAGATAGTCCACGGATCAATGCACTCGCTGCGGGGACGACAATAATCATAACAACTGCAGCTGCAACAATAACAACTGCACTAACAGCCACACAAAAACAACTACAATAACATCAAAGACCACAAAGCCAGCCACAACAGTTCTTAGTTATCGCACTCTCTGCCTCTCTCTCTCTCTCTCTCTCTACCTCTCGCCATCTCATGCTCTATTTTACAAACACTTTACACACATGTAGTTTGTTTATAAACAATTTTTCACACACGCTGTCAGCCCTTGGCGCCCCATTTCCCCTTTCCTTGCCAAGTTTTATCAATGAATTTGTTCGCCTCAGTTGGTGTTTTTCTGGGCCGCTTAAAAGAAGGCAACACTTTTAAGATTTCCACATTGCGGCTGCTCAGGCAGAATGAGAACTATGAGAACATTCTATGTATTCTGTGAGAGAGTATAATTTTCTTGCTATATGAAATATAAGCAAGAGTACATATTTTTACGAAAACTTATTTCAAAGTGAAACTTTAAGTTTAGAGCTTAATGTTTGGCTTGTCTTAGGTCTGGATTTATGAAAATATATAAAACAAATTCTAGAGTACAATGCTTTTCATAAGAGGACAGTCAAGTATTAAAACTTGTTCTTATCCCGAAGTTGCCATAACATACATAAGGACTCTTGAGTTTCATCTCGTCTCTGAACTATATTTTAGAAATTTATAAACTTTTCTAGATTTTTGTCGCATTAAGTTAGGCTTAGATAAAAATATTTTAAAGAAATTTGTCTACTGCCCTTGATACAACTTACTTATTTATTTTCCTTCAAAATAACTTGAACAGAAACAAAGGAGCTTTCAGTATTTACCTGGCCTTCAGTTTATAAGACTTTGACTAACGCTTTGGTTCTTAATACATTTTTCGATGAGTATTCATGTTCCGAAATAAATTAGTTTTAGATAATATCCATATGTCTTGTCTTCAAGATATGTCCAGCTAGTTGTCAACCTCTATTCCAAGCCAACCTAAGCAATTCTAACCTAACTCACAATCATATTCCTATCACATTAAGTCCATTGAGTAATCTACTATCAAGACTTAAGCCGAAGCATTCAATTTCAATAAATAACCTAATCTTTTTTCATGTTAATCAATCTGTAAAAAAGTGTAGCATACTTTCCAGCTGCTCATATAATGCTAACTTTTGCCTGGCTTTCATGCAGTTAATATTTGTATTGCATACTTTTATGGGATTAAAAAAGCTTTCGAGTGTCGAGCCGTTTATTTGTTTTGCTTTGTGCCTTGTTTCTTTTTTAGCTTCTCAATCGCCGCCGCAACACGCCCCTCGTCGACGTACGCCCACGCTGCACAGTGTTTTTGTGTTTTTGTTTTGGCTCCAGTTTTTTTTGCGGTGTTATCTTTGCTTTGCCTTTGTGTGTGTGTTTGTGTGAGGGAATAAGCGAGCACGATCTGTGAGCGAAGAGCACCGCTGCAGTTGACCGACAAGTTTTGCTGCCTTCCCCCACCCACTCGCTGTCTTGACTGTCTGTGTGTATGCGTCTGCGTGTATATGTGTGTGTGTGTGAGTGCGTTTGCATTGGTGTGCTGCTTTTGCTTTTGCTTATGGGGGCACTTGGCAACAGCGCCGGACACTGGAAATCAGAAAAACCAAAATAAAACAGAAGAGAATAGAGAAACAAAATAAGCACAAAAATCTCTTTGGCTTTTAGTAGACTTGTTTGGCTTGCTGTTGCCTTTTGTTTTGATAGCCGCTTTTTTGGTGTGTGGCGTGTTTTGGATCGGTCAACAACGTGTGGCCTGACCATTTCGAATACCCTGTATATTTGAACTGCGAGTATAATGATAGTAATGTGACGACTCGACTTATTACATAAATTTTATTCAGGATCGAAACCAGGTTAACCAAGATTTGTTTATCTGTCTGGCTGTTGATCTGCTTGCCTGTCTCATTGTGCATTATATTGAATACTTAGATTTGTGGAAGTATGTATATAGACAAGTGTCTACAGGGTACTCTCTAGTCAATCAGTTTTGAAAACTGCGTTTGCACTTGTTTTGCATGGGTTTCCTTTTAGCGTCTACCCCTTTTCCAAGAACTACAGTTATGTATCTGTCACAACGTGGCAGACATTGTAGTTCTTGCGCAATCTACAGACAGACAACCAACGACAACATCAACATCAACAAGTGTCTGTCTCTCTGTCTCTCTCTCTCTCTGTCTGAACTCTCTGAATGATAACCTTAGACAACCCGAACAACCGATGACAACAATAAGATTGTTGTTATTGACGTCTCGCATTGGCATTTAGTTCGCTAGCCGAGCCCCCCAATCGAGCGCAGCGAAACAGAAATAGAAATCCGACAAAAAATAAATAAATACAACATTCGAATAATACAATAATATTTTTTGCATCTAGGCAAACGAATAACAATAATATTTAAATAACATATGTGTATTGCATATGAATAATATTTTCCAGTTAATTGGAAAAGTCTCAATTTCGATTACTCAATAAAAACGATTCGAAGCGAAGCGAAAAATAATAATGAAAAATTCACCTGCTAATTACGAGTATATCATATTGTTTAGAGCTTATCAGTTAATTGTTTGTTTACTCCACTCGCATATTTTATCACACGAATTTCGTTTCGGTTTCAAAGAATTCTTCACTGCTGATAAGATAAGATAGCTAATGGTCGTATATATGCTTAATTTCGATAGTTTTCGAGTAAACACATGTTTTATGTGCGCAATCGATGGCATTTTCGATGACGTGATATATATATTTTATATGCACTGCGAGAAATGTGAGGTAAAACCTAATGTAATGCTGAAAACATTTGGTAATAAACCAATTTGAGCTGGCATCATCTGTTTGAGATATTAGCGCACTATCACTGTGCTGAACTAGGAGATATTGATAGCGAGAGAGGAAGAAAGAGATTGAGAGAGAGGGAGGGAGAGCTAATTTTATATGCATTAGGGTATTATTTGTAATGGTGTAATGGTTAGGGTAAATAAATTTGTAATGGTGTAATGTAGCATATTCAGTGGTTTTAAGCTTTACATATATTCAGCAATCAAATTTGGTTAAGTGATCTACATTATAGAAGATTTAATCACATAAAAATGTTTATGTTTCATTCTAACTCTCTCTCTCTCTCTCTCTCTTTAAAGTATTTTAAAAGAGTTCAACTTTATGACTTTATAAATATGAACATTTATTTTTACTGTTTATCCTTCAATATTATTTTCTGGTTCCTTCTCTCCCTCTCCCTCTTTCTCTCTCTGCCCCACTCATTCGTTCGTTTAGCTGCGCCACAGTACAAGACTTTGCACCCACTGTATCCGAGTGCGCTTGCATAGCCATCGTTCAGCTCGTTGTTATATATGCATATTTTACCTTCCACATCATATACATATACATATACATATATACATGAAATGCTCTATAATCTACGTAGACAGACAACATTTATACGCCTACATTATGTAGAAGTTCTCGCTTATCAGCTGGTAAGCACACATACACACACACACACACATGCTCATACGTATCGAGTCGTTGTTTCTGGTTGTCGCTTGGACTTTGATATGCTATAAAGCCTCATTAAATTGAATATAGCATTATGGAAAAAAAAGTTTACTAGTTCTCTAAAACTAATAAGTATTAGTTCTCACTGGAACTGGAACACTGTGAAACAACATTGAACAACATTGTCGACCTTGGCACTGAGTTGATGGCATAGTTTGTTGAGTGGGTTTCGCCTCAGACAATATTATTGGAGCTTATTGGGCTTATTCGTGTTATATGTAGAAGCTACCAGCAACATTAGTTATGACAGTATGAATTCTAGATTGGAGTCCAAATATGTATAATCTTAGACAGCTAATTTACCAACGATTGTTTATTGAATTTATACATAATTCAAAGAGAATTACTTTGTAAATTATAGCAGTCAACTTCCTCAGCTCGATATAAAAAGAATTATGCTAAACCAGACTTAACTGGAATATGATCTTGATCTTAATAAACAGGTCAATTTCTAAGTTTGATGTAAATAATAAATATTTGTTTTAAATAACTTAATAGCCAATAGAAAGTTAGCTTGGTATTTGTCAATGGTATAGAGTACGAGAACTGCATACATAATTACATATAGCAACAGAATGAGACGTAAATATACAACAATTCGAAACCTTCGAAGAATATATCATTTTATATTGCATACCAAGGCATCATATATATAAATCGCAAATATATATAAATTAATGAATTATATTTAATTTTAAATTTCAAATTTTAGGTTTTTTCTTTTACTCACTTAAAACAAAAAAAAAAATTCCTCAGAAAATAATTTCAATAATAATATTGAATCATTTTTCTTACGAAATACTGCTGTAAGCTGATCATTAACGTTCGTCTAGGAAAATTGAATATAGCAACAAAAAAACTATAATATAATTTAGATTAGTATATTTTATAATGAACACACACGCAAATGATTTCGAACCCGGATTTTTGTTTTCTAATATTAAATAAAATATATAATTTAGTTCCAAAGTGTTCCTCCTTTTTCTGTATAGTATAAAGATTAATATGTGACGTCAAATCAGTTATGGAAAAACCCTTTCAATATATTCCTAGCTATAAAACCAGTTTATAGTTGAACTCTTAATATAGAGAAGTTCCCAAGCATAAAAAACCCTTAATATATATTATACTTATATAAAAATGTTTATGCTCAGATAGAAGTTTTTCCCTTGTAAACGCCCTGCTAGTCATTTTCCCTAACGTCACCAGCTAACTACTCATTATTGCATTATATGATAATATTTCATGACGTCTGTAACTGTAGTTGAACTGGTTAACAGCTGAGCGACTCTCAAACAATTTGGCACATATAAGACTTTTATAAATTTCTTAAAACAAAACAAAGTTAAATGTTTCTTCCACTTTTAACTTATTTTAGCCACGCGTCGTCATCAATTTTAATTTTATTTTGCTTAATTTGTTTTCTTTGCTCTGGCGTCGGTGGCAACTGGTTCAAACCGGAGCTGGGCGAACTGGTTTGATTTGTGCTTGCTGTGATGGCCAGCTGATAAGAGTGAAAAGGGGCTTCCAATACTGTGATGGTGGTGCCCTTAAGCGTCAGTGTGATTGTGTTTTATTGGGTCTGTCTGGTGCTGAAACTAAGGCCACGGTTAGTGGACTTAGTTGATGAACTTGTTCAAAGCCAAATTAGAGTTCATTGAGAGAAAGAGCTAGCCCCTTGAC
This sequence comes from Drosophila nigricruria, assembly GCA_037075265.1. Lineage (NCBI taxonomy): Eukaryota > Metazoa > Arthropoda > Insecta > Diptera > Drosophilidae > Drosophila > Drosophila nigricruria. Next base: position 2,922,578 of record JBAMCI010000053.1, read on the forward strand.
GAAGAAAACTCATTAGAGAATTATCTGTTGAAATCAGCTGAAAAGGAAATTTTCATTTGCTGTTGCCACGTATCCAAAAATAACAAAAATGACACGTCAAAATGTATGTACACCAAGGCACACACCGAACTACATATAGTTGTCGCTATAAATTTTCCATATATACATAAATATATATATATAAATATATAGTATATACATATAAGTAGAAAAACACGCGTTTGTTAATTTTCTGCGTATTCCTTTTTGCAGCGCGTGAAAAACTCAATAAAAATAAAAATAAATATGCGGCACGAAAATAAAATGTATCAAAGAGAGCAGCTGCCAGCATGCGTTGCGGCATACCCACAAAACAGGCGAATATACCCTGTACAACAAATTTATTCGATTTTCTTCTAGCATGCAAAAAGAGTTCTCTGTTTGGTAAGAATAAAACATAGGGTATTCTTTAGTCTATAAGTATTCATTGTCTTTGTCTTTGCTAACAAAGCAAGAACTCAGAGTCTCTTTCAATACAAACAAGAATCTGAAAAATTAAACAATAAAGTAGCTCCATTATTGTTCTACAAAAGGTCTTTGTAGAGAAGTATTTACAATTGGAATTGCAGGGTATATGCTGGTTCTATAAACATATCCCTTTAGAACTGTAAGAAGAAATATATGTATTCAACTTTAATGTCGACTTTTTAGTACCTAAAGAATAGGACTATGTATATAAAACAAGAGTATCTTGATGTCTGGGCTTTAAATAATGGTTCGGATATTATTATTATTATTATTATATTATTATTTTTTACTATTATTATTTTTTTATGATAAAAATATATAAAACGATAGTATTAGACGACTAGTTTTAGTCCTTAAAGAATAATTCTGATAGGGATTAAACTATCGGTTATCTTGTTGAGCATACTGCATTTACAGGGTATTCTTAAGCACACATGTGGTGTATGTCCTAATAATTAAGCGTGCGCTTAGCATTTAAATGCATTTGCCATTTGCAATAGGCCAAGAGAACAAACAAACGCACTGCAGAGTGTGCCAGGCTAAATAATGCTGCTCCCATTTCGCATTCCAATTTCCAATGCCCATTAAGTTTCACATGTGTTATCTTATGCTCTAATCAGCTGAAATTGAACTCTTCGTTTGCTTTGTGCGCGTGGCTGCCATCAAATATTGTTGAGTCTGTACCGAATAATTAGCTACAAGTGTCAAAGCTGATAAGGAAAATCTCGCATTTGAATTTTTGAATATTTGCAGTAAACAAAACAGCTTTTTCCTATTTAACTATGGTCAGTTCTTATCATTAGCGAGCTCATGGCAAATAAAAACGGCATAAATAAAAAATAAATAAACAAAATAAATACATTTAAAAGGCTTATAAAAAGCGAATCCATCCAAACGGTAGCAACACAAATTATAGTAAATATTTAAACTGGGCGGGGTTTAGGTTTCGCTTTTTGGACTGCTCAAGAAGAAGCTCAAGAAGTTGGCAAAAGTTGAAAAAGATAAACAATAGAGCTCTCTGCGTATCTCTATAAATGCTGTCAATTTGATAAAACAACACAAACATTTATTAAATATTCATTCGCTTTGAATTAGCAGGCAAATTAATTAGCGCATCGCGATTTGATTTGACGCAAATGAAGGAAGGTTAGTTTGAGAGGAGAATGCGCACACTTTATCGACCGATCAAATATTTACTATATATATGAAATTATATTATTATAAATTTCTTGGAAAAATGGATTTATAATAGGATTTGTATAAGCGTATATACATTTAATAGCAAAAATTAAAAAAAAATTAATAAATAAAACTGCATTTGCTTCATGAAATAAATTGTTAATCAACAGATTCTGATCAAATTTATTATAATATAGCTATCACATAATTTAATTTTTATTTATTCAATTATTATTAATATTTTATATACTATAATGTATTTGTATAAATCACTATTAAGCAGCTAAATTGTCTGTTATTTAGCCAATTTAATATTATTTTTTAATGTGCTCCAAATATGTATGTCTAAAGTATCTTAGGTAAAGATCACAAGCAAAAATCATATCAAATATAACAATACTAAATGATATTTAAGTAGTTGTCAATAGATAAGTTGTCTTAGTTCACGTTTCAATCTAGTCCACTAAACAATGAGAATTTATAGTTGGAGCCCCAGGCGAATGCTGAATTTTATGTAATAGTTTTCGTATAGTTACACTTTCAATTTTATCCAAGCTTAGAGCGCATTTCATTTGTCTGCTTTCCACATTTGTTTGAGTGAATTGAGCTTGATGACATTTGAGATACAGCATCGAGTATTTTTTATCATGTGCCAAGCTGTGTGCATATAGTTAATGTGTGTTAATAACTCGAATCGGGACACCGACAAGCTGCCATACAAACCACGCACAAGCGTATAGTATAGTATGTATATATAGTACATATATATGTATATGCATAGAGTATTTGAGTAGCTAAACGCGCTGCTAGAAAATGCGCAGTTTCCGAATAAAATTTGTCGTCTGACCGAACCAAATTAGATTACATAAATGTGTGACGTCACTAAGCGACAAAGAGCGACAATGGCGTGAATAGTCTTTGGACTTTGGACCCTCCGGACAATGTAACTAGAACTACACGAGTGTGCCCTAGATATGAGAAGAGCTGATTATTGCGATAAACTATGCCGATAAATAGATATTGACAAAGAGATTATAGGTAGAGGCTTCAGATTTGATAAACTGCAATGCGAAATGTTGGGCATGTTTGTAACAGTTACAGCCAGGGTCAACAAACAGCTGTGATCACAGACGCAACGAGAGAGAGAGAGATTATTCTAAGAAGAATAACCATAACAGAGAACACAACATTAGCTGCCGACCCAGAGGCTGGCTGATGAAATATTGCATCATTCAATTGAGTTCAGCCGGTTCAGTGAAACGAAAGTGAGGCAGTCATGACGCCTTCACATTTCTCTCTCTCTCTCTTGGATTGCCTCTCTCACTCTTTCTCTTGGCTATGTTGTCTCTGACAATTGAAGGTTGTATCGCTGCTGCTGCTGCTGCTGCTGATTTGGATTCCCCAAACGGAACGCGCTGTGCAAAAGTCTAAGCAAGTTTTTCATGAATTCACAAGCAGCAAACAAAAATGCTGAACAAAAACAATTCTGAACAACTATCAGATACTCTGTAAATTAAAGTTGTATAGACATCTATTGCTTAAGTGTCTAGAATGACAACATATTCAGAGGTAATAAATATAACAAATTTTCAAATCAATGTTTTTAATTTTCTTGTAGATAATCCCTAATACTCACTAATTGGAGTTAAACTTAAAAGAAAGTCGCAAAGTCATAATGTTCTGTTCTAGCTGAAATGTATAAAAGTATCTAAAGATCAGCACTTAAGTTAAAGTAATTAAAATACTTACCAGATATTAGTAAAGTCCCAAAGCTAAGGGTACATGCTGAAGATCAGTTTCTTGCTACCTATAGACAATAATATACCCATTTGCACCAGCTACTTTACAGGGTATTGTCAGAAACCTGCACAACCAGCCAACAGCTGATTAGCCAGTTTTTGTTTTACAATTGTGTGTGGGACAAATGCGACGGGTGACGGCGACTCAACTCTTTTTTTCCAACATACTTAGAATACTAATTGAGGTACAGTTGTGCACAAAACATGCAGATAAAGCGGGCTACGGGCAGGTAAAATTGGTAAGCCCTAAAAGCAGCTGTGTTGGGACTTTAACATATACCTGAACAGGTAGCTCACAACACTTTACTTATCTTAGATAATTGTTTTCCTTTACAGATTGGCCTCTCCGCCCAAGTGCTACAATTTCCGGCTGGTTTGCCGTTCGCTGTCTGTGCAATATGGCGATGTGAAGACATTGACGCCCGCTGTCCGAGACTATGTGGATAAGTGCGTGAATCTGTGCCAACCGGATCGTGTGCACATCTGCGATGGCAGCTTAGCGGAGAGCAAGCTGCTGCAAGGCTTGATGCTGAAGCAGGGCACAATCCTTCCACTGCCCAAGTATGAGAATTGCTGGCTGGCACGCACCAATCCAGCCGATGTGGCCCGTGTGGAGTCCAAGACGTTCATCAGCACGGAGCGCAAGGAGGAGACGGTGCCAGTTACGCCAAATGCCACGCCCGGAACGCTGGGCAATTGGATCTCCGATGCGGATCTCAAGGCTGCCATTGCCGAGCGTTTCCCTGGCAGCATGAAAGGTCGCACTATGTACGTGATACCCTTCAGCATGGGCCCGGTGGGTTCGCCTCTCTCCAAAATAGGCATAGAGATCACCGACTCTCCATACGTTGTAGAGTCTATGAAGATTATGACTCGGGCAGGTGCTCCAGTGCTGCAGGTGCTGCAGCAGGGGGACGGACAGTTCGTTAAATGTCTTCACTCGGTCGGCACACCAGCCAGTGGTGTACAGGCCCAGGCCTCGTGGCCATGTGATCCAGAGCGCACCATCATCCTCCATAAGCCAGCCGAGAATGAGATTGTCTCCTATGGCTCTGGCTATGGTGGCAACTCGCTGCTGGGCAAGAAGTGCTTTGCTTTGCGCATTGGCAGCACCATTGCCAAGCGGGAGGGCTGGCTGGCCGAGCACATGCTTATTCTGGGCATCACCAATCCGCAGGGCAAGAAGATCTATGTGGCAGCCGCCTTTCCCTCGGCATGCGGCAAGACGAACTTAGCCATGATGACGCCCAGTCTGCCGGGCTATAAGGTGGAGTGCGTGGGCGATGACATCGCCTGGATGAAGTTCGACGCGCAGGGTGTGCTGCGTGCCATCAATCCCGAGAATGGCTTCTTTGGCGTGGCGCCTGGCACCTCGCGTGCCACCAATCCCATTGCCATGGACACCATCTTCCGTAACACGGTCTTCACCAATGTGGCCTCCACTTCGGATGGCGGCGTCTACTGGGAGGGCATGGATGCATCAGAGTTGAGCAATGTCACAGTCACCGACTGGCTGGGCAAACTCTGGTCAGGCGAATCGGGCAAGCCGGCTGCTCATCCCAACTCTCGCTTCTGCACACCTGCTGTTCAGTGCCCGATTATTGATCCCGCCTGGGAGGACAGCGCAGGTGTTCCCATCTCAGCGATTCTGTTTGGCGGTCGTCGTCCATCAGGCGTTCCGTTAGTCTATGAGGCACGCGACTGGGCTCATGGAGTCTTTATCGGTGCTGCCATGCGCAGCGAGGCAACTGCTGCAGCTGAACACAAGGCCAAGGTGATCATGCATGATCCCTTCGCAATGCGTCCCTTCTTTGGGTACAACTTTGGCGACTATCTCGCACACTGGCTGAGCATGGAGCAGCGCGGAAAAGTGCCAAAGATCTTCCACGTGAATTGGTTCCGCAAGAGCAATGAGGGCAAGTTCTTGTGGCCAGGATTCGGTGACAATTCCCGAGTCCTGGACTGGATCTTCCGGCGTGTGGAAGGCGAGAAATGCTACGAAGAGTCGCCCATTGGACTCCTGCCCAGCCAGGGTGCATTGAATGTGGAAGGCGTGAACGGCAAAGTGGATCTCAAGCAGCTGTTTGAACTGCCCAAAGAATTTTGGCAGCAGGAGGTGAAAGAGATCGAACAGTACTTCGAGGCCCAAGTGGGCGATCATTTGCCACGCCCCGTAGCAGAGCAGCTGAAAGAACTGAAGAATCGTGTGGCCAACATGTGATGTGAATAATCGCTCCATTCTGTGCGGTTTCATAGGTTATTCATAATCTTAGTTTAATAAAGTCTCATAAAAACCAGCAAAAAAAGATTTTTTTGTATCGCATTCCATGGGTATGGGCGTGGCTTATCGGGAAAGAACGAGATAGAGCAAACGCGAATGAGACGAAACAGAGCGAGAAAGTGGGACGGAGGCCCGTCCACAAATTTGGCGTAAACAAGCATATAAATTCATAATCGTGTTAACCTCTCTGCACCACTGCGAATTATCAAGATCGCTGGAAAAAAAACACGTAAATATTGTGGCAAATGAAAAAAATTACCGAAATCTTGAAGCCCAAAAACGTGCACCGCAGTTGCCAAGGTCTGATTAAAGACCTGGTCATGGGGTGGTGTGATCCGACATGCAGCAAATTAGAAAAGAAACAAGCCTTAACACAACACTGATAACGCCTAAAGTGTGCCCAAGAAAGGGGTTCTACTAGATCCGGTTAGATGTTCACAAACAAATTAAAATATACAAGAGCAACGTGTTATGTTTGACTGAAGATTCTTGGCTTATATTTATAGTATATGTACTAAGGGTTCAGTTGTAGCAAGAAATTATAATCCATATGGTATTAGCCGTTATGTCCTTAACCGATAAAGAAAACCTCAAGTAATTTGACCTTCATAAATCAGACTAATCTAATCGGCTTAAAAGAATTTAACAAAGAAAATAGATTTTATGATCGCAATCAAAACGATCGAGGGATGACTGAAAGTTAGCAAATGGCTTCAACTCTAGATAAAAATAGTTTTTTTTTTTTGGTTTATAACTATATATTTATCACAAATTATCAGATTTTTGTTCTACATGGACCTTTGAGTATACGAACATATTTATTTTAAGACTTAAAGATAAGATCAATTGTAGGTATTATTGGCATATATATGGTTAAGCTCTGTTATATCATAGAATCTATTTCTGGCTCCTAAGGTCTATGGTAATTCCAAATCTGTCACAAAAGTTAACAAAATGAAGCCTAGAGTCTGCTGCAGTAACATCTGGAATTTTTTCGTAAGCAATTACGACAATTTCTAGATCCGGATTGCATTTAGTGCTATGAATAAAAAAACAAAGCTTGATTCTATATTTAGAATAAAATATTTTCCATTGCATCCAGACTCCAGGGGCTCGTTTGTCCAGGCTGATAAGGCCCATTACAATATATATATATATATTTAGCTATATGTGTATTGATTTTCATTATTATTTATTGATCCGCCAACTCATTGACGTAAATTCAAAAAATTAAGTCAAGTCATCAAACACGCTTTGGCTATATAGCGCGGCGATCTTTGCCCGACGCGGGGCCGAGACAAGGGGCATAGGGATTGAGGAAGTGAGGAACTGAGGAGGAGGCTGGCAGGCAGGCAGGGTAGCACAAGCAGACGGTTGATGATGATTGTGATGATGATGATGCTGCTTATCAAGCTCAACTAGAAAAACAAGTCCATGGTTTAAAAATAAATACACCGAAAAAAAAGCATTCCGCGAATTTTTGTTAAATACTTTTGTATGCTTTTTCATTTGGCTGATAAAACAAACTTTAACGGAACTTTATAAGGATTTCAAGGTTACGAGTACCTCTCTTTAAGGTCAGCTACCCGCTTATAATGCCACTTACTTTTGGGTACAGAGACCACTCTTATCGCCCATATAATTATTGAGCACCTTCATTTCTCCTTCGAAGAGCATATGATAATATCCATGCCCATGCGGCTATACGCATCATGTCATGTGAAAATCACTATGGCCATTCATGGCCTCCATGTCGTTTGGCTGATGGCCATGGCCAACATTATAATAGAATAGCAGAGAATTTTGCTAGATCATCGAATCATCTTCCCCGTCACCAGTACCCGCCAATAAGCGAAAGTGGCCAAACAAAACATATATGTTCTGGCAATGTGACAACAAATCGAAAAGGCCATGTGATTCTGTGCCGTGGCAGAAGGCGTAGGTGTGCGCGTGTATACCAGCCTTAGAGGGGAGTAGGGAAAGTACTACCATAGGCTTGTGCATAAGAAATTAGCTATATGAAATAAGAAAAGGATGAGGTAAAAGAAAAAGGTGAGAGTGGGTTGCCACCCAGTATATATATATTCAGAGGAACTTGTTGATCATATGAACTCTTATAACATTGACTATGAACTTGAAAGTCTTATATGGCAAATAGGCGTTGATCATTCATGGGTAGGAAATGGGGGTATACTTAGATAGATCATATGGATCTACAAATTATCTTAGATAACATATCATTGATTTTAGAAAATAGATTACCTGACCATATTGAGACACTCAGCCACCTATGAACAAGAAAAACTATTATTAGTTTTTCATTCAAGAATATACATGGAGATTATATAAATATGATATGCGCAGTATAAATCAAAACATACACGTAATTGTATTAGTCAACCTGAGTTCTGTGAATTTTCGATAGGGAAGTGCAGACCAAGAGGCAGACCGTGTTTCGATAATTGTACGTAGGTAGATCTTATTGATACGTAATTGACAACATACAATAACTAAGCTATTTACGCACTGGAACGATATCAAGTGGAAAACATAAATAAACAAAGTAATTAAATTAGCAGCAGCTGACAGAGCGAAAAAGCAAATAACAACCGAGTGGAACGTAAATAGCGCTAAATGATTCTTATCAATTGCGAAAAGGCGCGCTATCAAAATAACAGCAAAAACGAATCCAAGAGCGACAAATCGAAAAAAAACACACTCGAAATAAAATGAGAAACAAAAATAAACTGTAACTTGCTACAGCGACAATGACAACAAGGCCTGTTGTCAAGCGGCACAAGCAACCCACCGCTCTCGCCCTCTCTCTTTCTCTTTCGCTTGCTCGCCCAGAAGCTGAGTGAAAAACCAAAACAATTGCCGAGCCTCCGACCCAACAGCCAATCAGCTGGCCCGAAGTTTGACCTGAGGCGCGCGCGCGACTCATAAAAAGATAGAAACAAATACAAGCGATCCGAGCCGAGGCGAGCCGAAGCCGAATGGCAGCCGATCGTGCGGCCCCCGTTAATCATGTTCTAGTCGCATCGGGCAGACGCCAAGCAGGCAGCGCAGCGTATAAAAGGCCGACTGCAGCAAGCAGTTGGCATCAGTTACTCGTGGACTGAGTAAATGGAAAGATCAAGTGAAACTTTCAATTTCAGTGATCTGAAAATCAAATTGATATTTGACAAAAAACTCTGGAAAAACATATGAAAATAAAACAAAGCACAAGCTGAACTCAATCAAACAGCAAAAAAAAAAACAAGTTGAAATTGTGATAGTTAAAATTGTGATACTTAACAAATTTAATAGATTTTTTTGCCCAAACAAAAGCAAAGAGATCGAAAAGAATTAGTGCGCCATATTCCAAAGTCTTTTAAAAGAACATTAATTTTTAAATCTAAAGCAAAACAAACATAAAAAACAACTAACAAAATGCCTGAGCTCATTGAACAAAGCAAAATTATGTAAGTACGAGTTGTAGCCACAACAACAAAGAAAAAAGTAATGAAAAGCATATGCATCACCACACCACACCCAGAAACCTCTAGCATGTTGCATGCCCCATAAAGTATTTTTAACAGAAAAATCGTTTGTGCATTTTTTCAAAAGAAAATAAAAAATAAATTGTGCAAAAATAGCTTCAAAATTATTGTGTTTCAAATTAGTTTCGCATAAATAAAACCTTTGCGAATTTAGAACGTGACTTTGAAAATTTATTTAAATATTTTGCTAACAAAATTCTAAAAGTATTAAATTAAATAAAAAATGTTTAATAAAATTTTAAAACTATTTCTGATTGTGAAAAATATTTAAAAATAATAATAAAACCAAACACATATAAATATATACATCTATATATATGCTTATATATCTATAGAAAAAATATATATATTCTGCAATTCTTTGTTAGTCTCTTCACATCTCATCAACTGACTCATTCTCCCTCTCTCTTTCGCAACTTTCACTTATAAATAGTTTCTCTTTCGCTCTTCAGTTCCGCCAACGGCTGTGCTCTGCCCCAGCTGCACAAGCTTCGTCAGGACAATTGCGGTCTGTATAGCCACATTCGTGGCATTCCCACCTCGTATGGCGATGTTAACTCCTTGACTGCCGGTGTACGCAGCTTTGTGGAGGAGGCAGTTGCTCTGTGCCAGCCCGACCAGGTGCACATCTGCGATGGCTCCGAGCAGGAGAACAAGATGCTCATCAAGGTTCTGCTCGAGTCGGGCACCATTGTGGCGCTGCCCAAGTACGAGAACTGCTGGTTGGCACGCACCAATCCGGGTGATGTGGCCCGTGTGGAGTCCAAGACCTTTATCTGCACCGAGACGCGTGAGGAAACTATTCCCACGCCCAAGGATGGCGTCAAGGGAACTTTGGGCAACTGGATTTCGCCTGTGGACATGGAGGCTGCCATTCAGCAGCGTTTCCCTGGCTGCATGAAGGGTCGCACCATGTATGTGGTGCCCTTCAGCATGGGTCCAGTGGGATCCCCTCTGTCGAAGATTGGCATTGAGGTCACCGATTCGGCTTATGTCGTCGCCTCCATGCGCATCATGACCCGTATGGGCGCCGCTGTGCTGCAGCAGTTGGCCAAGAAGGAGGAATTCGTGCGCGCTCTTCACTCGGTGGGCACACCAGCTAGCGGTGTAGTCGAACAGGCATCATGGCCATGCGATCCCGAGCGTACCATCATCCTGCACAAGCCCGCTGAGAACCTAATTGTGTCCTATGGCTCCGGCTATGGTGGCAACTCGTTGCTGGGCAAGAAGTGCTTTGCCCTGCGCATTGGCAGCACCATTGCCAAGCGGGAGGGCTGGCTGGCCGAGCACATGCTTATTCTGGGCATCACCGATCCCAAGGGCGTCAAGAGGTACATCACTGCCGCGTTCCCCTCGGCTTGCGGCAAGACCAATCTGGCCATGTTGAACCCTTCTTTGGCCAACTACAAGGTGGAGTGCGTGGGCGATGACATCGCCTGGATGAAGTTCGATTCACAGGGTCTGCTGCGCGCCATCAATCCCGAGAATGGCTTCTTTGGCGTTGCACCTGGCACATCGAAGGAAACGAATCCCATTGCTATGAGCACAGTCTTCAAGGACACCATCTTCACTAACGTGGCCTCCACCTCAGATGGCGGCGTCTACTGGGAGGGCATGGAGAGCAGCTTGGCTCCTAATGTACAGATCACCGATTGGCTGGGCAAGCCCTGGACCAAGGAGTCGGGCAAACCTGCTGCTCATCCCAACTCTCGTTTCTGCACACCTGCAGCTCAGTGCCCCATCATCGATGGCGCCTGGGAGGATCCAGCTGGCGTGCCCATCTCTGCGATGCTCTTTGGCGGTCGTCGTCCAGCTGGCGTCCCTCTAATCTACGAGGCACGAGACTGGACACACGGAGTCTTCATTGGTGCCGCAATGCGCAGCGAATCAACTGCTGCGGCTGAGCATAAGGGCAAGGTGATCATGCACGATCCCTTCGCAATGCGTCCCTTCTTTGGCTACAACTTTGGCGACTATGTGGCCCATTGGCTGAGCATGGAGAAGCGCGGTAAAGTGCCCAAGATCTTCCATGTCAACTGGTTCCGCAAAAGCGATGAGGGAAAATTCATGTGGCCCGGATACGGAGAGAACTCCCGTGTGCTCGAGTGGATTCTGCGCCGTGTGAACGGTGAATCCTGCTATGTCGACTCTGCCATTGGTCACATTCCCGCTGAGGGTGAACTCAACTTGGCCGGCATGAAGGACCAGATCGATGTGAAGCAACTGTTCTCGCTACCCAAAGACTTCTGGACACAGGAGGTGCAGGACATCCGCAACTACTTCGAGTCACAGGTGGGCGCCGATTTGCCCGCTAGCATCTACGCCGAGCTGGACAAGCTGAAAGGTCGCGTTGCCGACTTGTAAGAAGAGTCGAGGAGACCACAGAATTTATCACAAATTCCTCACAAACACACATCTTTACCCGCCTTGCACCACCTATAAGCCTAAGCAACCCTATGCCCCAGTACCAAAAAAAAGCATATAACCTATAATCCCGCCCGCACACACAACCATATATACTCTATATAACCCCGAAGACTATACTAACAATACAATCTTTTCACTTAGTCGTTTCTCTAGAGTTTAAGCCGCAGACTTCCAAAACTATTTATTATATAAGTGTTTATATTTAAGCCATAAGTTAAGATCTGTATAAAGAAACCAACAAGAAAATTTAAAAAAGAAAACAAAAAAGTTACAATTGAAATAAAACTAAAAGATTTTATCATATATAAATGAACATGTTTTGATTTGCTTCGTTTCAGCTTTCCTATAATGAAAAGGAAATAAAAGAAAGAAATGTGAGAAAGTTTAAAATGAATAAGTTCTGGTTGATATAGTTGTTTTCGCATCGCATAATTCTAGAGACGATCTATATAAAAGCTTTACATTTGTTATATAATGTTATATATTATATATTATTTTTTACATTATATTTATATTACAAGCAAAATACGTATATACTGACCCCAAATTGAAGATATGGAATACATGCCTACAGAATCGAATCAACACATACAACACGGCCCACCTTCCTTAGACGTGTAAGAGTTGCACCGCGGAGCGATGTTGAAACTGAAAAATAGTAAAAAATTTCAACGTACCCTTGTTCTGAGACAGAATTATGAAACAGTCAGCAACATATCACTACAAATTGTACTCCCTACCTAACATACTTGCCAGAAGACTCCGCCACAGAAGCAGACGCGAAAGACTCCAGAAAATATACACTGATACTAGGTTGCGTCATTTAATGTTCATCTCAATATTTAAGATTCCCTTACCTCAGCTAAAAGCCTCATCTACACAGTAATAAAAGAGAGCAGTTTTACATCTTCTAATCCAATGCTCTAGTCAAGTCGCTACATAGCAACAGCAAACTAGAAGAGCCTTTATAAAAACAAAATGTAAATAAAGTTTTTAAGTTAAAAAAAAAAAACAAATTTAATGAATATATATTTATAATTTCTTAAGGCTTGAAATTAGAAATATATACTCTTATATATTCTTTACTTTTCATCCTATCAAATAATATAATTACTATATGGACTGTTACATACATTTCCATAAAATCGTTATACCCTGAATTAACAATTTTCAAAGGGTATAAAAGTATATACAATTAAGTAAGGATTTCAATTCTAGGCTAGGCTAATGATATGCTATTGTCTTATGGATATAGACAATAATATATAATAATATAGAAATATTCTTGTATTTTTGTGATAATATGAATACTAATAACAATTATTAAAGAAATAATGAAAATAAAATATGACAATAGCAATTCGGTTTTAAGTCTTGCTTGCTAAAATTTTTGGATTTTTTAAATATATAAAACTTTAAAAGAATTGCTTTAAACTTTTCTGCATCGAACAAAATCTAAATCAACTGAAGCAGAATATGTTAAGAAAGATAAGAAAGTTGTAGTAAAAAGAAAACGCTAAAAAAATCATAAGCCAGCATCTTTCAGCCACATAACTAGAAGCAACTAAATTTAACCGCAAAATCGACAGCGAAACTTAAATGAAATAAAGCCGAATTTTGAAAAGAAAGCGCTCTCAGTTGAAGGATTTCCAGGCTGGAAGCGCGAGCTTTGAAAGCTTCGTTTGGCTAGTCTCAACAAAAATGCAGCTGAGTCGCATGGCATGCCACAGTTCAGCTCGAGCTGCGTGCGCGCTCGGTCGGGCCATATTAAGCGGCAACCAGCGGCAGTTGCAGCAGCAGCGCGTCCAAGCGGAAACGGAAGTGCAACAAAAAAAAAAAAAAACAAAAAAAAAACAAGTAAGAGTGCTCTAGTCGAGACGGCTCGACTACGAGATACCCTGAACCCTGCGAAGAGCCAATCTTCAAAACATTATATTCTTATTTAACGTATACAAATATTGCGAGCAACGCACACACACACACACACACATGCATACGCACGCACGCATATGCACGCGCTCTGCTGACTGCGCAGTCAGCGCAGCGACTGCGCTCGGGCTGCAAATGCCTATTGTATGGGAAATTAAATGTTTAATAACTTTTTTTGTGGATGGACTTTCTTAATCAAACTTGCGCAGCGTCATCATGTCATTCATATGTATGTATTTGCCAAAGCACAAGTCTCTAGTATTTGAAATACGAATTTTGCAAATTGGGGGCGAAGGGGGCGTGGCATCCAAAATCCAAAAATTACAAATTGTCCGCATTCATTACACGGATCTACACAGTGAATTTGGAGTCTCTAGCTCTTACGGTATGCTTAACGGAATAAAAGTTATCGATTTTTATCGATAATAAGGAAACGGGATGAGTTATCGAAAATCTAAAAAAAACTCGTACTGCGTAGGATACACACGAGTATATACTGAAAATTTCAGATCTCTAGCTTTTGTGGTTTACGAGATCGCTGCGTTCACACGGACGGACGGACGGACGGACGGACGGACGGACGGACGGACGGACGGACGGACGGACGGACGGACGGACGGACGGACGGACGGACGGACGGACGGACGGACGGACGGACGGACGGACGGACGGACGGACGGACGGACGGACAGACGGACAGGGCTATTTCAACTCAGCTCATCGAGCTGATCAAGAATATATATACTTTATGGGGTCTGCGAGGTCTCCTTCTGCCTGTTACATACATTTCCACAAAAACATTATACCCTGATTTCCCATTTTCAATGGGTTCAGGGTATAACAATCAGAAAAATAACTGTACAAACTGTTGCTGTACACAATTGGCAAAAAAAAAGTGTAATTCAAATAGAAGCTAAAATAAATTGCAGAAAATTTTCGAGAATTGCAAAACAAAATAATGGTAAAGCTGAAATATGATTTTAGCAACAGTTATGTGAGCTGCGTCTGTGTATGTGTGTGTGTGTGTTGCTGTTGGCTACGTGTCTATGCGTGTGTGTGTGTGTGTGAGCGTCTGTTGTTAAGCTGCGATTTGACATGTTGATTTATGCGCTGCTTCTCACTTATACAACTGCCTGCCAGTCGCTGTCTCTGTCTGCCTGTGTGTGTGTGTGTGTGTGTGTCTGTATGTGTGGCTATATGGGTGTGTGTGTGTGTGTAATTCGCTGGGATTATGCGTGTGCTTTTTAGCACTTGTTGCGCTTGTTGCCTCGCACACACAGGACATTCGCTTAATTGCTAATCCTCGCGCCCCTAGCACACTCTGACGCCCCAGACGCGTCTAATTACACGTAAGTTGCCACAAAATGTTGCCACCTGCCACCAAAACTAGTCCCGTTCGTTCACAAATGACGCATTTAAAGGCAAATTGGCCGCCAAAAGCAACTGCTGCCCCACTTAATATGCCATCAACATGAGATTTGCCCAAATGCCGCCCGTCAAAGAATTATGTGTGGCAATAAAATCGATGGCTTAGGCCAAGGGGGCGCAATCGGGGAGGGGCAGGGGCTAAGCATGCTTCCTCTAATAACTAAGTTGCCGAACGTGACTCTTGGCCCACAATTCGAATGCTGACCTGACCAGCTGACCAGCTGAAAGCTTCTCTTATCCACCGCACCACCAACGCAAACCACACCGAGCGCCGCTAAATAGGCAACATTTTTGCTGACGTTCCTCGTATATTGTTTGATCCTAAGTGTTTTATG
Organism: Drosophila nigricruria; assembly: GCA_037075265.1. NCBI lineage: Eukaryota > Metazoa > Arthropoda > Insecta > Diptera > Drosophilidae > Drosophila > Drosophila nigricruria. Next base: position 2,938,005 of record JBAMCI010000053.1, read on the forward strand.
GACTTTTCTTGTTTATGCTTTAGCCATACACTCAGTACACACACAGACAGACACCCACATATATATACACACACACACACTCACACGCATACAGACACATTTATTTTTACAACAAACGCTAATTCTGCAGCCAAGTGCTGGTCAATGCTGAGCATTGAGCCCAGAGGCGTCGGCTAAAAGGGGGGCGTGACGGGGGTCGACTGCTGAGAAAATATTTATGTTTACTCAAAGCATGCATGTGTGTGTGGGTGTGTGTGTGTGTGTGCAAGTGCGTCTTTGTGTGTGTTAAATATGTGCTTAACGGGTGCGGGCATGTAATTAAGCAAAGTTTACTAAAAGGGTTGTCCAGGAAAAGGACATAATAAAAAACAGCTAAAGATTCTCCTTAAGTGAGGAGCCACAATGCACTGTGGAGAAAGAAAAGTTAGTTTCCTCTACAAACTTCAAAACATACTTATTAATATATATATACCAAATAGTTGACTTTTACAAAGGAGATAAGAATATATAGAATATATATAAACTTATTCAGAAAATACCAAACTATCAATAAATAATATAATATAATATATATATAATATAGTACTAAAAAGGGTTTTAAATAAAATATTCAAGACTTTCAAAGCTGCATAAATTAAGAAGAGATAATAATAGTTATAATACAATTTTACAGCTAAAAATATTTCAATTTTCAAATTTTTTTTAGGAGTATTGCAGATACATTCTGGTGTGATTACTGTGACGGGATTGAAATAACCTTAAGGTCTACTAAATGAACTTCAAAATAAACTTTTTAAATTGATTCATTTATTAAAATCTTATAAAATAAAATTTTAAAGTCCAGAAATAAATCGGAAACTAAGAATTCCATTCATTAAACAGAACATTTGTTTAGGAATTCGTGATACTTAATATGAAAAAAAGAAGTTAAAAATATTTTTTAAAAGAATATTTGCTGTAGCGGAGTCTGACTTCTGGAGCTGAAAAATTCGATTTGAACATAGTTTGCTATATAACAGTTGGTATTTTATAAGGGATATTTATCTATCTTAGGCCAATTGAACGAAACTTCACATAGATGATAGTTTAGTCCAGTCTAGTTAATTGGAATTCGATCGAAAAAAAAGTTCAAAGTTCACACATATTGCTAACAAATTTTGTATTCGATTAAAGTTTGTCAAACTGAAAACTTTTCAGACTCAACCCTCTTTTCTCCAAGTGCAGAACAAGCCACAAGTTAATGGCTGTGAGAAATGCACTTGAGTTCATTATACTCCCTGACGCTAATAGGGGCTGGCGTTGGGATTAGGGTTACGATTGGAAGCAACAGACGTCAAAGTTGTGTTTTTTCTGCTACAGGTCACAGACATTTGAACTTTTTTCTCCCTTTCCTTTTCCACTTTTTTTTTTATGACTGGTAGCCAACTATTTTTTCCTCTCGGCACGCATAATACTCAAACAAATTACATTGTCAATTCAGTTGAGTTTTCCCAAATATGCAAATCCCTTTTCCCCCTTTTCAGCCACATGCCCACCCACACACACGCACACAAAGAAAATCCAACGCTAAATCAAATCAGTTTCAGTTGGTTTGGTCCGCAGATTTGTTCGATCAAATGCATGCATAACTCGCAAATACAGTCAAACTACAATAAGACGAACAACTTAAATGGATGCCTTTGTTGAGTCTGCAATATGGAAATTTGTTTTCACTTCTATTATAAGAAAGACTTTAATAACTTTGGAAGTATCAAAATATTGCACTCAAATAGCTTTTCATTTTGTTATAGTACGTTATAGGCAAGTTCGCCTGTACAACATTCCAGCAAAATCAAATGAATTTGCATAACATACAAGTTCGGCTAAACGAAGTATGAATATATTTTGTTTTTTATACCAACGACTTATTTATATAAAAATCAGCTATAAAAATTCATAAAATTTTATCTCGGAACATTCAACATTTGTTTAAGTTCCCCTTTCAGTTTATCTTGGTTGGGCTTACATTATAAATAATTTGACTGTCATCTTATCAATGAAATTTCCTATGTACTGATAAGCGAATTAACTTTTGCAGCAATTGAAAGCGGCATATGTAAAAAAAATTTGATACAATTACTTTGCGAAAATCCTGGCGAATGCCTTTTCTTTTCTAAAATCTCTCATAAGCAATGCGTGAAACACAATGGCAATGGCAATGGCAATGACAAAGCTGGGAAGAGGTTTTTAGGTTTCGCTTTCAGATTTATCATTCATGCATAGACAATAAACATAATGCCAATAGAAACTCGAATTGAAGACCAGTTGAATGAGAGCCGACACACGACTCCCTTTGCCAGACGTTCGGGAGCGCTGGGTAGGTTGGGTAGATTGGGTTGCTTCTCTTCTTTTATCCCATTGAATTTGTTGTTGTTGTCCATGTCCATGGCTGGCCTTGAACGTATCTGAAATGTTCTCTATTCAACATTTTTATGATTATTCCATCCATGTCACAATTGTGACCCTCTGCTTGCCTTCCTCTGTCTATTCGAGCGTTTGGTTGCGGTGGCAACCGGCCAGGTTCCGTGTTTTCCGAGCTTAGTTAGGCTGAAACAAAAATGAGGAGAGCTACTGTAATATACCCTGTATGTAGAACGGAAAGTATGCTGTGTACAAGAAGGAGCAGATATGAGATATGTAGAGGGGAAGAGAAAACTGGATTTATTACTATTTTATGTAGACCTTCAACACTCCTTAACTTCTCTTCAATTATGATATTATACTACACATGTGTATATATAAGCTGATCAATAACAATTTGCTTATATTGCAAGAAGGTCGACTTAGAAATTGGCAAACAATTTTCGTATACATTTCTAGAATTTGCTAGGATATACCGAACTAAGAATTATTCAGTATAAAATAAATATATATATACCATATTCCATTATTATAGTATTTTTATAAGCTAATGAAAGAAGCTTAAGAGAAAAGTTAGTATTCATCTTACCTATTTTCAGACTAGTTTAATGAATTTTTCCTCCGGTTTCAGCTGTTGATTATTTAATTTCCCACAACGTGCACACCTGACAAAACTTATCCAATCGTAATATACTCCCCACAGACAACAGGTTAGGGCTATATAAACGACCAACAGGTAGCACATAAGTACACATTTGTACCTATGTATTTTATCTGTATGCGCATTCATATTATTTGCTCTACATTATGAACACGTAGTCACGCTTTGTGTCCGGCCGTGGAGAGTGGGTGTCCGGCTATTTGTATAGAGGCTCATACAATAGATAAGTTATTTAGCTAGCGGGTCAGGTGGCTGCAGCAGCAGTTGGCGGCGCAAAACAAGCGACAGACGACAGGCAACAGTTGGGATTTGCGTTACGAGCAATGCGGACAGGAGCTGCGACTAGAGACGCACAATAGAATTGTACACGAGATTGGCGCATGTAAGTGACGAGGGCGATTTTATTGCTGGATTATTATAATATATTTATATATACATATTATTTGATACCCTGCTGATAAAATGAAGTTGTTTAGTAGTGAAAATTACGCGTAGTGTGTTACAGCTCTAAATATTCAATAATACCCTTTGTCATGAGCTGATGATAGAGTATATTTTATTAAAACAAAAATAAATATATCCCATGGAATGGATACAAAGAGTCCTTCAATTTAGATACTTTTCATACAGTAGTAAATGCATAAATGGAATAGGAATAGAAATCATATTGGTCAAACAGCTCCTTTGCCTATACTAAATCCTATATACAGGGTATCTAAGCGCTTATCCCTCTAATCTAAGCCATTTCTACTAACTTCTACACTCATTGGGGAGCAGACAGTCATAAAAACTATAGTAAAAATAGTTTGTATGAGCCGCTTGGTTGCAACAATCAGAACAAAATCAGGTGACAGCTGTCCGGAGAACTTTCTGAACTGAGACTGCAAAATGCTCAACACATTTGCCAGCTAATGCCGCTAGCAACTGGGCAACTTATTACACCTGAGTCAATGGCAAGAGTAGCAGCAGCAGCCACAGTCACAGCGACAGCCACAGCCGCAGCCGCAGCCGCAGCAGCCGTAGACGTCGAGTCAGTCGCAGACTTGGCTCAAGTTAAGTAACTGCTGCAAAGTGCTTCAGAAAACTTCGGGCACAAATCTTTTGTAGCCAATGCACAAAAGTTTGCGTTTGGGTGGGTGGGTGATAGTATGTGTGAGTGTATATACACATGTGTATGACTGTGTGTGTGAGAGTGTTTCTATGTATGGGTAAGGTCTGATGTGAGTTGGCAGTTTGTGAAGCCAAAGGAAAGCAGGGAAAAAGACAGTCATGTTTCAATAAAGTCATCTCGACAGTCACATACCCTATCAAAAAAAATATATTGCAAAGGATTAAACATATAAATGACAGATTTTAAACATATAAATATTTAGTATATTTAGTTCTAGATATAATATTTTTTTTATTATTTATTTTAAGTGTTGAATTCATGAATAGATACAGAAATCAAATATCTATATACTAAAAGTAGAACTAAAAATCTTTACTAATTGATTTAATTAAGTTAACAACAATATCTGAATAAAACATAAGTTATTAAATTAGTTATGAAACCAAGTATTATAATTTCACAGATATTTATTGAATTTAAAATATTTGAATAGAGATGAACAAACGAGCAGATATAGATAGGCTCAGTCTTTGGCAAGGTCTGCAAAACTATGACAATGCCTGAATACAAACGAAATCTACAATCCGAATAGCACATTTGAATGATTTAAAATTTATAACTATCGCACTACTATCTAAGATCTAAGTCGTGATCTGGACAATCTCCAACTGAAGCTAAATATGAAACGTTAAATCAGATGCAATCAAAACACTTTTTCTTTGTGAATTATCTGACTAATCTGTTAAGTCTGTTAATGTCCCTGCTCTCTCTCTCTCTCTCTCTCTCTCTCGCTCTTTTACATTCTAACCATATTAGCTGCTTAGCCCATTTACAATGTGGCAACGGGGTATAACAAGCATTAATTTTTAACGCTCGGCAAAAGCCAACTGTTGCATGCAACAGCGACTGAGGCATGCTTGCAGTGCCAACAGGGACAGTCAGTTAGGTGGAAGGTGTAGCTGCTCGGTGGCGTTCAGAAGCTGATGATATGGATGGGGTGGCTGGGTGGCGCTCGAGCCACGACCAGGGCCATGGCCACGGCCACGGCCACTTGGGCTGTCAACTTAAAGCGAGATGAACGCACATTTCACAACAATTTGCTGACACACGCAGCACACAAACACCCACACACACACGCACACGCTCACGCACACCCACACATTCAGATACGCATACAGAAGAGCTGCCCGCGGGCAGCATTTAATGTTGAATGTCGGATGTAGACATGGAAGTCAGCGTAGCCATTTTATGAGTTTTGGTTTTATTGTAGTTTGCATTATTTTATTAAATAAAGATAAAACCATAAATTATGTGTGCACAATGTGTGCGAGTGTGTGTGTGTGTTGAGTAATGGCCCGTGATATTTACACATGAGTGGCATTCAACTTACAGCAGCAACAGCACCAGCAGCAGCATCAGCAGCTGGAGCAGTAAATCTACTCGACCGTCCCGGATACCCGCCAGTATTTGGTAAATATGGCTCAGCAGCAGCATAGCTGGGATGGCGGCGATGCGTCCTCTAACTATGGGACACATGGACATCCACACACGCAGTCAAACGCCCACACACACAGCCAAGGCGGGCATAAGACGCCAGCGCGTGCTGCGAGCAATCCGTTGCCCTACAAGGGCGCCACGCCCAAGTCGCCCAGGTGAGTCGGCAAAGGCCAAATTCGATTCGTTACTCAAAAACAGGCCTTGTCCCAAGCAGGAGCTACTATGCGGCACCTCCTTCCGTCTATGCCACGCCCACTCAGTCTAGCGGCAGCTATGGCTATGGCAACTATGATCAGCCGCCGCGCAGTCCGAAAATAACAACAACCTATGCCAATGACAGCTGTGACGAGGCAAGCATCTCGACGCCCTCGTCCTACTATCAAACGCCGCCATCGGGGTCCATTGATGATTCCGTCTCGCTGCTGACCCACAGCCCCAAGTCTCCATGTAAGTTCGTCTTCGATGCAGTTAGCCCAGCTGGCTGCATGGATCAGGCGGCGCTTGGCAAGAAATTTGAATACTATGAGCCCATCTCTCCGGATGATGGTTCGCTCTACTATGAGCCGCCCAGTTCTCCGAGACGTCAAGGCTCTAAGAAGCTCATTCGTGGACACGCGACGCAGCTGGAGCAGGTGCCGCAATTGACAACAACAGGTGTGACAGGCAAGCGACGGCGGGACGAATGGGAGCTTCCCATCATAACGAAGATCGATGCGCGTTCCCTGAATGCAGCGGCAGCAGCAGCAGGAACAGGTGCTGGTTCATCTGGCGGTTACTCCACTCCCGGGTACTATGGCCTAAAGCGCGACTCGTGCGTCACGGAGTGCACACAGCTGTCCATGGAGTCGGGTGAGACGCCGACTCAGCACACAGCCACCACCACGACGAGCTTCAGCTACACGGACACGGATGCAAGTCAACCACAACAGCAGCAGCAGCAGCGCCAGCGTCGGCATGCCATCAACATCACCTCGAATCCGGGCTACCAGGTGCTCCACAGCTCTCATTCCACCTTGGATCGCACCTGCTCGGATAGCGTTGTGTCGCTGCGCTATCGCAAATCGACAAGCGACTTGACCCAGGATGCCGAGCACGAACTAAGCGGCTGTAAGCCATCGAAGCCAAAACGAGATGCCGTAGAGTATAAGCCAAGACGCAGGGGCAGCTCCAAAGGCGGCCTGGCCTACTTGGCCAGTCGACGCAGCTCGCGTGAATCCATGAAGAGCGCCTGCTCGAATGCTTCCATTTTCTCTAACGATGACATCGGTCCATTGGCCTTCCAGAGCTCCAATCGTGGGCGACAGCGACGCACTTCCAACTTTTTGGAACTTCCAGGTGGGTAACACCTATATACATATGTATAAATTTGTCTTTTCACATTCTCATGCCCACTAGTGGAACTCTTCAAAAGTTCTTCAAATCCGATTTGATCTTCTTATCAATCAGTCTTATTAAATGAAGCCCAAATCCACTTTCTTAACAGTTCCTGATCACATTCGCCCACGCGTCTGTTCGCTTCCCGAGCGTCCGTACAATCCACGGGCTAGCGATGATCTCTATCGACTGCGGCACTTCTCGATCAGCAAGGGCAACGTAGTGAACTGTGGGGACTCGATTATATCACGTCGATCGCGCAGCAACACAAGCGTCAATTCGACGAATAGTCGAGCCAGTGAACGATCGCCCTTCGAGGGTAGTTGCTGTGGTGCCGGCTATGCGAATGTGGATTCGCTGCCCGCCTCGCCCGATGATTCGGAGAACATGGACCCGCCGCCGCCGGCACGATATCGTGTCGTAATGCTGGGGGATGCGGGTGTGGGCAAAACGGCGTTGGTCAATCAATTCATGACATCGGAGTACATGCACACATACGATGCAAGTCTAGGTAAGTTGATAGATCTTTCTCTCTCCCTCTGGATGTGTCTTGATTGCCCCGGGCCAAGTCTCGAACTGTTGGGTGTTGAGTATACAGAGTGAGTAGTGATTGATACCCTTAGATGAAACCTATGCGTGTCGTATGATCCTCAGTCGATCCCGATTTCCGCTGGTTTCCGCTTGCGTCTATAGAGTTTAATTCTGATCTGAGTTTTAGACGATGAGTTCGGCGAGAAGACGGTCAGCGTTCTGCTCGACGACGAGGAATCCGATATGGTCTTCATCGACCATCCCAGTGTTGAGATGAGCGTCGAGAACTCGCTATCCACCTATGAGCCGCACGGCTGTGTTGTGGTCTTCTCTGTGGTGGACAAAGGCTCATTTCGCATCGCCGAGGAGATAATCAACTATTTGTGGCAAGAGAATTACACCAAGGACAAAGCAGTCATACTTGTGGGCAATAAGGCGGACTTGGCTCGCGCAAGGCTTATCACGACACAGGGTGAGTAATGGGTTCGAAAAGAGTGGGATGTTACATATATAGAGATGGGTGCGGCTTGCAATGATAATGATACAACTGTGAAATGAAGTCAACGAAATAATCGAAACGAATTGGTTTAGTGGATGAGAACTGATGTTTTTAATGAGTATAAATAGAAGACACTGAAGTGTATTAAAGAGTTTTGAAGATTCGAATGAGAATTGTTGAAATATACTCATAAGTTAATAATATATAATATATACATCGGAACCATTGATAATTCATTGTCCCACCATGATAAGTCAAGGTAATAGATGATATATATGAATACATGATAATATAAATATGAATACATGAATGAATATATGAATACAATATATATATTTATATATCTTAAATACAGATTTATAAATATTAGTAATAATATAGTTAAGTATTTCAAAAATAATATATTAATTTAGCTTGAAAATCTCTGCAAACGATTGGAGTATATAGTAGCACCTGGAATAGAATTCCTGGTAGATAATGTTGAGTATACGATGATTATCCTAAGCTCTCCCACAATGTAAATACAAAACACAACTTTAACCCGCAGTTTGTGATGACTAACAGAAATGAAAATCCTTCAAGCTTCCATCCCTAGTTGAAGAAGCAAAAGCCTAGACGGATATGCCTTGTCTTAATTATGATTTCTCATTTCTCATTTTACATTTCATATTTCACGTTTCACGCTTTGACGCACACACAGAGGGCAAAACGCTGGCTGCCTCACGCGATGCCAAATTTATTGAGACGTCCAGCGGTATACAGCATAATGTCGATGAGCTGCTCGTCGGGATACTGAAACAGGTAAGCAGAAGCCAGAGCAGGAGCAAGAGCAGGAGCAGGAGCAGGAACTGGCGTTACAGTTGGGGTTGGGAACGTCGTCCTGTTCAGGGTCGAGTTGACTGTGCGGTTATTTAGGTTTAGGTGCGAAATACACGCAACTCATTGATGCATGCGAAAATTGTGCAGGAAATAACTTAAATGGATTTGTGGTACGTTCGGTTGGTGGTTTTAGCCTTTCGCATCGTTTCACTAATTAATGAAAATTGAGCTGAGCCGAGCCGAGCCAGTCGGACTAGCTGAATGGTATTAAAAGTGGGCCACCTAGCTGGCAGCCTTTAAAGAGTGTTGCTATAAAACTTGAGGTCTTACTCATATTACATTTGCAGATGCGGCTGAAGGAGACGCGCGAGAAGAAGGCTACCTCATCGAAGATGAAAACCTCGCGCACTCACATTTCGCTGCATCTGGCCAAGGAAATACTGCAAAAAATTTGCCTTAGCGATATTTCCAAATCGAAAAGCTGTGAAAATCTTCACGTGCTGTAAAAACAATGCGAAAATGGAGCAAGCAAAACAAAGAAAATTTCCCCCAAAGCAGGCATAGCAGAAATCAATAGCCAAAAGAGAAAAACAAGTAAAAGTAAAAAACAAAACAGAGCTAAACAAAGATTATTTTGCTAGCATTTTAAAGCCATATAAAATCCATATATAAAACATACATTCATATATATGTATATGTACTCACACATATATATATTTATGTATATACATATATTTATATATTATATAGCCAATGCTCAGCTTGCATTAAAACTGTTTTGATGTTCTCTTTTTAAAGGCGTTTTTACGAGTATTATAAACATATACAAATTATTATGAATGTTGAGTAAAAAATTCTAAATTCCAAAAAAGTAAAAAAAAAGAACAAATTATATAAAATATGTTACAGCCAATTTGTGTACGATATAGACCTATATAGTATGTGTATGTATATGTGAGGAGGGTTTTTGCATAACAGCTAAGAGCAGCCGCTGAACCACAAATTGCTCACAAATTTGTGTCTTTGCAAAGCTATTTAGGCTCGTTACTCAAGTGCTTGCCAAAGTTAACAACTGCTTTTAGCAGCTGCTGCAATAGATTGTGTCTGCTTTTTTTTTTTTTTTGTTATTAACTGTGGATTGAACAAAAAAGAGAGTTAAGCTTTCAAAACTTTGAGCTAACCTCGCTACGAATGGGCATTAAGTGAACTAAGCTAAAGCTGAACAACAACTGACATAAGCTACGGCAATAGAAGGGAAAAATGCTGAAATTATTAAAAAATGTTTACTACAACTTCTCTTAACTAACTAACGTGAACTTTGACAGCAACAAAAGAAAAGTAAAATGAGAGAGAGAGAGAGGGAGAGAAAAAAAGCGAGAGAAAGGGTAAACTCTGAGAATCTGTTGATTAATAATCAAAAACTTTGACAGGAATATATGAAAAAAGTCTGTCTGCGATTGGCTTAACATATTAACTAACTTCGGCTAACTAACCACGATAAATTTTGAAAGCAGTAGAATGGCTAAAATGTGAGAGGTCGGTTAAAGCTGAAAACCAAAACTGAAATTAACTTATGTTTTTGGCAACAATGAACTAGAAAACCATGGGGAAATTTGGGATACCTTCAGGTCTACTAAAACGGACACAGACTGTTCCGTCATAAGGTTCAATATATCGAACTCCCTACTACCAGATTCTTTAACGCAAAATGCACCTGCTCACATCTGATTTCATTTTCATAATGGCTTTTATTCATAGAAGGTAAGCGCAGTAAGGGAAAATAGGGGCAGCGAGCATAGGAAGAGCGACATTTCCGCTCTTAATTAAACTGAAACTTCTAATGCTGCTCTTATCAATTCAATTCAAGTGCTGCGCTTACCACTTACAATTCCATATTACAGTATAAATGTTAATTCAAATGACTTAACACTGAATGTGACAAAAGATGAGCTAGCTCAAAGCAATCCTAACTTGTAGTTAACTAACACGAACATTGGCAGAAACAAGAATTTTAAATTAACCTAAAGAAAAAGCACTGCAAACTCATACACCACCTGACCATAAAACGAACCAAAGGGATAAATTAAAGCAAACTTAAGTGTTAGTTAACTAAAATTAATAATGAAAGAAATAGAAAGTTCAACGAAGCCTAAGGAAAACCTAAACTGATTAAACGCAACTAACTTAAAACAGCCATCGAAGACTTAATCAGAAGTAACGTTAAGGCAGGTCTAACTTAAGGGCAGACAGAAATTGAGTTGACAGCAAGATATCCTTAGATTAAGACTTGAGGCTAGTTTAAATTGTGGAACGTCGACTACGTGCTTACCTTTTATAAACTTGTTAAATGTTCGACGTATTTTTCACATATGCTCAAGTCGTTGGCGTTTTGGGTTGTGCGGTCAGGCCCCCGACTCGAGTAGCGATTGTAGCATTTTGTTTATGGCGGATGTTTTGATTGGATTGCCTACAAAGACCCAGACAGAAAGCGAGGCGGCGAGGCGGCACCATTTATCGCCAGTTCGAGCGTCTGGCCTTGGCATAGCCCCGAGGCAAACCTAAATTTTTTCTTTTGAGGCTGATAACAGTGTTAAGCAGACGCGTGGCAGTATAAATTAGCCAACAGATAGGCTCACATATACATATATAAATAAAATTATATTTCTATGTGTTCCAAAACAAATTTTCAATTCAATAATGTGCTGTCAATTTTTTTCCAAAAAAAAATAATAAGAAATATGCTTAAAGTATATAATCCAGCAGAACTATATAAGTATTTAAATAAATGAATGTGTTTTAATATATTTATATTTTTAAGTGTGTACTTAACTAAGCTCCTTTGAGTAACTAGACGATATATACATATATTTTCAAAATGAGCGCCAACTATATCAAAATCTAAAAAACAAAATCGAAAAGAAACTAACTAACTTTAGACTTGGCAAACAAACAAAGAAATCTCTTCCAAAAACACAAAATGCAAATGAAACTCATATCGGAATGACTGTTAAATGTTGACTGTTGTTATTAACTAAGCCTAAAATGTTACTGAATTTAGTAAAACTCTATATATACATATATAAAATATACTATATATATAAATATCTATATACACATTGCATATATTTATGTAACTCTCTTTTAGAATATCTAAAGCGAAATGTTTAAGAACAAATATTTACACTGCGGTTGCCTACTGTCTTTTCTATCTATCTATCCATCTAACTCGAGCGCTTCTATAGTTATATAAGGCAGAGTTATATACTAGATACTTCATCTAACACACACACACATATATACATACATACATACATACATACATACAGACACTTAACTATTTTCACATGCGCAAATTGTAATTGGAGCTCGCGAGCAGCTGCCTGCCGCAGAGCTGGCCAGGACTTTGGCTTTGTTTAACCTTCACTCCCAGATTTCTCAAGTGCACTTTATCATTTGGCAGACAATCACATATACACACACACACACACACACATACATACATACATATATACCAGCAGCACTGGCTGAACTTGAATGTTGATTCGACTGCAGCTGAAAAATAAATGTAAAAAAAAAGTTTCGCTTGGGCCAACTTTTAATTTGCAGCAGTTTGTAAAGTGCGCAACAAAAAACAACAACAACAAATATACACACTCACATACACACTTACACACACACACACTCGCAGAAGTAGCGCTAACTTTTACCAAGCCCTTAACAAAAGTAAATAATATAAATATATGTAAAACATGGCGTATACGCAATCTGCATCGCGCATACGCTGCGTGTGACGTCCAAAGCGACGACTTTAAATTTGATTTACGCTAAAAGAAAAACAAAAATGAAAAGGAAAACTTTCGCTAAACATAAATTCAAATCAAAGCTAACTAAATGCCCACCGAATTTATTGTGTACTCTATAAAAAATATAAAAATAAAATATATATATATGCGTATATGTTAAACTGTAAAAGAAAGATTTAAACATTTGTCTAAGCATTTAACTAATCATCAAGAATTTATTGTGCTAACAAAAGAGGCTGGAAGCTGCAGGAGTAGAGGGCAGCGAGAAGCATAGCGGGAATAGAGAAGTTCAGCCAACAGCAGTAAAAATATTGAAAGAAGTTTTTGCTGAGAAGTTAATAGACACAAAACATAGAGTAAAGCGAGATAAGCAATATTGAAATGTTTAGTGAGAGCACAAGGAAGTGGACGGAATTTGAGTAAATTAAAGGAAAAGTAGTAAATTTACTAAAGCGAAGCTGAGTAAAAGGAAATACATTAAATACGTGGTTTTAGCTTAAAGGAAAAGAGAAGCAAGTAAAGCAAAAATTGAAGCTGCATAGAGAAGGGACTACAAAAAACCAACAAAGATAAGAAAATGTGAAATAGTACAAAGAGAAGCATAAAGAGAAGTTAAGCAAGCGCTTCACTAAATAATCCAAATCAAGATAGTTAACGAAGAGTAAGATAATTTCAGAATAATATTTTTGCTATGATAAGTAAGTAGGAGGAGAAAGAAAAAGAGAGAGAACCAAAAAAAATTAGCTCAGGAAAAAATATACTTTTGTATTTTTGCAAGGCGAATGGAACCATTTCGTAAAGCGAATCAAATTCGAAGGGTATTCAAACAAATTCCCATCAATTTTCGCTTGACAAATCACTTTGAACTTCTCCACACCGCTTCTCGCTGCCCCACTGATATCAGCCAAAGGCATAACTGTACATACATATATATTTTTCCACTGCGCACTATGCAACAACTGAACTCTTTAACAATTTGCATAGCTAATTCAATTTCTGAAGTGACCTACATAACTTTCAACGAATTTGTTGCATAGTGTTTGATGAAATCTAAAAAAAAAAATGAAAAAATCTATATACAAATATGGCAGAACCATTAACAATTCATGAAAAAGTGCTGATATCACGTAGATGAGTCTGCAGAAAGATAAAAACTATTCGTAGCCAACTAAGCATTGAGATAAAATGCATATTGTTTTTATAGTTGTGCTGTGTCTCTGTCACTCTGTCTCTGTCATACACACACAAACACACACACAATGTATAAGCATTATATAAAGGACAAAGCCACCAAAAATGTGTAACTTGGCGTTTTAATGGTTGGGCGATTGGTGAACAAATAATTAAAATTTTTAAATAATAAAATATTATTATAAAAATTTCATTTTAGATTATCTAACACACATCTAACACTGGATTCTGAAGATGGAGCCAAATGGCTTCTATCCTTAGCCTTGGGTTGCTGACAAAAGTGTGACAAGGCATAAGAACATTTCGAACGAATCAAGAAAAGTTTTTGTCTATCCTTTAGAAAGCTCAAAGCTTGTGGGCAACTGATTTGTGATTGATCTATAGAGAATCTGTAAGAGTGAAAACAGCGATCTATGCTATCCGATACTTGAAATTGAAAATTCTTATATAACAACTTACGTCTGTTGCCATGGTTTCCCATGGCACGCAATTTGAGCATAGGGCAAAAGTGCTTTGCTTATGTCCCTATGCTCGATCGTGTTAACGTTGGGGATGGTCTTAAATTCTTCAATGCTCTCCCGCAGTCCACTTGAATGTGTCTGGAAGTGGCCGTCGATACCATGCTCATGCTTGAAGAGGAACAATAACCAAATTTGAGTTTCTAGGTCTAAAACTGTAGAAGATACAGTTGTACTTGATTTACCACTTTACCAGTGGGCGTAGATATATCCGACATTTCTTTTTGATCTTGGGTTGTCAACACGAGTATTTCAAGTCTCTAGCTTCAATAGCGACGAAAATGTTCATACGGACAGGCGGACAGACGGATGGACGGACAGCAAAACGAACATTGCACAAAGCTAATGCACTCATTTCAATTCGTGAATGAGTTTAAAAACAGAAAGATGAATGAAACCCAATAAATATTTAATTTAATTATATTTTGTTAGAAGTGTTTTTTATATAATTGATTTTAAGAAAAAAAAAAATGAGTAAAATGTATTAAAAAGAATTAATAATACACTAAACTTAGTAATGCATACTTATATTAGACTAATATATTTACAGAAATATATCATACTAAACTTCACCAGAAGATCTTCACATATGAACGCTCAGAAATCTTTATCTATTAACTGTTAGTTTGCGAGACTCAACTATTTCTGAATTTTATTATAACGCAATAAAAGTTGTCAGCAGTCGGCAGTGGGCAGTCATCAGTTCTGCTTTAATTTTATTTACTCGCAAAGTTGTCAACATACAGTTTTGGCCAAATTGTGTTTGTGTGGCACGTGGCACGTGGCAGAGAGACGAATTCACATGCTATCAACTCATGCGGCGACGGCAACTGCTCAGCTCGGCTCGGCTCAGCTCAACTGTTGCGCACTTGCGGCTCATTAACGACGGCCGCAGGGCGCAGTGGTGGGTGGTGCGTAGGGCGTGGCAAGTAACGTGGAGTTTGTGTCCACTTTGGGGCGACACAGAAATGCGTTAAGTGCCTGATGTCAATCAGAGTCAGCCGTGGGGCAGGCAACACGACCGGATTACATGCTTCACTGCATCAGCGAGTGAATCTTTCACTGATTTCTTGAATATCCCAGCTCGCCCTCTCTCTCCCTCTCTGTCGCTTTCTTATTATCTCATTCTATCTCGCTCGTTGTCTGGTTCGTTCCGCCATGCGTGCGAGAATCAATCAAGCGCAAAACTTTCATAATTAACTTAAAGTTGACAATGCGGCAGCCTCAGGACCCAGTCCCCAACGCCCTCGATGCTCCTGATTGATGGAGCAAATGGGCAGCCAAATGCCATAGTAACAAGACTTAAGATGGCAATTCCAGCCTAGAGATGGGCACGTGTCTTAGATACCAGCCTTATTCACGAGTATGGGTAGCTCGCTTCGTAATCATTTGAATAAAATATGCTATAATAGCTAATAGTCTAATCAAATTGGATGTAAATGCGCAAATTGGGAACAATAAGCTACAGCCGGCAATGGATATGAGAAAGCAAAAACAAAAAAGCTTTAAGGACTTAAAAAATAAGGAGAATTGAAAGCAATTGCAAATGTGTAAAAGAACAGAGCCAGTCTAAACGAGGGTGTCGAGCTAACAACTTAAACCACTTAAGGTTGGGAAAGAAATTTAAGCATTCAGTCCTAAGGAAGTAATGTATACTAAATGAAGCGAAGTTTAGTATTGTTAAAGGGAATAATATCTAATTCAAGAAAATCATATAGAGCAAGAACATTAAAAGCGAAGTCTAGAATAAAAAGCTTCAAGATTTGTCGTTTGTCTGCAAAATACCTAAAGAAACTTTTCAAGTGAAAATAAAAGGATTATTATGTTGATACAGTCCAGGATAGATATGATTTCTCTGATGAAATTCCTTAACTTCAAAGACTTCAAATAACAACATTCTTAAAGCTATAAAAGATGGCTAGAAAATGAAGAAGGAACCATAATAAGAAGCAAAGTATGCACGATCTCTGTCCTCGAAGAAATGAATGTATATTGATTTAGGATAGTAAGAATAACTTAGAATTAGATAGATAGATAATTAGCTAATCTACCTATTCCTGACCCATATAGATTCTACAATATTGAATAGTCATAAAAATCTAATTGAAATATTAAGCATTTCAGATACAATCCGACAACTGGCTAAGCAAATTGATCTAGTCTGGCCTAACGATTGTCCAGGGTCTGTTACTGGGACTTGAAATCCTTACATAAAATCAAAAGAAACTTTTTATGATAAATCATTAGTAATCAAGAGAATCTCTTATATCCTTGAAATACCCTATAAATAGAGAGCTTCTTCTCAAGCAACCTACAAATTTCTTCAGTCAAGCCAATTTGTGGCTATCACAATAGTTTCAATTAACATGAATTAGTCAGGTGAGCCGCCGCCGTTTGGTGTCACGACTTTTCGCTCTTCTCTAAATAGACGGTCGAAGTTCTTGTTTATACCCTGTGATCTCGGCGCATTGCCACCTGCTCGGGGCTCATCATTTTAATGAGCTTATTTCATTATATTTAACGCGCTGGCTGCCAGGCGCGGATTCATCCTTGTATGACGGGCGGAAGGGCCAGGCCGAGGACTTATTATACAAATTGCAGCGCCATTTTGTATCTTCTTCTGCTTCTTCTTCATCTTCTTCTTCTGCTTCTTCTTCGGCATTTTTGTGTGTGTTTTGTAATTTGTGTTTGGTTTTGTTTATGCTTTTGTTTTTGCCTTTGTCGTTGTTGCTGTTGCTGTTGGCTCTCATCTTATTGCGCTGTCATTTACAATTAGCTTTGTTGTTTGCTTTGGGCAGAGCGCGGGCAACGAGGCCAAATAAAACTAATTTAAAGTTCAATAAAGAAGCAGCAACAAATGCGTATATCCTGTAGCTGTTGCTGTCCTTTAATCAACGCCCGCGTCATCATCATCATTCTCGTTTGCTGCCAACAACAACAACAGCAACAACAATCGGCAACAAATATTGACATACTTTAAATAATTTATGAAAATATCTGCAACGTCATTGGGAATCGAGCGAGATATTCAAGGTGCCTCTGCTACAGTCTCCTTGCCTCTTACTCCTCTTACTCTCTGTCTCTCCTCCTCGGTGTGTGTGTACTTTGCGTTGCGGTGTCGTAATCGTAATTGAGTCAAGTCCATGGGGGCTAGATTGGGTGAAGATTGAAGCGTGGCCCCGGCGCACGCCATACACAAATCGATTAAGAACTTAACAAGGATTATGCCAGGATAACACGGCCCAGCTTAATATGCTACCACCGCACAAAAGGGAAGCGTCCAATTTAGTTGAATCACTAGAACACGAAGACGAACAAATGATAGGGTGCTGAGAAGTCGAGCAGGTGCCACTGACTGATACGAGCCAAGGATAAGAATAATAATATCCTGACATGACATCATTTGGTAACTATATTAACCATATCAACAGGAGTTATTTCCCTTTATAGAGGAGTTTAACAATTGAAAAGTCAAGTTTTATAATCAAGAGAATTTGAACTATGAAAAACAATACTAGAAATGTTATTTTTTATTAGAAATATATTCAGAGCCGATCCCTTACCTAGATATACGGATTAAGGTACTGCTGTCTCATCATTTAGGAATATTCACTAAAACCAAAGAAAAGCCCAGAAATTATATTAAAAGGATAACGACGTTGAGGAAAATAATGTTCTGGCATAATATATTTTATGAGCAATAACTTTGTCAAATAGATTTTTTGCCAAAAGTTGGAATTTAAACATTTCTAAGAGATTTCTATTTCTAGCCTAAAAGTATGCAACAAAATAGTTTAAGCGAGACTACATAAAATATACAATTTAGAGCATATAAGAGAATCTTAGCTCCTGGCCTCTTCTATGCTATCCAGGTGCGAAAACGTTGAGGAAAATCACTGGAGCCTCTTGGTATATGAGAATCAGGGATATCGAGCGAGACCTCAACGTCCCAAAAATTGGAGGTAGAATTCAAGACGTTGCCAAAAAACACCTTGAGAGACTAGAATCTTAGGCAAACACCCAGGTGTCTATACTCCAGGGTCTTCCAGCGCCGCACAAGCACTAGAAGATTAAGCGCCACCACCCTCAAGGCCTACTGAAGCGGCTCTTGCCTTAAAATGTATCTGATATCCCTTTGAGTTTACATTGAGTTTGGTTACATCCTACAACTCTTTCTTTTCCTAACCTATGCATTCTATGTTCGTTTTCCCATACCTTACAAAATATATTTAATTAATTTCTGTTTAGATTGCCCTTCCCAAAAAAAAAGAAGATTCAGTTTAATAAACAAATTTATAAAGTCATAGCTACTGGAGTCTGCGGCTCAGATCTCAGTTATATTTAAAATATATAACCAAATAATTATATAATTATATATAAATAGTCCAAATTTTGCCAGAATATAGATTTTGATAATGAAAGTCAGGACGTCAATGACCAAACCAATCCTAAACGGTATTAAAAATCCTATATAAGTCCGAAGAAAGACAAACAAATAGTTTACACAGTATAAACTAAAAGACAATAGAACAAAAACAAGCATTTAAAAATTTCTATTTGGAGCTGACTTGATAATCTTGTAAATATATTCTACAAACGAAATTTATATTTATTTGCCACCTTTAAACTTGTAACTCTTCACTTTAAATTCAGGTAACTACTAATCAACAACTGCATTCTTATATTACACTCTTCGTAGCAAACTGATTTGCTTTGTTATTATGAATTTCTTTGGCCTCCTCCATGATTCACAATTTCTCTCTTGTTTCTATCTCTATTTACAAAATCTGTAAAATCATATTCATGTATTTACTGTTAGATTAAATGGCTTTGAAGCTTTTGCAACAAGGCAGATAACGGAATAAGCTGCTATCCTAAACCCTTCTAACGGATTAGTTGGCCCTCAATGTCAGCGCTGTGAGATGTATTGGGACTAGGACGGAGGAGGGATCAAAAAGGATGCCAAAGCATACAAGAATTTTATAGAGCCCAAGCTGTTTGCATAGCTCTATGTACGTGTGTGTGTGTGTGTGTGTGTGAATATAATCGAGAATATGTATCTATGTTTACATATACTCGAATATATATATATATATATTTATATATATATATAAACTCAGGTATTCTAGCTGGCCACTCAAAGCCAGAGGCTAAGATGCTCCACTCCCCCACACACACATTTACAGCGAGACCACCTGCCCAGAGTATTATGAAGAAATATTCGCTCGAGACTCATAACCAAATAAGCAAAAATTTGTTTTAAAGCATACTTTATTTTGCCCTGCGCAAATTACCAAGCCAAAGAAATGCACAAAATTGGAGTTTGCAGAAACTTTAAGCAATGTTAAAATGTATAAAAAAAGAAAAAATTTAAATTTAAATAACGATTTATAGCCTTTGAAGTATGATTATTTGTACAGACGCTACGGAGGCGGCAAATAAAACAACTCTGACGTCACAAAAGCGAAAGTGAAAAGCCAAATAAGAATGGCGACTGGCGAATGCACTGCACGCAGCAGAAGAGGAAAATAGTTGATTGAATATGTTTATATATGTATATAGACTGTAAAATTATTATTATTATTTATTATATTGGACACTTTATTTGATGAATTCAAGTGTTAGTGTTTAATATGTATAATTAAGAGTACAGGCCCTTGACCTTTCCTTCTTAGACTGTGTATAAATTACAATAAATGTAAGATTATAATTAACATAAATAAGAGGGGGAGACTGTAAAATTAACATAGAACAGACATAAATATACTCACTGATAAATACATTTCTAGTCAATTACACAATTTAAATATATTCTATCTGAAGTTATACAAGAAGCATAGCTCAAACCTCCACTCGTAACAATTTTCATACAATATCGGCAAGGTACGTGTCGTGACACGCGATCCACATGCGATCCTCACATACGTACTATCACCAACCATACATCATATATGTTGTATGGCTAGTGGCACTGTTAAAAGACACTATAACTCAATCGTGGGCTAGTGGTACTATCGTGTAATATCTATACCGAATATCAATTAATTTTAGCACGCGGAACACATCGCTATTCAAAAGATCTGCCATTTTGATTAGCTTTTGAACAACTTTTGTAAATAATTAGTGAATGAAATATATAAATCTACTTAATATTTTTAATCAAATCAAATACATAGATTATAATATTTCCTTTTTGTTTGCCAGCTGGCGCACCTGCACTGCACAACGGAACTAATTGCACATTAGCTTGCTTTACCACTTATCCTCTTGGTATTAAAAGAGTGAAGAGTGAGAGTGAGAGCACCTTTAATACCTAAAGCTCTTTGAAATGAGCGGCTTGACCACAGCTTAATATGCAAGTATGTGTGTGTGTAAGTGTGTGTGTGTGTGTGAGTGTGTGTGTGTGTGTGTATGTGTGTGTGTGTAAGCTATGCACGTTTCGCACAAGTTAGACCACATTTGAGTGTGAGAGTAAAAGCAATAGACATAAGCGCGTCCATAATATAAATAGCTGCAAGCTGCGTCTACATAAATTGTTTTTGTTTCATCACGTTGGTTGCCAAGAAGTGTGTGTGTGTGTGTGTGTGTGTGATAGAGAGAGAGCATGTGTCTTGCATGGAATACGAAATGGGGTTATGTAAGCATGCTGCATGCCGTGTGGCCTAGCTGATGTGCCCTAATGACAAGTCTTTTTTCTTGATTATGGCTAGCACGGGCCAAATAAAGGCCAAATTTGTAATGTGTTCAAACAGACAAACGGGCGGCAACCAAAGCAAGCAGAAAAGCCGTGCACAGTGTGTGTGTGTGTGTGTGTGTGTGTGTGTAGTCAAAATCAAATACGGGTTGGGACTGGGATAGGGCATGGGCAGCCAATCAGAGCGGGGACCAGCCTTGTTGCTGCTGTCACTGTCGCTGTCGATGCGAGGCACCATGCTTAAAAGCAATGCCATGAAATTGCTTTTTGCGAAAGGTAACGGCTACAACAGCAACAAGTGAGCGCGCGTGTGTATGTGTGTGTTTGTGTGTGTTTGTACTGCACAAAGGAAATGAGAAAAGGTTGTTGCTGGCTTCCTTTTGCCGCTTTTGTTAAATTTGCGTAGCGTCGGCGCCAACATTGAGGAAGCAGGAAGTTGCCCGGACATTGTTTATACTTTTTCGTTGGCAGACAAAATACCAGCCGCAAACAGCATAAGTCAAAAGCAACAAGCGTGCATCCCACAACCAGCAGCAACAGCAACAGCAACAGCAATAACAAAAACAACAAGCCCATAAATTACAAACGGAATTTAGATTGTGTTACCGTTACCTAGCCCAATGGCCGTCGCTCAAATGTCTGGCTGCTCCGGACAGAATAAAGGAAACTTAAATGTTTAAGAACGTTGACAAAATAATCTGCTAAATGTGAACGCAAATATATGAGGAGTGGCAGGAAGAGGGAGAGAGGCAAGGCAGTCTGGGTGCCAGAGCAGCAATAAGCAAATGCTAAATGGACGCCATTTTTGTTGTTGTTGGAATTGCTGGTGTTTTGCATACAAAAGTTGGAAGAGAAGAGGTATATCGGTTTTAATATATAAACATTCATGTGTATATATAAATTAAATATTCTTATTTTCTACATAATTAATTAATTACAATTAGTTACATTTTTAAGTTATACATATATCAGTTTACATCAATTTAGTCTGCGCAGTATCAGCTAGTCGGTGCCTCTTGCTTCGCACACTCCTGCTAG
This sequence comes from Drosophila nigricruria, assembly GCA_037075265.1. Taxonomy (NCBI): domain Eukaryota; kingdom Metazoa; phylum Arthropoda; class Insecta; order Diptera; family Drosophilidae; genus Drosophila; species Drosophila nigricruria. The sequence continues at coordinate 2,960,141 of JBAMCI010000053.1, forward strand.
TTGTTGTTTCACAGCTAAATGCCAAAACGCCATCTTCACAAAGTTTGCCCCGAAAGTAAGCAGGCGAGGTCTCGAAGGATGGCGACCACGAAGATGAAGACGAACGCGAAGGCGATGCGATGCCAACGTTGGTTAAAGCATAAAAGTCAAAGGCGAGCGAAGCAGCAAAAAGTCGGTTTTTGCTTTCAACCATTGCCAAAAACTTGTGTTGTTATTGCGGCTGCTGTTGTTGTTGTTTGTGTAGTTGTTGTTGTTGTTTGTGTTGAAGCTTTATCAACGCCCTGTGCCAGCGAGCACACTTGTTGAGCATTAGGAGGGCTGGCGAAGCACTAGGGCGAAGCGAGAGGACAGATGAGTAAGAACACCAATAACCGTTACAGCAACAGCTAGGAGGAAGATGAAAAACAGCGCTACAAAAGTGACAAAGAAATTGAAATTCTCTCGGTGTGCAGGAGGTGGGTCAAATGGGTTGAGTGGAAGTGGATTGTGGGCTGCAGTAAACGGTTGTTTCAATACCCTGTAAAGCTTAATATTTATATATATATATAGGTTAATTTTGTAAGTTAACTATATAATTTGTTCTAGTTTTCTTTCTAATTATATTATATATATATATGTATTTTCTATAGATAATGATATACTACAGGGTATATCACAGCAGGAATGTATACAAATAAGTAGTTGAATGAAATAGAATATGTAATAAGAGGAGGTAAGAGAATGAATCTTTGTCATTTTGTATATAGAGCATATAAAGAAATGAACTTGATACAGGGTATCTAATAGTTGATGATAAGAAACCTTTACAATATAGCAAAAACTCTACAAATGTGTTTATTATAAATATATATATAAAGAAATATATGTAAATATGAAATATAAATACAAAGCCTTGAGCTCTGGTAGAGGGTATCCTTAAATCGAGTAGAAAATGGCACTTAGGAAATGTTAAATTTAAAGCCCAACTGAGTGCATACGTAATAAATATTCAGCATAAAATTTAAATACATGGTATAAATCAGTCATGCACAGTTTAAAGATTTTTTGCCTGTCTGTGTGCCCCTTCTGGCAGCTGGCTGTGTTGGCAGATGAAGCGAAGGCAATGACAAAACTTCGTTATCAAACGCAGACACACACCTACACACACACACCTACACACACACCCATGGTCACACCATTTCTCTGGGCCAACTACTATAATGCAGTCAGCTCACGAGCTGGCAAAAACGTTCAGCTCGACCAAAAAGAAAAACCAAACGCATTCGAGGCTCGCGGCGATTGCTTTCATCGGGCGCCTGCAATCTTTTTGGCCTTCAACAGACACGGATGAAGGCCAGATAGCCCGGAGCGGGAAAAGGTGCAGACTAGTTGCCCTTCCAATTGGAAGGCAGGCAGCCTATCCGCGACTGCAACAAGCTGTCAGCGGACAGCGGAGACTCGCAGAAAAAAGTACGCCTATCTTAAATGTCTCATTCAATGGGCTCTATCAACACACACACCCACACACACACACACACACACAGTAATACCGACATAAAGCACACATGCAACACTGTTGCACGCGCGAAACGAAGCGCATGTCCCGCAACCAATTTGTGCGCTTTTATACCCTGTACGCAGTCACAGTAGCATCGAATGGGGCATATAGAAAAGTTTCTTAAACTTACAATAAAAATATCACAAGAAATAAATTTTAAATATATATTAATAATATGATAATAATATGATCGATAATCGATAAATATTGATCAAGTTATTTCACAGATAAGTATCAAAACGGAAGGAAGTTATTGATAAATTATAGATAAATTTATTAATACTTTTATAATATCTCTAATCATATTTGCATATTTAAATTTATCAATAATCAATTCAGTCCTGTAATCGATTGTTGCTCTTATATTATTGATAAATATAAATAAATTGCTGGCCATATATATATAATTTATTTAACAATCGATTATTTTCGATAACAAAGATACATTTTGATCGATTACTATATATTTTTATTTGTTACTTTATTTATAAAGTAATAAAATAAGAGTTCTCGCCGATTTATCTTATCTGCTTTCAAGAATCGATAAATATCGATATTACGCTGATTGCTCACATATGTATGAGTACATCCTGGCTACTTATACGTACAACATACGCACACTAGGGTAACTCTTAGTCGTTTTATCTCGTCTGGTGCAATTTGATTCGTTTCATTTTGGCTTTGTTGGTTTTTCGGTTCACGCTGATGTTTGCTTTGCGCTACGACAGGTGGCGCTTGGTTGGGCGTTAATAACTATAAACTGTTTGTCTAGCGTGTGTGTGTGTGTATGTGTGCGTGTGGTTGTGGTTGTCTTTCTCTCTCTATCTGTGTGTGTGTGTTTGGGGACTGGACATTTGCGCTTCAATTATGCAAATTTACGTGAATTTTTCAATATGCGCCGCGGACTGGAGACTTGGACATTGTTTTATGAAGTGCGTTGAATGACATAATATATACATATAAACAAGTCAATGTGTGCGTGTGTGTATGTGTGTGCTTTCTGATTTAATTTTCCAGCGTATTGCGTTCTGAGCGGATTTTAATACCCTGTAAACCATTAAAAACTGATTGAAAAGTGGGCACTTAGATTATCATATGAAAACTGAATAATAAAACTTAATAATGTAAAATAAAACTACATAATATTTGGCATCAATATATATTTGTTCGATGTATGTAATATCAAGTATAATATTTTATTTAACAGATATTCTCTTCTCAGATCATAGCTTGACAAATCGTTATCTAAAAATTGTAGCATACTTTTTAGGATTCGTTCATATAGCAAATTTAACTTGCTTCTTGATTGCATTTCGATAAGGTCTATAGGATGGCGTCTTATAAATATTGTGTGAAGGTATACAAGATATTATTTAATAGTAAAAATATATTATTTTACTTATATTGTATTTCGATATAATAATCTTGGAAACTCCATTACTCCTACTCTTCCTTTAGTCAAATTCCATTTACTCTTTACAGGGCATCCAGCTAGTCAGTCTCTGACAACTCTGTGCCTGCGACTTGTTTCTATGAATTCCATTTAATGACTACAACTCGAGAGGACATTTCCATTTGCATAATGAGCGTTTTCATGTCATTTTTTCTTTACAAAAAAAAAACAATTTTAGATCTGAATACTGGATTATGCATAAAACTGTAAATCGAGTGCCAATGGGATTCGAGCGCAACTCCTTTAAGTCCCAAAGAGCATTTCAATTAATGCGAATCGATGCAAAAAAATTCAAATATTTACCAAATGAATATTTCATGACGGATATCTGTTTACCTAAAACTCTTTCGCAAACCAAATGTGAAGTCGCGTCCCTCGTCAACAGTTGTCAGTTGGCAATGAAAATCAGAAATCGAAAGCGAAAAGCCAAATATCGTGGCGACAGTCCATGTCAAGAATTTAAGTACTAAAGCGGATTGAACATTTGTTACATAATTGGTTTTTTTTTGTATGTATTAAAGTATTATGGAAGTCAGCTGGGATTGTGCTTAGAGATGAAATCGACTCGTAACAGAATTCAACTAATCAAATTGAACAATGTTTCGAGCTGAAGATGAATTCCGACGTTGTATAATATTCAGAAGGCTATAAGCCTAAAGAATATTGTTTTGTTACAATTGAGCTTAAATATTCTGTCTGACTTAAAGTTAATTTTTGATAATCGTTTTTTAAATAATTAATAGTATTCTAATATAAAGCTACAAGTAAAAATCTCTTGGTATATAAATCAATTTCTGCATATATTCATTTACTAGTCTGGAATAAGAGCCCATATCTGTTTAACTATCTATTAAATTCTTGTAGTTCCTGGCTTATAATTAAACCCCAATTTTTTAATCTATTTATTTTATGTTTTATAAAATTTAACTAAATTTATAATTAGCATTTGTAAATGCTTTTCCAATTTCCTTTTGCTATGTAGCGACTTGTAGAGTACTGAATGAGATGTAAGACTAGACTTAATTGTTCCTGTGTAGACGAAGCTTTTAGCCGAGGTAAGGATTATTTCAATATTGAGGTGAAAATTAAATGAAGTGATCCGGGAAGTATGATGGGTATATCCATTTAAGTATTATGCGTATTCTACTGTGGTGGAGTCTTCTGACAAGTATGTTAGGTTGGGACTACATATTGCAGTGATATCTTGTTGATTGTTTGATTATTATGTCTTCGACTAAGTTTACGTTGAAATTTGTTGATAGTTCAGTGGTGCGTATGTTTCATTCAGCACCGCTGACACTGAATGCGATCTGTTTAATAAGTGTTTTGTTTAAGTGACATTTTGATGCTATTCCTCAGAGTTCTATTCCATATCTCCAAATTGGGATAAGTATAGTTTTGTATACAAGTATTTTGTTGTTAACTCAAAGTTTGTTGGGTGGACTTGAGTAACTAAAACAATTTGTTCGCCTCGTGCTTAACTATATTTGTTATCTTTATTTTCATCTTCTTTCATATACAAAAATTTGAATTTTATGGCTTATTAGTTAAGGATTTTGTGTTATAATTATAACTTGAGTATTGGATATTCTCAAATAATAATCATTCCAAAAATTTTTATTGTATTATCTATAGTATTAATGGCAATTTTGAATATATGAATTCTTTATTATTCTTATGAGCATATTTATCAATATTTATTGCTAGTATAATCTGTAGACTCTGAACACATTCAAAAGGAAAAGAACATCTTAGTTGCGAGAATAAAGCGTGGCTGATCTCAGCAGCCAAGAAATGTTTGATACTCACTAAATTACTAAATAAAGCAAGTCTTTAAAACTAGTTTTATTATTTGGAATGGGAATTAGAGTTTCATTCTTTGTGAGCTTGAAAACTCTGCATTACATTTACGTTGAAATTTTGAATTGTTCATTGGTTCAATGGTTTTAGGTTACATGTTTTTTTTGGGGGGTAGCAGTTGGAGAATCAATCTAGGTCTTTTGAGTCTTCTTATGTGTGGCTTGGAAGTATGTATCAAAAGTGAAGGCTTGTTTATTGTTTTGATTGTTTGATGTGATTTGGATTGTGTCTATAACGGGTTTAATTTGTAAGTGTTTCATGATGTGGTCAATAAAACTTTTTAAGTTATTCTGAAACGACTGTATGAATATCATTTCTTTCTATATAAAGATTGAAGAAAGTCTTTGATGAATATCCTTTCTTTCTATATAAAGATTAAAGAAAGGTTTTAATGTATATCCTTTCTTTCTTTATAAAGGTTGCAAAAAACTCTTTAATCTTAACTAAAGAATGTCTTCAATTGTAATCAAATTTCTTATTGGCATTGGTTATATGTAGCTTTAAATGTACTATGTATAGCTCTAACTATATAGTAATAACTGAGCCTCTGAGCCTTTCTAGCCTTATCTGATCTGTCTATTATAACATTTCGATATATTTCATATATATTTGAAAAGTCTTTAATATTTTCCGTAACTTTTCAATTCCAAATATACATTAAACATTTTTCATATTCCTTGAATTTCTCGGCTGTAAATTGAAATGTTCATGCACATTTGAAATGCGAATTAGGATATGAGCAGATGATTGATTGTTTCAAGTGGAAAGGACTTGTTGCCTGGCATTTGGCATTTGGCATTTGGCCAGGTCGAATTAGGCCACATGGCTCGTAACTGTTTTGCCCCCAGATGCAAAAGGAAAGTAAAGGCGCCACTTGCGAACAGCAATCAGCCAAATGCATAAAATGCACATGAAATTTATAAAAAGCGAAATGGCAGAGAAATGGAGGGCAAAGTCCAGATGGGGAGCGAGGGCAACCCTTGAGCGCTGGCCAGGGCTCCCACCTGCCACCTGCCATCTGCCACCTGCCACCTGCACATTTATTGAGCAAGGCGCCCCGAGGCGGTTGTCCGCCAGGACATTAGTTTTATGCGCTGATCAAGGACCAAGTCGCACCCACAAGAAAGTGAAATTCTAGTCAAGTCAAGCCAAGCAAAGGGTGGCTGCAACCAACCCCCCACACCCCAACCAACGAAATGCTACCTCAGAGAGTGTGAAACGAGCTAAAGAGCATGCGAGAGCTTTTCGCGCTCTTCTTTTTGGTTCTACTCTTCGGTTTCCATGGGAAAGTGCACACAGAGGCGGCTCGTTTCATAGGGGTAGCTACCCCTAAGCGGCTGGCTATGGAGACGGACTTTTTTAAATTTTCTTTTGAATTGGGATTTTGAACCGAACTAAAGTTTTACTATTGTTATTTTTGCATTTATTATTATTTATGTATTTATTTATATTTTGACTCTATTCAAGTTTGAATTATGAACTCATTCACCTAGAAAACTTCAAATATTAAAACTTTTGGGTATTTTCACAAATTTTACATACTGTAGAACTAGTTCTAAAATTATGTTTAAATTTATAAAAATGAAAGCTCGAGTTTGTAAATTTTTAAACAGAATATATTTTTAGAATCTAATAAGAGATGGTTATCCAACTGACAACTGACCAAAAAGTATATTATAATGTTATTCAAATTAGATATCAATTTAAAAAATATAAAAGGAATCGAGTGATTTAAGGCTGGAAGATGTACATATAAATACTATGTACAGTAGATATAGATATAGAGTATACGCGTGCGGTTCAGGATAACAACTTCTCGACTAGGATATATTTACCCACTTTACAGATGTAAAAGTAATACAAGAAAATATAGAGAGTATAAAGAAATAAACATAAGAAAGGCTGATATGTCTATAAAAATATTAATCAAATGCTTATAAATATTAAAAATTATATTTATTCTACCCTGGCATTGCTCCACAAAGCTGCTCAATAAACTCAAAGTCAAACTGAGCTCAGAGAGAATAGCTTAGCTTCACACTAACTTTGTAAATAAATCTATATGTTTCCACTTATCCAGTCATACCAAATATTTAATACTACCACAATAGGTATTAGTTTAGTTTTTAAGTGAATTAAAAATTTATAGGGTTTTTATATACCTTTTTCCCCTCATTTGAATGCTATAAATTTCGCTTTTAAGTTTACCATATGTCTAAGAAAAGGTGAAAGGCCTGTACTATCAAATGAAATTATTGTGTAATATATACATTAATATACAATGTTTAATATATAAATAAATTAAAAAATATATATATAAATTTATATAATAAATAATATATAAATATATAGGTCTGGGTAGTAATAATTTTCTATATTTTGTATCTTACATTGCTCTAAAAATATTTAAGTATCAGATGAGATAAGTTGCTCAAAAAGGAAAAGCGTTTTTCCTTGAACAGATAAAGCGGACAAATGGATAAATAGATATATAGTTTGACTATATACAATCGACAATTAAAACTAATCAGGTATTTGCTTTAATAAGTAGTTTGAGTCAGTTATTAGTCGATTACAATATATAAGAAAGTTGTACACAATGAAAACCACCCTCAATTCGTGATTCATTCATTTTTGTATGCGGAAATTCAGCTACTTACCCCACTGTGCAGCATAACAGGGTCAAACATAGTCGCCGCTGCCATGACAACAAGGACTCCAGTTTTTGGTTTAGTTTTTTTGTTTACGCCAAACAGTGCAGTTGAAGCAAAAGCTGTCAAGAGTAGAGAACACAAACTAGGCACATGAGCATGGCCAGAAGAGGCATTCCAATCACAGATCTCGATCAGAGCGAACAGGAGCCAGAGCAGGAGCAGCAGCAGGAGCCGGAGCCCTTGAGACCAGCGACACAGCCGAAAAGACAGCGCAAAGTTTTACAAACTTTGACGGGTAATTTCAGTCGCAGATCGCGCAGCGTCGAAGTCGAGCACCACCATCCGGCAGATGCGAGTGGCGGCAGTGCCAAGAAGAAGCAGCAGAACCAGGAGCGAACGCTAAATGGACTGGTGAGTGAATAGCAATAGAAGTCATGTAGTCAATCGGAGTAACTAACGCTTGGCATACGCCTTGCAGTTGCAGGCCAAGGAACAGCAACTGGAGCAGCTGCTCCAGCGTCTGTCCACGCTTCACAAATACAACGAGCAGTTCGCCAGGGAGAACGAGCAGCTGCGCGAACAGAGCGAGCAGCTGGAGCAGCGTCTGGGCCAGGCAGAGCAGCGTGTGGCCAACTGCGAGCGCTGCCAGCAGCTGCAGCAGCAACAGAATCATCTGCTCCAACAGAACCAGGAGCTGGGCAACGATGTGGATATGCTCAAGACTTTGGTCTTTCGACTGAATGTACAAATCGAATGCTATCAGGATCAGCGCCGCACAGCGCAGGCAGACTCAGTCAACAGCTGCTCACTGCCTCCGTTTCCCGCTCAGCTGGCCAGGCACACGCTAACACCCTTGCTGCAGGCCTACGACGAGTCCATGCGGGACAAGGATGCGTTGCTCAACCAATACGCAGCCGACTTTGAGCTGTTCTCAAACGAGCTGAAGCGTGCGCTGGAGGAGAATACAAAGTTGCTGCAGGCACAGGAGCAGCTGCGTCGCGATGTGGGCGGCTGGCAAGAGGAGCGAGTGCGTCTGCAAGCGCAGCTGAGCGTGTGCCGCAGCAAAGCTGAAACGCAGACGCGCAAAACGGATCTGGTCAAGGAGAAGCTGGTGGAGGTGATGCACTTCTACGAGCAGCGCAATCAGACGCTGCTCCTGGACATGAACCACCTGCAGGATGCGTTTGCGCGCTGCAAAGCGGAGCTGGTTTCGCTGAAGAGCCCAACCTCAGCAGCAGCTCCTGCGCCTATAGACTCAAACTCTGCTGAGCTGCAGCAGTGTAAAGCGCTGCTAGAGCAACTCAAGCAGGAGCATGCCAAGGAGCGCGCCTCTCTTGAGGCAGAGCAGCAGGCCAGCAGCACGCGCTTTGCCTCGCTCCAACGCAGCTGTGAGAAGGCGAAGCACGCAAGGGATCGACTGAAGGCTCGCCTGCGCATGACACTCCAATGGGCACAGAAACTGGAGGCTGGCCAGGTTGAGCTGCGGGAGACCTATGATGCTGTCCAGCAGCTGTCGACGCTGCTGAAGCACAAGGAGTCACAGCTGCGCGGCATGCACCTGCGCAACAACGAGGAGCTGGACAAGCTGCGGCACAAGCTCCAGCAGAAAGATGAAACCATACGGAATCTGCTGCGCAGCAAGCTGGAACGGAGACCCGCTGTGGACTAACCGGCAGCTGCATCTACAAGAAAACCGAGTTTAACAATTAAAAATATATAATTTCAATACAAAATACATTAATAACTTAAAGACTGTTGTTTTGAAAGCTATCGAAGCACAGCTGTGAACGAGGACCTGATTGCTGCATCAGTCGAGCGTGGGGCAATTGTTGGAGTCAGTGACCAACGTTTCGCTATCATCGCCGCCGTTGCCGCCGCTGCCGCCACCGGCGCAGACGACACACGCCTTCGGCACCGTCTGCTCTATGTACATGTTAATCTTTTCGAGCACCTCGGGGCAGACGGCGTGCATCAGCTGTTCGTAGCGGGCGGGGCCCAGTTGGGATTGCAAATGTTGCAGCTGCCATTTGAGGTATTCGGTTAGGGGTATCTTGTAAACGGGATCCTTGAGCACCAGCTGGCGATGCCTGTCGTCGTGATAGGTCTTTGAATGGAAGTCATCGTATAGCTGCGGCTGGAACTCCTCCAGCTCGTGCTCGTCGTGTATGACCAGAGAATCGTAAAATCGCGGCGTTGCCTTGTCGGCGGCCTCATCTGTAGCCGCATATTGCTTGTCCATCACCTCGCCGAGCGTCTCCTCCACCAGCTGCAGGATGTGCGGCAGCCGTGCCAGCAGCAGCTCGTTGTTTCCAAAAATCGAAGCGAACGCCAGACAAAAGAGTTTCCTCTTCTCCGCGTGCGTATCGGCTACGAGCGGAAACATCTCTATCCAGACATCCAAGATGCGTGCCAGTGCATCCGTTTGCGGCAACTCCTGCACCACAGACATGAACACCGCCTGATCGATGAGCAGGGTGCGCGCTAACAAGGTCAAATACCAGCTCATGGTCATCGGGTATTCCTGCTTGAGGCACACCTGCTGGAAGACAAAGGGCAAAGCGGGTCGCACCAGCCGCAGGCCCATCGTTGCATCCGTCTTCAAGCACGTCTCAAAGATGCGCAACATGGCGATGATGCCCTCCGTGCGTATATCATCGAAGGACCGCACACAATACGCCACGAAGCCCTCGCCGTAGCGACTCAGATATGCCTGCAAAGAGAGCGCATATTAATTCCATATTCTACAGATAGATTTATATAAATATATATATTGTGTTATTACGTGCGCATCGAGCAAAATGTAGGCGTGGATCAGCTGAAGCACTGTGCGCAGATTCTCCGAGGACATCTCAATGATGGGCAACAGATGATCGCACAGCCTCAGCAGCTCCGGAGTCAGCGCTGTGGAGTTGCCAATTACCGCCAGCCACAGCATGATCCCATCCTCTATCAGGTAGACGTGAGAGCGTTGCTAGGCGAGAGAAGAGACAGAAAAAGATTAGTCAATGCATATTCTCAGTTAGTGAAGCGAACCGGTACTCTGAAATTTCTGTCAAACTGATTGAGAGTCAAAGTAAGGTTTACCTGCAAGTCGGTGCTCAGCTCGATGACGCTGTAGAGGAACGGCTTCATGCTCTCGGGAACGTCGCGAATGGTGCGCACGAGCTGCTCCAGGGTGCCGATGATGGCGCACCTGAGCATATTGTACTCGTGCTCCTCGCTCTCGCTCCACAGCAGCGGCAAGTAGGCAATGAACTGCAGGGCCTGCGGCTCAATGAACTCGCTCATCTTCTCGACGAGCAGCGTCATGGTGCCCAGGACAACGATCTTCGTATCGCAGGCGCCCGCCTCGCGTAGCAGCAAGAAGAGTGCCTCGAACAGGGCCGCGAAATATGGATGAAAGGCCTCGGGCATAAATTCAAAGTCATCGATAAGCAGATTCAGGGTGCGAGCGGCAGCGAGGCGTATGGGCATGTCCTCCTCGGGGCGCAGCAGATGCAGACACGCCTCGTAGGCTAGCGGCCGCAGCTCGCGTGGCAGCTGGACGCCCACCCAATTGCCCACGAGCCAGATGATGCGACGGCGCAGGATGCGAAAGTTCGAGGCCTCGATGCGCAGCTCGGCGAGCAGCTGCGAGGTCAGCCACGAGCCAAAGTCCAGTTTGTTGAAGAAGTGAAAGGAGGCCTGGCCGACAGCATTGTAAATCGCATCCTTCAACAGGATGGGCTTCAGCTCGGAGTCCTGCGTCAGCTGCAGCTGCTGCGCGCGCCGCACAAACTTCAAGACCTCGTTGATCATGACATTCGAGTGTTGGGTAAAGCAGGTGAAGTACAATGATTCCACACAGGGGCGCAGCTCGTATTTCCAGGCATCGCCACCGCCATCGTCCTGGCCGTAGCTCTCCGGGTCCTGCTGCCATTCGGCCAGCTCCTCGGGCGTCAGCAGAAAATAGTGTGTCACGATCTTCTCACACAAATACGTGACTCGCTCCACGCTGAAGAATTTGCTTTGAGTTTGCGCCGCCGTCGCCAGGAGCTCATCCTCCAGGCTGTTCGCCGTTTGGTCCTGCGCAATGCTGTCGTTGCCGCTCATCATGATGCCCTTCAACAGATTGATGGCCTGTATGACAAAGTGGCTGAAGTTGATGCGCTCGCCGGCGTCGAAGATCAGGGCGGTGCCCTCGTGGAACACATAATGGAAGCTAAACTCCAGCGCCACAGGCACGAACCGAGCAAAGGACAGCGAGTGCCGGTCCATGAACTCGTTTAGCGTCTTCATCATCTTCAATATGAAACGTTCCAGGTCATTGATCAACTGCTCGTTGCCCGCCGGACGCAGTCGCAGTTCGTAGCGCAGCTCAAGGCACTGTCGCAGGCGCTCGAACAGCTGCTCGATGAAATTCATGTGGTCGCTGGACTTGTAGGGCTTGCTGCCGCAGCCATAGACGAGAAGCTTCCTTAGCGTTCGCATGGCTATGTAGGCGCGTTGCAGGCAGCTGTGCGCCGCCGGATCCGTCTTCTGCAGCTGCAGAAAGCGCGTAGTCAACGTGTTCCAGATATTCCAAGCCATGTAGCTGAAGATCTGGGCCGACAGCTCCTCGAAGGCGCGCTTCTCGGCCATCAGGCGACGCGACGCCAGCGCCTTGATCACATAGTGAAGCACGAGCAGCGTCCGCTGCTGCTGCACAGGTGATTCGCCGCACGTCTGCAGCTGCTTCATCAGCGTGGGCAGGAGCTCGGGCCAGCAGTCTATGCGAGCGATCTTACTGAGCAGCACGGCCACCTGCAGCGCCACTTGGGGCACATCCTCGGCACTGTAGTGCTGCAGCAGGATCTCGCGTATTTGCAGCTTCTGCTCCTGGGCCAGCTCCTGGCGGGAGTTGTGGCGCCAATAGCGCTCAATGCCATTCTTCAAGTAGACAGCGGCCATCCAGCGAACCTTTACCGAGTCGCTGAGCGTCGCAGCTGCAGCTGCGGCGGAGGCAGCAGCCGCTGCTGCGTCGCTGTCGTCTTGCAGCTTCATGCTGAGACGCGCTAGTATGGGAAAGAAGCCCGGCTGCTGCTCCCATTCGCTGAGCTGCGCTTCGGCCTTTTGCACAATTTCATGATTGGGATTGGCAGCACCCTGTAAGGCGGCGGCGACAAACTGCTCTGCAGTGGCCATGGCACACTCGCACACGCACGCACACGCTCACGCACACACCGAGAGAACAGTGGACAGTGGACAGACGAGTAGGAGGCCACCAGCAATGGGCGTACGAACTTGTCTGATACCGCTTTGCAGCAAACTTTGCGAAAATTATTGATGAAAAATTACATCGCCATTCCGGCAGAAGCGCTATTCAATTAGTGATGTTCAATCGCATATATCGATTACTCACTGTGCGCGGGTGTGAACAAAGCAATGGCTGCGTGAGCAGCGTACTAGACTTGGGAGCAAAATGAACGATGAATGTGGAATGATAACCATGTTATTTTGTTAGTCAATACATGTCAGCTATAATTTTATATGTGACTAAATACGCTCACTTTGATTTGATAAATGTTAGGAGAAATTCAAATAATTTCAGTTCTGTGATCATACGAAACATAATTGCATTATGTCATACCATTAATAATGTGGTAAGCAATATTTTATTTCAGCATATATGTGTAGAATAAACAAAAAATTAGTTCCATATATGATGTGCATACCAATCTGAGTATTTTGAGCCTTACCTGCATACCATTTAGTGCAACTATCGATATCTTACAGCATGATATGTAACTATCGCCAGTAGGCCGCTGCAGTTGGCAACGCAACGCACGCAACAGCTGACTGTGTGGCGGCAGCGCGATATCGATAACTTATATATTGGCAACGTAAACAGAATTTGATATCAGTTAAGTTAATAGATAAGAGAATTATATGTGCAAGGAAAATTTAGTCATTAGCTGCTCAATTGCTTAACCTAAAACATGCTGAAGGCAATAATACTGATTGGCGGCCCCCAAAAGGGCACCCGCTTCCGCCCGCTGTCGCTGGATACGCCGAAGCCCCTCTTCCCGGTCGCCGGACGCCCGCTGATTGCTCATCACATCGAAGCCTGCGTCCAGGTGAAAGAGCTGCGCGAGATCCTCATCATTGGCTTCTATCCGCAGACGCAAATGGAGGGCTTCGTCAGCGACATGCAGGCGCTCTACAGTAGCAGCAACATTAACATCAGGTGAGCCCCATCTTCATATACCCTGTAAACTGTTGCAAGTGTGCAAGGTGGGGTATACTGAAATTGAAGGGGAGTATGCTGTGCGTATGTATATACAAGTTTAAAAATGCTCTAACAGCAGTTAAATTAGAGATAGTACACATATATACCCTATAGTATTTTGATGTGCTAGGAAAGGGTATATTGATATATGCAATAGTTGATTATATAAAGAGTATTTTAACTATATTTGCATATTCCAGACTATAGTGATATTTCACATTAGTGCATAGCTTGTAGCTGCTAGAAATATGTAATAAGGGGTATATCAGTTTTATGGCACCAACTAAAAGATAACTGGAAGATGTTAGTTTTATGTCCGTAACTATAAGATTATATTAAAAATAGATATATATATATGCAATTCTCAACAGTATAAATAGTCAAATTAGTTTGAAGAACGAAGAACAACTAAAATCTTGTATATGCAGATTATTAGAGATCATAAGACTACTATCGATAAATATCGATTTCTGCTTAATGAGTTCTAATTGCGCTAGAGTTACAAAACGAGATTCTTTTAGCGCATATTCCTAATAATCTTTGTTCTATACTGATAACTACTATATTTGCCTAATTTCGATAAATATCGATTCATTGTCTATATTTGTGTTCATCTACCATGCTAACAAAATTGCCTGACCTGGCTTAGCTGATAAATGAACTTAAATATAACGCAGCCAGTATTATATTGCCCTCTGTATAGATTACTGGGATATTCTTAGTTTCGATAAATATCGATTTTCTGTTTTTAGTTTTAAAGAGACTTCGTTGACTTTTTTACAGACTTCGTTGTTACTTTTAATATCGACAGCCTGCTTATTGGCCTTTTGTGGTTTACTAAAGATTAGCCACATCCACATTTCTCCATTCTCTCCGTTGCAACCAAACCACCCCACATAAATATTTAAGGCGTATACGCTAACGTGTATAACATTAGATAAGCATTTGATTGATGGCACAGAAGCTTTTTTAATTAAAATTCGTAGAACTGGAAACAATCACAATTTGATATCAAATACCCTTTTGCAGGGTATCTACCTAGTCCATACCCTGCTCTTAACACCATTTGAGAAAGCTGACGTGTTATATCTTCGCTTTGTTTCAGGTACCTGCAGGAGTTCACCTCGTTGGGCACGGCCGGTGGCATGTATCACTTCCGCGATCAGATACGGGCTGGCAATCCGCGCGCGTTCTTCGTGCTCAACGGCGACGTCTGTGCGGACTTTCCGCTGCAGGAGCTGTACGGCTTCCATGTGGAGCGGCCGGCGAGCGCCCTGGTGACGATCATGAGCACGGAGGCGACGCGCCAGCAATCGCTCCACTACGGCTGCCTCGTCTTCGATCGTGCAAGTGGTGCCGTGTCCCATTATGTGGAGAAGCCCAGCTCGTATGTCTCCACGTACATCAATTGCGGCGTCTATGTCTGCTCCATGGACATCTTTACGAAACTCGCGCAGATCTTCCATGCGAAGTGCGAGGAGTACAGCTGCATCA
This sequence comes from Drosophila nigricruria, assembly GCA_037075265.1. Classification (NCBI taxonomy): domain Eukaryota; kingdom Metazoa; phylum Arthropoda; class Insecta; order Diptera; family Drosophilidae; genus Drosophila; species Drosophila nigricruria. Next base: position 2,975,386 of record JBAMCI010000053.1, read on the forward strand.
GTTACAGCAACGGCAACGGCAATGGCAAGGATCAGGGTCACATCAAGTGGGAGCAAGAAGTGCTCACTCCTCTGGCTGGCACCGATATGCTCTTCGCCATGCCCGTGCCCAACTGGTGGTCTCAGCTGAAGACCGCCGGGTCGGCCATCTATGCTAATCGGCACTATCTCGATCTCTACAAGCGCACGCATCCCGAACGCCTGGCCAATGTGGGCAACAAGCGAGGCGAGGGCGATGGCAATCTGATCTGCACCGTCTATCCGGATGTCTATGTCCATCCCAGTGCTACGGTCCATCACTCGGCTGTGGTGAGTATAGCCGGAATATAGTAAAGAAAGGGGGTATATGGGTAAGACAATGAGTTCCTATTGTCGATAGCTAATCCCAGATACCCTGTACACATTGTCCAAGTAAGCAAAGGGGTGTGTAGGCATGACATATCGATTGTCGATTGTTCATCCCAGATAACTCTTATTGATGAACATAGGTCTTATGTTCTTATATGTAGATGTATATATATACCCTATATACATTGAAAACTGACACAGGGAGTATACATACATAATCGAATCCGTCCCTAAAGCTATGCAAACTCAACCCTAATTATCGATAACTTATCTTAGTTCGATAAGTACATCTCGTAATTGTTCAAACTCTAATCTCAACTTTCTTCTAGCTCGGTCCCAATGTGGCCATAGGTCCTGGGGTTACGATCGGTCCGGGCGTTCGCATACGCGAGTCGATTGTGCTGGAGCAGGCGCAGATCAAGGATCACACGCTCATCCTCCATTCGATTGTGGGTCGTGGCTGCAGCATTGGCGCCTGGACTCGAGTCGAGGGCACGCCCAGCGATCCGGATCCAAATAAACCATTTGCCAAAATGGAGAATCCGCCGTTGTTCAACAACGAAGGCAAACTGAATCCATCGATAACTATATTGGGTTTGTTTACCGAATTTAAAGAGATCTTAATGTATATGAAATACTGACAATACTCTTTCTCTCTATCTCAGGCTGCTTTGTGCAGATCCCCGCCGAGAAGATACTGCTAAATAGCATTGTCCTGCCGCACAAGGAACTCAGTCGCAGCTTTAAGAACGAAATTATTTTGTGAAAATTTTTTTGTTGAATGCCCTCACGAGCCAGTTTCTTATTTTTTTATATATATATAGATACTATATATTATATATTTTATCAGTATGCCAATCGATCCTTGTGTTGTGCAATAATCCTTAAAGAAAACATCGTTTTTGCCATTGCAATAATTATTCTATATGTTGCGCTACAATTTTACGATATTGGCGCTTGTTTTAGCCTGTGCTGCATAATGATTTAATAAAATAGTTTTATATTCTATGAATAATGAAGAATTTGATTTTATTTCTTTTATTTATTGTTAGAGGATAATTGTTTATTTGTTTTATACATTAATATGGTGTATTAGCTGCGGTTGTATATTACATACGATATTCAAGCTGATTTAATGTTGAGAAAATGATGCAGATACGATATTTGATATTCGATCCCGCGCAGCATGAAGTAATACCTGATTAAATTCTATCAAGAGTACAGTGAACATTCTATAAGTGAACAATTTATATTATATCATAATATTTGATTATATTATTATATTGAACATATTACAAGACAAATATTCCTTTCATGGACATACGATCATTTTCAATTTATTTTATTGGTTTACTTTTTATTATTAATAGAATATCCATTATTTCTAATTTATTATTTATTTTGAATTTATTATTTTATTTAAATTTTTTACTATGTATATATAAATATTTATAAAAAATATAATTTTTTTGTTTTTAAATATTTATATCAACTATATATATATTTTTTCTGTATTAATTATTAAGTATTATTATTTTTATTAATATAATATCCATTATTCTTAGTTTAATATAAAAAAATAAAATAAAAATTAAAATAAAATATTTATTTAAATATTTATTTATTAATTTTTTTTCCTTCATATATTATTATTATTTTTTATTTATTTTTTTTTTGATTAGACTTATATTTAATATTGAAATATTAATAATATTAAATATTAAAACTCCATTCATGACGACATTGACTTAGGTATATACCCAAATGTATGAATATATTTTTTTGATAATTTTTACTCATATATATATATTTAATGTACAAGAATTGATCACTCTGTACGATATGTCGCAATGTTTACGATATTCACACAGACAATACGACTACGATATTCCATCTTTACTTGCTGCATGTCAAGCAGCTGCGACTCGCTTTAGCGTTGCATGACATGCACTGACGGCCAGGTAGGCAGCCCACTCAAAAGCAAACACACTTTGCGCTCTCTCGATCTGTCTCTCTCTCCCTCTCCCTCCCGCTCCCTCTCTTTCTGTTTCTTTAGTTGACTCTCTTACCCATTGCCTTTCGACCAAAACGCGTTTACGTTCCGCGCTTTTGTCAGTCTGTAGCCGTCGCTTGTTGCTATTAGATGGAAAGAGAGAGAGCGAGAGAGGGCGAAAAGAGAGTAGAGCGCATTCCATCTCCATAAACGTTAAAATTCGATAAGCAAATACATTCGATAGTTGCTTTCAATATGTAATTAACAAATGACAAATTGTGAACAAAACTTGTGGCTGGCCTGGAATTGGAATTGGAATTGGAATTTTACCGCTTGAACAACACAAACAGGTACGTGGGCAGTTCTGTTGGTAATTGAGCAAGCTAACGAAGAAGAAGAAGAAGAACCAGCAGCAACAGCAACACACACGGACACACACACACGCTACACTGCTGCACAGGTGTGTACGCGCGGGGGCTGCGCGAGTGGCTACTCGCAGGTAAGTTCCAGAGCGCAACCAGCGAGAGAGCGTAACTGAGAGAGAGAGAGCGTGTCATGGCTGAGCGAGCGTAACTGTCTTTACGTGTGTGTGTATGTGTGTGTGAGTGACGTTGTGTGCGCAGCGTGGGAAAACTGCAATAAGCCCAAGAGAGGGACGGTCGATCCCTGCTTGAGCTGTTGCTGACTACGCCACTGCCTATTGTGAGTGTGAATATGTGTGCGTGCGTCGCCTAACTGTTGTTGTTGCTCATATTTGAGTTGTTTTTGTCTTGCTTGTGATCTGCATTCATTCATTGGTTCAATGGCAGCTTTGTTGTTGCTTTTGCTTTTGCTTTTGGCTTAGCATACCGCAAGGCTGATGCCGCGTTGCCAACCACCAGCCAGCTGTGGGGACAGTCCGTTGGCAAATCTAGTCAGCTTGTCTATATAAATGGCTGTTGTTGTTATTGTTGTTGTTGTGCGTTTGCGTGTTGGAATCTTGTTTGGCATCAGCCAGCAGCTAAGTGGCCCATACACCTGAGCTATGCCATCGACACGCTCTCTCTCTCTCTCTCTCTGTCATTCGTTCGTTCGCTCACTCAGTGTTTATGGCCGCTCTCAGCTAAGGTTTACACACACATACACATGCACACCTGCAGGCAAGCGCAGCTCACTTACCTTCGTGGCTGCTTGTGGCCCACGAAGTTGATCAGTTGCTGTTTTAACCTGGAGACAGACGCACGCGGTCGTCGCTAAAGCAGCAAGAGAAAAGACAACTTAATACACTCACACACACTCGCATACACACACACGCACACTCGCACACCTTTTAGTCCAAAACTAGAAAGAAAACAAAAACAACAGTTAAAAAAAAAAAATAATATAAAGACACACACAAAGTGGTAGAAGAAGCAGCCGCAGCAAAGCAAAGAAGGCGAAAAAAAAGTGACTTGTTTTTTGTTTGCATGTATTGCGCCGACGTTGACGTTGACGTTGACGCTGGCGTCAGCGTCGCTGTCCGTTTTGTACGTGTTGGTATTAAGATCGGCGTCGTCGTCGTGTGTGGAAAGGCAAAACGGACAACGCACACACACACCCAGACAGAGAGAGAAATACACGCATACAAAACTAACTGCTAGTCAGTGTGACTAGCAAAAGAAGGAGGGCTTACATACATACATAAATACTTACATGCGTACATGCATGTGTACATAAATACATACAAATATACATATACGAAATTGTTTGTCTGCATGTGTGTGAAAAAGAAAGTGCAATAATAATAATAATAATAATAAAACGAGTGGTGAAAAGCATACAACAACAATATTAACAACAACAAGTGTAATGTAAAGCAAAAACAAACAACAACCACAAAAAAAAACAGTTCAAGCAGCAGAAGGATCAACCTGTTGCTCCAACCAACGAATAACTGTGCACAAAAGCTTTAAGCGCTGGCATTTCCCATTGGCTGCTGTAAGTTGTAAAACTATTTGACAAATTTGTGACACACATACGTATGCCTATCGACAGACATATGTATGCGTATGTGTGTGGCGAGTGTGAATGAACGAGCGAATGAGCTACAACAACAACAGAAGAAGAAGAAGAAGAGCAGCAGCAGCAGCAGCAGAAGAGCAGCTCAAAGACACGGTACACGTTAAAAGCAGATGCGCAAACATAACAAAGTGAAAACATATTTACAGTTACACAGACAAGAAATAATAAAAGAGCGCAGCAGCGCGGCGCGGCGCGCGTCGCGTCGCTGCTGCTGCTGCTCAAACGTTACAAAGCTTCCAAAGTAAACTGCTGCTGCGCTTTGAGAGACTTGCTGTTGTTGTCGTTGTTGTTGTTGTGTTGCTGTTGGTTTTGTTTCTGCTTCTGCTTTGAGCTCTTGTGCATTTGTTTTTTGTGTTAACTCTTTGACATGCGCGCTTGCACACAAACACACAGACAGAATCACAACAACGGCAACCACAACAATTGCTGGCTGCACTTGTTGCTGCTGTGGGCGCGAGAGAGAGAGAGAGAGAGAGAGAGAGTGAGTGAGTGAGTGAGAGAGAGCGAGAGAGACGGCGCAGCATAACTTTGGCAATTGGCATTTCGCTCGCATGCAATTTTGTGCGCAATCATAAGTTTCCTGTTGGCAAACAGAAGAAAACGAAAAAGAAGCAAAAGAAATAACGGCACACGCCAATTGCAATTCCAAATCAAATTCCATTGGCCATTCCAGTCATTTTGACTGGAACAATGCGAACGCTTGCGTAATTCATGCAACTAATAAATCAAAATGTGAGCAACAAAAATCAAATCTAGCAACGGTCAAGTGGGAAGTGTTCTTTGACCAAATTGCCTGACTGGCAAATACCCTGTACACAGCTTCAAGTCGTTCTATACCATTCAAATGCTTAAAATAACTTTTCCTTTTCATGGCCAGTTTTTGAATGTTTTAGATAGTTTTTTACTGGAGGTAACATTTATATAGTAATCTTGAAGGAAAGAGTATTTAGGAAAGAATAGGCAATTGAAAGCTATTAGTATTATTAGAAGAAATATTCATTCATAAGATACATATGCATATTCTATTTTAGTTCTTTAATTTTCTATGTATCGGAAAGTTAAAGAACTGAAATAGAATATGCATATGTATCTTATGATTAATCTAAATAAATTAATTAATATTATATCAATATATATGTATCATAGATATTTTTTCAAATTAATTCAGCATTTTAATAAATTTTAGAATAGTTTATGCATTTTACAGATGGACTCAATTCAGAGAGCTTTTGCTCAATGAAATCCTGAAAATCTAAAAAATAAATGGAGCTTTCAATCTCCAAGTTTTAATGTCATGTTACCAAAGACTTGCCCAACTAGAATATACCGCATATCGGTAGCTCGTTCAATTCATTGCAATTCAGATCGATCTGACTGGTTTACCAACTTATTAATTGCATTGCCAGCTTTTGCTATTGTTGCTGCTACTGCTGCAATAATTTATCACTAATTTATACCAGCGATATAATTTGGTGTTCATTGTCTTTTCGAAATAACCGTAACATTGCTGTTCAATGCTGTTGTTTCTCTTTAATGAAGATTTCGTGTTGTTGTTGTTGGTGTTTCTGTTTCTGCAGCTTTCTTCCCGTTCTAATTAGCCGCCATCTCTAGCAACGACCCGTTATTCATTAATGAGCAACTCGACGGAAAATAAGATTTATTGTCTATGTTTTTTCTTTTACTTTTTTCGTTTTTTGTTTTTCGTTTGTCACGGCGCGCCGCGTCGTCACCTCGAAAAAAAAAACGCTTTTCCACACGTTCCAGTGAAAACTTCGCAAGTGGACCTAGGCCTTGGCTGTCGGTCAGGCCTCAGTGGGTCTTCAAGTGTGAAACGAAAGGGAAATTCATCCACCACAACAGCAACAAGTTTATGAAGTGTTACGATCTCTAAACATAAAACTAATTAAATACTCTGGCGTAATGTTTGCTGTTTAAATTCTGTCAATTATGTTTACATCAAAATCAAATCAAGTCATCAACTCGAATATGGCTCATAAATATTTACTAATATTCCTTCAATAAGCCTGCAATTTATGAAGCCATAAATCGAATCTGTAAAACAATAGAACAAACTGTTACAAATGTTTCGAGTGCCATTTAAACGAATTTGCTTCAGATAAAAGTGAGCTTAAAGTCTATTCAATATGTTATTTATTGAGTGGAAAATGGCACGCAACTATTATTAGCTCGAAAAGTGCTCGAACAGCACAGATATTAGCTAAAAACTTGGATGTTAAAGTCAACTGTTGTTAGTAGAGGTCGAGATAAACTTTACCAATACCAGAAATGTTAAGATGATAATGTTAATTATGGAACTTTTAATATTGAAATACTCAATATGGAATGATAATTAATAAATGTTAATGCAAAAATGTTAAATGTACTTATGCTGCTTTTGCAAATGTAAATATGGAATGTCTCGATTGAAATCTGAATTTGACAATTTTAATGCTGTGGAATATGGAGTATACAGCTAGCAGGGCAGAAGGCTTTACATACATATGTTCGATGAGCTTATAAAATCATATTCAAGGATTAAATTCTAATATAAAAATTATGATGTGAAGTCAAACAATAGGCTATTGATGGGAATCGCAAACAAGAAAAGTTTTAAATTTAATATTCATAATGAGTATTTTCTTCATATTTTATTTAGATATAATCAGCAACCCTTTTAGTCGATCGGAGATTAAGTCGCTAGAGCAAATGATTTTAAAGAAATTAAAAACAATTTTTTGAAAAGTTTATAAAAAAGCTGTACAACTTTTAATTCATTGATGTATTGAAAGAAACACTAAAAATTACATTTGAGACGTTAATATACGTTAAATAATAGTCTTAACATAACTGGCAACAGTTAACAGTGTTCCACAGCTGTTAAGTTTAACAGAAAAGCGTAAGACTTTTAGCATTTCTACAGCTAATGATTATATTAGAGTAACCTTTACAATTCATAAATAAATTAGATCATTAGAAAACTACTTCCGTATTCATAAGCCAAAGATCAGCAGCAGATCTTTAATATTGATTTCCCAGTTCAAGACAGAAAAAAGTGAAAAAGTTTTTAGGAATGCAGTGGAACCGAGAATTTTCTTGTCTGGGAATATTCAAATTCTCACACTCTGTGCACACAGCCACATAACGGCAAAAACTGAGCAGATACCAATGGATATATAAGTATAAAAAGAGAAAGATAGAGAGAGGGAGAGAGAGAGAGAGGGAGAGAGGGAGTGCGAAAGCTCAGCATAAATTGCAATCGTCTTCGAAGAGCACGCACACAAAATACTCATTAAAAACAAACATTGACCATTTCCCCAGCACACGAAGCGGAAACTTGCAGCAAAAAAGACAAAAGACTGTTGCTTATGCTTTTTTTTTTATTATATATATTTTAAGTAAGAAAAAAGTTATTAACTGCAAAGACGCAGAAACATGCTTAAAACAAAACGAAAAATACTAAAAAAAAATGAAGAAAAAAAATGAAAATAAAAAAAAAACATTTCTGAGTTAAGAAACTGTCGCAAACTGTGTTTTAAATCGGTTTTGCTTGTCTTAATTACAAAAGCTTGGACGTTGTTTTGAATACCCTTTAGCCATTGGTATTATGGGTATAATGGCTTTTTGAATCATGTATGTAACAGGAGGCAGAAGGAAGCGGGGCAAGCTCTATATATATTTATATATGTTAAAAGTAGAGATATTAAAAGTCAAGCATACCCTGTCAGTCTGATAAAGTTTGTGTCTAATTTGAAATACAGTATACATAACTCCCTTTATTCATTCCATAACTGGATCTGATTTGGCCTTATATATATATTTGATTTGATCATTAACAACAATTAGAGTCAGGGTATCTCCTGGTTGGGCACTCCCAACTTGGTTACTCTTTCATGCCTTTTTCTCGCTGTTTTGTTTTTTAATTTTAATTACAACAAAAAATCGTAATAAACGCGATTGCAAAAGCTTGCGCTCTGAGTCTCAGTGCGCCTGTGCACCTCGATTAACCCACGACCTTTGGCTCTGCGTTTGCTTTTAATGCCTGAACATCAACAGTCACTCAGCCACTCAGTCAGTCAGTCAATCAGTCGAGCTCTGCTTGATGCTGCTTTGTGTTTGCTGTTTTTCATTAAAAGTAAAACTTTTCACATTAAAAATGCTCATAAAATTGCACTTTAATTTTTGCTGTTGGTGTTTTTTTTTTATTTTTGTTGCCTTTGTTGGTTGTCGTCAACGTTTCTACATTCGCCTTTTGCTCGACTTTGTCCAATCCACTTGCCAGGGCTCCAAGCCTCTGGCTTGACTGACTGCTTGGCAACCGAATGGAGCACAAAATTAAATTTCAAATCGTTGTGCAGGTTAATAATTTCAATTTGACCTCTTTGCTCATGCTCTTTGTGACAATTTTAAGTGACTTCGTTCGTTAGACGTCTTAGTCGCTTCAGTTGTTTGATTGTCACTTTCAAATGTCTGACTGAAAATTGGCAACGTTGCTTGGCTCAGCAGCCAACAGTGCTTGGCTTATGTAAATTTCGTAAATATCTTTAAAGGCACTTAAGTGCCATAATACGAAAACAGTGAAAACAGGCAACAGTGCTTATTTAATTTAAGTACCTCTTCAAGCACTTAATTTTATATTAACTGCAAATTGGCAACGTTGCTGTTAAAACTGAAATTTGGCAACGTCGCTCTGATGTATATCATTAGCTTCAACTGAAGACTGGCAACTTAGCACTATTGTGAAATCTGGCAACAATGCTTGGCTTACGCAAATGTCACCCAAATCAGATAAGGCACTTAAAAGTGTTTTTAGTAGTTTGAAGTTTGGCAACGTTGCACTGTCTAATTAGAAACCTGCACTGAAAATTGGCAACGTCGCTGGTGCAAATTTCCAATTGGCAACCATTCGGATTGCATTCGCTGCCAATTCGCATTGGTTGGCATTTTCTTTGAATTGCATACGTAATTAGCTTTTCGATTTGCCAGCTGTCAAAGGTTCAAAATATTGTATAAGCAGCCAGTCACCTTTAAACCCTTTTTGCACCTCACTCATCCATAATATTTATTTCCTTTTCCACTTTTGTTTTTCGCTCTATTTTGCAGCCATAACCAATGGGTATCTGAGCAGAGAATGCAGTGCCATCAGCTACGCAACGACAGCGACGATTGCAATTGATAGCAAATAGAAAGCAAACTCAAGTTCACTTTCGGACCGAGCAACCTCACACATACCCTTCAATTGCGAGAGATCAAAGACAGAGACAATCTCAACAACAACAGTAACAAAAGCTACAACAACAACGACAACATGCAGGTGCCCGAACACGTTGTCTCCCTTTACATAGCCACATGTGGCCAAAATGGTCCCGGCCTTGGCTCGGATGAGAAGGAAATTATACTGATGGTCTATGTGCTGCTGGAAGTGGCAACAGGACAGGTGAGCTTATGAGTTAAGACACCTGCTAACGCTATTTTCTAAGCCCTTTAGCTCAAGCTCAAGCAGAGGCGAGCGCTGTTGGGGCTAAGCGCTAAGCGCCGCCTACTGAGCGACGCCATTTTGTGAAGCGTGTGCGCTGTCGGCGCTTAATTAATGAATACACACACACACACACGCATAGCAATACGAATATTTATGAACACACTCACACACACACACACACACGCGCAATAATACATTGTTGTTGTATAAGCTGCACTTTCAACTGTGCGCGTTGATTATGTTACAGCAACAAAAGCAACAGCGACGACAACTCGACTTTGATTCGTTTAAAAACAACAAGTACTTAGTGCGCTCAACTGTGCAAATATAGACTCGAACATACCCTGTAGAGCATATATAGAAGTTGGTTTCTTTGCAAAGCTTTATGTAAACTCTAGTTAGAAATATCTCTTCAATCTTATATAAAGCAGTATATACACGATTGATATATTCGTTCATCTGTTTATTTACCATTGGTCTTGAGTAGTAAATATACATTGAGATATATACGACTAATGCTCATATGTTTATTTACTGATCTTGAGCACAGTTTTCCATACTTTTTAGTATGTTCTAATCATATCTAATGTATAATTTATAGCGATATCTCATTGATGCCGTCAGAGTAACAGTTTCTTTATAGCTGTATTCTTACAGAAACATTTATAGATTTCATTATTAATCATAAATAAAATGATAAATTTTCCTTCTATATATTCAATTCAGCAATCAAATATCTACAAATTTATTGAATATTTGATATAGTTCTCTATATTCTTAACGATAAACCCATCTAAAGAAATTATAGTCCAAGTTCTTTCTCTTTCACTCTCATCAAAAATAAAATCACTTTCCAACCCTACCAAAGATAGTCCACTTCCAATTCCCTATATATCCCTATACATCCCTGCCATATACCTACAGGGTATTCAATTGATATGAATGTTGAGCCTGTTGATTGCTGCCATTTGCTTGAGCTAGGGAACATTCCATTGGTCTTTTCAATATAATCAACGACAACTTTGAGCTGTCAGTGAGAGCTGGGGCGGCGGCAAGAGGCGTGTAGCCCCTATCCGGCGACTATATAAATATAAGTATAGCCCATAGTCGGGCCGTATTTGCATATTTTGAGTTTGCCAAGCGATTGACACTAATTGTTTGAAAATGAAAATGACTAAAGCGACGCATCGTCTAAGCTATGTGGTGTGGTACCCATTGCGAAATCCCTACAAATAGCCTCGCAATATATATTATACAGATATATAGATTTGCATTTTTTGTATATGTATATGTATAGATATATATTACTTTGGAAGGCAACACGTGTATTTACATTTTTAAAACCAACCAATTTTCCAAGTAATACTTAAGTTTTCAATTTATATAGTAAGAGGAGTTTTTTCCAAACACTTTAGGGTGCTAGGTTTTTTCAATTTATTGTTGTACATATATATAAATATACATAGACATGTATATTACAATGTAAAAATTGTATTTATTAATTGGATAAACTATATACAACTATATATATATGAACTAACTATATATATATGAAAAGCATGAATATTAATTTATTTTAATTTAGTTATCTTAAAAGCTTCTCTTCGACTTCTCTTTTCATTATTTGCATATAGGTAGAATACTAATTATGGATCAATTTATTAGTTAATTTAAAACAAATAATTAATAAATATATATATTTAAAGCTTCGTAGACTTAAGTCGTCCAATTTATAAAATTGAATATCAGCAGTTTAATAAATGATTCGATTTGATAAACATTTCGTTTTCACTTTTCTCCGTTTCGGATAACTGTTATTCAAAAATTATCTCACTAATAGTTAAAACAAATTTATATAAATTTTGAGAAAATCTTCAAATATTTTAGAACAATTTTCATAATATTTTGCTCTGATTTTTTTATTTCGTATTTATCATAATAATAATAATAAACATAATTAACTATTAATATGTTTGCATAAGTGCTAAGAAAATCTTTATATTTTTAAAACAATGTATCATAATATTACGATTTGATAAACGTTGCATTTTCATTTCATTACCATCCATTTTCGGAAAACTTTCATTTTAAATATTTTCCAACTAGTAGTAAAAACATGTTTTCATAAGTTTTGGTAAATTATTAGTATTTTTTAAACAATTTTCATTACATTGTCTTTTCAAGCTTTTACTATGTTCATTATGGCTTTTCCATTGCATAATCAACTTTTACAGTTTTTCGTTTCAGACTCTTTTTTAAACATTTTCCAAATCACAGGCTTTAAAAAGTATTTTGTAATCAATTGTTTGCATTTCAGATGGTTTAAGCTTTGGCACAATATTTGATTTTGATTTTCTCGCTGGAGAGTTTCCACAGTTTTATATTTCCTTTTATTTTTCCCTTTTTACTTTGCTTTTTTTTATATTTTTTTGTTCATAATTTTTATTTGCATGCAAAACAAAAAGCGAATCTTGGGCCAGCGTCTGGTCAATAATTTCCATATACGCAATATTATTTGCAAAATGCTTGACAGCACGTTACGTAGCTAACCTCAACAGCTGCCCCTCCCCGCAGTCCACTTGCTGTTAGGGTATAGAGTGAGCTGCGTGTTTGGCAAGAAAATGGCTTGACAATTTATATATATCTATATATATATATATATATATCTGTATATATATGTATGTATGTGTGTCTCTGGCTGGGTCTGTATTTACTAGCATTTAACTGATGTTTGTCTGCCTCGCCATAGGCTTTACGTCTAGATCCGCCAGTCTAAAACTTTTGTTTTTTTACGACTTGAACACGCAATATACATTTCTGTAAGTGCATCTCCATTTTTTCTCTTTTTTGCGATTTGGATGACATTAAGTGCTTTTTAATGGCATTGCCTCTCGAGAGATTTTTTAAACGTCTCGGAATTATCTATGGATAGGGTTAGTACCAGGGTCTTTATTTTCTTTTTTTTTTCGGGCTCTCATTATTAGCCACGCTTTTGGCCAAATTATGATTAATTTTCTAAATGGTGGTGGCAGTAGCAGCCAGGCAAAACGAATTCAAATTGGAATTTATACATATATATAGATATATATATATGTATATATAGATATATATGTATTTAAGTCTTTATACATTTATACTTTCGCAAGTCACAAGACTTTTCGGTTCGCTCTGTGGCCGTTATTATGGTAATCTCGGCGGTGAGTCCCCTGCTTGGGAAAGCCAGACACACTAAAGTTCATCAAAATTTCATTAAAATCTATCGCTGTGGACGTTGTTTTTTTTTTCTTCTATTTCTTTTTTAAATATTTATTTATATTTTTGCGATCATAGTTCGGTAGGTCAAACACGTTTGGTCATCTCACTGGCTGGCTTTCGAAACTGGTGAACTTTCAAGCCTGGCAGGTGTTGGGCATGCGGTCCTAAACGACACGGAACAGCAAAACGAATCCCATTGTATAAGACTTGCCAAATTATAGTAAAACAGTTTTTGTTTGTTTAATATAATATTATAATAATTTGCTTAGTTTTTGCAAAAATTTCGGAAATTTATGCGAATTTCGGGTGAGTTGGAATTTATTGTTTTTAAGCGGATGAAAGTTGTCGCGTCCTAAAAGCCGTTTAGAAATAGCTCGAATTCAAAACTTTCTTTGGACATTATGAATCTCCGTTTTATGCTTGATATACGGCTATATTTCTCTGGGTTAAAGTATGAAAATTAAATAATATTCCTATATATATATATTGTATATAGATATGTCTTTATGGGCTGGACTCATTTGGCGGTTGAACGCCCAGATGTCATCCATGTGATTTGTAGCTTCTTAACTACACACGAGAACTGTTGAAGTCTCGGAGCTTAATCAAGTTAGAATGAAGTTTGAAATGCTCGATTAGGAGATACCCAGTTTATAAGAAGCTCAGCTGGAATTTTTGGTTGAATAAGATTTTGATACTCCACTTACTCCAGATGATTGTTTATCAAAGTTTTATTAGTATATGTTTTCAAACTTGCTTGTTCTTCTTGTTCATAGCTTGGCCTGATCTATATATATGATCTATTATATAAAAGTTTCTGATTATATAACAAACAATAACAGTCAATACTTATGGCTTGAAGAGGCAGAAAACTTTAACTCTCTACTACATCTCTCTTTTCACTACACACATAACAATATCCCTTTTAATAACCTTCAACAATTACAGGGTATTGTGATACTAAAACTAAAACGCACTGAGCCACAACGGCGCCGTCATCAAACGGCTTTTAGCTGGCCACAGAGAGTTTTAAGCATTAGTTTTAATGGCTTATGAAATATCTGTAAAATGTATACATAGAACAGCCGCGGACCATAACCGAAACCAAAAATAAACTTCAAAACACTTTCAAATTACTGCAAAACACAATAGTTTATCGGTTGGAAATGAGCTTAGATTCAGCTGTTGGCTAGCTGACGCATAGCCAATGCCCAAATATTACGCAAATCTAATAATTGGGGGGGCTCTGTCTGCCTGCCCCTATGTGTCTGGCATTGACATGACTATTTTTAATATAATTTCTTGATTTCTATATGCAATTAAGCTGCCAAATGGAGCGCAAGTCGCACAATTTTGGACAGAGCATATTGTTGATTAGCATTCAAATTTCATTAAAGAATATTAATGTTATATGTGTATTTGCATGCGATAGAGATCTGTTGGCATTTTCCTTATCACAGGGTCTCTAATGTGACAAATAATAGTAAATACATTTATATTTATATAGATTAGGGCAAAGTTGCTAGTAACTGTTGTAATGCTGACCTATTGATTATAGAGTTTTATTATTTTACGAGGATAGTCTTTATAGAGAGGCTTTTAAAAGATCATTCCTATCGTTCTATAAACTTCGTTAAACTATCTTCTCTTCATATATAAAGAATGAGTCCTTTTCAGGCGCTGTGATGAACATTAGCAGTTTCTTTACTTATATTTATCAATTGGCTATGATCCCCATATATATATTCTAGTACATAGAAAACCTTTCTTATCCAGTTTATTCGCTTTTGCTATCCTCTCTCTCTCTCTCTCTCTTGCCCTCTCACAAAAATCAACTTAAAATATATTCCAAAAGGTTTTTTTTAACGATGCTTTTTACTTTCAAGATGAGATCCTATGATCATTTATTTTTTATTTAAGCGTCTCTTAGCTCATCTTCTACTTAATTTGCCATTAGTTAAATTTGTTTAAATTGACGCTGAGTTTATTGAACCCATTCGAACAGCCAATTGACAGCGTCAATTTGTTTGCTTTCTAAAACGAAAAATGCAAAATGAAAATCTGTCGAGAGTTTCCTTCCGTGCGAAAAACTTCCTCTCCAATCAGCGCGGGGTTTTCTCCTTTTGTCTTGCGAGTCAAAAGTTATAGATTTCTTGCAACAGCAAAATTACTCTGGATTGACAGATATACACACACACACAGGCACACACAGTTAGTGTAATTGGCATGTTAATTACAGGCTGGTTATGACTCGAATGGCAACAATTAAACTTAATTAACATTCGTGTGCAGTCCGAGCGGGAGGGGACTTAAAAAATCACACAAAGAGTGCAACTTTTGCATGGATTTTTTTATATCTCGCGATTTGAGCTGAAAGCCTGATCGGAGTATAGCATTGGCGTACGTTAGCCAAGTTTCAGTTACTGTTTCAGTTTCTTCTAGGCCAGGCCAAGACGTCTGCATTGACATTCAGTTAATTTCATTGAGTTTTCACTTGGCTAAGGGGGTCACGGGGCACGCGACACAGAACTGGAACTCTTGGCACGTTTTCATTGATCTAGAAACGACGTCGGCAGTTTAATAGATCGCTCAAACTGTATCATATATTCCGGTTTTTATCTTGTCCATATACATATGTAGATATATATATTTAGCTATTTTTCAATGGGTCAATTCGAAGTGCTCTAAATTTTCCACAATTGTGAATGGTTAATCTATGACGAAAACTGCTTTACATTTCTCTCCTCTCACTGCTTTCGCTCTCACTCTCTCTTTGATCTGCGTCCCTCTTTCTCTCACTATCTCAGCTTCGTAGCGTATAATTAGCTTGCGGACTTAACCCCACTTTGAACCCACCCGAATGCGAGAAAATCGTTTTTTCCTGCTTTCATTCTTGGGTTTCTGTTGTCGTTGATTTTTTTTTCATTTTTTTTTTCATTTTGTTGAATTTAACATCAGGCGACGAACTCATAAATATTTCATACACGGAATCCTACGTAGTGCGTGCATCGTGTTATATATTCAAAAGCTATGCAAATCGATGGCATCAGAAGTCAGAAATCAGTAATCCAAAAGAAAACAAAAATGGAAAAATAAAAAGAATTTCAAAAACTCTTTTCTACATGTTTAGTTTTCGCTGTAAATTGCTTTTTTCTTCTTCTTTTTTTTGTATATTTTGCATAGCTCAGTAGCTACCTGCAATCGCAGCCGGACTCGATTCTCCATTTCTAATTACTAATGCCCCATTCCCAATACCCAATTCCGAATTCCAATTCCGATTTTGAGCACACATCCGCTGACGCAAGCGTCGACGGCGCTCCATAGGCCTTTTGTCAATGTGGAGCGTCTTCTTGTTCGTTTTTCGTTTTATTTTTGAATATGTTAAACAATTTTTGCACCTTGATTTTAATGAATCATTGAGAGCTGTAGAGCTGGAGAGCCGACCCAGGAAAACCCGGGGCACCAAGTTTCAGCTGAGCTCTGCTCTTTTGTTGACTGGTGCCAGGTGCACTATCTAGCGACAATATTTGGTACTGATATTCACTTTACATATCCGTAGGCAAATGTTTTTTTGTCGTTCGTTTAATCTAATAATAAGTTCTTGTTCGTTTTTGTCTACCCCCACCTTGAGAGCCAACTGCTTATCAGGCGTAAGCTGGTAGCATAGTGTTTATCTTACGCTTTTGCTGGGGACAGTGTAATTTTGCTATGAACTGTGTAATTCATTAACATTAGATATCTCGAGTAACTTGAGTATATGTGAGCTGGAGTGCAATGGAAGATTTTTTTTGGGAATTCGTTTTATATTATCTATAGATCATAAAGATTTAGAAATATCGCACTTTTAGCAAGAAAACTTATAGTTGTTGATTGAACTGCAAAGGAACTAACTCTGTGTGTTAACATTTTCAGTTATTTATTTAAATTTTGAACTATTAAAACTTTCATCTGCTATAGAAAGTCCTTTTTTAGACATTATTCATATACTTTTAGTGTTTTTTTCTTGAAAGATTCATAAAACTGTTGAATTACAAATTTTACAAGTTTCCAGATACTTGTGGAAATTTTCAAACTTATCCCATAGTTATTATAGAAGCTATTGATAGAAACTCTTTTCTGATTAATAAGCAATATATATCTCAGAAATCATTAAAAACTATTTACTGTTTATTAAAAACTAGTTTTTACATCCATATATTATTTGTTGGGTCTTTCTTTAGTCTTCCCGCTTATTCTTCTTTGTGATTATGTTTCTGTGCAGTTTCTCGTTTTCTAATCGCTGCTCTTTTTCCATCTTTCATAGATCATTGGCACCAAACAAATACTCGTACGCCCTGATGGTTACTTCATTAAGGATCGCACCATATCTAGCTCATCGGACAACTCGAATGCTACAAACAACACAGCCTGCTCGCCGCCACTAGCCATTGGCTATGCCGGCGATAATAGCTCAAATAACAACAACAACATCAATGCAACGAATAACATCACAAATGCAAGCGGCAGCAGCAGCGGGAACAGCGCCACGAATGGCATCTGCCTCAGCACTCTAGAGAACAGCAGCGAACTCATATTGCCCATTGCGGAGGCTCAGTCTGCTGGGAAGCCTCTAACCGAAGCAATCGAGGAGGTGAGTAAGAGGGCGATGGGAAAGTGGGGATAAGGAGAGTGAGAGAAATGGATATACGGGAAGAGAAACAGATGAGGCAGGTCGGTAGAACGACAGAGAGAGAAAGAGAGTAATGGGGAAAGAAGTTAGAGAGAGAGAGAGGAGAGAGAGGGGAGAGAGGACAGAGAGTGAGATATATATAGATAAAGTGAAAGAGAGAGACAGCAGCGGATTTATGGTGGATCAAAATAGGAACAGTAGAAATAGGAGAAGTAGCATAAGTGAGCGTAAGATACGAGCAGAAGAGCGGAGAGCGATGCAGATGGAAGACCGAGAAAAAAGTCAGAAAGGATATGGAGAAGGCGATTTCCCTAATGAAGCGAGAAAGATAAAGCGATAAATATGTTGAGCTATATATAATAAGAGAAATATAGCCATAAGATGGAGCCCAAAGGTGACGAGAATAGAATAGAATGAAATTAAAAAGAAGTGGGTAAAAAGGTAAAAAAAAGAGCTTTAAGAAGCAGATAAGTAAGGAAAAGTGGAGGCTTGCATGAGAAAAGCGGTGTGATTGGGATAATTTAAAATATGGAAACAGAATATACATGAAGAGAAGTGCTCAAAGTAAAGGAAAAGACAGGAAAGATGGGAAGAAATTGAATGATATGAGATTGAATCAGAAGAGAGAGGTATGCAAGGAATAAGAGAGATGTAGAAAACTGAAAGGCATACAAATCAGAGGAAATATGTTAAATGCTATGGGTCAGTCGTGGAGTATAGAAGGGGACATAATTCACACTTCATAGTTCAGTTATCGCGCGTGGGAGTCGAGTTAACGCATTAGATAAGATTAGTACAAGAGAGGCGCACACACTGAAAGAGAAAGAGAGAGAGAGTGAGAGAGAAATATTGAGAGAGATAAAGAAAGAGAGCTAAAGAGAGAGGGAGTGAGAGAGAAAGAGAGAAAGAGAGAAAGAGAGAGAGAGAGAGAGAATGAGAGGAAGCTGGAAAGAAAAAGTCATAGAGAGTGTCATAGAGAGAAAGAGAGAGAGATAGAGAGAGAGAGAGAGAGAGAGAGATTACTAGAGCACGCGCTGATCTATTTTTAGTAACAATCCATGTGATAATCCCAGCACATCTTGCTACAACTAGTCTAGCCGTCAGCTTAAGACTGGAAAATTCTACGATCCAAAGATAAGGGAACGTAATAAATTTTTCAATAACTCATGCTGACTGGAATTGTTTGGATGTTTCGTCTCGTCGAGTCACTGGGGATTGCATTTGCTCATTAGGTTTCGTGTTTCTCTTTTACCCCTGGACAGCGCCACTGATTGGGAGCTGTGGCTGCGTTCGACTTGAAATCTTATCACAGTCTCTGATAAGCAATACGCGGCGCTGCTACTTGAGCATTTCGACAGGCTCCGCAGCCCCCCCTTTCGGCGCTTTCTCGTTACGGAAATGTAAACGCTTGTAGAGTAAATACCTATGTAGAACCAAGTAGATGTTGCAGATAAAGGTTCTCGCAGATCGGAGAATGAGTTCTGTAAACTTGGGTGCAGCAGTCTGTGTTACACTTTTGTTTAACTATGTCACGTATATGTTATATGCATTTAAATGAAAACACTTTCAGGGACATATAATGTATTTATATGAACTAAAATCAAAATAAACTGATTGAGTGAGTGACTAATTATCCATATCTAATATATAAGTTTTAAGTGTGTGCTTATAAAACTAGTTGTTAAGACTCTTATTTCTATTTAGCCTAGATGGTTTATACAAAAATGAGTTGAATGTTATATAGAAGAAAAAAAGTCGTAGAATCGAATGGTATATTGAGCTTAAATAGTTTCGCCTAATTTGTCTACATTAGCTTATCATACAATGGGGGTCTAAAATGATTGTTGTTTGTCAAACTCATTAACGAAGAGAAAGAGTATAATGGTTTTGTGCAATGTCCGTCTGGCCGTCCGTCCGTCCGTCCGTCTGTCCGTCCGTTCGACCGTCCGTCTATCCGTATAAACACAATTTGGACGTTATACTTCAAAATATAGAATATACCCTCGAAATTTACAATTCATTAATATAATTTTCTTAAGCAGCTCTTCTAACTATGTTCTTTGGGAATAGAAGACTGCTTAGAGATCAGTTTCAAAGTCAAGAAATCGAAGCACATGATAAATTCAATACTAAACAATTAGAATACAGCTTGCGTGTGACCTCCTAATGAACTCCATAATCTCTCAACTAGAGAGATGCCTAACTAACTTGGATCATTAAGGCGTTGTTGTACTCTGCACCTGAGTGTCATTAATCTACTTTATGGAGTGTGTGGACGTCAGTGCGTCAATTGGATGTCATATTATATATACATATATAAATATATATATATTAATGCAACTTTGGCAACAGATCTGTAAGCGACACGTGACGTAATGCCAGCTAAAATGAGCAAGAGAGCGTCAGAGAAAGAGAGAAAGAGAGAGAGAGAGCGGGAGGGAAAGTGCGGCTAGCTATTGGCTATTGTGTGCGTCTGCTTTGGCTGGCATACTAATTTGCCTGGTCAATACATAGTTGGCTATTAAATGACGAGAACGTTGCTCTCGCAAATATTTGCCCAGGGGAACGCCGTCGCAAAGGGCCTGGCCAGCTGAGAAGCGGCTCAAAAGGCAGCTCAGAGGCAGAGGCAATCTCTATTCAGAGATTAACCCGAGCTAATGCGACATAAAGCTGCTTGTTATGTTTACTCACGATGACTTGGCTAAAAACTATATAGCTAAAACGATTTGTTGTTATTTCTGTTATTTATTTTCCATGTAATTGACAATAATTGCAGCAACAACAACAACAATAACAAATACTAAACGGGTTTAAACAAATTGCATTCGTAACCTAGAAACTTGAGCCAAAGGAATTAGCATAAAGCCAAATAATCCCCACAAACCTTTCGTCAGTTTTTGACCGTTGCACTTTGAGTTTTGTTGAGGTTTCATTATCAGCGTCATTGCTAATATTTGCACTATATACATATAGGATACATGTCGCTCATCGGGTTTTTACTCAATTAACAGTTCATTTATTTAGTATATCTCATTTTGTTTAGAGGCTGAATATAGAATATGATATTTGTTAGGAAAGTTTTAGCTGATAGGTTTAAAGGTATTGAATATTGAGAGTCATTTGGGAAAATATTTTATTAAAGTCTGAAGTACGAAAGTGAATCTAGTGAATGGGGAAAAATTAGCTAGAAATTTAATTTTTTGTTAAAAATAAATTTGATAAAACAAGTAAGAGTACTCTAGTCGGGAGTGCCACACTTAGGGTTGGTTACCTTGATCCCCTGCGCTGATATTTCAAATATTCGTTACTTCTTTTCTTTGTACATAACAAACATTAAATTATCGATTATTATCGATAATATTTATTCAAAAAAATAACTTGCACGGGTCACGGTATACAGGCATATATATTTGAAATTTCAAGTCTCTAGCTCTCAAGTTCATATAGATGGACTGACCTGGATAGATCGACTCAGCTCGATTAAGAATATATGTATATACTTTATGGTGTCTGCCACGCCCCTTCTGCCTGTTACATAGATTTTCCCAAAGTCATTATACGCTGAATTCCCATTTTCAATGGGCTTAATAATACTGTAAAACTCGGTTATATCTGTTTTTATAGTAAATAATTAAATATTATTTGTGCTTTCTATAACCGAAGATCTATTTTAATTAAATAGCCAGAAACTGGGCTTAAACCAGGTATATATCATATAATAATACATTCTTTGGGTAATACCTACTAGTATAATATAGATATTAAATTATATTATTAGTACACGATATAGATAGAAAGATCAATTTATATTTGAAAGATGTGTAATGCCTGCTAGCATATATTATATATTAGTCAATAAAACCGAGTCTTACAAGCTATGAAAATATGTTTATTTATCGTATTATCTCTAAGCTAAGCTTTGATCTTATTTAATATGAAAGGTTAATTCCTTGAATGATAAATATGGGCTTAAATAGTTCGAGGAGCTTAAGTATCTAGCACCTGACAAGTGACAATTTATCAATCAATTCATATCTATCTATATCATACAAATCTATTTTTAACTTGTCTCCGTATGTTCTCCGTTTCAGTTCGATGGCTATCTACGCTCTCTATCGCTGCACGATACGGAGATCAAGCTTATCACCGATGGGCAGCTGCCGTTGCGCCAATGTCTGCATCGGGAGGCGTGCGCCAAGGATGTGGAGCTGCCTGCCTATTACAACAGATTCAGCGATCTGCGCAAAGAGTTTCAGCGCTATAAGTCGGGCGATCTATCGCGTGCCCTCGTTCCGCTCAAGGACATCAAGAAGATGCTGCAGTCACCTGTGCTGCCCATGCCACAGTCCATCGGTGAAATGCTTAAAGGTGAGTGTGCACTGGTTTTCCCTTAACCTCAATTCGATAATGATTCCATCTCCATCTCTGTTTTGTAGAGCTGAATGCAACGTCTGTGGAAGATAATGATTTCTATATACGCGAGTCTCGCGATATGGTCACTGTGATTCAATCATTGCTTCAGGCGGGTGAGTTTAGTTTTGGGGGGGATTTTTTTGTAAAATTGAGAAATAAACATAAATTTGATTTATTTTAGGTCATAAGTTTGATACTAATGAACTCGTTAATCTTGTGCTGGAACCTGGAATTTGGTAAGTAGAAATAAATTTGTTATCTTATTGAGATTTGTTATATTAATGTTCAATATTAATATCCACAAATCCATCAACTTTCATCTTATCCATTAATAATGTAGAAGTTGATGGACTTTAGGATAGTGACAAGCTTAAGAGTTAATTGAGTTATTTATCAGTCAATCAAATACTAAAATACTAAATAATGAAATAAACAAATTTTAATAATAATAATAATAATAACAAGTAAGAGTGCTCTAGTCGAGACGGCTCGACTACGAGATACCCTGAACCCTGCGAAGATCCAATCTTCCCAACATTATATGCTTATTTTACATATACAAATATTGCGAGCAACGCACACACACACACATACATGCATACGCACGCACGCATAAGCACGCGCTCTGCTGACTGCGCAGTTGACGCAGCGACTGCGCTTGGGCTGCAATATGCCTATTGTATGGGAAATTAAATGTTTAATAACTTTTTTTGTGGACTGACTTTCTTAATCAAACTTGCGCAGCGTTATCATGTCATTCATATGTATGTATTTGCTAAAGCACAAGTCTCTAGTATTTGAAATACGAATTTTGCATATTGGGGGCGAAGGAGGCGTGGCATCCAAAATCCAAAAACGACAAAATGTCCGCATTCATTACACAAATCTACACAGTAAATTTGGAGTCTCTAGCTCTTACGGTATGCTTAGCGGAAGAAAAGTTATCGATTTTTATCGATAATAAGGAAACGGGATGAGTTATCGAAAATCTAAAAAAAACTCGTACTGCGTAGGCTATAGACGAGTATTCTCTGAAAATTTCATATATCTAGCTTTTGTGGTTTACGAGATCGCTGCGTTCATACGGACGGACGGACGGACGGACGGACGGACGGACGGACGGACGGACAGACGGACAGGGCTATTTCAACTCAGCTCATCGAGCTGATCAAGAATATATATACTTTATGGGGTCTGCGATGTCTCCTTCTGCCTGTTACATACATTTCACAAAAACATTATACCCTGATTTCCCATTTTCAATGGGTTCAGGGTATAAAAATAATAAATATATAAATAAATAAAAGAATAATAATACTAAAAAATGAAATAAAAAAATTGGAATTTTATTAAAAATAATAAATAAAAACAAATAAATAAATAAATAAATAAATAAATAACAAAAAATAAATAAATATATAAATATATAAATAAATACATAAATAGATAACAGAATAAAAAATTAAAACAAATAAAAGTAAATAAATAATAATAATAAAGAAATATTTATAATAAATCTTAAAACAATGCTTTGGTAATCAAATAGAGCATGAAATATGAATGTGTGGGTTTAATTGAAATTACAATAAGTTTTTAATAAAAGTTTATTCAAACATAGAATATATTGATCTTTAAAGAAAGGCTCTTAATCAGTTCATAGCTTCATTTCTTCCCACTGCTACATATTCATAATTTAACTTCTTCATATCTTACAATTGTCAATATGAAATACTACAATAGCTTAGAGTAGATAGAACATCTATTGGATTCGTTAGCCATTTTATTTAATCAGATTAGTTACAGTTGTGTCCAATAAGTGGCCGAATTGACCCAGCTGATCATAGTGCAATATACTCTTCAATAGTCATATTATTGCTAATGATTGGGTTTCGATTTATAACGGTTTAGTCAACTAATATTAAAGCCAATTCATTGTGAAATATTTAAAGGTATATAATAATATTATATAATAATATTTAGATATTCAACATATGCAAGCTATCAACTAAATCTTTAATGAAACATAATAATAATATTTAGATATTCAACAAATTCAGAAAATACTTAATACATTATATTTTTTAATTTATGAAGTAAAGTTAAGCCGGCTTTTACTTACGCTGACACAATTTTGGTAAGAGTTTCGCAGACCACTCAATTTAGACTTCACATTTATAAATATATATTTATCACAGGAAAAAATACCATTTAAAATACCAAATCTAATACTAAGAATATTAGATAAGTCACTGTACCTGTACGGTAACGCTGACTCAATTTGTGTAAGAGCTCTTCAGAGATTGATTCAGTACTTGCCTTCGCTTGGCTGTACATTCTCTCATTCAGCGAGACTCACTCAAAGACTTTGAGTAGCACTCAAATCCGCATTAAATTTCAGTTTCAAGCAGAGAGTCATTCTAGTTGTTCAGTTCTCGAGCAACGGAGCAGCGCTCCAATTTTGTGTTAACGTCTGCACTATTTCATGTCAGCCCCAGCCTGAAAACACTCAAAATATATATACAAATAAGTGAAAAAGAATATTTCTTTTTTGAAAAAAATAAAACCATTCAGAAAAAGAAATATTACTCAGAGCAAACTGTGAGCGAAGCGTCGCGACAAAAATCGTGGAACGGATCGCGGCTCAGTCGACGATTGGATCGGTGCGCGATAAGAACTCGTACCCGAGGCACATCTCTGTAGAGTGTAGAAAATTGGAAACGCATCGAATTGTGAGAGTCCCTGATGAATTGTGACTATTGTTATCGCTAAAAAAGAAAAAAGAAAAAAAAAACAAATGAAAATGAAGTGAAATAAAAACACATTCGCCATAATCTTTAGCTCGACAAATAAGTGTGTCACATAAATAGAGTAAGAAGTTCTACTCAGAGGCGAACACATACAAATAAAAGCCCATTAAAACCAATTCCAATTAGTGTTCAGGTAAGGGAAATCAGTGCGAAACATTCCTATATACCATTTCAGACTATATGTCACAGACTTATGATTATATTCGACTTTTTGTGCTGTCGCTGCTTCTTCTGATTATTCATGTTTTAATTTGTTTGTGTTGTGACAGACTCAGTGTGTGTGTGTGTGTGTGTGTGAAAAGTCAGCAAAAAATGTTTATATTCTTGAAAAACGAAACGTGACTTCAGAGAAGAAACTTAAGTCTTAAAACTATATGTGAACCTCGATATAAAAAAATTCCACAGACGCCCAAGTCTAGCCTATTACATGAACAGGGCACAGCTTTAGGATTTGTCAAATAGAGCTCACAAATAAATATATGTATATATATAAATACATATAAGTATGTATTGGCTTTTCTTACCTTACAACGAATTCGTCTGAAATTGTAAACTGAAACTTATTTTTGTATTTTTTCTGCCTTTTTTTACAGCTCAATTGACGACGAAGTCGACGGCAATTGCATTGTGCGTGCTCGTGGCTTGCCCTGGCAGAGCAGCGATCAGGATATAGCCAAATTCTTTCGCGGACTCAACGTAGCCAAGTAAGTAGTGCCAGTGGGTGATTGGAAATAGTAATCGTTGCTTAGTCGATGCTTAAATACACTTACATAAAGGCATAGCAAAAGCGAATAGGTTGAATTTGAAAGTTTTAAAAGTGTTCTTTATATATGATCAAGCGTTTAAAGCTTTGTCTAAATCTTAGCTCAAGGTTTTCGTGATATATCTTTTGAAATGAAACAGTTGTTAATAGTATGACTAAATGATTAATCAAAGCTTTTGATTGATTGAAGATTTAAGTTTGATGAATAATAGAGAAGATTGCAGCTCGTTAAGGCTTGTTGAAGATCGTAACACATGAAAGCTCTTAATTTGATTTATATTTCTCTAAATATACATACCTAAAGAGAAAAGACTTTTTCATTTTGGAGGCAGTGTTGTGTCATTTCTTGTAGTTTTTTAGTAGATTTCTTATATCTTAGATATTTTAAGTATATAATATTTCTTCTGAAGTACTTCTATTCGTGCAATGATCACAAGCCGAACTTTACGCATAGCTCTAGATATTACTTGCTTTGCCATGCCTCATGGTAAAATCAATATGCCCTCTGCAAGTGTATACTCACAGAGATCGACGTAACCCATTGATAAGCTGTGCTCGCCGCGCATCTTATCAAAGTTCAGCGGGTCGGCAGCAGATTACGGACGACGACCAATGAAACTCTTAGCTATTTGCCAGAATTTTCTTTATCATATGTGCTCTTTTTTAAACACACATGCCTCTTTCTTTCTCTCTCTTTCTCTCTCTCTGCTCTCTTCTCACTCTCTCTCTCTTCTCACTCGCGTGCAGAGGCGGCGTTGCCTTGTGCCTGTCGCCGCTGGGCCGGCGCAACGGAGAGGCTTTGATTCGCTTTGTTTCACAGGAGCATCGCGACATGGCTCTGAAGAGGCATAAGCATCACATCGGCTCGCGCTATATAGAGGTATATCGCGCATCGGGCGAGGACTTTCTGGCCATAGCCGGCGGCGCTTCTAATGAGGCGCAGGCGTTCCTCTCCAAGGGCGCCCAGGTGATAATACGCATGCGTGGACTGCCCTACGATTGTACGCCAAAGCAAGTGGTAAGTGTGTGAGCAGGAAAGCCAGCTTGACTGGACTTCCTCTCTTTTGTGAACTGCGAGTTTACTCATTTGCTTTCTTCGCTTGCAGCTGGAATTCTTTACCACCGGCGAGTCGCCTTGTCACGTCCTGGATGGCAACGAGGGCGTGCTCTTTGTGAAGAAGCCCGATGGACGTGCCACGGGCGATGCCTTTGTGCTGTTTGCCAACGAAAGCGATTCGCCCAAGGCGCTGGGACGCCATCGCGAGTCGATCGGGCAACGGTATATCGAGCTATTCCGTTCGACAACGGCGGAGGTGCAGCAGGTGCTGAATCGATCGATGGATCCGAAGACCTACGAATCGAACAACCATGGCCAGCCGCCACTGATAGCACAGTTGCCCACCATGCAGTTGCCGTTGCTGCCGCAGGTGGGTGCCGCTGCTGGCCACGCCCTCAACCCGCTGACAGCTAACGCTAGCCACGCTAACCTGTGCCCCCCACTTACCCATGCCCCACAGCATCTCATCACCTCGGGCACCACCAAGAATTGCATACGGCTGCGCGGCCTGCCCTACGAGGCGATGGTGGAGCATATACTACATTTTCTGGACGACTTTGCCAAGCACATCATCTACCAGGGCGTGCACATGGTCATCAATGCGCAGGTGAGTGGGAAGGTTGACTATGCTCATCTCAATCCAACTCTTTTAAAGAGAGTAGCCTGAAGAGTTCCCGAATTTGATGTGATATATGTAGAGATAGAAACATAGAAATGCATTTATATATATTGCGATATTCTTAGCATATATTAATATATATAATGCTGATCTCTTTCAGGGCCAGCCTAGTGGCGAGGCCTTTATCCAAATGGACTCGGAGGATTCGGCCCGCCTCTGCGCTCAGCGGAAACACAATCAGTTCATGGTCTTTGGCAAGAAGTTTCGTTACATCGAGGTCTTCCAGTGCTCCGGCGATGATATGAATCATGTGTTGAATGGTGGCTTGGCCTCACCTGTGGCACCGCCGCCTCATCCTAGCCACGCCCATTTGGCCGCTGCTGCTGCCGCTGCCGCCGCTGCTGCTGCTGCAGGCAAACAGCCGTCGCTGCTCTCTCCGGGTATGTTAGCTCAACCGCCGCCGCCACCCACCGGCGCTCAGGGCATCGGCTCACACTCGCACACACACGCACACTCGCACACCCACACGCATGCGCACGCACACTCACACGCTGCAGCAGCTGCTGCGGCCGCTGCTGCTGCTGCTCATCACGCATTGCAAACGTCTCCGGTGGCCGCGGCCGCCGCTGCGGCCAGCCTAATGGGCGCCACCTCACATGCCCCGCTCACAGCGGGCACGGCCAGCGGGTTGGCTGGCTTCATGAGTGCCACGCCCCCTGCTAGCATGTCCAGTCATTCGTCGCTGTCGAGCAGCGGCCTGGCTCAGGGTGGCCTTACCGCCGCCTCACACGCCGGCTATCCTTTCAATCTCTCGCTGCCGCCGTCAGCAGGCGCCGCTGCAGCTGCAGCTGCTGCGGCCTCCAATCCCGCACTGCTCGCCCAGCAGCAGGCGCAGTTTATAGCACAGCAGAATCTGCTGGCTCGCCAGCAAGCAGCCGCAGTGGCTGCCGAGCAACAGCAACAGCAGCTGTACGCTAATGCCGCCATGCTGCAGACCCATCAGCTCTACATGCAGCATCCGGGTGCTGCTGCCGCTGCCGCAGCCGCTGCCATGGGCAGCCAGCCGCAGTTCGTGTTCATGCAGCGTCCCTATATGCAGCCCTTTCCCCTGGGCTACATGCCCGCCGCTGCGGGCTATCAGTTCGCAGGCGCCTCCACAGCCGGCGCGGCTGCTGGGGTACCAGCGACTGCCAGTGCCGCGGGCGCTGCCACTGCAGCGAACAATGCGGCCCTCGCACTTCAATCGCACTCCATGAAACGCTCCTATGAGAATGCCTTTCAGCAGGATCCAACTGGGGCAGCGGCTGCAGCGAGTGCTGCCAAGCGCGCTTTAACCCGAGCGCCCAGCAGCGTCTATTCCTACTATAATCCAGGCATTTAGTAGCTTTCCATCATGATTGATGATTAATGATCGATAAAAGAATCATTCTGCAACAACATTCCTGACTACTGGAATGTACTCGATCAATTTTAATCAATTTAGATTCGTTTTTTATTTTCTATCAATCATATTCGAATGATTGGAGCTTTTATTTGATTTACCGTCAATCAAACTTCCATGTACCAAGCTCAATTATTTTATGTCTTTATCTGATTTCAATACTGATTGACGTGCCTTTAAATATAATTTCATACTCTTGATCAATCATATTTGATTGATTGGGTTAAAGCTCTTAGCTATCAATCACATTCCTTTTTAGTATGTTATTTCTTTAGGGTATTTAGAACGACTCTTGTTCTATTTGTTAATCAATCAAAATTGATTGACTCAGTTCTTACCTGATTTAAATTTAATCCACTCGATATCGACATCATTCGCAAATATCCGTGATCAATCATGCTCGATTGATTACATTTCTATAAAACTCCGACACTTCAAACACATTCCAAGGTTTTATATTCTAATACATTTCATACACTTAGAGGGTCTTAGTTTGCTGTCAATCAAGATTGATTTGTTGACGCTTCGACCCTTATCTTCGACTCTTGCAATGCATTTTGAGTGGCAATATATATATGTATACCCTATATATATATATATATATATACCATCATTGCTCATCTTGGCAGCTCATACACACATACATTCACACACTCACACACACACACACATACCAGACATTTTTAATTGTAAATTTTTATAGTGAAATTTCGAAGTTGTAAGTCAAGCGAAAAGTAAGGAATTTGTTTAAGGTCTAAGCATTACTTACATATTATTTGTATATCTATATCTATACACTGCACACGAACATACGCACACATACGGCATACACACACACACACACACACATAGACACACACGCATACAAACACACACAGACACAAACATATCCCGGGCAAGCTAACAAATGTGCAAAGCAAAATTGTTTTCGTCTGTTTCTCGATTCTCTTCCAAATTGTTTGTAAACTAAAAAAAATAATGAAGCTGATTCGTAAGCTATATAATATTTAACTGCTACGTGTAATGTGAACGTGCTTGTGTGTGTGTGTGTGTGTGTCTGTGGGTGTTTGTG
The DNA here is from genome assembly GCA_037075265.1 of Drosophila nigricruria. Lineage (NCBI taxonomy): Eukaryota > Metazoa > Arthropoda > Insecta > Diptera > Drosophilidae > Drosophila > Drosophila nigricruria. Next base: position 3,005,338 of record JBAMCI010000053.1, read on the forward strand.
TGTGTGTATGTGTGTGCGTGTGCGCGTGTGCGAAGCGCTACTTCAACAACAGAGGCTAATGTCCTTCAGGTAGCGAGCGTTGGCTGCGTGCTTCCGTCTCTCTGTCTGTGTCTGCAAGTGTGTGTGTGGTTGCCACGCCCATCAAGTGCAATTTAAAAATTTATTATTTAAGCATGGGCACACACACACACACGCACCCGTTCACTGCCTGAAGGGCATCAGGTGTTGGCTCATGCGTAAAAAAAAATCAAAGCTAAATCGAAATGTGCAAAAAATCGAAAAAAAAAAACAAAAAGCGAAAAAAATCTTTTAGCGTAAAAACTAGCGTAATACGTATATACCACATATATATACCACATAATATAATATTAATAATAATAATGGAATACCCTAGCTATAAGTCGTACAACTTGTAAAATTGGTTGGTTACACAAAACATTTTTGATTAATATTTAAAAAAACAAAAAAAAAATGTGGAACTAAGCACTAGAAAACTTTCCTGTGTCCACCTGTAGCTGTTGCCACAGCCGTTGCGTTGCGATCTGGGCGACAACACACTCACACATCAATATCGTATTTGTAATATGCTAAATGTAATTCCGATATACTATACACTATATATCCGACATATGCTCATTATGGGTTCGCGCAGATCGCAGTGTTGTTGCTGTGGACAGTTTCTAACACTCAAAACTCATTTATAAATGGAATTTAAAATTTGATTTTGGATATTTTTTTATTATTATCAATACATATACATATCGAGTATATCGTATATCGTAAATCGTTATATGTATACCATTAGCCGATAAGTGTGCGTAACTGGTGTTAGTCGCAAATTGGAATTACTATTGATATATATCAACTCTGTGTGTTCTCTGTCATCACTAATTTTAGTTCATAGTCAAAATCCCCTTTTTATACCTCTCTCTCTATATCTTTCTATATCTCTGCCACTCTGACTCTATATCCATCAGATGAATATATATATATATACATATTTATATGTGTATATATATGATATCAATAAGAGTTAATCCCAAATTGCTTTTGTTTCATTTGTACGTTCTTAGCGCTTTAGTGTTTGATATATAGATAACTGACATATCTTTTTCAATATATATATATATGTATATATACATATATATATTTATATATATGGTTATGGATATTTTTTGGGTTTATGCTCTAAGTATATATCTACAAAATACGATTATATATAGTATGTCTGTCATTGTCTTTAAAAGGTAATTGTGTATGTATTTACTGGGCGCTATTGATCGCGCTTTATAAACCAGAATTGGGCCGAGCAGTGAACAAAAAAATTCTATATAGATATATATATATATATCTATTAAAGCAAACATTTACCGATCATAACTCCTCTCCTGCGTCTAACAAACAGTTTTGCGCTGCTTTTTGCATTTAAATATAATAAATGGAATAATTCAAAATAAATAAAAAAGCATGGGAAAGATTTTTATAGCTTAGCATCTAAAATAGTTTAAATTCTTAGTTAACTCTTAGCTCATACGACAATCGAGTGGTTCCCCATGGGTTTTTCTGCAATATATATACATTTATCTATGGCTTCCATACAAAAGAATAAAACTCATAAGCAGCCACTTAAAAAAAAAAAAAAACTATTTTATTAATAACATTTATAATAAACAAAAACATTTTGAACTTAACTTAATTAATTTTAGCACCTAAAAAAAAAAAAATATTTTTGATACTTAGCCTAGAGACAATCGAACTTTTATTACAACAAATTTTTATACTTCAATAAATATACATTTCGCTACCTGCATATCTATGAATGCTCGCAAATCCCACTATCTCTTCATATTTCTCGACCTCTCTCTGTAATTCTCATGCAACTTAAAGTCAAGTCAAAGTGATTCTTCCTTACGATTAGAGATCTTTACTTTATTTGTCGATAAATTATTAACGACAGTCGAAATTGTATTATCGTTTGCCCTGTCTAACCCTCTCCTTTTCTGCACTTTGTCTTCTTCTCTCAGTCACGCTCACTCATCACTCATCACTCATCTCTCTCTCCCTCTCTCTTTTCTGAGATATTTATACGTATTTGTAACTCTCGGGTCTGGGCTTGGGTCTAGCTTTACACATATTTTCAGGCGCATCCCCTCTGGGCTCTTGTCTCTGTGGCCGCAGCGGGTGCTTCATAAAATTTTTGACGGCGTTACGAGTTGCTAAATTGTTAAAATTTTTAGATGACTTTTTTTGGATTTGGAAATTTATGGTCTATATACATATTTTTGTTTCTCTTGTATGTGAGTGCAACTGCGTAACGTCTGATGGGAAACATCTACGTCATAAGCCGTAAAATGTAAAACGTAATCCGTAATACCACCTAGCTTTATTCTATAGACACACTCATCTTGTATGTAACAATGTTAAAAAAAGCTATCGACAAGCAATCAAAACAAATATGATAAACAGTCGAAAAGTAATCGATCAGCTATTAAAACAATAACTACATTTTCGATACGTAATCGATCAATCAGAGACTACTATTGGCATATAAGCATCGACTACTAAATGCTGATAAGTAATCAAAGCAGTTACCGATAAGTAATCGGTAATCAATCAATCCATAATACAACCGGATATCGTTAAGCTAAGATCGATCGATAATCGATGAGCAAATTAATTGGAAATATGTGATTGATAGCCTATCGATTAACTAGCGACATATGTTTATATAATGCTCGATAATTTATCGATACCGATAACAAATCAAACTGGTCTTCTGCTGCTTTTGTGTAACTCGTTGAGGAACTGGTTGTGCTCTCCTAGACCTAACTGTATTCACATATATAATTATTTGTACCATGATCTAATGATAACGATTCCGATAACGATAACTCGACTCTCTACTCATACGCCGTCGTTGTCCATGGTCCAGCTCTCTCTCTCTCTCTTTGTGTGTGTGTGTGTACCTGGTTTCTATTTAATTTTTTTTTATTACATTTTTGAAGGCTGGTTGGTGCTTGGATTAAACAAAAAATCAAAAATCAAAAATGAAAAAACTGAGCGGGATAGAAACATTGTTTTAAGTTTACTATGTGCGCAAAATGTATTCATGGTCTCTGGGTAAACTGGTAAATATATATGTATAAATATAAATATAAATATATATACATAAATATATGTGTATATATATATATATTTATGATCAAAATCAAATTACAATTACTTTATACTACATGTCTACTCTACCATATTTTGCAAATGTCTAAACGGTGAGTGTTTTTGAATACGATTATACTTAACTTGAACTACTGTTATAAAATGATATATGATTTAACAGATAAGAGCACTAACAACGTATCTAAGCTAACCCTAACAAGTACAACAATATCTACTAAAACTCAACTCTCAACTCAAATCTGAATTTTTTCTGTCTTCTACATCTTTTATGTTTGCTTTTCCTTTTCCTTACCGTTGGCTTCTTCCTCTATTTCGCGACTAACAAACTATTTTAGCTCCGATTATAATTGAAAAGAAAAATGATATATTATACCCAGCCATACTCACAACACTGACTTTCAATTATTTTATTGTTGTTTTTTAAGTTTTATTTGGAAATTGAGTTTTCGATTTTTAATCTATTCATTTTCCTTCGGCAGGTACTACTGTGCTGGGCGCACATTTCGGTGCTCACTTTCCAGCTTATGGCGCACCTCAGCCGCCGCATCACTCGCCGCTGCTAGCCACACCCCGTGCACATCACGCCCATGCCCATGCCCACGCCCATGCGCATGCGCATCATCATCACCATCATCATCATGCCTCGGCATTCTATCCGCCTCCCCTCGTCTACTGGCCGTATCCCAGTCCACCCGTATCGCCCACCACGTACTACAGCCAGCCGGGAGCCCATTCGCCCTCACAGCATCAGGCTATGGTAAGTAGGCATCAAATGCAACTAAATGATTGACTGAGTGATTGAAGAAGATAGAGGAAGGATACTGAACATTTATGTTGTAAAAAGTTTTGAAATGGATTAACTGACAGATTGATTGATTGATCATTGGCACACACACCAAACCGTCACAGCTTGTTTGCTAAATTGGCCTCATAAGCTAGATTAATACTGAATTTTTCTCTTTACCTACTTTATGTGTAAAGAAAATGATCTGTACGACTGATCTGGAATTGTAAGCTGATTGATAAACTGATTGATTGATTCATAATAATTATATAGATCAAGTTTAAGTCTGGTTACTTTATTCGACTGCGGGCTGGATAAACTGACTGATATTTATTTTTATATATATTACATATTACAGTATTCGATGGACTTTTTTCCACCCTCGCCGCTATCACCGCCCAATGCCGGCATCATACTCACGCCCAACAAGAATGCCGTGCCTTTTGTGCCACTAAAACAAGCATCTAACAACAACAACAATAACAACAACAGCAACAATAGCAGCATCAATAACAACAAACTAACAGGCACGCCAACTATTACTGCCGCCAGTGTATCGCAGCCGTCAACACCAGCGCCAAATGTGAATGGTGACGGAATAGTTGTCGCTGTTGCGCCTGCTCAGCCTGTAAGGGCGAGTTCGACACCGCCGCCGTTGCTTAGCCCGGACACGAACCACACGGCAAGTGTGCCAACGCCCGCATTGAAAACAGGCAGCCCAAACGCCACAGTGAACGCCTCGCCGATTGTGAGCAACTCCTGCGTGGAGCTCTATATAACGTAGATACTCTTGCTGCCCTAAACACGCTCTCTCTATCTCTTACACTCTCTCGCTCTCACTCTCACTCTCACTAGCTATTGTGAAAGAGAATTTGTCTTGCCAATCGAAGAAACTTGTTTGTAGTCTAGTTTAGAACCAGCTGTAGATAAGTCGCGAACCATCGCCGAAACGCTGAGCGGCGAATTGCGACTGCAGCAGCACTTAACGAAAGGAATCTCGCCCCATTCAAAAACCACAAAACAAAAATTGAAGAGAGAAATTAATGAATTTTTAAAATAGAATCGGTTTTAATTAATGCTTTAAGTAGACGCCCAGTGCAAATTGAAAACTCTATTTATTATTGAAATGCTGCATTAATATATTTAATATACACACACATATATATTCCAAATATACATATTAGCGAATTAGCAAAAAGCAAAGCAAAAGAAAGCAAAAACAAAACAAATACTACAAATTTATCCCTAGTCAATAGTCAAATTATTTATATAAATATATATACTTTGCAATTATCTAATTTTAACTGCATGTTATGTCGACAAAAAAAAAGAAGAAAAGAGAAATGGAAAGAAAGAAAATATTGTGCAATTGTCAGTCAAATAATAATAAAGAGAAAATCATAGAATATGAGTTGTTTCATAATTAATAATCATGTTTTGTTTAGGCTAAGCCATCAAATTTTTGTTACTTGTGAAACCAAGATATCTATTTTTTTTGTAATTTGTTAAGTTTCAGTTCGAAAAACAACAACACGATATTATCAATTGTTTTCAAATATGCAATTATTATAATAAAAATCAATAAATGAAACAAAAATTATAAAAAAATCTCTTTTATATGCTGTGCACTCTTTAATTGCCTTGCCTGTAAGCTAACAACCTCCAGTTTAGCTCGATCCAATTGGATTCAGTTCAGTGCGTTGTGGTATTTCCTAAATCAATACCAGGTAAGCAGCATGCGTTGCTGTTATCTGCGATCGTTTTGCTCCTTCTGTTTACACTGCAGAGTGCAGAGTGCAAAAAGCTGTGTGAGAAAAGCTTTTTCTCTCACCAAGCAAAATGGCTCACAATAATATTAACTGTGCTTGGCGCTTTAGAACTCAGCTTTCACTCAGCTCTCAGCTACGCCTTAAGGTTTACGTGCGCATCTCTGCTGTCGCTTCTGTTCGCCTGATGATTCGTTTCAGCAAATGCTGCAGCAAAACAACTTTATCTAATTAAAATTTGTGTTTTTATAATGCGCTTGCCCTGCGGTCATTTTGTTTCCAGTTGAATATCAAATTTTATTTTGATTTGCTAAATATTTGACCAGGCGAGCAGAATTCATAATGCAGTCTAAGGCATTTGACTTTAAGGTAATGGAGTAGAACTCTCTGCCTGAGCTTTAATTACGGTTATTTGCCAAACCCAAAAATCCACATACAATAACAAAAGCTCTGTCAACAAAACAACAAAAGCGCTTAGGGGAAACGATTTGCTCTTATCTTGATCAGATCTGCTTATAGCACAGGGCGCATGCGCCGACACTGTGTGTGAGTAAGAGAGAGTGAGAGCACATGAGAGTAGAACTTTTCGCTCAACACATGGCAGGGGGAGAGTGCAAGCACAGCAGATACTGTGAGAGGAGTTTCTTTCAGCTCAGCTTTCAGCTCAACCGGCGACTTCTGCTCAATCCTCAGTGCTGCGCTCTCTTTCTCTCGTTCTACTCACAGCCGTATACAGTGAAGACATCAGGAATTTGGCGAGACAGTAAGCTGCCTGCCTTAGCTGCTGGCCTGTTCCTAACTTGGCATCGGGTATCGCAAAATTATTGTAAAAAGCTTTGCAGCTCCGAGCACAGCTGTTCTTCTGTTCTACTCTAGCCAATCAGATGAAGTTAAAATATTTTTTATACTTTATTTATAAGAGTAGTGAAACACATTTATAAGTAAATTAGATAGCTTTATTGAATAAAAACAGCAGACAAATTAACGCATATTAACAACTAATTAATTATGAATAACAAATGAAGCCATAAATAAACACCTGATATCTGATTTGCTGATAAATCGTTGACAAATGGCGTTACAAACGGACGAAAGTCCCACCGACCCGTTGAAAAAACTGTACGGTCGTTGTGAACCATCATCCGGTCGCACCGTACCATAAACCACATTTAAAATAGATTAAATTTGTTTTTTTTTTTTCTGTTTTTATGTTATTTTTTTTATCAAGCAGCTGCACCTGATGACGGGTCGAAAAGCTTCTCTGCTGATGTCCACATGATAATTTATCAATGGCTGCTGTTTTGGACATTCAGCTAACTGCTGATGTCTCAACTCTCTGGCCTCCTCTGGACTCCTCGGCGGTCTCCGGGGCGCCTATCAAAAGTGCATTAGGCGTGGTCCTGCGGTGCGCCATTTGCGTTGACAACTTCGTCCAGGCCGAAACGAAAAGAGCAAAGAAAATAGTTGGTTAATGCGACAAAAATGCAGGCAATATATGTATGTGTGTGTGTGTGTGAGAGTGTGTGTGAGATTGTGTGTGTGTCACAGCTAGTGGGCATAAGGTTTGTGGTGCGGGATTCGAACCACGCGCCGTTTGGCATTTTTATGGCCGCACACTCGAGTTGGCAATGCACTTCCTCTAATGCAGCCGGAAATGGCAAATAAATCTCATTTGTAATCGCCAAATATATGTATATATACCATTTCATATATATATATATGTATATATTTTAAGCACTTTGAGCAGTGAGAAAAAAAAGTTGTGAATAGTTGGGCGCAAAACTTTTGCGTTTGCCACTCGAAAGTAAGTCAATAAAAATGCCTTCAACCAGCCAATGCAACACAAAACAAACAAAATAATTCCCAAAAAATTACCAAAAAAAAAATGAAAAAGAAGAAGATAGAAAAAGGATGTCGGCATATTTTGTCGAGCTTAGCGACTTAGCGACTGTCGCCAACTGGCATTGAGAGCCGCGCAAGGGCACTTTCCGGTTCGTATTAAGCCATCGAAACTTTTATTGATTTAGCGGCTTTACTTTTTTGCTTTTTTTTTTGGGGTTCTGTTGTTGGCCAGCCATAATATTCAGTTAGGGCATAAGTGAATAGCCCTGAATGCCATGAATCATGGGATTAGCTCTAGCGGAGAATTTTTATAAGAGGTTAAGGCAATATTTTGACTGAGAATGAGTTTTTGTGCTTCGAATTGCAAGCAATAATAACTTTTATTGTCTGACCACTATATGGTAGTAGATAAGAATAACAATCTATTGGGAGTTATGTCCAAGAAAGACTTCTTTTTAATACATAAGGACATCAATGGACTGTTGCGAGAAACAAGCTGCAAGCTTGAAGAATGTATATACCATGTATAGGAAATTGGAGTGAAACTTCGCCATAAAAATTAGGCTCACTTTGCTTAATTTATCATAAATTCCAATTGGAAAACATTTTTGAGTCTTGTTTTTAACAAGTAGCAACAACAATTGTCAGTCTAACTAAAGATTAGGTCTAAGATTTGAATTCTGTTTCGAGATTTCACTTAGGATTTCAGAGTACTTTACCAGAGAGTATGCACTTTAATGTAATTCTGAAAAGCAGTTATCTCTTGCCATTCCAGACTTATGATTTACATCTTCTGTGAATGACATTATCTTAATTAAATACAAGAAAGTCCAATTAGCAATATCCTTAAGAGGTGGCCTACAATAACTACAAGCTGTAGATATGAAGCTGGATTTGATGCAATTTTTCTATTCATAATTGTAGAAACCAAGTAAAGGACCTTAAAAACATGTTTAATAAATATTTAAAGGATTTCCAGACGAAGGAACCATAAGCAACCGACAGTCTTTCATCTAACAATCTGAAAAAAGAAAAGACAAATTTAAATGCTTCGTTTCATAGATAATACTCATGCAATGAATTCAAGCAGCAGCAGTTAAGACAGATCCAATTCCCTGCAATGTTGTGCCACAAATATCCTTTGTAATGTTGTGTAAATATCTGGAATGAAAGGTAAAAAAATTGGAATAATTAATACATAATCAATGAATACAATCACATTAACTAGATCCTTAAGTTAGTTATTTAAGAAAACTTAATAGATACTTAGATTAGACCTTGGCTCTCCATAAACACTACGTTCTCGTTACACATATTGCTATTAATAATAATAATAAAATAAAAAACAAATCACTTTTTAAGAGCAAATATTCAAACATTCAACTTTCTTGAAGTTGCCAATCTCACAACAAATTTCCAGCTGCGTCTGCAGCGCGCAAAATAAAGAAAGAAAATATATAGAAAAAGTTCAAACAGCATTTCGACACCTTCACGAATTTTGACCAAATATTTACCCGCAGGATATGCACTCCAGCGACGTGTGCCCACTCTCGCATACCCGCCCCCCTCTAGCCCCACTCTATAAGCTTCTCCTGTTGTGCGCCTCTGCTGCCTGGTTGTCTGGCAAAAAGAAAATCAATTTCAGGCACATTACGAGAACACAACCCGAACGGAATTTCAAGTTGATTTTATTATTTACTTGTACTTGGGATTTGTACTTGGTACTTTCGTATTTGTGTTTGTATTTGTATTTTGTGTGTTTGTATTTGCTGTTTGACAGATTTAGCTGAATGCTCAGACAACAGAGACTTTAAAATTGCCCAAGGCCGGGAAGGCACAAGGCAGAAGGCAGAAGGCAGGGCGAAAAATGACTGCATTGCGTCCTTTTGGGACACGTTATAAGCACTGCCTGCCTAAGCATTCACCTCCCCCCTTCTCCCTTCGCAACTCAAATAAATCGAAATATTTCGAGTGCGGCAGCCAAGTGGGAACTGTACAATGAATCCTTAAGAGAGCCGGTTGCGTGTCGTGTCGTGACGTGACACGAATTGAAGCGTGATGAAGAAGTCAATGGATTGAGAAGCATTCAGAGCAATACTTTTGATGTCATGCCTTAGTATATTAAAGAATATATGAAATTAGGGAGCATTTAGTGACTGGGCGCGCATTGTTTCGATTAATCGGATATCGAAAATCGGAAAAGCTATCCTATCGAATAGTTAGTTAAGATTTCATTTCATATAATCCACAATCTATTCCATTTCAAACACATCTGAAATATGCTGATCTCAAAATGTATTGCAAATCGATAACTTATCGATATATTGTTCAATTGCTCTTGCCAAACTGCTTACGATTACTTATTGATTACTAATGCTTTAACACTAATTCAAAATCGATAAATATTGATGAGAATAATCGTAATGGCATTCATTTATGTTTTATACACATATATTATTAGTGTTAAATATATAGACACGCGCTCATCCTTAATTTCTTAGCAAATAATAGAGTTTGAGCTCGTAAATAGCTGCTTGAGGTTTCTCATTAGGGTGGACCAAAACGGCGGCAGCTAAACTCAAATTTAGAGTCAAAGTTTTTCTTTTAGCTTTTATCTGATTTAAGCTAAACTACTTTAGGCAATTGATTGTCGAGAGTGTGTGTGTGTGTGCCATTGCAGAATGTCTGGCTCTCTCTCTCCCTCTCACTCTCTCACTCTCTCAATCTATGTCTGTTTCTTTCAATCTAACTCCCTCTTTTGCCATCTCTCTCTCTTTCTCTCTCTCTATTTGCTGGCGGCGACTGAGCTGTCGCTTTTTGATGTCTGTCTTCAGTTTTTTTCTAGTCATTTTTTTTGCCTATTTTTTTGCAGCTCTTGTGCGATTTCATTTACTTTGTGTAATACACACACACACATCTCCTAGGCATGTGTGTGTGTCTCGTGAGGCAATGAAGTGCATTTGAAGCACACTTGATGCACGTACAGCACGCAGCGCCTTTTTAGATGTATTGTAAAAATGACTGCAGTGGGCGCTACTTTTTGGGGGCGTGGCACTGGGTTTGTCGACGCGGTTCGTTAGTTTTGATACACACACACACACACACACACGGACAGACAGGAATAGGAAGTGGGCGTATGTGTGTGTCTGTGTGTGTGGCGTCTGTTTGATAAGTGGCAGCAATTTTTTTGCAGCTGCTGCTTCTTCATCTAGCACTCCTTTCAGCTTAGCCACTTTGTGTGTGTGTGTGTGTGAGTGTGTGTGTTGTTTTTTAGCCTGACATAGAACGTCAAGCAGGCATCCTTGCTTGATCCTTTGGCAAGAAATATAAAGAACGAACGAACTGGGTCCACTAATGAAATTGTTAATTTTTGTTAGCAAAGTCACGTACACGATGTGTTGATGACGCTCGAGTGTGCCACGCCCACATGGCCACATGCCCACGCCGCTGGCAATTGGCAAGGCGCCGCACAGGCTGGCAGAGACGGGCATGGCGGAGGAGGATGGTTGGAGGATCTCATAAGCTGCAGCATTTTGGTAGACAATTTGCGAGCTAAACTGAATTTATGTGCAACAGTTTTTCTTGTTACTTTGTTTGCTTTGTGCAAATCGAAAAGTTTTTCTCGAGTGCGCGCTGTGATTTTCGCGTGATTTGTGCTGCAATATTTGAGTACAAAAATACAGTTATTTAGCTTATGGCCCACACTCACACTCACACACACACATACACACACTCACACAACAATACAGCACGTGCATGCAACGACTTGCCTCAAAGCCAAAGCCGAAAAAGTCGCATTGCAGCAAAATTTTTGTGTTACGCTTGCCAACTGCTCCACGAGTGGGGAGTTGGGGGGTTGGCTGTAAGGCAGGAGGCAAGAGGGCTGAAGAGGTTAGAGATGTAACGGGGTACTGGTTGCCTAGCCATTAATACCATTTACCTATATCTTGGCCTGTGCTGGCACGTAGCCCAAACACCCTGCCAGAACTCTCTCTCTCTCTCTCTTTTAGTTGCCCAAAATGTATATTACGTATACGCCAAAGTGGCTGACTGACTGTATACCCTATGCCAGCCTGCTCTAGCCTACTCTCCCATACCCTCTGCCCATTGTGGTGCCATTTTGCGCCTCGTCGCTTCTTGTGTTTTGTTGCAAGTTTCGCCTTGCATTTCATTCTACTTTATTCACATTTCTTTTCGCTTTTCTTCGTTCCTGTTTCATTTTTTTTGCCCATTGTATTTATGCACAAGTGCAGAACGTGGCAGCAACAAAATGTCTGCGTTGCATGCAACATTTACTTTTTTATGGTTTTTATTTATTTTTTATTTCTTATTTTCTGTTTGTTTGTTTGTTTCTTTTTTTTAGTATTTTTTTTTTTGCATTTTTATTGCCGCTTTGTTTGGTTCTTCTCTTAGAGAATTTGCCATTGTTGCGGTTACATAAAATTCAAATGCAATGAAAATTCATTAGAAAACAAAACAAATTGCTTGCCATTGCATTATTTTCGGTTAGTGAGCATCGAGGAGAGTACGAGGAGCTATGGAAATGGATCTGTTTAAGGAGAAAAGAATTGTTGGAAGTCACTTTTGATAGATTAAAGAAGTTGTATTGAAGTAAGATTAGAGGTTTTATATACCAAAAGAGAGGGTTGAGCATAGTGAAAAGATATAAGTTGAAAAGTCCCTTAAATATGGTAAAATTAGTATACCTTGTATAGAGTGCAATGTTAATAGTAAGGAAAACTCGTGAAAGGAATATGTTGTACTCGCAAGCCTAGCAAACCAAAAGCTTTAGATCTTACTTCACTTTTGACGCGTTGTACAAGAAATTCATTACCATTTCAAAAAGCTATACATAGCTATTTCTTATATAGATCGTACTACTATAGCTCCTCCTTCATAAGCATAAGCAAAAGTCAATCTATAAAGCATTTTCTGAATTGCATTTCGAAATAGTTCCCAAAATTTAATTCTCTTTAAGTTAGATCCAACTTTCAATATCCCAAACAAACAGCAACTGCCTAATCTAATGTAATATCTACGCAAACTATGTCTATTAGGTATAACAACCTCTGAGCTCAGTTCTATTTCACCTGCTTCTCCCATACGCAGTGCTGCCCTCAATGGTTGCTGTTTACTGCAAACATCTGGCAAAGATTACACAACATTTTCTCACCTGTTTTCACAATCAATTTGCGACCGTCATCAGCTGTAATCTTGGCCAAAAAGATGTGGGTGCGCCACATGGTCAATACACACACACACACACACACATGCACGCCGAAACATACGCGCTACACACGCACGCACATGTGGCGTATACGTAATCTGTTTAAACACACAATAAATAATGAAAAACTGCGCATATGCGAATAAAGCTGAAAGCGGAATTTGCATATAAAAAGAGCCAAAAAGCAGGGCATGGCGAAGAAGAAGAGCAAAGAAAGAACAACAACGAAAAGCCGTAAGCGTAACATATAATGGCCAATAGCGACGGGTGGGGAACGGGGAGGGGGACTGCTCTGGCGGGGAGGATCTGTTAGCTGCGACTAGCTGGTCACGTTTATACCAAAGTCATAGGGGGGGGGTGTGGCAATCATGAACATGCCATAATGTTTGTGACCGCGACTATTAAATCAACACACGCGCTACCAAACACACACACACACACAACAATAAGTGGAGTGTGGGTAAAAGGGGTGGGCGGCGCTTGGGTAGCGCGTGCATATTTCCTATGATTTATTATTATTTCGTGCGGTTTTTCGCTATTATTTAAATTTTAAATAGCTGTAAAGTGCACACACACACACACACACACGCACACACACTTACACTCGCCCACTAGAAATTGTATTTGCAGGCTCTGGCTCTGATTTTATTATAGTCCTTGTAGCGCTAGCCTTTTAAAATCCAGTTGTTGTTGTTGTTGCTGCCACTGGTATCATTATTATTATCGCTGCCATTGTTTGTTGGCATGTTGTTGCATGGCCCTTGGCTGCAGTTACAGCTGTTGTTATTGTTATTGCTGTTGTTGCTTTAGCAGCGCTGCCATTTTGTGGTAAATAGAGTCGTTTAAATGCATACAAATAGTGCCCAATTCTCTCTCTCCCTCTCTCTCTCTCCCTCTCTCTCTCTCTCTGTGTGTTTGTGTTGTGTCTTTGTGTGCCTGTGGCAAGATTTTATAATAACATTCCATAATGCAACGTTCGCATGTCACTCTGCACAACATTAACAAGCCACGTAAATTATTATTTAATTTCTTTTCGTTGCCTACATTTCGAGGCAATTCGGGTTAACATACCCGCTGCACTGCTCACTCGCATGGAAATGCTGGAAATTTAGTTGGATTTGCATTCGCTTCACTTTATCTACAGAACTAAATGAGATTAGAGAAAATCTGAAGCAGTAAGTGAAATGCTTTTTAAAGGAATACTGCTTCAGCTGAACTTATCTATGCGCAAAAGTCTTTCCCAGTTTCAACCATCTTCCGACCTTCGCTTGAATCCAATTTTATTCTAATGCGAAGCTTGACTTTGTGCCACGCTTTCTGCTGCTCCGTTTTATTCTCTTCACTCGCTGCTCCACTGAAATTGTGAATAAAGCAAGGTAATACCTATTTATCATAATGTTACGAGTGCTTAGAGCTGGGAAGAAGCCAATTGCTGGCCCTAAAATCCATGTAACATGAATAGAATTGAAATACTGCCGCAACACCCAGAGCTTTTGGGGCTCACACGAGCGCTGGGTGGAGATGAGGCCGTCTGAGGGCGGCTCATTACATGTCACGAGTTGTCTGGGGCGCTTAGCGGATTTTGTGACAGGCGAGTGGCAGCAACAGCCAGTTCCACTACCCAGACTCATGTCAAACCAATCACTTGTAATGCGGCTCATGTCGCGGGCTGTGGGCGGCGACTTGCGAGCTGTGAATCTAACTCGAGCCACATCGATTTTTTATGGCGCAAAGACAAAAGTTATTAGCAGCAAGTGACATTAAGTGACAACAGAAGCAAAAGCAGAAGCAGCAGCAGCAGCAGCAGCTGTATGCTCTTAAAATTCGTAATCGTGGCAGCTGCTGCAAAGTGCGGCATAAATGTAATAGTGCCGCGCAGAATAAAGGCGCCTTTCATTAACTTTTATATGAGCACAATATTTTATTATAGTTAAGCGACGCAAGAAGCTGATGGGTTGAGAATTTGCAATAAAAATCACATAGTTAAAGGAAAAGCAGCAAAGTTTAGTCAGAAGAGTATGAGCAAAGGTTGGCAGACTTAATGGAAGCGGAAGTTATGCCTGATATCAAAGAAAGATTATAGGAAGGTCCATTTCAGGAAGAACAGAAGATAAGACTTGTGCAATTAAGAAAGAGAAGAGAAGAAGAAAGAAGGAAACATATGAAACATAGAGAAGAAAACTGAAGGATAGAGATGGAAACAAAAGAGAAGAAAAGTGAAGTAATAATAAAATTCTAGACGAGTTAAGAGAATGCTAAGGCTGAAAGAGAGAGATAGGGAAGTAGGGAGAGATAGAGAGTGAGAAACAGAGACAGAGAGAGAGAGAGAGAGATAGACAGAGAGAGAGGGAGAATGAGAGAGAGAGAGAGACTTATGCAATTAAAAAAGAGAAAAGAAGAAGAAAGAAGGAAAGATATGAATAGAAAAAAAAACTAAAGGAAAGAGGTGGAAAGATTATAAAAGAGAAGAAAAGTGAAGTACTAGCAATATTCTAGACGAGCTAAGAGAGTGCTAAACTGAGAGAGAGACAAAGAGGGAGAGAGAGAGAGAGAAAGAGAGACAGAGAGGGAGAGAAACAGAGAGAGAGAGAGATAGACACACAGAGAGAGAGAGATAGAAACAGAGAGAGCGAGAGAGAGAGATAGACAGAGAGAGAGAGAGAGATAGACACAGAGAGAGCGAGAGAGAAAGAAAGAGAGAGAGAGAGAGAGAGAGAGAGAAAGAGAGAGAGAAAGAGAGAGAGAAAGAGAGAGAGGGTAATGAGTATGAAAAGCAATCAAATTTTTACTGCAACAAAGTAAGACCCTAAAGCCAGAAGCGTAACGATAAGCAAAACTCATTTGAAAGCAAGACGAATGATTTGAATTGAAAAATGCCTTATTAAACTGTTTATGGCTATTCCAATAATCATAAAATAAATGAGTCTGCAACTCGACTTCCTTTCGATTCAACTTCCACTCTTTGGCCCGATTTCCGGGCTTCACTTTGATTGATTTAGCCTTTTTTTTTTTAGAGAAGTTTCGTGCAGCTGCCCAATAAATGTTACTAAATGTCAACAATGAAATACGCCCGCAACGTTGCATTGCGTTGCGCTCCGTTGCGCTGTGCTGGGCCAAACTTGGCGTATACTTAATAATATTATAATAAATGTGCGCCAGTTGCATAGCCCAACGTTTGGGTCGGCTGCATAAACTGACGTTTTATTTGGCACACAACATTTTGGCCATGAGTGTGTGCGTGTGTGTGTGTGTGTGTGTATGGGTGTGTGCACCATAACTGGCAACATAACTGGCATTGTGTTCTATGGCTATGCCTGTGGCTGCGGCTATGGCTATGGCTATGGCTATGACTGCGGCTGCGGCTGCCTTTGCGGCTCGGTGCCACTCGGTGCAGAACAGCAAATGAAACTGGCTAAAAATGAAAACAAATAGAAATTTATTGCCTGGAATTTATGACAATTTACTTTTGGTCTTTTATGCAGCGTCCTCCTTTGGTTAAACAAAAAAAAAAGAGAAATATATATATATATATATATGTATATGCATAATCTGAATCGCCCGAACAAATCTTCAATGGGATTTTCTGTTTTTAGCCATGCATTAAGAAGTGCTCAAAGTGACTGCTAAAGGGGCTGGATATGGATTTGGATTAAGATTAAAATGCACTTAATTGTATTGTGAGGCAGAATATTAAAGCTTAATGAACTTTAAAAGCTGTTTGCTGCAAACGTTCTTATGTTGCCTAGATAAAGTGAATAAAGGATGATTGAAGCAATGTTAAATTTAACATTCACTGAGCTCTTGTAGCTGAGAATAAAAATAAAGCAAATTTGGGAATAATTCGACAGTTTAGTTAAGTTTAGTTATTCTGGTTTCACATTTGAAATTTTGTTTTTGCCTCAGAAAATTTGTAAAAACCTAAAATTCCAAGATTGTTTGCTACAAAATTATTGTAATACTGCTCCTAAACATATATTTTGATTTCTTTCCAATTGAATATGTTATCAATAAACCAAATTAATAACAAATTGCTACAAAATTATTTTAATACTGTTCCTAAAGATATTTTTCTTTCTTTCTAATTGAATATGATATCTATTTAATTAATCAATCAAATTCAAAAACTTATGACTTTATGCTTAAAAATATATTTTAATTTGATAGCTGAGACTTTTTAATATATAAATATTGTGTTAATTATAGGTTTTTCCATTCTAACTTTCAACTCAAATAATCACTAAAAAAGTAACATGTTAAGAGAGCAAAAGAGTTATGTATAAATATTTTTATATAAATATTGATCCAAAATATTAGCTTGAATTGTTCTTTATGCATTCATTAATGCCAATAACAAAAACAAAAAATAAAATCAGTTTAATTCATTAGCTTCGAACTCTTCTTAAATCTTTTGCTACTTCAATTCCCATTCTTAGCTTCGCTTTTGTTGAACTATTTAAACGTTTTGCTCGACTACTTGCAACGCGCATCAAGTTTTTGGCCCTAAGCGAACGCTTCCAGCCAAAAACTGAAAGCCAACAACAAAACAACAAAATAACAAAACAACAATAAATAACATTTGTTGGCACATGTTCAACACAAATGCTAACGCTTAGCTGCTTCTTGCTTTGTCTTTGTATAATTTCTTTTTTTTCTGTTTTTTTGTTGTTGTTTTTTTGTCTTATGCTTTAGCCGTTGGCACTTGCGCCAACTGCCACACGCTGCCTGCCCCGCTCTGGCTGCCACATGCAGCGCCTGCCGCTTGCAACACTTAAAATGCATTTTGCTTTTTGGCCCGCCTCTTGGCTCACTGAAAAGCTGTCGGGCCCCGACGAAGTCTTACAGTTCTTGCTTACGCTTCAGCCCCAGCTGCTGCAACTGGCTCTGCCTTCGCCTTCGCCTCAGCCTTTGCCTCCGTCTCTGCTATCTGCCGCATCGCCCTCTCTCTCTCACGCTCTCACCCTCTACTCTTTCCACATATCGCTCTCCCTCTCTTTCTCTGCGCGCCCTGCGTCTGCTTCTAATTCGATTAAAATGTTGTAAATTATTGCACTCACATGGCCAGCTTTGCATTACTAATGCAGCTGTGTGTGTGCGTGTGTGTGTGTGTGTGTGTGACTTGGCAATATTACGTAATGCTTTATTGAATTCGCCATTTCGAGTGCGGGCTGTGTGTGTGTGAAAATGTATTTTCAATGAACGATATTTTTTTTTGCTTTTTTTTTTCGTTTTTCTTTTTTTTTGCTTTTTGCATTTTTGTGCAGCATGAAAAATGTCCTCGTCGCACATAAATCTTGCCATATCCTGGGGCCATGTCGTGGCTGCGGCTTGAATTTGAATTGCACAAAAGTCGACGCCAGAGCAAATGATATTGCAAAATAAATGCGTAAATGATCGTAACATGGAGCGAGGTTAGGAGAGCTACTGGGGTTGAGCCTCTGGGGTTGGGGACCTTTAAATTGATATAAGAAACGTTTGGCAAAGACAGGCCACTGCATAATGTATTGCCATACATTTAGTCATTTTGGCAACTGACGCATGCCACATGGGGCATATCAAAAATGTTATGCCTGGCAGGCAGGTACGTAGGCGGACGCACATGCAGCAATCAAATGTGGCAATTTAATTTATTGTTTATTTTGGCCAACAACCAAATGAGGGCAAAAGGGCCACAGGACAGCACGTTGCACGACGCTTGTGGCAGAGTGGCAGCAATCGAAGTAGTAGTTCGAGATGCTGTTACCAAAGGACGAGGGGGACGAGAGCGGCAGCTGGAGACAAGTAGCTATATCAAAGAAGGTGGAGTCAATGTAGTTGGAGGAGGAGAGCAATCGAAGAGGCGTGGAACGAGACACATAAAGTGGTAGAACGTTTGGTGAGCATAAGGAAGAAGCTGTTGGAGCAGTCGAACGGCAACAGCTGAGGCAATCAGAAAAGAGTGGGAGTGGGATCAGGAGCAGGAGCAGGAGCAGGAGCAGGACTTGGAGAATGCAGCCAAGAAACAAATCGTTGATGAAGAACCGAAGTAAGAGCATCAGGAAAATATGCAATAAACATGGCAAAACAATGTTCACTTCACGAGCTAGAGTTTCTTAAGAGAATAAAGAAAAGAGCACTAGATGGGAGTGTCCAACTAGGAGATATACTGTGCACTAGACAGACGGACCAACGGATATGGTTAGATTGACTTGGTTGTTGAGGCATATCAGTTGACAGGGCTTAAGAAAGAATAAGATTATCAAATAAATAACAATAAAGGAAGAGCAGATCTAGGAGAGGACAGAGGGATTGATAACAAAGACTGCTTAAAATAGAAATCTAAAAATAGTCAAAACGAAGCTAACAAATAACAGTTTTAATAGCAATTGAAATGCTGGAGGCGAGAGAAGAAGCGAGCAGGAGGCTGAAGCAATCATAGAGGCAGAATCGAGCCGCATCAGCTGGAGCCCAGCCCCAAACACGAAACGCACGTTAATAAATAATTTTTGTCTCTGCGCCGCAAAAGAGAGAAGAACCCTTCAATCATACGCACGACGCAAAGGGTCTGAGGCTTGAATGGAGGCTGGGGGCCAGGACTATGGCTGCTCTTTGCAAACAGACAAAATTGAAATTAATGACTGCGGCTCCATGTACGCATGTAAACTGTGCTGTGCCCCACGGCCCGTCAATGGTGCGTGCCTGTGCAAATCAAAGCAAATCACAGGACAGGCAAACCATGCTCCATCTAGCCCGTCCACTTCCTGCTCCTTCGGCTCCTGCGGCACAAAGTTGCCCAGAAGAACGCAAGATGCGTCTAGTGGGTCGGGCGTGGCTGCCTTTATGTGTCCCTCGAGTGGCAAGTAAAGTTGCGGCTGAGGCAGCCGATTATTATTATTATCATTATCATTATTATTATTATTATTATTATTATTGCTGCTGCATACTTTTATTGTTTACGGGCGTGGCTGGGCGTGTGAGTCGCTTGTCTTTGAGGCCCGCAATAAAACAAAATATAAACAAATTCATTACATTTATTGTGGAAATTAGTAAAGAATTTGTCGTTGTTGTTGTTGTTGCTGTTGCTGTTGCTGTTGGTGTCGCTGCTGCGCTGCGGTTGCTGCTCGAAAAGCCAATCAACTTAATTAAAAATAAATAAATATGTAATTTTAATTAAAAATCAATCACAGTCCGCTTTCAATTGACATTTCTATGGCTCGAATTTAATTTAAATGCGATTAAAACACGCGATTAAGTGCTTTTCCGGCTGTCGAGCAACTCTTTCGAGTGCAATTGACTGAAAGATGCTTTTACAGCACTCACTGCCTGCACAGGTGAGAGCCGCTGAGAGCTGTGATAAGCCCTCATGTTGGACATTCAGTTGACAAATTAATATATAAATTCAATATAGATTTCACTGCACTCTTGAATTTATTTTGCAATAAAGTAACACTTGGACTATTTGGTTATAATCGACTAAGATCGTTTGATTATTGAATTGCTTTTTGAAAGCTCTTTAGTGAGGGACTTAAATTTCTTTTTTCTGTCACTTGCGCAGCATGAGCTAAAATGATTTAGACTCGTTTTCCCTTTTTGAGAACATGCTTAAGAACATTTTAAGTAGGCAAATATTCTTTTCAATTAACTTTTTTATTTATTCATTATTTTTGATTTGAATTAAATGAAATAATACTTCTATAAGCTTTGTATTTATTTCAAGAAGTCAGATAACTTCGCTTGGATGTTTTAAATTGACTAAACTTGTATATTTCAATATATTATAAGATTCATTAAATATTATACATTTTTAAGCAGTATTTTTCTTCTCTTACTGACTCTATATAATTAAATACGATCACTAACTACGCATAGCTGCAAATCTCTTTAATATTGTAAGATCAGCGAATATTGAATAACGACATCAGAAGCTCAAGCAACAATCTTGGCGGCAATGTTTTGAGACATAAAAAGCCGTCAGCACTTGAAGCCACATAAGCCTAGCTTTAGCTGTGGGAAATTATATTCTTATTTCTTTGGTTGAAATTTGAAAATGAATCGCGTCAGTCATCGCCACGTCACATTCAGACAATCAGCTCAATCAGCGCATTAATTATTTACTCAACACAGTAATTGTTTCATTTATATAAGAATTACTTATAATATTTTGTGATTGAGATTCTTTTCAATGAATATTTAAATGTTTCTGTATGTTGGAAGCTTTCACAATTTACATTAAAAACAAATACAAACATATTGATAAATGTTCTTAAGTTATGCTTTTATACCCAGAATTTGAATAATAGATTCGTAGATCAAGGCTTAGCTGGCTACAACAATTCCTTTCAATTAAAGCTTACCTCATTTAGAACTAGCTACTACTATCTTCTCATTTGCTCTCTTCTATCTTCTCTCCGTCTCTTTCACCCCACTCGTGAAACACTCTTAGCATACATAACTGCATATGCAATTGGTCTCATTGGCATTACATTATTCATTAGCCTTATAAAAGTTGCAAAATTTGCTTATAAAGCGCTGCAAAATGTCATTAATCATTTAATTGTTTTTAGACTTTTGCACCTGGCCAATTTCGCAGGCGAAACAAACTGTAATAATAAAAACTGGCCAAAACTGTTGTAATAAATGTGTGCGAGTGTGCCTGTGTGTGTGTGTGTTTGTGTGTTTGTGTGTGTGTTCAGCTGCCATAATTGTATGCGTACACAATATTTATTATTTATGACAACAGCAGACGGCCAGTGCAGGCAGTGCAGGCCGTGTCCAGGCCGTGTCCAGGCCGTGTCCCAGCATTGTCCTTGCAGCCAACTGATAATGCGACGCGTTATAACTTTTAATTTTAATTTAAAATGCAGTTTCGAACACCAACGAGCACCCCGTTGGCCCATCCTGCGCCTCGTTGTCTGTGTTTATACGCGAAATGGGTTTTAAATTAATGTGATTTTGTTATTTATGAGGGGCGACGCGTCGTATACGCAACTTAAAGCCACAATGCGTTGAGCGACACTTGGGCCAGTTGCAAATGGCACAAACAAATCAGCAACAGGCAAACAAAGCACACGCATTACAAATTTAAATTTACACACACCCACACACACACACACAGACACTCATGAAATATGCAATAGCCAGAGAGGAATTGACAACCCCTTCACACACACAGTCACAGTCACAGTCACACCTGTCTTACCTGCCTTACCCTTAAGCCAGCCAGCCGTAGGTTCATTTGAAATTCTAATTGTTTTCCAAATTCATCAATCGCTCCGTTCCGCCCCCCCTCTGCCTATCCGCCTCTTTCAATCTGCAATTGATTTAAATGTATGTCGTTTGATTTGTACTTCCTTTTGAGCTCGCATTTCATTTCGCATTTCCATTGAAATTGATAATAAATTGTAGCTGTCAATAATTTTAATACCATGTGTCTATCACGTATCGCCCACACCAAAACACCTCTGACCACGCCCCCCATCAAAGAGTTGATTGTGCCCTGTGATTGATACCTTTGATTGATTTTTACGCTGAAATATTGCAAAATGTGGCACAGTTGACACGATTTCATGCTCTGCTCCCCCAATGGGCTCCGGGCAAAGCACAGTTTTACAATTATAAATGCATAAAATGAAGTTCATAAAAAATGAATGGAGTTATTCGAAAGGGTTTGAGTGACTAATATGTTGAGTTTAATTGAAAGAGTTTTATAAGAAAGAAGAAGAATGGCGATAATTTCAACTTGGTTTATAATTAACTTTGTGTCAACTGCCAGCTATAGTTTATAAAACCATTTTAAGCAGCTTTTTATACTTTTGCGTTTAAAATGAGTACAAATATGGGAATAAGTAGGCACACAACACAAAGCTATAATACAATCGATAGAGACTCCACTCGATTGTTTCTCCAATCGAACTTCTTTTTTTGTAGATTTTAAAGCTTTTTATATCAAATAAAAATTGAAACATAAAAGTGGAAGTTTCATTTCCAAAACCTTTGAAGATAAAACTAAATCAAGCATATATTAACTACCACTAAAATAATGAATAAGTTAATTTATTTAGAAAATAATATCATTTTTAAAACTAGTTCAACACAAATATTTGCCTACACAATGGGATCGACAATTAAATTAATTTTTATTAATCTGTAAGAACTTTCAGCATATATATATAATACATATACCATTAAAAAGCGTATTTTAAATTACCTTCGAGTTCACTAGCGGATCAGTTAACTTAACTTTCAGCTATTCTCTATGGGAGATGATATATCAACATCAAACAAAATCCGTCGATCTAGCGAAAAAACTAATCTCTCTCTATACTTTCTATGGTTCCATACATGGTTCTAACAGCTCTAATTCAACATGCAAATTGTTCAAGCATGAACATTGAATTTACGTCCATCCTCAATGTCAAAGATTCGAGAAACATACGAAAGTCACTTGTGCCCTACGATCCAATTATACGACACGAAAGCATATACAATATCCATAAGTTCTTAGATAAGAATTTCAAATAAAATATATTGCTCTTCGGAGCCCCGATCAGTTCAGTATAAAGTATTGTAATTTATCGGAATGCAGCATAGATCACTGAAGCTTACAAATTGTAATAATAATCAAAGTAATGAGCATTCAAAGTAAATTTACTTTTAGTTCCGATATATGAGTTGACTATAAGAATGCCAATTGAAAGTAAGTTAAACTTTCTATATTTATTTAACATTTGTTGATCGAACAAAAAGTGACAAAGTCATGTCCCAATTCTTATCGAATTGAAGTCATATAAAATGCAAAAAATAAATAGAAAAGAGTAACAAATATTTATATAGAATTGTTTGCACTCCTGGGGCTAGCATCAACAAAGCGAGAGGATATAAAAAACTAAATAAATATTTCCAAATATATTTAGTTTACACTAAATGTTTCGGTGCAATAAATTGATTCCCAAAGGAAATTCAATCGCTGCCTTTTTTCATTTTCTTTCAATTTGCAGCATTTTGTTTAATATTTACAAAGAGGCAAAAAATATATGGCCAAAAATTAAATCAAATTTGCTGAGCGCTCCCACTCTCTTTGCTTAATCAGCAGAATTTGTAACATATTTGCGAAAAGCTGTGGCATAATTTTAGGCGCTGCGTCATGGCGGGCGCCGCAGGGTTGGGGTCGGCAGAGCTTGATATGCGTGCAACAAATGGGGGCAGCGACTCGCGTAAGAGTATGACATGACAGTAAAGTCTTAGTGCTGAGTGAATAGCAAGTGAATGCCGCGTGAATAACGAGTGAATACAATGCGAATACAAGCTGAATGCTTAAATGCAGCAAATGTTGCCTCTGCTGCCTGCTGGCTGCTGCCACTGCTGCTGGACACGCCCCATCGTTGAGGCCGATAATAAATCAAGCGCTGCTGCCGGACATTTCCGCTTCCGTTGCGCTTTGTCATGTTTAAGGACAAGCGTGTGTAGAGGGATAGAATAAGAAAGGTGCAGGGCCAGCAGCACTAGTGAGCGAACTTCAAAAGCAAAGTCAACATTTAGCGGCCCATTTGACGCAATCAATGTTGCTGCCACAGCTGCCCCCTAAACAAGTAAATCAGTGAGCGGCCAAGCATTGAAATTTGATGAAGTCAACACACTCACACACGCACGCATAAGCATTAGCATTAGCTGTCTGTGTGTGTGTGTGTGAGGGGGGGGGGGGGGGAGGGATTGGCAAAGGCTCGGGAAAAATCTCTTATTTATAATCACTTAGATCCGACTAGCAAATTGCTTGGAATAGCACAAAAAGCGCCTCAATCTGGGTGCGAAACATACATTTTGTATACCCTAGAAATAGTGTGAGACTGAGTAGGGTATTTTGGGGGCAAGGCAATGATTTGAATGGGCAGTTGTACGAGAGAGTGTTAAAATATCATAGGATAAAGTATATACAAAATCTCCTTACAGTTCAACCTAAGTGAACTTCGAGAGACTTCACAACTTTGGTATATGAGCTCAGTTATCAGTTTATTAGATTAAATTTACTTGAATCTTACTTTGTAGTCTTTGAATTCAATGAAAATTGGTTTGAAGCTGGATTCATATCAAATATTTTAACTAGATTCAAGAGACTGAAACTCAGGATCAATCCAAACTTGAGCTATGAAATTTGGTATGTTGGTTCTGTTGAGTTTCTAAAATATATATATATATATATATTTATATAATCTCTATTTATTATAATATTTATAATATAATTATACCATATACAATATATAAAAATATAACATTCATGTTAGCATTATTTAAAATATTTTATAAAATAAATCAAACTTATTTATTTCACCCTATTTATTGATTATTGAGTATTTGAGTCATCTTACAGGGTATCCAGTCGCAATATTTTGTATAGTTTATGCACACTTTTCTTGTCCTTCAGCCAAATACTGTTGTGTGTTTTCTGTTTCTTTTATTTTTGTTGCCTTTGCCGCGGGCGTGTCCATGGCTGGGTAGAAAATTATATGGCAGTTTAATTTGCGTGCGGCCCGCTTTGTGCCTGGGCGCATTTAATGATGCGTATACGCAACGTTGACCCAGGCGACAGGACGGACAGGCAAATGCGGTGCATATCAAATTAATGGAGCTTAAGAGAGCGTACAGAAAGAAAAATAAGACGACGCAAAATAAGGCGACGCCAGTTGGCAGTTGCCGGTTGCTGCTGACTTTGGCACAATAATTAAAAGCGATGCGGGCCCCAAAAAGTATGCAATGTCAGCGTGAAAGGAATGGAAAGAAAGGAGCCAAGTGCTGTAACGATGGCCAAAGTAAAGGCATAGGCAAAAGCAAAGGCAAAGGCAAAGGCAAAGGCAAAGGCAAATAAATGGCATTAAGCGCTTAAGCGTTGCCTTCCAAAAAATATCTTTGCCACACTTTGCACAACTCAGCTGCAACTTTATGCAATTATGTTAATAACAATGAAGAGCTGCTGCAGCCCCCACCTCTAGAATGTTGCGCAAACTTTGAAGGCGTCTTTATGGAAGATGCGACAAAAATAAAGAAAAAGAAAAAGCTAAAGAGAAAAGAGAAAAGAAAAGTGTGTGTGGAGCAATTGCAGCGAGTGGTGGGTGGTTGCGAGTGGGCAGGACTTGGTTTGTTTTAGGTCGCTTACATATAATGGAATAATTGCCAGACAGCAAAGGCATTTGCGTTGCAAACTTTGAGCACATAATTTAATAAGTAAACACTATACACACACACACACACAGACACACTAGCTGGTTGGTGGCATATAAATCCATGTATATATTCAATTTTTGCGCAAATTTTCACATTTGCGTTGGCCAGGCTTAGTCTTAATTGCCGCCATAAACTTGGGAAGTCCGATAAAACTTGAGCTTGTAATGGAGCAGATAGCTGAAAGGCCTGCAGATGCCTAATAAATTGCAGAAATTTCTTGGAGCATGGGGCTATCTTGAGTTTGGTTTACATATGCATTACATGTGTAATTTGTGCTGAGTATGTAACGAAATTAGAACTTTTACTGCAGCTCACGAACGGGCAAAAACTTGTGAAAATCTCAAGGAAATGAACTGCATGGGGAAGCGAGAGGTGTGTGTGGGAGGCGGGCGGGAGGCAGAGGGGTAGGTTACTCGTTGCAGACAGTTAGCAAGTTGAGTCTATGGCGCAGATTAACTTGTAGCAAAGAACAAACATAACAGGCAGAAGGGGGCGGGGACCAGCCCAAAATGCAGTTGAAGAAATTGAAAAAGTTTCCTTTTCTTTTTAGCTATCTTCTACTTTTTGTGCTTTATTTTGAATGCAAAGTTCATGCGAGTTGCCTGTCTGACAGTCTACGGTTCTGCAGCAACTCTGACAGTGAGCGAGTGTGTGTGTGCGAGTGTGTGTGTGTGTGTGCAGTGAAGCATGCGCTAGCGCAGCTGCAAAGCAGAGAGCTGTCTAAAAAAAAAGCGCTAAAGTACAAACACAACACACACACACATTACATGCTGTAGTTGCACATGTGCCACGCCCACTGGCAAACATGTGTTGCTCAACGCCCCGTCTTGTAGCTGGCTCTTAAATTACACAAACTTGACTGCTATAAAATTCAAATTAACTCCTGCGCTGGGACGCTGGGTGTGTGCCTCTGTGTGTGTGTGTGTGTGTGTGTGCCTCTGTGTGTGTGTTCGCTGTTCGGTCTAATATGAAAAATGAAAACAAATCTTAATTAAAAATTATTGTTGACATTTCTTTCGCTTCCCTGCACTTTTTCCCCGTTTCATTTTAGCCATTTTTTGTTTTCAGCTTTTCGCTCTTTGCTTTTCGACTGGTGCCACGCGGCGTATGCGTAATTCACATGAGCGAGCAGCAAGACAATTAAAAATGTTCTCGTTGTTGTTGTTGTTGTTGTTGCTGGCACTTTCAACAAGTGTTTTGTGCAAGTTTGTCAAGATTGTTAATTTATAAAGAGATTGCTTAGGTAAATGTAAATGTACAAGTTGGGTAAATAAGTTTCGCCGGATCGAGCCTATTAAAAATTTAGAATTTCAACTTTACTCTTTAAGGATTTTGAAGTTTCTACTTAGTTAATTGGAGAGTTATGTTATAACGGCGACTATATATATGTGAGTTTTCAATAATTCATCATAAACTTTATCAGTTTTTGATTATAATTTAAGAATTTAAGTTCATTTAAGAGTTAATTTAAGAATCTCAAAAGTACCTTCAAAAACTCTTCCCTTAAGAAGAAGAATATAAGAAGATAAAGAATGTCAGAGAGAGAGAGAGAGAGAGAGAGAGAGAGAAGGATAAATAAAGAGGAAAATAGAGAAAGGGAGGGAGAGAGAAAAATTGAGACAAAGCGAGGGTGGGAAAGAAAGATTGGAGAAAGATTGAAAACCACAAAGAAATGAGAGAGAGGAAGAGACAGAAAAGGAGACAGAGAACAGAGTAAATGGAGAGGGAGAGAAAGAAAAAGAAGTAGAGGGAGAGAGAGATGAAAATAGTAAGTAAAGGAATTCAAGATCGAGAGAGTAAGTAAACAAAGATAGATAGAGCGAACGAGAGAGAAAGCGAGGCAGCGAGGGCCGTTTACCAGAGCTTGAATCCAAATACAAGCTAATCAAGCTAATACAATATAATTTTACTTATTGCTCTGTACAAGTCTTCCCTTGTGTTAAATACTATCTATGTTAAATTTCTATTCCCTTAAGTTAAATTTAATCTATGGCAGAAAAATATAAATGCAAAATAAGAAACTTTTTCCTAAATTTCTACATTGAATGACAAACTCTCAACATTCAGTTATCTATAAAATGCATTAATATATTGAAAACCCAATCTCGAGCTAACCCCGAACCCACACTTCAAATATTCATTTAAATCAAAAATTCACATTGAGTGACGCTGCCTTTGCTTAGCAGTAAATCCACACCTGAATGCCAAAAGCTTAATCAAGTTAAGCTCATAATTTATATAACGCTAAAAGCATATTAACAACAGATTTGATGAGGCGCACGAATTTATCGGCTTCATTTTCGTGGCCATAATTTGCACACGCGACCCGCAAATGGAGCAGGTCGAAGATTAGACCACGCCCCCATATCGCAGAGCTAAGCAATTCAATGGATGAGGCACGTGTGCCGCCTTAAGCTGCGACTTATCGATTTGCTTAAATTGCGAAACTGAGCTTAAGCCGTGCTTTAATAAAAACCACGCCTCTGCTCTGTGGGCGGGCAACCATTTTGTATGGCCAAAGAGCTTAAAGCCATATAAGCTGTGAGCCGTGTTGCAAAGTTTCACGAAAGTTTCATTTTAACTTTGTTACGCAGTTTCTTGTTTTTTTTTTTTTTTGTATTTTGTTATTTGGTTGTTGCTGCTGTTCACTTTTTATGCGATATTAAGAACGCTGTTAACCCCTTGTTGCCGGCATGACTACAACGACCTATTTTAAACTCTAGCCAAAGTTTTCCCACACACACAGACAACACACACACGCACGCCTCATTGCATGCAAATAAACATTCAATATGTAAGGACACTGCAACATGTCGCAGGATAAAGTTTCTTTTTTTCCTTCGTGTATATGTGAGAGTGTGTGTGAGTGTGCGTGTCTGTGTGTGTGTCTCTCTCTAGTTAGTTTGCCCATTCCCCCCCCAATTGGTTTCTATCAGCGCATTTTGATTTTGTTCTTGAACGAGTTGCTCAATTGTTTTGGCCATGTTGCAAAGAGCAGTTGCAACTAGTTTACTTTTATTGCATTGTCGTGCGGTTGCAAGTCGCCAAGAAGTATGCTTTTAATTTGAGAAAGTTGCATGTGCGGCAGCAGTTGCCCAAAAACTTCCAAGTGCCACACAGACAGTCGGAAAGAGAGCGAACGGGGCAGAGACTCTACCTGCAGCTGATTAGAGTTGCTTGCCACACCTGATGTGTGTGTGTGTGTGTGTGTGTGTGTCTTACAATTTACAGTTAACAGCTACTGTGGCCAATTAAAACATGTCTAAAAAGCGCTTATCTGGCCAATTAGTGGCAAATCATGCCATAGCTTAAACTTGCCACACACTGTTACTTCTCCTTCCTCGCCTCGCCACGCCATAAACTGCTAGTTAAATGTGTGCTTATTATTTTTTTGCTGTAACTAAAGTTTCGCACGTTTGGCACTCATAAAAAATTCTGTGGAAACAAGAACAACTTCAACTTCAACAACAACAACAACAGCAGCAGCAACGACAACTTGTCATAAAAAGCAAGTTAAATGGAAAAGATTTCAGACGCGCACGCATCGAGCAATTAGTTTTTGCAATTTTAAGTTAAACTAATTAAATTTAATTGCGAGCACTTGACAAAAGCCACTATAAACTTTTGGCAAAAAAAATGAGAGAGAAAATAATATATATATAAAATAAATATTGTAAAGAGGAAGTGGCCAGCGAAGAACTGTGGCTCATGAAATACCCTCGCAGCATGGCGAGAACTTATTCGGATTTTAGCAAAAATATTTATGTGAGATGGAGTTGAAAAGAAATATTATGCTAAAATAAGGCAGAAATAGCCACATAAGTTTTAGAAAAGAAATTACTGAAAAATATTTATATATTTTATATATAAATATTGTATATTTCTTTGTATTCTATAATAAAAACCAAAGTCTGCAGATTATAGAAATTATAAATTATTGGAAATAGCTCTTTAGACATTAGTAGTAAACATATTCGTTACCTTAAGTCAGTCGGATTTGTCTGGTTAAATGCTTTTTAAATTAGCTTAAGCAAAGTAGTTTCTTTCTCATTATCGAACCAAAGGCCAATTTAAACTCAATTGCTCCTATAGTTTGCATAGATAACTATCAAAAAGCTAAACGCTTGTATTAAGTTCGTAAAATACAACGATTTATCTATGCTGTTACAATATATGTAACAATAATTAAGTTTTTCAATTTGAATTTGAGGCTTTATCTTATATATTTTTCTACTCTTACACTTATACTCTATTACTTGTATTTATTTGATTAAACTCAAACCTTTGCATTGGCAGCTACAATAATATGAATCTTGAAAACCTATGTAAGGATAGAAATAAATAAGATAGATAGATGGAATAAAGATGTTCTATTTAATTTTCTTCTATCCTCACTAATACCCTTTAAAATACCTTAGTATCGTAGTGTGAATAGGGCATGTAATAGCTACTAAGAATAATATTTACAATCTACATAAATTTTTACAATCTTCATTAATATTTACCTGACTAATAAATCGCGCTGCGTTGTGCGTGTCTGCAAAGAAGAGAGAAAGAGAGAATGGGAAATTAAATTAATTATATGAATTCAGTTAGCTTAAAGAGTCGTAATAATAGTGTTATTATGAGAACCGTATCATTTGCATAACATATACACACACACACACACTCACTCGCACACATCTAAAATGTTGATGGCTTTTTGCGGCTGCCACAGAACAAGTTGCAAAATGTGAAAAATGTACAATTTCTGCTGCTGCTTTTCCACCTTATTGGCTTTCAAGTGGGCTTAGTTGGAAAAGTTATTCTTTTTATTTGCTGCTGCCGCCGCCGCTTCTACTACTGCTACTGCTTCTTCTTCTTGCTATTGAGGACAGCCGCCGCCGCGGGCCTACGCTCGGCAACGAGTCCTCACTGTATCCAAAGCTCGTATAATGCCATGTCATGCCATGCAACTGTGGCGCGACCTTCGTCGTGTGTCTGCCTCTGCCAATGTGTGTGTGTGTGTGTGTTTGTGTGTGAGAAACTGTGCACCTTGCAACAGAAAATAGAAAGGGACAGCTAGCCAGAGCTAACTATAGTGCACCTAGCCCTCTTCCACTGCCTGCCTACGTCTAGCCCTGCGCTTCCTTCCTGCTGCACAGAGGCAACGCGAGGCAAGGCGAATTTTTATGCAATTTTCTTCCATTTTTTTTTTACCTTGGCAAATGCCAAGGAAAACTGCGACGACAGCGGCTTAAAATTTAAATCGCTCTACAAAATCGAAATTGAAAATGAGTATGAAAAAAGAAGCAGCGAAAGCTGTCGGACAAGTCTCACGGCCCCTAAACTTGAAAAGGAATTCAGGATATAAGAAACAGCCTATCAAATCGATAAGCAACAATTTGCATAATGAAATTTTTCAATATAAAATTGATATGAGAATGTATTTAGATGTTGCGAAATGTGTAAAGCTGTTAAGATTTATTGAGTATATTGATTAATATATATATATACAAATATATGTATATATTGGAGATATAATTAGTATGGGGATGAGTGTATTATCGATAGCTATATCGGTGTTAGAAGCAGTGTTGTATAATCTGCTTGAGTGGGATATTAGCTAAGACTAAAATCAAGCGTGTCTCTGACTGTATAGCAGACGTGAATGTCATACATACATATTGTGGAACGATATAGTCAAGGTATATATATATACTTAGATGTGGCGAAATGTGAAAAGCTGTTAAGACTTATTGAGTATATTGATTAATATAAATATATATATACATATGTATATATCGGAGATATAATTAGTATGTGAATGGAGCGTATCATCGATAGCTATATCGTTGTTAGAAGCAGTGTTGTATAATCTGTTTGAGTGGGATATTAGTTAAAACTAAAATCAAGCGTGTCTCTGACTTTATTGCAGACATACATATTGTGGAACGATATAGTCAAGGTATATCCTATATCTAGTCATATATCAGACACTGCAACCTTTATTTAATTTAATTTGTGGAATCAAGATATTTGAAGTTTTTTCACTGTGAACTCACAATGAAATTAATCTTTAAACTAAATCACTTTCTGTATAGAAATAAATATTTGATTAAATTTATTTAATATTTGAGAAATGTCTTTATTCAATTTCTAATCGACGAAATTCGCAATTTAATCTAATTGATTGCCTTCAATAAAAATTTCGCAATGATATTGAATTTTTCTCTTTCAACGGCGCTCGAGGACTTCGTAGGATTATAATCAAATTGGCAACACGCCGCACCCCGTGGCAGCCACCTTGTCGCCATCGTTGGCAATTGATGTTGCAACACTTTTGGTATTTGGGGACTGCTACCAAATTGATGGCAGCATCTGCGGGCCGTGTCAATTTTGGTGCATTTTGTTGCTTGATTTGCGCGCGTGGCGCGAATTTTGCATAACAATTGCAAATAGGAAAGCATGGAGCAGCAGGGGGCAAGGGGCAGGGGGCAGGGGGGCAGTGCATTGGGGCACAATTGATTTAAATGTTTGCGCACATGTTTTCCAGCCAGCAGCATGCAACAAAAAGAAATCGAAGGGAAAGAGCGAACGCAAAAGCGCAGAAATTGCAACAAACGAAAAGAATTCACGTAATAATATGCAAAGCGAGGGCGAGGGCAGGGGCGGGGCGACGGTGGGCGGTGGGCGGGCAGGCTGCAAGAGGCAGCGATGTGTAACGAGTGGGCGGCTAGGGGACTAGTCGAGAGGGCGTGGCGGCTGCTTGCAATTGTCGCAGCATGTCGCGCCGAGCTGGGCGTTCGCGTCAACAACATTTTTCCAACTCAATTACCAGGCAGCTGCGACGTGTGCAACGTGCAACGTGCAACGTAAAAAGCAAATCTCAAGCGGCAACAGAAGCTGCTGCTGCTGCAAATAAACTCAAATATTGACAGGCAGCATTAGGGGTAGGCGGGGGGTGGGCTTATAGGGCTTAACTTTTGGCTGGCTACTTTAAGCAGCAGCCAAGGAGTTAAAGCCTGCTCAAGCTCTGTGGCTGCAGGCCTTGTGTGGCACGTGCAATGTGGCAGCTGTTGCAGCTATTTATATTTGCCTGCCACAAACAGACAGACGGCATGACAGCCACACACACCTACAACTACACCTACACACACCAGCACACACCAGCACACACTAATAAATAAACACGGCAACTGTCAGTCAGCTGAGATGCGCCCTTGCCTTCAGCTGCAAACTTCTGTCAGTGGCTAATCACTCATATAAATAAACCCTAGCTGAGAATGCTCTGCATACGTCTGTGTCTGTGTGTGTGTTGAGTGTGTGTGTGTGTGTGTGCATTTCTGCAGGTGCTTGCCAACAATGCGGCGCTCATTTGTTGTTGGTTTCTTGCTGCTGCTGCTGCTGTTGCTGCTGCTGCTGCTCCTTGCTGCATGTTTGGCATATGTAAATTATGCCAGTGCCAAGTCAGCCACTTAACTCACAACCAGTCGCCTCTCTCCGCCGTCTGCCCACTTTATGCCCTCTGTCAGTCATTCAGTCAGCTTGAAAATTTGCCGCTCACCCATCAACGTCAGCGCACAGGCAACTGCAGCTCCTGCTGATTGCAAAAGTCAACTTTTTGGCTCCACGCTGTCTCCAGCTCTTTACCTCTCTCTCTCTCGCTCATCTCTATATCTGTATCTATCTGTCTCTCTTTTTTACACACTTGTTATCTCTCTCTCGTTTTTTCGGGCATTGAGTGTTTGCACTTTGCATACCCTGTACACATTCAGTATGGTAAGCAAGCTGCATGAGCTATATGCTTCCAGCTTCAAATCTAATATTTCTCTATTTGATGAATATCTGAAAATATATTATATATAGATTTGTATGTTCATTACTTTCTATATATATATATATATATATATATATAAAACGATCTTTTTAGACCTTTTATCTATCTTCCATTCTTTCTTTCAAAATTCCATTTGCATTTCTAAAGCTTTATAATGCTTTACACGGTATCTTCTAGTCGATCAGCACTCAGCACTTTTTATGCAGATTGTTTGTATTTGCTGTCGTTATTGTTGTTGTTGTTTCTTGCTGTTGCTGCACTCGAGTGAGCAAATACTTTATTAAAACTCTGTTTGGGCGCCGCCAAGCAAAATGTAAATCATTCATGTGCCACAACAGCAACAGCAGCAGCAGCTGTTGTGTGTTGGCTGAGTGTGTGTGTGTGTTGGCTGGGGGGGCGTGGCTAATGAGCAGCTCTTGTGCACTTGTTTTAATTTTGGTTTACGGCTCAAGTGTTTGGCTTGAGCTGTAAGTTAAATATATGCCAGCTAAAGCAAACATACGTTACGTATACGCAATGTTTGCCAAGGCAACAAGAGACGTACATAGATGCTGCAGTGGCAAAGACGAAGCTTGGTAATTGATATGAGAGCTAATAGTATTACGCAGCATGTGTAGCCGGATGTTTGTGAAGACTACTTGAGCAGCTAGCTATCAGCTAGCTCAGCAAATTGCTTGCATCGCCGAAGGACATGAAAGGACAATTGAACTGGGACAGACTCTGAGCTATGTCAAGTGCCGACTTGAGTCTAACCCTTTTCTGCTGGCTTTGATGTGTTCGACACCTTGACAAAAGCCGTCCAAAAAAGTCGGGTGTCAAAAGCAGCTGCCGTCTCATGCTACGCCCAACCACCCCCCCACCCACATCGACAGCCATAAAATGTGATACTCGCGCCTCTGTCTGTGCTATAAAAAGCTTCGAATCACGTCATTCGAATGTCAACATTTATGTATTTTTTTTTTTCATTTTCTTTTTTTTTGGAATCATTCACTTGACTTGGGCGTCAGTCAGTTCAAAGCTTAAAACTTGTTAGAGCTGTGGCAGAGTGTGCTGGACTGGAAGCTACCCTGTTTCTGAATTGAAATTTATGATATAATAACTAAAATTCTTTTTGTGAATTGTCTAATTCGAGTTTGATGGGGCTCTGAGTTCAAGTCAATATAAAGGATTATTTTCATTTAATTTATAATATAAGAAAAACGAATTGTGATAGAGATGAATGTTTTCTGATATACATTGTGCTATAAACTATTTGATCTTTCTATTGTTAGCTAATCCTGAATTAGTATTTCGATCAGCCATTGTTTTCCAGCATTAGCCTGACCTAACTCTATCTATACATTCAATAGACTCTTCTGCCATTTTAACTATTTACAGCCCATTTAAATATAGACAAAAGACTTTTTATCTATTCATATTGCCTGACTTGCCTGCTCTCGCTGTCTGTCT
Organism: Drosophila nigricruria; assembly: GCA_037075265.1. Lineage (NCBI taxonomy): Eukaryota > Metazoa > Arthropoda > Insecta > Diptera > Drosophilidae > Drosophila > Drosophila nigricruria. The sequence continues at coordinate 3,040,593 of JBAMCI010000053.1, forward strand.
GTCTATCTGTCTGTCTATCTGTCTGTCTGTCTATCTGTCTGGCTGATTGTTCCTTCTAATTTCTGAAAGCCTGTATCTCTTTCGGAGCTCCATTGCCATCGACTTGTGTCTATCTGACTCGCCTGTCTGTCGCGCCACGCCCCCCTCCTTTGCTATGCTATGCCTTGCAGTCATGTGTCAAACTCTTGATGTCAACTTCTGACATAATATTGACAGCTAAACAAATCCAATTATGCCCAACTCCTGCAGCACACACGAAACGGTTCAAGTGTGAGAGACTGTCGGAGCTTTCTGGGCTTCTAACTTTCCGAATATGCTAAATGTTGACCATGTTTGCTTTAGATATGCAAGTGTATATGTGAGAGGGTGCGTGCGTGTGTGTGTGTGCGTTCAAGCGCTTTAAACGTTTTCCCACTGCTGACCAGTGGAGCAACTGCTACGATATTTCAATATTCCGATAGGCTGCCTGCTGATTGTTGTTGTTCTTGTTCTTCCACAGATGTTGTTGTCGTTGTTGTTGTTGCTGTTGTTGTTGTGGCGCCAGTAAATTGCGTAGGTGTGCAATTGAATTATTGCAGTCAATGCACACATTCACACTGCCCCTCCCCACTCAGCTCCCTTCATCTTCTCCTGGTCAGCCTCCGCCGCCTGCTATCATAAATATGAAATTTTGAGCCTACGCAGTAATGCAGGCGGCACAGCCTGCATATTATCCACAGCTACCACTTCCCCCTCGCCCCCCTCTCTCTCGCTCTCTCTCTCTCTCTCTCTTGCCACACCCTGCTGCCAGCTGCCTGCTGCCTGCTGCCTACTGCCTGCTGTGCTGGGCAAACTCTCAGAGACTGTGCCAACAACCATTTTACGGTTTATTTTTGGGGCATTGAATGCAAATATTGGCATAAATTTTGGCTGTTGCGGTTGGCAGCAAGTCTCTGCCTCTCCCTCTCGCTGTGTGTGTGTTGCACAGCTTCTGATTCAGCTTGACTATAGCCAAATTTCAGTTGGCTTTTGCCACAAACACGCACACACACACACACACACACACAGACACAATCTGGCAGACACACACTTCTGCTTGACTGCATTGTTTGCCATCCGACAGAATGTACTTGGATTTCGGATTTTGGATTTCGGATTCTGAATTTGGCAATTGGAAACTTGGTTGTGCCGCTTGTTTCGGGCAGCAAATCGCATTTTGTGTTAACAAATTTGTTGGATAAAGGTCAAAATGTGCTTGGCATTGTTGAAGGAATTTTAAAACTGAAATTGTCGATAAATGAAACTTAGCTGCACAGACAGCAAAATAGAATCAGAGTCCTTAAAATCAGAATATTTATGCTCTTCTACTCTCCTATTGTCAAAATCTCCCATTTGTATACTCATAAACACTGAGAACTCTGATATATTCTCTTGATATTTTAACTGGTTATATCTTAAAGCTTCAAGCACATAAAAACTTTAGCTGTCAAAAGGTTAAATCGCCCGAATCTTAAGATTTCAATGCCACAGTCGGCCAATAATTATAAGAATGTTTAACTTTAACTTGCTGGCCAACTGTCACTTGGCTCCTGCTCCTTGTGCCTTTCCATTTTCCCTCGACTGTTAGCTGACGGCCTACCACGTGGCTGTTGATTTATGTGTTTGTTTTTGGTTTTTGGCTGCCAGCGGCACATTTATCAGCGAAACAACAAAGACACACTGACAACAAGAACACCAACAACAACGTGAAGGAAAACAAACAACGAGCACAACAAATGACAGATCAGCCTCTGCAGTGGCCCATTGGCCAAGTCCTTGGCGAGTTTATTTAGGCAGCCGCAACTATTTGAATTCCTCTGCGAAAAGCACTCAAGAAGAGTTCGCTGCCAATTGGAATTCAATACGCTTGGCATTTCCAAGCGTTTCGGTTCAAAGTTCAATTAAGTGAACATTTGTGAACGAACGGGTTGGCGAGAGTGCGAGGCGCATTCATTGTTAAGCCTTTGATTGCTATTTAGGGCAAACATATAAATTTACACAGCTAGAACACGGCTACGGGCAACGCCCATTTCGAAATTTGAAACGCTACTTCTCTTTCCAATAAACGGAGGCAGTTGCCAGAGCCTCCTCTGGTTGCTGCTTTTGCTTCTACTCCTGCTTCTACTCCTGCTCCTGAGCTAAATCAATAAATTAAACGCGCCTTTAAAGATATTTTCGACTGCCTCTACCTCTCTCTCTCTCTCTCTCTCTCTCTCACTCAAATTTTGGTTGTGCCGTAAATCGTTTGCACGGGAAATTGGCAAAAACATCAAAAAACTTTTCTTGGCCCGCAAAACTATGCTACAGCGAATGTTTGGCTGCTGCCTAAAACTATGCTAATTTCCGAGTATTTTTGTGTTCTGTTTGTCTCTATGTTGTCCTTGCTTGTACACATGTCCTTCGGTCCTAAGTAAACCAATTTGTTATTTGCCTTTGTGTGTGTGGGCCTGTGTGTCTGTGTGTGTGTGTGCGAACCTCGAAAATTCTATTAAAATGGCATAAATTACAAACTCGATTTACAGCTGAAGAGGCGCGACTGGCGGGGAGTGTGGGAGGTGACAACGCACTTAAATACATTTTAATTAGCTGCCAAGGCAATTGGCAGGATACTCGCACCCACACTCAGCCACCCACGGCACACAGCCACACAGACACATAGACAGACAGCCAGCTCAATGGCGCTTTTGATTTTCGCCTCAAAGTGTGCTACAGTCTCTCATTCTTTTTTCCTTTGCTTTCCGCTTTTCCTTCATTTTCCGGTTTTCATTTGCACAAAAGCTACTTAGACACGATTTTGCCCCGGTCCAGCTACAACTACAACTACAACAACAACAACAACAACAACAACAACAACAACAACAACAACAATGGTCATTGGTTTTGGTCCATGGTGAAAATGATGAAAGGCATTTGGCTGTGATGTTTAGTTGCAAAACAATTAAGCTGAAAGCAAAGCTGTGTAGTCAAGTGTGTGTGAGAGTATAGGTGTGTGTGTGTGTGAAATGAGATGAAATGAAATCGCTCTGAAGAAGATCAAGCAAAAGTAATTTACAAGCAAAGAAACGACTGTAAAATACGCTATGAAAGCTTTCAAATATTTCCCATAGAACAAGAAGTCTTCAAATTAAATTTATTGATATTTTTGCTTTTGAAATTTCTCAAGTTTTGTTTAAGGCAATAAAATTTGTATTTTATTTGTTCAAGCTGTAGACATATGCAAATGCTTAGCAGAAGGTCTGAACGATTTCACTGGAATAATACATAAATTACGCTAAGGAGCTACAATCTATTAGCCTGGGCAAGTATTTAAATGTTGTTTTTTCAAGAGCTATTCATACATCAAAATGTATCCAATTTATTAAAAGCCTAAAGGTAAAAGTTTGCAATTTAAATCAAATTCAGTTTATTACTCATCGAGTTTTTAATTCATATGGAATTGCCTTGCGGTTGCTGCCAGCGAATGTCTGGCATATCTTAAGTTGTATAACTTCTAAGATTCTTCCACTTTTTTTTAGATTTTTTAAATTATACAAAATATACAATTTCATACAATTAATAAGGCTTACGGACAGTAATTGATTGCTTAGGGAGACTAAATGAAAGTCCTCAAAGGTTTCTAGATAATGGGAATAGAATGGCATAAGGGAGTAGTTGTGGCTATCTCTTCGGTTCATAACGAATCAATAGAATCTAATAAGAATATAATAATATAATATTCATATAAAATATATAAAATTAAATGAAGATAATAATCTTTATAGATTTGGCTTGTCAGTCTGCCTATGCTTAGCTGTCACAAACCTTAGCACACATTAAATATGTGCTATAACCTAACCGGCTTATAATGAATCAATAGAATCTAATAAGAATATAAGAATATAACAATATAATAATATAAAACTAATAAAATATAGTATTCTAAAACTAAATGAAGATATTAATCTTTATAGATTAGGCTTGTCAATCGATTTGAATTGGAATATAATTATATATCAACTAATGGAATATACTCCGCCTATGCTTAGCTGTCACAAACCTTAACTCAAGTTAAGTATGTCCTATAACCTAACTGGTTTATAAGGAATCAATAGAATTAAACAAAGAATATAATAATATAATATATAAAACTAAATTATAATGATAATATATAATATACTAAAATTTAATGAAGATATTAAATTTCATAGACTTAGCTTGTCAATTAGTTTGAATTGGAATATGAATATATATCAACTACTGGCATATACTCTGCCTATGCTTGAATATATATCAACTACTGGCATATACTCTGCCTATGCTTAGCTGACACAATCCTCAACTCATGTTAAGTATATCCCTTAACCTACTTGTTGTTTGTCGATAGGGCATGGCAAGCGTAAATGTTTCGTCATTGACAAATGTGAAGTGCGTTGGAGCGATGTTTCGACATTAGCATTAATAGTGTGGCATTAATTTCAAGGCGCAATACATAAGTATACATTTATATATAATATATATTTATATATAGAGCGACGCAATTACAACTGCAGACCGCCATCAATAAGTATGCGTGTGAGTGTGCGTGTGTGTGTGTGCGGATGGGCTTTAAAGAGCACATAAACACATTACCACATTACGTATACAACGGGGCTGTCAGGCCCCAGGCTCCATTAAATCCACTTGACAACAACTTGAGGTAATGTTTGCATATGCCAGGATCCTAGCTACGCTCTGTGCCACGCCCCGCTAGCCCCGCTTCGCCCTCGCACAGTTTGCATAAATAATTCATTTGAAAGGACGCTTTTAGGTTCGCAAAACTGTTGTAGACAAAACTGCTTAAATATGCATAATTACCTGAGACATCTGGGGGTGCTACCACGCCCCCCGCTCTAAAGTGAAAAAGACAGAGAGAGAGAGTGGGAGAGAGAGAGAGAGAGCGAGCGAGAGTAGCCAAGTTTTCTGGAGTCTCAAGTCAAGTCAAGTCTGACGTGCTCGTGCCGGAAGTGTGTGCTAGAGAACGCATCCCGTCCCTCGTCCTGTGTCCTTCGCCCCGGGCACTTGGCATAAATTTTGGCCTCTGTAAAAGTAAACAAGCAGAAACAACATAAACACAACAGTTAGAGTCAAGTGGGAAAATGAGCGTATTTTCTTTCGCCGCAATTTCCACAATTGCCACAAAATTGGCGCACATTAAAATAATAAAAATTGTTTACAAAATATTTAACTAATTGGGCCTTATTCTCTTTTCAGCCAATAAAAATCAGTTGAAATATGCTGCTAAAGCGACAAGCGCAGCCAAAGAGTCAACAGCAAAAAATGTGTAAGCCAGGTGCTGGGTGACACGCAACGTTGTCCTGGGCCTGGTCCTAGGGCATGTTAGAACTCGTAGCCACCCTGCCACCCTTACCTGCGCGTTCCACATTCCGCTTCCGTTCGGTCATAAATATAATTACAATAATAAAGGAAATATTTACAACAATTGTAAATATCTCGACTCAACTGTGGCTTTCAACACGCACGGCCTCAAATTAATAAACTCCAATTGGCAACGCCTCAAACCTACCCTCTGCTATACCCTCTCCTCTGTACGCCATAGGCAGGCAGGGCTGCCTGCCTGATTGCCGGCGCCAGCGCTTCCTGATGAGCGTGTGAGCTCATAAAGATTTCCTGCCCCTGCAGGCTGTGCGTGCCCCAAGTGACACACAACAAGCTCTTCTATCGGAACTTTGACTTGCCAATACCCTATACTATCTCTTAACTATAATCAAATCATGCAGTCTTAGCATCTGAAGTTATTCTCAGATGAGTTTCCTTTAAGTAACTTTAGTTTCTAATTCTTGTATTTGACACGGGAAGGAGTATAAATTTCATTCGAATACAAAAGTCAAAATCTCTAACTTGAATCGCTGCTGAGTTCTTTGTAGCTATCTAAAGACTTAAGCTCTTGTCTCTTAATTATGGTCTAAGGCTTGCCTTCTCATGCCCTGTCACACATAGTCTTAATACCTTTAATCGGTGTGCAGGGTATCCAAGTGTAAGGCGTGTCGCTTTGTGACACTTGCCAGCCCCTTTAACCCCCTCAGCTGAAGCTACTTAATAGAACTTTTACGTTTAACTGTAACTCTGACTCGCTTTCTGGTATCTGATTACAGTCGCACGCCATAATGTCATCATAAATTGTAGTTAGCCGGGTTAAGGACCAGTTCAGACAGTGGCTTTGATGGTCGGCTCTGTATGCTTCAGCCACTGGCTTTGTGGCAGGTTGAAAAAGCGTGGCGCATAGAGAATTGTGTTTAACATGCGGCACTTGAGCGAAATGAAATTTATGATTAAACCAAAGCCCTTGCCCCATGGACACGCTACATAGTCAAAGGTAAGCGCTCTAGCTCCAGCTCCAGCTCCAGCTGTCCAACTGCTCAGGGCCGTATGCTAAAGAGATCTCTGTGTGTGTGTGTGTGTGTGTGTGTCGACGGGGGGCAACGGGGCATATGGCATGGAGGGAGCATAGCCACTCGCACAATGGCGGCCGTTTACCGCAGGCCAAAATGCCACACTTAAGTGAATTACAAAAGCAGCTTGCCGAGCCAGCTTGTCGAGCACTATGCAAAGGGCAGGCGGGGTAGGGCAGTAGGGCAGTCAGCGTGTGGTATGCGGCACGCGGGCAGAAAGTCAGCCAGTCAACGCGTTGACAGCCACAACAAGCGGCTTAATCGCATTAGAGCCCCTCTCCAGCTCCAGCTCGCCATCCACCAACGCAGGAGTCAGTGCCAGGCCCTTGAAGTGCCGACGGACGAGCGACCGGCAACGATATTCCAAGAGCCAAGTGCGACAAACTGATTGTGTGGCGCCACACAGCGCATAGAGTCACGAGTGGGCGCGGCATCTTTCGCCTCCCAGTCAGCCATCCAGCCAGTCAGCCAGCTAGCAGAGGCGCTAAGCTGCGCATTGTGCGCGCCAACAACAGCGACAACGCAAACGCCACTATTTATATAAAGAAAAGCCAGTCGAGCAGCTCCTGTGGGGACAGACAGCGGCCGGGGCTGAGGACCAGCTATGGAAACTACAGCAGGACGTAGCCGTGGTGCCAGGTCGCCTGGGCAATTGCTCTGCCACACAAAAGTTCACAGGCGGCAGGCAAAATATATGAATAAAAAACCAAAAAAAAAAAAATCGAAGTGGAACTGTTTGTGTCGTTTGCCCAACAACAAGTTACCCTGGCTTAATAACGTTTGAGGTGTTTATAAAAAATGATTACTGATTTTTTGGATTCTAAACTAACTTGAATATGGAATATGTCCTCAAAGACAGAGTCTAAGGAAAAAAAGGAAAATTTGAATAAACCACAAACAAATTTATAGAATAATTGCTAATCTACCTATACCTATGAGAATCTACGAGAATCTTGAAGCTAATACTATGAGTTTATATCTATAAAATTATATATCTATATTATATTTTTAATCAACTGTCTGAGCAGTCCATCAAAGCTGTTCTCATATCTTTTATAGATTCAAATTTACACACATATTTCTTTTTCAATTTTTCACACACTCAATTTAAGTTTTATCAGTTTATATAAATCATCAAATTCAATCAAGCTAGTCATATATACCCACTATGAAGTAATATCTGCCATAATTTAGCTTTTACCTCCTAGAAACATTGCCAGGGCAACTATATGCCCGTTTACCAACTATTTTATAATTACAAGGTATACAACAAAAAAACGAATATTTATATTGCACACAAAAAAAATGTAATTTTTCAGCAAAAAAGTAAAAAAAAACGCAATTAATCTACGACAGAGCGCGTTTCAGGCACAAAGGACGAGGGCAAGGACAGGCGAACAGTTGTGTTGCTGTCGCAGTCGCAGTCGCAGTCGCTGTCGCAGTCGCAGTCACAGTCAGATTCACAGTCACAGTCACAAAGTCTGGCAACGCTGGCAGCTGCGTCGAGGAGGAGAGCACAAAGTGCTTATACCATGCTTCCTGTCCAGCAAATCCAATAACTTATCTTGATTTTATGGTTATTTCAACAAAGGCCGGAAGTTGTAGGTGCAGCAAAGACGACAGCGCACCCAAAAAAGGCAACATGGACGGAGGGAGGGCGCAAGGCTACGGCGGCATGGTTGGCACTCAAAAACATTGTGTAGTTATTCCCCGCCCCTCTCTCACACCGTGCCCACCCGCACGCCCTGGCGGAATGTGTTTTTGCATTTGACATGCCATTGTGTTTGTCCACAGGGTTAGAGAGGGGCTGAGCATTTAAGTTTACTTGTCTGCTGTCCGTTACGATGTGTGTGTGTGTGTGTGAGAGAGAGTGTGGGTGTGCATGTGTGTGTGTGTGTTTGTATGCAATTGACATATGGTTTCTTTAGAGTATTCGCTTGTCTACTCCCACCCTCTCCCACTCTCTCTCTGTGTGTGTTTTGTAAATTTTGCATGAAATATTTTATTTGAAATGTCCTACATAGTATTGTAGAGTCCTGCCACTTGTTTCTATTCCCACAGTTGCTGCAGCTGATGGGCATTTATTGATGCAAGCCACCTCCTGCCCCTGCCCCTGCCCCAACCAGCAGAAGTCAAGCAGTTTGTAAGCTGACATTATCAAGATTAATTGAGGTTTCCTATATATATATTTGAATATATAGAAATGGTATTTATGCGACAGTTACAAGGCACTCGGCCGGCCAGGTGTTTCCGTGTGTATTTGCATTTGACATTTATGAGCCGCATAAATCTTGCGGCAACAAACAGCATTTAAATGCAACATCGGCTTTTCGACTAATTGATTAACAAATTGCACACAACCTCAAACTCCGTCGGTTGGCAAATGTGTGAGAGCTTTACAGCTTGTAAGCAACAACAAGGCAAAAATTTCAATAAATATTTAAATTTTAATAATCAAATTATGTTGCAGCAATTACGAGGAAAAGTAAATGAAAAATTGCGGGGAGAGCGAGCGTGCGCGCGCCCCAAGCAGAGCCAAGAAAAAAATCAAATGGGGCAAAGCTGCTGCAGGGGTACGAAAAGTTTTTTGCCAGATTGGCATGCTGAACATTTTTTGACGCACCCGCAGGAGAAGAGCTGCCAAGTGCAGAGCGAAAAAATAGCCGAGGAACAGATGAAAATAAAAAGAAAACTCTAGATAGAAAGTGTGGAAAAGCGTGTGGCGGGGCAGATGGCAGATGGCAGATGGCACAGACAATGATAATGATATTTCCCTTATTCCTGCAGGAGGGATGCTCCAAATTTATGCGCCAATGGTTTTCTGTTTTTCTGCTTTTCGACCATATTACATATTCATTAAATTGCAGCGAGCGGAGGCTGCCTGCCAATCTCGGTTGAAACGCTCTCTGTAGGCAGCTCAACTCAAGCATCAATGGTAATTCTCTAACCTCTTTGCCTCTCTCACTCTCTCTCTCTGGCTGACTCTCTATCTCTCTGTATTTCAGCTAGTATCTAGTTTCATCTAATTGGTAATCATCGCGGCGCGCAGCATCCGCAACAGCATTAAGAAATCAGAGATATAATGTTGAAATCGAGCTCAAAACTCGTTTGTTTCAAACTGTAGCAAAGTCGAAATTGAGACAATGACGCAATTTGATATTCGCTTAATGCTTAAAAGTCATTGCACAAAATAAAGTATATAGACTTATATATATATATGTTAGGTTTATATATATTCGATGTATATTATTTAAGAATCTCTCAAGAAATGACATCAGTGAATTGCATCATGCACAGAAAATGTGTAGACTTTAGAATATCGAACATGGAATCAATAGCTTGTCTTCAGTTCATCTTTGAAATGAACATCAAATAAAGCTGATTGAAATGTTTGCAAGAGTTTGCTTAACTAGTTATTATTAACAAATGTAAAGAGCTTCTTACTCCCATTTAAAAAGAAATGAAGATTAGATTTTATTTCAATTGAAACATCAGTAAATATTAAATACTTTAAATCGATACGATTGTACAAATTTCATCAGAGAAATAAACGAAAAAAAAAAATATTAATTAAAAAAAACGTTTGTTTTACGAATAAACTCAATTTAGAGAATAGTTGTTAAAGAAAGCATTATATTCTAGTTAACTTTAAAGTTGAAATTCCAAAATGAGAAACTCCTATAAAAATCAATATAACATTCAGTTGATGGGATAGAAGTAAATGATTTATAAACATTATCAAACTAAGTCGGGTTAGCTTGGCAATCAAGCCAAAACTTCTCTTCAATAATTAATTATATTACACAATATATTATTTAAGAATTAGTTTTATATTTTACAATTCAAATATCTATACACAGCAGTCACTCTTACTGAGCATCTGTCACAATGCCACGAAAAAACTAAAAGTATATCAAAATATATGCTAACAAAGCTAACTAGCTAACAGCCCTGCACACCTAGCTTTTATAAAAACAATCAAAAGCATCGAAACAGAACGAAAAAAAAACGTAATTAAATTGCCTTAATTGTATTTTTTATTCGGTGTTTATTAAAAACAGTTGGGCAGCTGCTGCTGTGAAGTGTCAATAAATTCTAATAAAATGCAATTAAAGCGCGCGCAACGGCTTTTTAATAGCCGTTTTATGTGGCCGCAGGACTGAAAGGACCGAAAGGACAAAGGGATTATAAACAAACGGTTGGCCAAAACCGCATATGCAAAATGCGGGGCCATCAGAATATGGAAAAATATATAAATCAACGCGAAACCAATGAAGCATAATTTGTGCGCAGTTCTATTTGCTGTTTAAAGCAAACCAAGAAGGGGCAGCAAAATAAATGAAAAGTTTTTCAAAATGATTTAAATAAATATATAAATATTTGCGACAAAAGTCAACTGCGAATTATGCTAATTCATAATTGTGTCTATCAAAATATCATTCCAAAAGGCACAAATAATATATTACTATAAATATATAAATCTCGCCAGCAAATATGCAAACACATATTTTAAATATGCACGTCAATTGTTTGCCCAACAAAACTGTAAAAAGTCAATTTAAATTGATGCCACTATAAATATATATATATATATATATGAATTTATGTGAAAAAGGAAAATGCGAAAAATATGACAAAAAAAAAAGTGGAAAATAAAATATAAATAAAATCAATTATAAAATCACATGTGATTTAAATAGCTGTTGACGAAATTGTCGCGCTAATTTGTTTGCGGCTAGCGAATGAAATAAAAAATAAAATAATTCAATAACAAAAAAATACTGAGAGAAAAGCGTAAAGCGCACGACTAAGTGATGCTCTGTAGTTCACTATTGAACTAAATATAAACAGATAAAAGCAGGTTTCAAAAGCTTAATATTAGTGATATCTAATATCATTTATCCTAATAATTTATACTATATCAGAAGGAGCAGAAAGTCATTTAAATAATAACTAAGGGTTGCAGTATAAAGTAAAATAAAGAAGGAGAAGAAAGCCATTTGAGTAACTTAGAGTTACCCTATATAGCCAGAACTGCAAACAAAAAGCAAATTTACGTTAGTTCCACCCGCTGTGTCCTTTGAGATTCGCTTTGTGAATACATTTTACCATATACATGAAATCACCTTTCAAGTATTTCATTATCAAAGCATATCATTATCATTATCAAAATATATTATTATATTATTATATTATTATATTATTATCTCAATCTCAGTTGCTTCAAACGCAACTTTGGTATACATTCTTTATATGTTAATATATAATTTACATATTTTGACATATATCCTTTAAGCAAGTAAATGTTTGTATCAAAATCTATCAATTCTGTAAAGGTATAGTACAGATATTGAATTAAGCACAATTCTGTGGATTCTATGGAGCTAAAGTTTAGATATTTCAATAATATTATAAGTAGTTCTTAGATAACTCAACTCTTGAGCAAGCATAATCCATTGTTTGCTCGGCCGTAGAAGATCTCTACTCCTTACCATGCCATAACATTTGCAATGCTTTAACTATTTACAGGGTATTTAAAACACATGAGGACATTTTTATGATATAGCCGTGACAATAACAATTGAATAGCCAGTTAGGGTGCTGGAAAGGAAGGGAGCGCAAATGTCGGAAGTGCACGCAAAATGGGCGCAATTAAACAATCAGCACAACAATTACAAAATGTTGACAATGTTGTGCGAGCGTGTGTATGTGTGTGCGCGTGTGTGGTTTAAATAATGGCCAAGGCAAGTTGATAACGTTGACAATGTTAGCAGCAAGTTTGTGGCATTAATTTATTGTAACCGAATGCACAATAAACTGACTGCAAGTCCAATTGTTGAATTGTGGAATTTATGAGGCACAAAGCCAAACAATATTCCAATTAGTTGCATGTAACAACTTGCCACAATAGTGGAGGCAGGCAGAGCAGAGCCCAAGGAGGGCACAAAGGAAGGCGCAATGCATTGTCAACAGCTAAAAACCCATCTTAAGATTAACTAAATGTTTGCCGACTGCCTCGAGCCAGTTGAAGTTCTATTACACTAAGCGAAAAGCTTTGTGCATTCAAAATGTTAACTTTAGCTACATTTCATAGTCTTAGTATAAGTAAGGCGAGTATGCTATGAAAATATTGAAGAGTTTTATAATAATGAAAGAAATTTGTAATTTGTAATAATATATGAAAGAAATTTGTCCTAACTGCAGTATACTTAATATATGAACATGGTCCAAACAATTCTTTGTTTTAAGCATATATTCCAATTTCATTTAGTTTATTTTTTAACATTTAATAAATATCATATACGAATTATAAAGCATGTATATATACTTCAGATAAGCCTTTAATATTTACAATTTAAGTTCGATTTTCAGTTTTTATTTCACTTAAGAAATTATTGGAAGTTCGATTACATAATAATAATAATAATTACTATTTAGAAATGAACTAAATGCATTAATAAATTTTTTTAACTGAATTTAAGATTTGTTTAGGCATCATTTATATTCATCAATCATTTTTCGAATATTAGATAAAAAACTTTAAGAATTGTTTTATATTAAAAACTCAAAAAAACCTTTAACAACTTGTTATAAAACTTTACTATTATTATTAGATAACTATTGTTAGTAGTTATAGAATACATATATATTTAATACAAGTATTAATTTTAAACAAGAAATTATTAATAAATATAATAACTGAATTTATGCTTGATTTTTAGAGATATGAGAAGACAAAACTCTTGTCATTTTTTGCCAAGTGCATGACTCTAGTTTGCTGTTAAGTTGTTTCAGAGCTGGGCTCTTCAAATGATTGATATGTTAATATGAAGCATGCCGCAGCAGCCAACTTCTCAGCCCAGCCACAGCCACTGCTGCTGCTGCTGCTGGCATTTGCATATAGACATCATATGCAAATATGTACCGCAATCTAAAGGATGTGCCTCAAAAAGTATCTGCGAATTTGCGAATATGTGTACGCAAAGTGAGTGTGTGTAAGCGTGTGTGTATGTGTGTGTGTGTGTGTGTGTGTGTGTTTCTTTTAATGTATGCATATGCAAGATGGCGTCGCTCGCACGCCATATACTTCATTGCAGCTTGTCTCATTTTCCATTTTATACATTTTTCATTTTTCATTTTTCATGCTCGAAAATTGCTTTATTAGACGCGTCGCCGCTGACATAAAGTTCTTCAGTTAGTTGGATATATATATATCTTTATACATATATATATATATATATAGCTGACTAAATGCCTAACAAGCAGCTGTATGGGCGCCTCTGCTAGTTATATAGTCTGTGGGACCGACATGTGACTGTGCGACTAACTGAGTAACTGTCTAACTGACGGACTTGTCAAAGGCAGCAGCAGCGGCAGGTGAACTCCTTGTTGTTGTCCTGTGACAACGACGACAGTTTGACAAACGAATAGCAACAATATCCAGTATAAAAAATGTTGCCTTTTGTTATTGTGATTTGCGCTGATTTGTTGCCCGGGCGCTGCGTCATGTGCCTTGTTTTTTTTCCGGCGCTCAGGTCTTTGGGTCAGCGCCATAGAGAAAGGGAGAAGAAGAGGGCGGGGCAGTCAAAAAACTTGCCTCACACACACACACACGTACATTGGCGGCATTTCCTTTTTATGTTTGTTATGCCCATGTCCTGCCATATGTCCTTTGTATCAATGCGGGCATATAACCTATTTGTGTGCTTATGCCTCTGTGTATGTGTGTATTTTGATTATAACGTTTTGGATGTAGCCACTGTGCTTTTGGCTGCTGTTCCTTCTATTTGTGTTGCTGCTCGTCCCTAAGCTGATTTACGTGGATTTTATGTATGTGTGTGTGTGTGTGTGTGTGTTTGTCTTTTTTGCTCTGCACAAATGGGCGTATGAGGGATATTTTTTGTTGTCCTTTTTTTTTCGTTTGTGTTGTTGGGTCTCTCTCTCTCTCTTGTCTGGCTTTTGTGCAGTGTTTAGTTGCTGGCAACAGTTGATTGATTGATTGAACGTTTTGATAAGTGCTGTCACTGGGTTAGCTACGTTTTTTATTGACTTGTCTGTGGTTGAGTTTTTAGACCGCATCCATCCACACACAGCAACAAACACACGCACTCACACACACACACACACACTCTCTATTTTTTCATCTATTGTGCTGAGCGCAAAAAACTGTAAGCTTTATCCATACAAAATTGCTGCAGAGCTAGGTTTTCTTTTTCAGGCTTGGGTTGCAGCACAAGTCAAACATAATTGACCACAAGCCAAGGCAAGTAAAACCCTATGGGATTTTGCTAAAATATCAAACCAATCAGCACAAAGATTGCTGAATAATATGCTAACTTTCCATTGCCAAATGCCAAAGAGTTAAAGGGAGATGAGAGTTAAGATTAGTGTTAAAAAAAATATTTCTTTGTACTAGAAAATGCTTTTCTTTAGTCTTAAATATTAGATAATTGAATCTCAAATACAATACTCATTCATCTTATTTTAAGATAATTATCTCCATATTATCAAAGATTTTCTCTATGATCCCTATCTTACTCTGTTTCGCTTTTTTCGAGAAACAGTAAATGGCCGTATCATAAGGCATAAATTGCAAATATTATTTATCTAGCTCTTGAGTTTTTAAGTCAAAATATGATCAATTTCATTCAAATATAAACAAGATCTTCTTAACATTTAAGTCTGCAGTTCCTAAAGCTCTTAGAAGACTTCTTTTGATTCTCAGTCAGCCGGAAACTCTAATAGCTACACAGAAATATGGGCTGGTAAGCCTGCAAACTTCTTCACAACAGAGTCAATACTGTAAGCTAACAAGTTTATGCATACTAAATTAATAAATAGGGCTCTGTATTTCTAAAGTTCTTATTAATAAATGTGGGCGTGGTACAATAGCTTAATAAGCGTTTAGCTAAGCAACTGCAATCGACAATTGAGACATTGCCTCAAACCTTACCCAACTTGAGGCACATACTCGAAGGCAAAAAACACAGAGACACATGCATAGCCTGAGAATGTGAGTGAGAGAGAGAGAGAGGGAGCATAAGGCACATTACTTACACTCGGACTCGCTGGCCAAGTGGTGGCAGGCAGCGTGCACTTAAGTAAACTGCACGAGTGCCTGTTCGACGTCCACAAGATTTGTGAGACAGGGTGGCAACGCTCACAGACTGCACTCGAAACGGATTTCCTTGTTATGCACAGAGAGAACGAGATAGACAGAGAGAGAGAGAGTGAGAGAGGAAGATATAGGGATAGAGAAGAAAGGCAACTCTTGGGCATAAACTTGTACGCAAAAGTTTCATTCATGCACTTGATAGCACCTAATGCAGTCAAGGATTGAAATTGAAGCGGGTGTTGCTGCCAGTGGGTGTGGCTGTGGCAGTGGCTGTGGCTACGGCTGTGGCTGCGGCTACGGCTGCTTGTGAAACTGCGCAATTAGTACGCATCGATAGACACGCGCGTGCACTCGACACCAGCGAGCACAACAAAAGCGAGCAAACCAAGCAAAATGCTAATTAAGTGGATGGACAAAAGCTTTTGCTTTAAGAAGCTGGCTCCGCCTGCCTTGACTGCCTGCCACACATGCCACTTGCCACTTGCCAGTTGCCAGTTGCCACATGCCACACATGGCGCTGAACAGTCATATATCATAGTCAGCTCCAACTGTGACCAAAAAAGAAAATAATAACCAAGAGCATTATACAAAAGCACAAAAAAATTATGTATACGAGCGGGTCAGCTGCTTGTCGTGCGAGCATTACAAATGTGAACATTTTGCAGCACTGCTCGATTTTCTGGTACTTTTACCAGCAGCACGCATGCCGCAACTTTTGGCACAATTAATGTATGCAGAATTTGTTTAATTGACGACTCGCATGCCATAACTTATATGCCACACACACACACACACACACTCACACACAGGCACAGACACAAAAGTCTGAACTTTTTGGCCAGAGTTGGTGAGGCAGGGCATGGGCCAACTGGTAACGAGTGCTTGTTAATTGCATTGCGCTTGACATGCTTGAAATGATGTTGGTGCTGCTTGGATTTTGATACCCTGTAAAGGGAAAAGCATTAGGGCTTGGGCAAGTCGATCATGAAATGGGCTGAAATGTTTTTGAAATGTTTTTGAAATGTTTCTTCGTAAATAGTTTTCGATTTAGAGCTGAGATGTTTGAGATATGTGAGCTCTCCAGATTTTTAATGAGCCTCAGATATTATTTGAAATGCTTTGAATGCTTTGAATAAGAAATAACATAGAAAGATAGATCGAAAGAAATTGATATACATATCTTAAGTTTCTTATTATGAATTGGAATCAATTCAAGCGAATAACATAGTCAAAATATCAAAGTTTATATTTAATAATAACTAAGCTATATGCCAATATGGCCAGCTCATTTGACTAGAGTTAAGAATAAAATTCTTTAACATTATTTGAGCTACATTTTACAGAACAAACAGCGTAAGCATAAGTTTACATACTAAACTGCTTCTAACTATCTAAGCCTAACTTTTCTATCTTTATCTTTCTATCTATCTATTGATATATATTCTTTTCTATATCTATCTTTCTACAGGGTATATTCCAGTTCAATTCATCGAATTTCCACTATTACTGCACTTTGCCTTTGGCAGACATTCAACTTTCTGGCAGCGTGCACTTGGCCAAAAGGCATTGGACAGCATCGTCTCCCCGTTGGGCCGCCTAAGCGAATTTGCAAGTTAAAGTTAAAGTTTTTGTCGCCTGTGCGTGTCGCTGCAGCGCATAATAAAAGAAGCCAGCCAAAGAGAAGCAGACTGAAATAAAAAGTAAAAAGTTAAACAAAAACAACAAGGAGAGCAAAGTTTTTAACGGCGAAGCCATTTCATGCTCATAAGCATAACTTTGCAATTTAAGAGTTTTGGAATTTTGGGAATTCGCATGGCAAAGTAAAGCCCGAAGTGGAGCGTGAAAGTGTGTGTGTGTGAGGGCAGCCGAGGCAAATAATTTGTTGTTAGCTCGAACTAAGTTTTGGCTTAAAGTTGGCTTTGCTGCGGCCAACTTTGCTTTACAATCAATTATGAGTGCAGGTTGAGTGGAGAGTATTGTTAACCTGTCCGACACACATTTAAATGCAATTTAATGCAATTTATGGCCTGTTGCCAGGCTTTATAATGCGTTCGCCAGTGCCAGTGCCAGCGCCAAAGCCAGAGCCAGACTCAGAGTCAGAGTCAGAGTCAGAGCCACAACCAGAGCCCAGAACAACAGCCCTTATTAAAAGCGGAAACAATGCGCACTTCCGCCTCAATTGTGCAACTGCAACCTGCACGTGTGTGTGTGTGTGTGTGTGTGTGTGTGTGTGTGTGTGAATAGACTTGCTGTGTTGGTGTTCAGTAGTATATTACTTTTATTCTTCTGAGCCAGTGTATTTATATACTGGCTCATGCATAATTTCAACCCTTAAATCTAGCTTATCTATTGCTGAGTTTGTAAGGCTCAGCGTTGGTCTTTATCTATTCTTAGCATGTCGCAGAGTTTGTAAGGCTCAGCGTTAATGTTAGTGTACTTAGCCTATTATAGATTCCAAACATGTGACCCTTCTCATTTCTACGAACTTCAACCTAGTCGTTAAGTGCGTAGATGACATGTTTATGATCTTCGGCTATTTCTTTATGTTCATGCCTGAACATTCTGCGGGGGGCCAGAAAATGACAGCCAGTGGTCTGTTTATCATGAAACGTCCTCCATCAGCAGTCGCACCTACTCGCCTTTTGGATTTGTGTGCCGATGACTTCTTGGGTGCGTCCATTACCTTCCGTATAAACTGGAAGGGATCGCTTACGCTGTGCATCCAGGTATAGCACAGCGGCACTTGACCACGTCTGGAACGACGAACTCCAGTTGTGTTAGCATTGGCTTCATGCTCATCCGGTCGCAGCGTCTCGTTACGTTGCTTCTTGGTGATCGAGCTGTTGGCTTCTTGAAGATGTCTTCTGGCGGTGCTTGCTTTGGCTGTTGCATCGGGTTGTTTTGGTATTACATCCATTGTTGCTCCCCCTGCTTTTGATCTTCCTTTTCCAGTTGTCATTTTTTGCATTCTAGATTTTCCTCCTCTCCTTAATGTTGTTATAGCTTCTCCTGCATCTCCTTTTGCAGTAGTTTTGCCATAACCTTTTTTCGAGAGTTTTGTTGCGCTGATTATCTTGTTGCTTGATGGTCTAGCTATGTTGCCAGAAACAATCCATCCAAGTTCAGTCTTTTGTCCCAGAGTGTTGTTTATTTTCTTTACTTTTCCCAACATTATTAAAGGGAGTAAATCAGCGCCAATGACAACATCAATAGTACTGGGTTCGTTAAAGTGTGGGTCTGCTAGCTCGCAGCCCATCCAATCCTTATTGACATCCATGTCAATTTTGTTGCTCGGTAGAGTTCTCTGAAGTTTAGGCATGACCAGTGCCTGTATTGTGGTGACGAATTTGCTTTTAACTCTTGATTTTATCGTTAAGCAAACGCTACTTTTAAGTACTTCCACACTCTGTGAAATTCCCTGAACTTCCACGTTCCGTTTGATTTGGCGCAGTTTGAGCTGTTGTGCGGCTTCTTCCGATATCAAGGTTCTTTGTGAACCTCCATCAATAAGAGCCCTTAGCCGCTCGTATTTTCCAGATTTATTTTTAATCCGAATGAGCGCAGTTGCCAGCAACGTGTTTTGCCCTTTATTTTCTTTTAAAGAATTGCTGCTGACGGTCTCTTTTGCATCCTCGTGAAGCAAATCGTTGTGAGACTTAGAGCATTGATTGCAAGGCCAATCCTTTATGCAATCTTTAATGAGATGAGTGCCAAGACATTTAAAGCATAGTGCGTTTTTAAACACAAACTCCTTGCGTTTTTTAACAGGCTCGGCTCTAAATTCCTGGCATCTGGTTAAGTCGTGGCCATCCAGTTGGCAAAAACGGCATATTTTGTAGCTCGTTTT